>OY755087.1:19680886-20306552 GCA_963576655.1 Gastrophysa polygoni
CCAGCAACGCCTCTCTGCAAGAGTTCGGCCTGCAGCTGATGAACAACAATAGTTATGCACAGAACAATGTAGAGTACAATAACTCTAGAATAATTAGATCGCATAGCATCGGCGATGTCATGCCGGAGCTGGGCGTGAAACTGCTACCTTCTAGATCGGTGCCGAGCACACCTATACCGTGCAACCAAATAGTCGAGCCACCACAAAAAATTAACTACAGCACCTCTAGGTCTTACCCATCCACGCCGATGAATTCAGATGAATCTTTCACTTATAACTTGAACGGAGACTGTCTGCTCAATGGCCAGCCTATCAGAACAGATTGTGAGAGTTTGGACTTGATGCAGAATTTCGATATGGATGGAAATGATGGGGAACAAATCCGACAAGATAAAGGATTCAGTGGAGAAGGGGATTATGTGATTGTTGAAAATGACGCACAGTTGTTGGGGGCTGTTCTTATGGATCCGAATTATACTGGTAACATTGAGTAAGTCACTTTGAATTTCTGGGTCTATATCATTTTGTTTGTACTAATACCATATTTCTACAGACAGAGATATTGACTCGCATTCTTTGAATATCTAAGGTATAAAAAACGATATGATGAGAGCAGGATTTTTATGCAAGCTTTGAATAATGTGATGAAAACAACAGATTTTTTTTAAATAATTATAGTTGTGGCCTGTTCCTCTCACATTGGTTTATAAAAATTATATCAATCGAAGATCCAGTCACTAATTTGTGATAATTAAGTAATGATTGATATTTTCTATCTTCCGAGATAATATAAATAATGTGATTTACTGTTTTTCCAACTGTTTTTTCATGAAGTGATGACCATTTTGTTAATATGATTTTTTATAGTATGATAACCAATGTGATGCCTGAAAATGAATCCCATGTTTAAAAATTAATGAATCATAAAGTCATTGGGATTAAATAAAGAGAGAGAAGTAAATCGACGTTACTAATTGTGACGACGATTTCCTGTTTACTTACTGCCATTCAGAAAGCAAATGACAGAAGCTTGCATATAAATCTAAAATATGTCAATGATTTTGTGTCAAATACTATCATTGTTCTGATAGAATATCGGTAGAATGATACTAACGAGACAATAACAGTCCTGTGAAATACTAACGTCCTAAATTCTTTATCTGTTAGATAATATTAGTTCCTGAAAGGAATGTTCAATGTATGCTTCAAAGAAGACAAATCAAGCTTATAGACGATAGATTCAACTTTTTAATTTCTGAGTAATGATAATTAATGATGTTCTGAATATTTCTACAAACTCAATTTTTCAAGTTTACCTTGAAAAAAAGTTGTAATGACTTGATTTCTGGGTGAGGTTCGAGTTATATATTTTTTATCAAAAATGGCTTTTCATTTATTATTCTTGTTATTTTTGACTTCTTATTCGTTTGTTTTATTTGTTTTGAGGCTGTAGAAATATGGTACCTCCAAATATTGAGTCAAACTCAATAGAAATTTTATATCCAAATTGTTTTAATGATTCTGTTTGTCAAACAATAGGTAGGTTTTATGAGATATTGAAATTATCAAATTTTACAAGATTGTCTGTGATAAATTGTATTTTGGAATATTAGGGACACTATTATTTTCGTTCAAGATATGAATTTTATTATATTATTTTTTTATCGCATTCCCAATTCATTAAGTTGAATCACGGGGCATTTTATTTATTCAATAGAGGAGTTCAGTGATATTTCATGCATTTCTATCAAACTGAGAAGTAATAACCTCGGCAACATCCGATGACGAGTACCACACTTATTGAATACTATCAATAGGATGTAGATAAAATAATGGATGAATGTCGTTTCCACATATAAGGAAAATAAGTGATACCTCTCGAAATTGCCTTGTTTGAAATGAAACTCTCTGAAGCCACCTTTTATCGGCTGATTTCAGAGTTGGCGCTAGTATTGTTGAAAGCATTGTACAAATTTTTGCAACAATTTCGAAGAATATCTGCGGGGTTGTCCAAAGCTTGGACTGGAAACTGATATAAGGTAGGAAAAAAAAAGGTCCTGGCCTTCCAACAATCTATAATTCATTGGAAATTGACGTGTTCTTTGTGAAAAAATTTGGAGATAGTATTTTACGGACAACCATCGTATTTCGAATGATATTTCTTCAATAATATAATTGAATAAACCGGCAAAAGAAAAATAATGAATTTCGATCAAGATTTCTTTGTTGTGCTGTTTATTGGAGATTATTTTAATATATTTCTGAGCAAGAAATGTTTCTGAAACAAAAGCGAACTAATTGCCTTCACCATTTTTATCTACATCATCTTCACCAAATATCATTTCTATCCTTTAACAAAAGTTGGTTATAATAATTTTATTGGTTGTTTGTCTTTTCACTAGTTGGAATCAACGCCCACTGAACTTCTGTATTATCTAATTATGATTATTTCCAAAACCACGTAGTAAGCTTCGAAACCTGCAAATTGTTTTTATTATCATAGTTTTATTGAGCGATGCATCTTCTGTTTGTTAGTAGAGTTTCCAATTATTCGATGTCATGAGACTATATTCATATAGAACGGAAGTAACAAGTTTTCTATCACTCGATCAGTCCCATGGATTAACTCTGGCTTGGTAAACTTATAGCTGCCGTATTTATATAATGATCCAATCTTCCAGGAAGTTCAATTACTAAAATGTAGTGAGTTGAAAAAAAATGATTTCAATTTACCTTTTTTGAAGTGCATATTTGCAAATAGAAATATGGTTATAGATCATTTGAAAAATACAAGAACTTATGATTATAGAATTTTTTGACATTCCCTCCCTACCAGAATATCTGTCAAATGTTCAAACTAACACATAATCGTAGCCAGTTATGTTACTTGGCAATGCTGTTCCTGCCGACGCGATGGGCAGAAGCAAAAGTTAAATATAATTGTTCAACGTTCAGGAAAAAGCAGATGAAATTGCATATTTCAACCGAAGCTGAAATAATCTGTGATTCGTTGCAACATACGCTTGGCTACTTGGTTGAAATACGACTGAAATCAATCCATGTAGTGAGAAAACAACCCGATATGTATACTTCAAGTGAGGAAATTAATGAAATATGTTCGCTAGCGCGTATGTATTTTTTCATGTAATTTATATCAGGTGACGACGAGGTTTGTTACTTCACGTCGTTCGTTGGTTTTCAGAAATAGATGGATGGTATTCTGAAATATATAAAATTGTAACTTCAAATCGAACTAAATGAACACAAAATCAAAAGTTGGTATTGATCAAGTAACTATTGGAAATAGAAAATAATTAGAGTAATTATTCATTTACAAATTGGAAGAGATGATACAAATCATAATAATACAAAAAATGCTTCTATTTTGATAAGACCGGGAGGACGTTCAAAGAATCATGTGTAACTTGTTGATTCGGAAACGAGTTTGAAACTATTCTGGTGGTTCAGTCAAAATTCATCCATTATTAGTGTTCCATTCCATCATTTATTATAGTAATTATCGATGAAACAGGCTCTCGGAATACATATGATGTTAATTTTTTCAAAATGATTTCGTTCTTTCTGCGTATTCTACTAATTCATGTCAATTGAAATATGAAAGCACCAAATTACCTTACTCTTTTGGATATGCATTCGATGAACACGTTTCAGAACTTTTCTCTACTAACAAATAGACACTTGTAGATGGCTCTATTTCAAAAGTCAGAATTGTGATCAGTGATGAAGCTGTACACAGATTTTGTAAAGGTTATTGTATGAACCTTTCGCCTAATTACCTGTGCCTAGTTTTTTTTTCTACACCATAGTATATAGAATGATGTGTATTTTTGATAATGGCAGGGACATTGAAAATCTGTTGACAAATGGACATGGAAAATAGTGAAATCATTAGGATAAGTGAAACTAAAACCAATGCACTGAGAGCTTGATTCAATTGTGCTTTCTGCTCACCTAAACCCTTGAAATTCGGGAATACAGGATTAGCACTATTTTCATTTCCCATTATATCTAGATCTTCAAAAATCTAGAATAGTACCGAATGGAAAAATCTTTAATCCCCATTAGATTCCTCGGGAAATCGAATCCAAAGTAAAAGACGATTGAATAGATCTGTTTCTGCGATCATAGTGTACTTAAAAAAATACAATTTTTTTCCCGTTGAAACTGTTTTCTATCCTGATGCTCTAGGAGATATCAACAGTGAGAAACGAAAAAGTGCTAACCATGTATATGTCGAAATGTTTTATGTAATCGTCCGTTTGGCCATTGCTAATGAAGAGATCAAATATTTTTTTCTGACCCAAGTTTTTTTAAAAATTGTTCCCTTTGTTCTAATCCAAATTTCATCTTGATATCCCGACAATAGCAATCTGCAAACTGTGCCCCGTCGAAGTTAAAGAAGGTTATAGGTTGTGGTTTGTATTTGAAATTGAAAACAAGGCAGCTCTGCATTTTTTATGCTTCCTAACCTTGAAACGCATCACAAAATGTTCAAAAAATTGCACTTGACTACAGCTACTGCCTTTCTTTTAATCTATATTTCATATTCTGTGTATTCATTCTTCAAAAAATGGATGTATTGAAGGTAATTGAGATTGTCTGTGATTGAATAGATTTTTTTCGACTTCCGTTATCCAAATGGAAATCTTGAGAATGCAATGTAATCAGAAAAATAAGTATTATGAGAGAATGTTTGGATAATCTTGTCATGATGAAATGAGACTGCACGCATTCCTATCCAATGCAATGTTAAGAAATTAAACTAAATCGAAATATTTGTTCGACACCAAAGAATTTGGAACTCAAAATAACTGTAGAATAATGGCGACTAGAATAAAACGCGACTCCCACATCAACTGGAGTAAAGAGGATTGGTTGAAACAAAAAAATGAAGTATTTTGTATTCGGCCTAAGCAATTTGAAAAAATATTCCTGTTGATCATTCTGTATTTTCATTTCATTTTTTTCATGTGATCTCAGATTACACCATTCTATTTGTGCTTGGAGGATTCAAGATGATTTGTATTCTCGGTAATAATAATAATATTAATACTAATGAAGCTTTCAAAAATCGGAACTCTATTATAAAATTCACAATTAAAATTGTTCTTGGAGATTTCTGGAGACCAGATTGGTATTTATGTCTGCCGAAGTTCCGTTTTCATGTTCCAATATTCGGCCAAAACTGCATCGGTGCATCCCTGAAAATAACCTTATTTCATGAAGCCAACTTCTCATCTAGGAGAAAGTAGAAGAAACTTTTTATTCTCAAGCTTTTCATTAGTGAAGTTCGGCACAACTCTTTTCAAGTATTATTCTTAGGCCAGTCGATGAAGTTATGTTATCATGTACATGCAAGGAAATTATTCAAAATTCATAGCATCAACATGCTAAAAGAGTCTGTTGAAACTTCAACAAAGGATCAATAAAAAATTAAATTATCGAAAAAAGTCTGAACCGTAATTGGTAAGCTCATTTAGTAAATTAAAATGTTTGGACAAAATTGAAAATATTTTTGCAGCACATTGTTGAAAACTTGTAAAGAGCTGTTATTTTATGAAGTACAAATTTATTTCTCAAAGGTGAATTGAAACGTTTGTAGAATAGTTTGGATGTTTTGGTGTATACTATTTGTATTCAATATTAAAAAAATATATTCGTATATATTGTTAAATAGCGTTCTTCATTGAAAAATAATGTTTACCTTACTACCTAATCCTATGAAGAATACAATATTGGGAGAAATGTCATGCAATGTTTAATTCCCACAGAGATCATACAAATCTGATTTTTATAAATGAATATATAAATAAAGAGAAAAATTGTATTGTTCAAGTATAGACTAACACACTAAAGGTAAAATTGAAAAAATATAATGTGTGGAAATCATTCATTTTCTGTCAGTACTAAATCCATAGGAAGTCGACGATTTATCTGAACTACTACTAGACAACTTCGCCTGATCATTGGGATCGCTACTTTTCTTCTTCTTATTACTACGCCCTGCAAAAAAAGAAGTTGTACCAGAATCGGCAGCCACAGACTCAAGTACTTCATCAGTCTGAAAAGGTGGAACATTCGAGGCTATTGAAGCAGCGTGGTCAGCCTCTTCAACTCTGGTCGTAGTGAATCGTTGGGCTTTGGAGACCTAAAATGAAAATCATGAAAGATCAGTCGACTGATCCTCCACGTCCCGAACACACCAAAAATATAGGGGCTGTATTTTTTATAGTACCAATATTTTTATTTCGGATGTTATATTAAATGTTATGATGACGTTCTCAAATTGGATGTATCACGAATCGTTTTCGAAATATACAAGGTGAAGTTCTTTTCAAGAATAGAAATTTTCGTTGGTCTAACCTGATGGTATTTATTGGCAGAAAATCATGAATCAATACCGATTATGATACACGGTTCAATACATAATGAAGACGACACTCAAAATTTATATAAAAAAAATACAGGTCCGCGTGTGAAAATATGTAATTGAGGGTGGCTCTCGGAAACCAAAACGTCATATTGAAATTGAAGTATTGTAAATTGATTATAAATTGCAAAATTCTAGATATGTTATATGAAAATGTTAGTATTTCTCAATATGAAGGGGCCAGAACAGGAAGACTGGTAATTTTTGTTTTCCTTGCATATTTCGAGCCCTGAAATACGCATATTTTGTTCTAATTTAACCAACCTCCTATTATTTACTGTTCTCGAAATGCCAATAGTGGTATGGAAAATAAAGTACAACCTGTATAAATTATACATATTTTCCTCATCGGTTTGGTGAGTATACTGGTAGTTAACTAATAATAATGGATATTTTTACTACATAACCGTTTATTTCTACACAAAGTGAGCATGAATGTGTATTTTTCATTTTCTCCTATAAATTTTCACCTTCTCTCTAGGAATCAGGAATTTTTAACTTTACTCCAATATATATACAGGATATCCGGGAACTTTTCGAGATGAAGTACATTTTTGAAGATACAATTTTGTTGGCTCACTCAGTTTTTTTTTTAATGATGTGCCATGAATAAATGTCAAAAGTATTCATGAAATTAGTTTCGAGAGATTAGATCAAATGATGAAGCATATTAGGTTATAATGTCTGTAGGTTAATCGAGGAGGTGGTATATTCATTTTTCCAGATTTTAGGGATTTCTTCGGTACTAAAAATAAAAATATAAATTATAATAATCATTTCAATAGATTTTCATTGAAGACAGATTCATGATCTGCCCCAAAATGTCATTGCGCTTGAAATTTAACCTTCCAATACATAAAATGAAAATGTATAAAGACAAATATATTTAACAATATCAAAATATCTGGTTGTTGACGTTCCGTGAATGATTCTGCTCCGATTTTCAATACAAATGAAAAGATTTTTCTTCTAAATCGTTCGGCTAGTGATTAATAATGGATGCTAATGATTCAAAAATATTGAAATAATAATTATAATTTCTATTTCTAGACAGAATCTCAAGAGTCAATACAAATGAATATTATTTCATGTTATACAGATATATGCATGTTCTCTTTCGACTTCATTTTACTCGAGAACAATATTTCGGGATGTTTCTAGAATACTTTTGTTCGTAGTGCAATATGAATAATGAAAGGAAATTTCCGAATATAATGATTCGAAATGGTCATGGTTTTTATCACCGTTTTTTATTTCACTGTTTTTTTTTTTGTAAAATGAATTTTTCCCAATTTGCTTCCATTCTGCTGTGGTGCTTTATTAATCTCTTCGAATAACCTAAAGAAAGTCCTCGATATCCAATTTTTGTGAATTTCTAGAGAAGAAAATCAGAAATGCTTAACCTTGTGAATCCATCATCAATGGAAAATTTTACAAACGTTTTCAGATTCAAATTCAAGAAGTCCTCATATATGGTAATGTGACTGATTCTGAACAGAAAAAAAATCGCCTGAGTTCAAAAAGAAATGTAGACCATAATGAGTTTGCTGATTTTCTCACATATTTGTGGCTGTCCTTGAAGTCGATAAAATATCACATCTGATACTTAAAAAAGCAGGCAAGTTGTCAGAGTCGGCAGGGTGAAATTGTGAGTGGTACATCTATTGATTTGAGAACACAAGTAATGTTAATATTATATTCGATAATGAATTTGTTTTACGACACCGTCTTCTTCTTCGAAACCATGGTACTAATTTCTCTACTTAGGTATGTTAATAGAATCGAAATTTAACAATACATACCGATTCCGAGAGAGACGATTTCCTGAAGTGAGATGCTGGTGATGCTAAAGTGCTTGGGCCAGGTTGCGACAACTGTGTTGTGAACTGCGGTTTATTAGAATTAGCTAGTTTCTCAATATTGCTTTTGGGTTTGGCACCACCATGAGCACTGATTTCTGGAAAATTCAAAGGAATATTCAGACTTGCAGCTCGACCGTCACTAGCTCTCCTCGGGCTATTACGAATATTTAGTGGATTACCACTAGTAGTAGAATTGCCGTGAAAACTTCTCGAAACTCTAGATATCCTCGGTGGTTCAATGTATCCCTCTCTGACTAAAATGCTCCCAGGTTTGATTTTTGTCAGCTCATTGCCTTTTTCGACTCTTTTCTCGGTGTGCATGTTCAAATTTTTACCAAAATCGATGTTGTCAGTTTTGTTGAAGGTTTTATTCTCTAGAAACTTCTCTTTAGTTGTAGACCATTTGTCCATGTTGGGATTACTCAAGTTCACACTTGAATTTGTAATGTCTTTCTCGAAGAGATTCGCTTTCTTCATAATACTTTTCAATTCGTTCTTTTCGAATTCATTAACTACCAGATGCAAAAGAGGTTGTGTCCTGTCTGCATTTTCTAGATGCTTGAGGCTGTCCGAATTTGGAGAAAACAATACATTCGTGCAAAGATCAATATTTGTGCTTGTGGGAGAAATATTCTTCGGGGAACAAGGTGGCTGGAACAAATTGTTGTCCAGCACGGCAGTATTGCGCGGCATGTTGAAAATACTAGAGAAAGCGCTCAATTTTGCATTGGTCACCGTTTCTTCAGGATCTACACCGTCATCTTCAGGAACAGTACATGATGTTTCCATGTCTTCGGTCATTGTAACGTCACAATCTACGCTAGATCCAGCAGTTGCATCATTAGTATTGAAATCCGCTTCTGAACCTGATACTGGGGTTATATCTCCACTCTCAGAACCTTCAAAAGAATTGAAATGAAAACTTGAGTAAATTCAGCTCAAGATCAATTGTTGATTTCAACTACCTATCAGTGATAGTGTCCATTTTGACCTTTCGTATTTCTGAATTACAAATGATACTCTCTGGAAATCAAATGACCATTTATGAACTATCATGTTTTTTAATCAAGATATAAATGGAAAAGATCTAGTCACCTAGATCTAACCGATTCTAGAATTCAAGAAATCGAATTAATTTATTTCAAATGGGACACCCTATGCTATTCCCTCCATAATATAATCGGTTAGAAATTTATAAGAAATGCAACGACAGTAGGTTTTATGAGGTCAAGTCAAACGAGTACATATATACAGCGGATTATTTTACCCCGATACTGATATGTATACAAATGCGTCACACGTACAAGTTGAGTTGAATCTAGATTCGACTGAGAGAAACTTGAGGAACTTTGAGTTTACTCATCCCACAATTTGACAGTGAGTATAAAATAATCGGTTCAATCATATTCGATTTGAACAAATTTACATACATTATGTATGCTGATTGAAGCAAAAAAAAATCCGATCCGTCCGAAAGGGGGGGGGGTTACTTTATGAACACAGTGTATATTTGTATATTTTCAAAATTTTCAAAACTAGGTATCACTGAATAACATCGAAGAATTTCTGATGCCTGAAAGTCAAGTTCCAAATGCAGTGATGTATGTCCTTATCATATATATATTCAATGGAAAATAAAGTTATTATTATAATTTTTATTTTTATTAATGAGGAAAAAATCCCTCAAAAAATTGATGAACTTCAGTAGGAGATTTTGATCCCTGCCGCCATCACGAGAGAGAGAGAGGAATTTTCTACATTTCCATTTTCAATACTTATACCTCAATAAATGTCGCTGAGAAATTAGTTGAGATGATTCTTTGAATTCTACAATCGGTATCCAAGTTACAGGGAAATATTTTGATACTTCCACGAGTAGATCGGTATCTACAATGGTCGTGTTAAGTCGATCAAAGTATCTTTTCATGCCAATGGCTATATAGAGAATATCTAATCACCTTTTGGCTTAGTAGAAGAATAATAATCAGAAAGTTCCATAGATTCTGACATGTCTCTATCAAAAGAATCCAGAAGCATCACCACGCTTCCCAGGTCTTGATCCAAGCCTGGAGTAGTTGGAAATATTTTATTGATATTGTCCACTGTCAACCTGAAAAACAAAATATTGAACGAATGCTTGGATAAATAATCAAAATATTTCATCATCAATAAAATGAAAGATAGAAATTACGAACTTCTGTGTTATTACGACAATATTCAAATTCTAACAAGTTTAAAATTTCTTGGGTATATGTCGTTAAACCAAAAGTAACTGGATGGCAAACTGATTTCAAATATGATATATCTATCCTATCATACATCCTATCGATGAAATATAATCAGTGAAATTAAGAGTGAGAATGAATTGAAATAAATCGACAGGTTTTTGATAACTTGTTGCCAGGCAATAGACACTTGGTAACAAGTTTGAAAATAAATTGGAGGGAATTATTTTCCACTTTATCGAAATTGTGTGGCATTCGATAGATCATTTTCTGACGTCACAGTAATCAAAAAAAAATCACAATTTTATATTTTTACTTTAACAGATTGAAGACAGACATCAAGAGAATTACAATTTACTTACATTCCTGTAAGTAGATTAAACTCGCTGTAATACTTAGATAGCACAGATTTCAGCTAATGTACATGCAGTGAATAATCATTCCAACACTGCTAATGAATCAGAATCTATACACTACTAAACCGACAATTTTCGAAAGATTATCACTGGATTTCAAATACCAATGAATATACAATTCATGTGAAAAACTGTCTACGTGGCAACCAGAGGAATATCAGTAGCATATCTAGCTAGCAAAACCAAAGTTTAGACGTATTGGGTACACCTTGGGTATTTTGATGCTCTTGAAATCTTCTGGAAGTGGTTGGTAGTCTTAATTTTACTCGTTCCAGATCGTCTTTCGCTAAGAATACACAGCTCGATGAAATTTTCGAGAAGTTTATATATTTCTCATCAAGGAAAACATAATAGTCAGTAGTCCACATTAAATGCTCCCTGGCTCAATCCAATTTCAAGACCTACAACCTGGAAGCTTTTGAAAAAGTCACTTCATCACCAGAAAGTATTACCATCAGTAGCTGAACTTTTATTTTAGAACCAAGTATCACCAGTAATTTGATCACAATAGCAGAAGTCGAACACCTGTAGGGACTCCCTTTCCGCTTCTCTAAGTAGAGGTTTATATGCCATAATGACAGCCAAACTGGCAGAACAATGCCAGCAAGCGCTAAATAAGCAAGGGAATTTCAACAGAGTCGCCGTAGTTTTACCTGCAGGTTTTGATATGGCACGGAGAGATATGAGAAAGATACAATTCGAGACATGCAGGGAAGTGGAGATAATCCTTGTTGGTCACATATTTATACTTCTTGTTTCCTGAGGAACCCTTCCTAATATAAAAATCGATCTGAATCCTGACAAACCACTGACCGGAACAGCATAGCGTCACTACTACTTCCCTGTTTGAAATTTCCTCCAAGTCGGTCATCAAAATATACTCAGTTTCGGACTAAATCAATCAATACCGAATCAGGATATCGAACAATTTGATAAGAAAAAAATTTCTTAACAGGCAGAGTGACCTTCTTCAGTCCTCCATATTTATGGGACACCCTTTATATTTTTCTCGAAGTCTCCTTCCACTATTATTCCTGTCATCATGAGATTTGAGCCTCGAATCTGAATTTTCGTTGTTTCAATGAGCAATGAGGCGTTACTCAATAAAATCCTGAATAAATTTCTTACCTGCAAGATACTGGCAGATATTATACAGGCTATTTCCTCTAATATACATGTAAGAAGTATGCCGAGTTCCGAATTCGTTTACAGTCATAATCTATATCGCTATCCTCCGGTTATGATGGAAGTAGTGCCATATACAATGATAGTATCTATTTTTTATTGTGTTTTGAATTCCTTAGTTTCAGTTCAGAAGATATTCTATTGACCTTTCTTATACCTCAGTCAAGCCGATTCCGTGTTATTCAGAGAATTTTCAAACATTTCGAGTACGCATCTTGAAATATCGATAACTCAATTATTTTTTGAGATTTCGTAGTCTACCACGGAAACTAGGACGGGAAAGGATACATCTAAGTATACAGTTAAGTAAAAACACCTGAGTCAAGTGGCTGTCCATGAAACAGCGAGTACGTTGTAAAAATGAGTTAAAAAATTAACAAAAAGGACTTGTCCAATGATTGACAAGAAATAATTTCATTATCATTCAGTTATTGAGCAAGTTTTCAATTCGGAAACTATTCGACCCATAACCTATCCACCACCCTACATTCACATACACCCAAACATACTTAGAATTGAGGAAAACAATGAAAAGCTAGCAAAACTATCACAAGCAAAAGCAAAGTGACGAAATATCAAAAATACTAATTTTTTCAACTTATGAAAACAAATCTGATGACATTAATATACGGCATAATATTATACTTAAATAGTCAAGTAATGAAGGGGTTGTGAGGAAAAAAATGACCGCGAAGAAAACATAGAAACTCACAAATTAGACTAAAACATAATTTATTTCCTACATCTTGATCAAAATGAGGTGAAATTTGGCAGATTTCCTTATCATGCGAACCTTACTACTACTACTGAACACTGACAAACAAATGAATACTGAACTCACAGCCTAAGTCATGCTGTATCAAAATAAAAATAAAGAGAGAACAAATCAACCAATCGAAGCTACAGATATACAGTAGGCCATCGAGAGGATACTTAATACTTGAGAAAAATATTTTTAGTACCCGTCGCCGCTTATGAGGCTTGATGACATCTCGCTGCTACTTCCGCCTTTCGAATTGCTCTCGGAAAAGCCAGGAGATGAAGGACCACTGCTAGACATCAAACTGGAGGGACCACTCCAACCGAAACCTAAGAAAAAATAGATTCACTTAATTTTTTTCAACTGGTAACCTATTTGGCTTATTCAAAGTCCGCCCCATGGTGTTTAAATAAATGAAATGAAAATAAAAAATGATTAACAGGATTTTTTTTCAGTTTTTAAGTTTAATTTTTTTCAGTACAGAATACTTTCTTCTTTTCCTTATTTTTCTGAATGCACAAAAGTCTGTTTCAATTTTTTTTTATCGCAAGTTTGGTAGAATTGATCACTGATTCACTGTTTTCAATTCTGTCACCCTAAATTTAGTCAAATAGTGGAGCCCTCTTCAGGAAAACTAGTAATTCCTACATTAGTCGGAGAAAGCGATTTGTTTTAATTTTTCAACATTATATGAATGAATTAGTCGAATAATCGATATCGTTCAACTTGATTTCATCTCAAACATTGCAATGATACGTTTCTCCGTGAGTATAAGTCGAAACTTATACGGCTTATAGTGGGATTCAAACCTCTTCAAGGGGACCATGCCAGTCAAAGTGATGTCATTAAATTAATTATCTAAAATCAACTCAATTCGACCTACCAAATGGAAAAATGGAAGATTTTCAGTTTGATTACTTCATTTTTACTTGTAAAATAGTAATATAAATATATTTATTCCTCATCACATGTTTTTAATCTTATTTAGTTCATTCGTAATCAAAACAATTCAAACTGCATACAACTTGTGGACTTTGATTACACTGAAGTTTCAAACTGATAGGCTGAATTCGCAGTGACAGTAGAACAACAGAATCAGTTCCTATTACGTTACTTTATTCGAGCTGCATGGAAGTTTTCAGTTAAAGCTTGATACTCACTATTAGAGGGTGATTGCAGCTTCAGAGGCTTGTATTTTCCTGAAATTGAGCTGGTTGGTGTTGGCAATGGTGTAGAAGGATATATTGGTGGAGTATCTGAAGGAGTTCGATATAGAGGCGTCGATGTCATTCTATCCAAGAAAGTATCGATTTGCTTCAGAGATAAAGCATTATGAAGCGTTTCCAAAGGTCTTATTGCTGGTACACCTCCAAAACCGTCTATCGCTATAAATAAGAGGAATGAAAAACGAATTCGAAAATATATGTACAGGTCTTTAAGTAGGTTTATAGATTATTGCGACAAATGAATTTCAAAATTTCTACTTTGACACAGTGTATCTCTATTATTATCAATATATCATCTATTCAAGTTGGCTCAAATTGTCAGATCTTGAAGTCAAGAATCTACATACTTCTATACAATTACTTAAGGACCAGTACACCTAAGTACAAGGTTGATTTCTGTCTATTCTCAAGAATAATATCTACAATGTCGTTAGTTTCATTCGACGTGTCAGCTCTGGTGTTTTTCTTGATTGATTGTTTCATGAATTCTGCAGTCTGCATTACTGGGTGCATTTCATTATATACAGGGTGTCCCATAAACATACCGGCAAACTCCAAGGGATGGTAGAGGACATCAAAATAAACATTTTTGCTCGATAAACATAAGTCCAGAAACTCTTCGTTTTCGAGATACAGGGTGTTTAATTTTAAAAAAAAAAAATAAAATTGGTATCTGTAGAATTTTATTGTAAAAACAATGTTTGTTCCCAACATCAAACGTAGTTAAATCAAAAAATGTAAACAAAAGTCAGTGGTGTTCAACTAAACTGAGAGTTAATTTAGTTATTTTTATTTTATTCAAAACATTTTATTGCTTTTGCACCCTTTATTTGTCGGTATGTTTTGGATACTCTTTCCAAGATATTAAAAATTACGAATATTTTCCAATTAAATACAAAACAAAAAATGATTAAAAGCCATTAATAATAATTAATGATTGGTAAAAAAAAGTTATCGGAAGTTTTATTAGTTTTTCAATATTTCAATAAACGCAGTGGTAAAATAAAAGGTATAATTTTGAAGCATTTAATTTTTTTTTTCATAGATGTAAGAGATATGGTTTATATTTTTTTTCTTCAAAACGTAGATACGGAAAAATTTCAAGGGACAAAAAAGTTGCATTTTTAGTTGTTCATTAAAAAAAAAATATCATAATTACAAAAAATCTACTGTATCTCGAAAACGAAGAGTTTCCGGACTTATTAAGCTTATTAAGCAAAAATGTTCATTTTGATGTCCTCTACCATCCCTCGAAGTTTGTCGGTATGTTTATGGGACACCCTGTATATCCATTTCGATATTCTAAGAACTCCTACCCAAAGTCATTCAGTGATGATTTCATATTCGTATATTCTATTAATCAATGAAAACTGAAATAACAAGAACAATTATGTCATAGGTAACCTAATACTTGATTCGCCTATTGTTCGTTATTATAATCCATCAGAGATTCTCACCTATGGTCATTATATTCTCAAAACCGGTGTTAGAAGGATTCTGAAGTGCAATGTTTAAACGTCAGTTTAAACACCACACACACAATCACCAACTTTATCAAAGTGATTGAATTGAGGCATCCATAGGCGTCATCACAAAAAAGGTCAAATAATGAACTTTGTTTCATCACGACGTTTTGAAAACATTTACAACTCAGTTCTGAAGTACAACTCATGCGTGATACAGATCAATGTCTCATCACAATTATTATCACTGACTCTTCCCAGATCACAACAAAAGAGAAGACATTGATTCAACCAAGTTTCAACTCAAAAAATATCTTACTTTTTCACGGTACGGTTACGGATTGACAATGTTATACGTATTGAGAAAGTGATGAATGATAATGATGATTATGATGAACTGATCTATGTTTGACATAATTCAACTCCAACGGAGAATAAGTAGGTATGTCAATTGAAATTTTTGTACGATCGTTACTACAACCATGGTCAGTTCGATCATGTGTTCTGGCATGCTATCTGTGCTTCTCAGATCACGCCGACCGAATATTTATTCGTTCCGATCCAGAATTTTTGAAGTAATTTGTTATCTATCATTTCAATCAACAATTGTTGTGCATCATGTTTGAGCCTAATGTGATTTCATTTGGGGCGGACATTCATCCAAGCTATATCTTCGATTGGGACATTCCTGTGCTGTGAAATGGGGCATTTGATATGCAGCAGCGATAGAAATGCTGAATGAAATGTGATGATACATGTGATGAAATAAGTCTGTATTTCATTTGAAACGGACATTCAGATATATCTCTGACTGGAGCATCTCTGTGATAAAACATGGAATATTTGAAATGCAGCAGTGATAAATCCGCTGCACGTTTTGGTCAACTAGGGTCAGATAAATTTGCTGATAGAATGGAATAAATGTAACATACCTGTTGCACTGTTGGAACTCGTTATCATATCTCTCAAATTGGGCGCGCTGGAACTTCCGCTAATGACCGCCGTAGAGAACAACGAATTGGCGCTGTTGCCCACCAGTTTCTTGATACCCAACGGGCCCCCACATCCGAACCCCAGCATCTTGAAATAGCTCATCTGCCCAGCAATGCTGTGTCGATGGCGCTTCACGACCGTGTGGCTGCTCTCTGAGGGCGCAACACATGTAGGGGAGGGATGAGATAGCGAGCGGGAGGTGCTATGCCTCCGAGGGGAAGACGTGAAGAAAGATAGGAGTCGAGGGAAGGTGTGCTGAGAGCAAAGCAGGCAGGTCGCTTCCGGGGCATGCTCGGGATAGAAACTGAAAGGGAAATCCTGGGAGCGGCTAGGCGGAGAAAGATTCGTATGAGTAGTCTCTTCTATGAGGCTGTCATTATACTTCTTGAGCAAAAAATGTTTATCCGTGTTATTCACCCATTCTCCTTCGAGTATATTCGGATCAGAAAACGATCTATGCCTCGTCTCTCTGCCCCTCTTGAGCTTGTGCTCCTCCTCTTTCACATCGGTATCCCAATTGGCTTCTATGGATACGTCATCGATCTGACTATCTACGGTATTCTGCCTGGAAACCTTGCACGAGCTACTGAATCTCAAATTACTCAAAGGTAGTTCATTTGTACTCATGGCACACGAACTCCTATTATCTAATTTGGATGTGAACAGAGCTAGATTGAGCTCTGTCAGAGGAAGCTCGTTTGTAGCATCGTTTTGGGGACTCGACTTATTTAAATCTCCAGCGCTGTCAATTTTTGGAGATTGAAAAAGAGGTAGTGACTCGGCATTGCTGTCGAAAGAACCGAAAATGGGACTCAACTCGCCCTTTTCAACGTTCATAGGAGAAGTAAGCTTGTCAACCTCCAGAATATGACTATTTTCTGGACAGGTAAATCGGATAGGAAACTCTTTGGGTGAAGAAATGTTGGTGGGTGTGGTTGAATGATCGGTGTCATGAAGTGATTCTTCGTACGGAGAAGGATAAAGTATAAAGATTAAGTGTATGCGTGTGCAATGCCAATGTTAACGTTCACACATGAGGGTAGCCGGTAGAGGGGTAGAAGAGAAGAAATAAAATACATCAATTAGTACTTCTAGTGATGCCGTGTAGTTCTATAATAACAAATCACACATGCTTGTAACTCTTCCTCCCACTTATATAGCGACCTAAAAAATGCAACACCTACGACGATGCAACTTCAATCAAAATAGCAAGATTCGCCATGGTATGGGTTGCAATCATAAATATTTCAATAGATCATGTACCGTTGAAAACGATACAAGTTTGTGTGTATAAATATTGTTACTTCTCTACATATCACAGTAAATTTCTATAAAGATTATGCACACATAAACATTATCATCACAATTTCCAAATTGATTTCAAGATATGTAATTCTTTTAGTATCCAAATAATGTATAATTTTTTTTACTTCAAACCTTTGGTTTCTCTCATCTCATTACATCTTGCACTGAATCGAATTGCCTTCAATCAGAATTACGACTTCTGTTAAATATCCTACTATCACTATTCAAGATGCTGAAATCCGAAAAATTATGTCTGAAGAAACTATTTTGTTCACAAACAACAGTTATCATTACACCAGGTCCTTATATTCTAACCAGTATAAATTGAGCTAAATACAAGGGAAATGTATAGAAATTCATGGAATCGAACCTCACTACCTATCATTTACAGTTACAAATTATTAAAATATATATATATATATATATATATATATATTACATATTATATTCATATATATATATATATTCGACTAGTGAAACAAGTTGCAGTTGCATTTTCATATGAGAAGGAATTAATATCATGTCAATGATTAATGTGCGTTTGTCTCAATCATGTAAATGTTAATAAAAATCCAAACATGCATCACTAGAAAAACATTACCCACACCGATGATCAAACAAGCGATAGAAAAGGAGGAATTAAATGAATAGGATGATTTCAAATGAGGACGATGATGAATGATACCAAGGGAATTGCCGAAGGTCTACCAAACTCTAGGCACTTCAAAATGAAATGAAAGGATTTGATACACCTTCGATTACAGATTAAACCACCAGTCGCACAGGGTTGCCAGACAGATGAGTTTCGAGTACATAAAATGTGACAACATCAACTTGACTTTGCTCATGCGAAGCCCAAGTTCATCTACAAGGCGCAATTACACCTCCTTCGGATTATTCAAATTATAACGATACAAAAACGATAAAATACTATTGTATGACGTTTAAAGATTAAACATTTTTACATGCACAGTAGGAAGTAAATTCGAATGTACAGAAACAAAATTGTCCCAAGAAAATCAAGGAATGATTTCGACTAACGATAGTCGCCTGATAAAAGACAAGATTAATGTCGAGGGTCAATGAGGCCTGATATCGGAGCTCTAAGGTCTATAGCAGTATTTGCCATAGGGGCAGGAAAAAGGTGAACCATTTGTGCACCATCTGATGACGAAAGTCACAGAGGGCTCTTCAGGCGCAAGATCTTTGGTAGATCAGATGAAATTTTTTATGATTTTTCTAAACATAAAGGAGATCGTTTGTGATTCCTTCACACCGATTTATTTCCTCAATATTGGTGCTTGGTGCGTGATAGTTAGTTTTTACCATATTAACCAATTTATTATGTATAGTTTTGCTTCTGATTTTAATCATCTATAGTGGTTTATTGTGACATCATCCCTGTGAGAGTGTAATCACAATGTATAATGTAACAAAGCGTGAAGGGAGGAGGTTTCGATGGCTCGTTTGAAATGAGTTTTGAAATTCAAGAACTCAGAACAACATCATCATCATATTATTTGCCATAAAGACTCATTTTAATATCATCATGTGATAACTAATTTAGGTCAATATTAATACGGTGGTGTAGGTTAATTCAAATATTCGACATCAGTCCACACGTCCATTCAGAAACAACCGATAATTGATGTTCACAATCATAAGGAACTAGTTTCACATTAATAGGCATCATAATTCAGGCCCCTGATCATTCGTCATCAGCTGATGGACTTGTGTGGATCTCCTTCCTACTCGTTAACAAAATATACAAAATTCGCCTAAAAAAATAATTAAATAAATTATTCAATATAAAATTTGATTGCCGTACTATCAACGATATCGATGGGGTCAGTAAGCGATTACACTGAAATAATGGGTAAAAAATGAAGAATTTGGGCGTAAATATGAAGAGCATACCTTGGCTATTAACCGCATCCAAACTTTGATGTAATTTTTCAGCTGCCCAAATAAAGTATTAATTAAAAACATGCCAAATAATAAGCGATAAACAAAAATCACAAAAAATCAGTTTTGAAAAATATTATATCGTAAATAACAGTCGGTTTCAACAATCCTGAGGTGCCTATCCATTTAACGAAAATCTAGATAATAAAGACATCGATATTCAATGTTGGAAGATAATTTATTTATATTAACGAAATATCACTAATGTTATCAATCACAATACGTTATTCGGAGTTCTCACGGATTATCCAATTCCTTATGAAATGCTCCTTTCCCACATAGACAGAGAAAAGCTTCTTGTACTTGATGTAATATCTCTTTGTAACAAATTCTACAAAAAAACACATTATTTTGCTATCCATTCATTGAATGAAGTATGTAAGTATCTCAGCCAATGTTTTCTATTCTCAAAAGCGCAGCTACGTATAACATGTATGCTCATAAACTAAGAAAATAAGTCTTTGGTTCATAATAAAGCTAATCTAATCTACACGTTCAACGATTGGTATGAAAATGGAGTGATGGCATATGACTATAACTATAAAGGTATTATGTAATGCAAAAACTAGTTCCGACAACATCAATGTATCCCCTCGAATAGCACAGCTCCTTATGAAAATGATTAATGGAATAGAGAGAAACCCCTTTGAAAAAGTCATTTAATTACCTAAAATTAGCCGTTTTGTTGAAATTGAAGCAAGCATTTCTAAAGTCTTGCACATGTAAATTATTGTAAATTTTGAGTAGTGATTTATTCATGATGAAATGAAAAAAAATATATGATTTGACAACTCAATTCATTCAATATCGACATCGTTTCCGTTATATTCCTAACTAACAGATTTCTTGCATTTTGGCATAACTTTTTTGTTTTCGAGCTTTAGACCATTGTCTGGAAAAAACCTTAGGGGATTTTTTTCCATTTCACTTGACAGGAAAATAAATAAAATGTTGAAAAAATAAAAATTGAATTGATATTTCCAGATATACAGTGCTTGAATGATTTATGAAAAATTTAGTTATGTCAATCATCTGAACTTTTCTGAACACGAAGAATTCGAGAGTTGAACTTTATCACGTGACATTCGATAGCAGATTGCTGTAACTGAATTTTTCATAGATCATATGATACAAAAATACCATATGGTGAGGACTTTTTCGTAAGCACTGAATAGGCAGTACCTTGTCAGTGCGTCAACTTCATTCAACTAAACAAAAAAAACGTTTTCATCAACTGTATTCTAATAGAAATTTGTGTACTGACAGTCGAATATATGTTGATAATTATCTCTCATTCATTGAAGATATCGAAAATTATAATAATGCTCAGATTTCACAAATTATTTTGGTAACAAGTTGAGATTGAGAGTCAATGAGGCGTCAAAAAAATGTGCTTCTTGATGAACAGTTACTAAAACTGAAAAAGAACAAATAGAACCTAGTTCGACATTCAATATTTCGATCCTGCACATTGTACATTAATATTTATACCCATACTTCAAATGTGAATAGGCACCTCATTCAAATGCATAAATGTGGTGAATAATTAAAACTCCATACTGGATTTGTGGAGAAGTGATTACTACAAGTCAATCAAATGAAGCATTCATCAGATAAACAATACTAATTCAACCAAAATTCATGACAGAAATGTTCACTCTGAACCATCTACTGTTTTTCATGGACTAACAATGAATGTGTAAGCAATATTTGTGATTTGAGTTCGAAAAATAAAAAGCTAAACTCGGAGGAAATGCCAACTTACGCTTTCCCTTTTGTGGACTCTTGTGATCATAGCTCCTAGATCTTTGCTCAGGTTCGGGGCTAGTTGATCGATTCAACCCAAAACTCTTGTTGTTTTGATGAGCTGCTTGGTTCGCAAGTTCTTCATTCAGTCTCTTTGCAAGATGAGATGCCTCGTGCCCACTAACAGTATGCGAATTTCTAAAGATAATTTATATTAATTGTTCTCCTGTATGCGACTGTGAGGTACATTATATTTAGTTCACATATTCTGTACTGATATGATATACGGCACTTTCCAACTACCAAATAATTTCGATGCTTGCTTGGGCAGATATATTAGGAATGATCCCAAATGAAAAATGAAGGTTATCAAATAGTGTGATCAATTGATGGAACTAATGGAATATCCTATTGACAAAATCTAAACCATTTTTTTTGCAGCAGGAACTGCTCCATGAAATCAAATCTCAACAATATATCCAAGAACTGTTATGCTAGCATTTCTAGATTTTTATGTTTTCAATTCATCATATTTTTCTTGTGATTGGAAATATTATTTCGTATTTTTGCTTCCATTAAGGTAAGGAGTAGATAGTTGCATGAATAGTTGATGACTTTTATCTAGAAAAACATTACTAAATAGAATGTATCAACAGTGATTCCCAGACGACACAAGAATTTTTCGGTGAATTTCCACGAGAATTGTTTTTTGGAGACGATAGATTATAATATTAAGATCATGAAGATTAATGGATTATTATCCATGTCCAATATACTGACGTGCAATATTGAAATATGTCGTGTTTGCTAGATTTGCTAGGTAACATATTTGACATTTGTATGGTATACATATAAATAAGTTCTCCATTAAAATGAATGGAAATCGAAAATCAAGAAATCCATTTTATTTACGATATTAGTTGAACTTATCATGATGGAACAGTTCAACAAACTTTGTATCTCCCAAGATACAAAGTTTGTTACTTGACCGAAAAACTGGCACCCTGTATGCTAACATCACAAACTCATTTATACTCTGAGTTTGCTCATACAATTGCATCACAATATTATTAGACTACTAACCCTATTGGTATTGGATCCGACTTCATATAGTTCCTATATCGCAGCTCAGGCGAATCTGGAGGGGTGAAATCAGTTATATTGATTGGCGAGGACTCCATAATTGTAGAAGGATGAGAATTAGTCTTATCTTCCTCCATAGCCAATTCTGCTTCCTCATCTATCCTTGGTGAACATCGACTCTTTGCTTCTTCAGGAGTTGCCGTAGCAGATGTGTTGAGGCTCTGTGATCAAAATAATGGTAAAAATACTAGATACATTTGAATTATTGACCATCTGATATTATATGCGATATGATGTGAAATTCGTGTTGGCATTCAAAAATACCATAACTAGAAATTTAACCAGTAATAACTAGTAATTGAAGCAAGCTAAAGCCCAAGTTAGGTTTGGTTGAAGATGAGGATGAAGAATCAAGAAAGAGGTGTATAAGTGCAATATCTCAAAATAATTGTTGATTCAGTAGTATGAGCAATTATTTTTTAATAGGAATAGAAAACATCAGATATGATACATTTTCACCGCCCTATTGATCAACTCAAAACTGAGAGAATTTTTGGTGAAATATGCAGTTTCTTCAACTTCCTCCAATTTCCCAAATCATTTGTGACATCATCAAGAACAAATCCTGATGAAAGACGTCAGAAATGTTTATATATCATAACAATATGTAAGAAGAATAGCCACATCCTGCATTCTTCATATCACTGGAAAGAGGGAGCTAAGGGCTGTTCAAACATTAGATATAAATAGATATAGATATAGATCAGATAGATATCATTTTGGATATTCTCAATAATGAAGTTAAGGAGGAGGGAAATAACCTTGTACATTGTGATATGATTATCAAGTTCATGATATAGAAAATTTTCATACATGATTCTGAAAATGACCCTAGAATGAATTTTGATTTATCCAAGAATATATCAAATTAGATCTTGCAACTCCAAACAAAATATTGTTATTAATTAGGCACGATTTGCCACTGTCATAATAATTATATGATATTTTATCTTTCAATCTTTTTTATAAATTTTTTGCTGTAATAAGTTGTAAATAGAAATAATTTGAAGCATCTCAATATCCATTTAAGACCACAAAAAGGTGATGATATTCAGTTGAGATTGAGAACATCATTTATATAGAAAATTGAAATAATTGAAATGATGAGCAACAAATCATCTTGTTCTATAAATGAGCAAACACAGAGAAATACATAAGTGAATATTTTCTCAGAATGAATACTCACAGAATTTTTGCTGGCTGCCGATTCATTTCTGGAATGTGGTCGAAAACCTGGTCCAGGTGGCAGATTCTTCTGCACGCAACAGTTGACACCGGGGCTGAAGTGTAGCTCGATATGGAATCGTTCTTCACTACTCGGGTCTTTGGTGGGGTCCTCATAAAGCATTATGACTATCTGAGACATGTAGTTCAGTTCTGATACCATGGACACGTATTCCATGGCACGACGCCATTGCTCGTCTTTCTTCACCTGAATAATATGAGTAACTCTAGAATATTCACAAAATATACATGAATGAATGAGAGAGAATCATTTTTTTTTCAATGTGTTGCTCATGGAGCTTTGTTCTTTGCATGGAAAATTGAATTAACAAAAATCCAGTATAACTTTAGTTGCTCTGATTATCTTCAAACAGTCAATAATAGAGTGCGTAGATTTGACAGTTTTCCGCAAAAAAGTATGAATTACATTACATTCGAAGGTTTGTCAAGTATAATAAAAATTAAATTGAGATTATTTGTTCATTATGAGAATTTTCCATTTACAAACTGCAGAGATGCAATCATTTGAAATCTCATCTAGTCAAAACTAACAACAGAAATGGAAACCAATTATGGAACGGCTGGTATGGAACATCGTCAGAGCGAGCAGAATTTGCAAACCATCACATTTTTATTTGGTGTACTTCAAGAGTGGAGATTTAATTTGAGGATATACCATGGAATTGAAACAATAATGAGTATAGAACGGAACCAACAAATCCTGTAAAAATTCGAGAATGTATTCTGGATCAGGAAGAGAAGATAATTGTAGATTCAAAAAAAAAGTATGCAAAAATTAAAAATGTATCAATAGAAAAGGAGACGAAGATATCAAATACCAAATTGAAAGTGAAAATGCAAGTATCGAAAACTCACAAACCTTATGAAGCACCTATTTCAGATTTCAAATTACAAATCAACCAGTTGTGATGAACATTTCAACCAAACTTATAATAGTCAACTCTCGCGAATTGACGAACTGAAAAGTATCGGGGGAAAAGTTGATGTATATTTTTGAACCTGATTACTCAAAATGGATTGACAATGATGCAGAAATGTCGAATATACAGAGGTTCAGAATCTTTTTGGTTACGTTTGTTGCTCACTGCTAGTCAAGTGTCCGTACTCTTGAAATACGGCACTCTACTTTTCAATATATCAAGAAGATTTCAGGTGCAAAAATACTGTGAAAGAATCGGTACATGAAAAAATGAAAGATGTAAATTGTCATTTATAGAAATGCAATTTAAGCACATTTTCAACAAATAGAGTAAAATTATAATTCTTAAATATATAACATAAAAAACATTTACATATTACCATATTATATTGATCAGAAGTTTTTGGAAACTTACATCTAATAATCCCCCATGTCTGAGAACAGTTATCAAGGAATGTATGTGACTCTCGCTAGTGAAGTATAATCTAGTTCTGACATGTCGACCAGGACTCGACACTCCATGTGAATATCTCGGATTCAATCTGTTAACCGTTTCTTCGTCTGACTCTTCGATGTTCCTCTGCAAATCGGCTTTGATTTTCTTCAGCAAAGGGGTGCAAATTCCTTGGCCGATTGTCAGTTTCTCTTGGGTGTTCAAACCATATTCCTTTTTCCGTAAGGTTAGAAAGAAAAGAAAAGAGTATAAAGGAGGCGGTTATTTTGTGGGGAGCAATTTATTCAGTTCATTATTTCTAACTGAAGTGGTGAAATTTGTTTTCTCACAGAAAATTCTGAAAAGTACTGATAAAAGCAAAAGACGCTTTATATAATTTCAAAAACAAAGCTGATTTGTGGCATCCAAAAAAAGTCAGTCACTATCTGTTGTGTCATCTATAATAATATCGCAAGAGAGTGAGAATAAATTGAAAATAGTTTGACAGATATTCGAAAACTAGATGCATGAAAGGCTCGAGTGGATATTGCCAAATGGTATCAAGTTCAAAACAAATTTTGGAGAATTATGCTCAGAAAAATTTTCCAATTTTATATTGTCATTTCAACAAACAGATGACAAGACAATATACTTCAAATTATCTTCGAGGAGGAGAGGAAATAATGTAAGTAAGATTTTTCTCCCAGTGATACTTCATTAGATGAGAGTTCAGACTGTAGTCGAGACACTGGTAAATAATCACCATAATATGATGGAATTGATATTATCAAGCATAGCTGAAATGTAGAATCGGAAATTATTCAACCAATGACGTTGGCTAATCTCTGATTTCGTATAAAAAAGTTTGTGTGTTCGGCATTAATCATTATTCTTGTCAAAAATAGAAAATTAAATCTTTTTCTTACAAAGTAATGTTGAAACCTACTAGACAACAACACTTCTTGAATTATCTAAGTGAAATTGGTAGATGGGATGATAGAACATAAAACGGTGAGGATCTCACTTGATTTTTTTCTTACTGATTTGTGGATAACATATCGCAGAGTTACCTACCGTATAGAACTTTAATATACGGAAATATGAAGCACTAAAGTTATATATACCTGGGGAATAACTATGTCCGCTAAATATTTCGCATACGTATACAATTCCTCAGCTTGTTCATATTGCAATGTATGTTGATTATGCTGTAAATCGTATTTTATACAATCGTAGATATCCGGTATTTTGCTGATGTCGAACTTCTTGTTTTTTGTGTAAAAATCCTTCTCGATCTTTCCCCACCTTCTCCCCATCAGTTCCCATGTCTCGCCATGATACAAATTGGCATCTTTCGTTTTCTGATCGTCCTTCTTCGACTGGACAATTTCCATCAGATCTTTTATTAATACGTGTACGTGTCTGCAACATCTCACAGGGTTTTTCACAAAATCAAGGGCATCGGTAATGCTCGACGAGTTACAAGGGTTTATTTTTTCTCTGTCTTCTGCAGTGAAGTCTCGATCTATTTGCATTAATTCGTGTAATCGCGCCTTGCACCTGAGAAAGTAAAAGCATTGTTACTGAAGTAGTACAAAAATTGTATCCATGAACGTGGAAAAATTTTTTCGTCTGCTCTAGCCAGTCTAATAATCAGGAAGATACCATTAATGATGCAAAATATTTATGGAAAAGTCGAGCATTTCGGTGAATCATTTCTTCATGTTTCATATTTATAGATCATATTCAGAGTGATACTAATCGATCAATCAGTCAATAATGGTCGGATCAAGTTTTTGAGCCAACAGACTCAGATTTGTAAAAAAAAATAGTGTTTCGAGATTCATCCGTTTGTTTCATTAGGATCCATGGATATGAGAAAAATAGTGACACAATAAAGCTCAGTGACATTGAGCTGTCCGACTTTTTGAAATTTTGGAGTCAGAATATTGAATATTATTCCGTGGGCAAAGAAGTTTTTTGTCACTTTTTAGTGTCAAAACAACTTAACATTTTGAGAAGATAAAATATTCGAATCGTGTTTTCAAGCGCAGTGGGGCAGATCACAAATCTGTACTTACTAAAAATATATAGAAATATTTTAGAAACGAGGAGAAAATCCCACACAGAAGCTGAAAAATTATTATACGATATCCTTCAAGTCAAAAGATAAAGAAAAAAACTGACTGACCGTATTGAGTATGACTGAAAAAATGAAAAATAATACTCTATACAATGAGTTAAAACCAGAAATTGGAATAATAATTATGGCTTTGATTCAGTTAAAGGTGTATCTATGTGACAAACCCTTATATAAAAAATTATCAGTTTAAATGATTGGGTCGTTGTTGTTTTGTTACCACAATATACTTCATTGGATATCTTACATGTTTTGATACTTGCTACTATCACAATCATTATCTAGAAGTCCATTCGTATTTGCACTTTTGACCATTTGTACCAGAATGGGGGTCAGTTCACCCTCTAAGGCGAGGAGGCCTTTTGCAAAAGCTGCAGCTGTCATTTGCACTCTGCCCTCATCAGAGGCATAAATTTTCAAATCGTGTCGAAAAGTCGAATGAAGTCTCAACAGACCTAAACCTTGAGCTCCTGCATACTCTCCTAAAAAGACAAAAAAATTCATGAATAATGCAAAAATTTACAATTTTTTCATAATTTACAAAAACAATTTACACAGATTTTTGTATCCACCTCAACAGACTTGAAAATTTTCAATTACATAAACAATTAAAATAAAATATAAATAAAATAAAAATGAAAAAATAAAAATTAAAATTTTCATAAACTATTAAAAAAAACATCAGGTAATATATATGGCTAGACGACTATTCGAACAGATCAACGACAATCACTGACAACTAAAAATACACAATGGACAATTTTCTACTACCATTTCTACGGAAAAGGGAATATGAGATTGCTCTATCAAATGAAGCTAGAAAAGAGTAAATAGCGTTCGGAGCAATGCCATGATTCTTCTAATCACATTTTTATCAAATGAAAGTTGAACATTACAGAAATTTTTCCATTCGGAAACAATTTTGTCTTGAGAAACATCACTACATAGACCTGTGTCGACGGTATTCTACAACTAACCTCTTGAACATAGTTGAATTTACTGTATGTATTTACTCTATGCTCAGAAGTATTCATATTATATCTGCAGTCAAATGAAGCCTTGCGTTTCTAATCTTATTTTCAAATTTATTCAGTAAAGTTTGTCCTGCAAAAGAAGTCTGAGGGAAGACTGGTAGTCCAGTACAGAAAATGAAAAATGTATTCCTCACTCAGTGTGAGTATTAAACTGTCAAAAACTCGGGCATCTCAACCGCTCACCAGATTAATTGATGGCAATACAGTCAGTCATATCGTTTGTCACGAGTTGAAAGCGACGTTAACCGCAAAAACGGATTGATTGGCCTCTGTAGGCTGGAAATGATTGGATTCCTTTGGCTGGTAGTACTACTAATCTTTTTTTATATTCTTCTCTAAGTATAGTAATGGTTTCCAAGACGAGTTGTATTCAGAGAAAATATCATGCATTTTCAGAAGGAACATCATGCGGAGATATAACGTTTAAAAGACCAGTATATAGTTTTTCCACTCAGGTTACATTCCACAAATTGAAGGAAAACCAATGGAATGGAAATTAACAAACTAGGGCAGAGCTGTAAAAAGAGAATGACTCGAAATAAAATTTCATGAGACAGTTTCTCTAGCTGATCATTTCTGTTTCTCAATTTCAGTCAATATACACTACTGAATGAAAAATTTGCCACTTTCGGATGGGGTTGAACAATACACAACAATCAGATCAGCCCAAAACCGCAACAAAAATAAAAAAGTGCTCAAACCAATAGGCGGAAGAAGCATAATACCAACCGGCTAAATGTCTACCTTGTCCACCAGGATACATGCAGCGGAATATTCTTCCCAATTCCTCTGCCTGTATTCTACCTGCAGGTGTCAACTCGCCACCCCATTTCAGAATCAGCACCAATGAGGGCTCAGCTGGTTTATCTACTGAAACAATATTGAAATATAATGATGATAGTTGGAGTAAGAATGTTTGAAATAACGGATCACAATGCTGAATGATCGCACTATTAATAAAAAGTACGATACCGTTATAACTAGATTGAAAACAAACCATAGGTGTTTCCGATACCATTTGTATAAAATAAGGGTGGTAAATTCACCATTGTGTAACTTGAATAACGAAATAGCCGATCAAAATCATATAATTTTCAGCTGCAGGAAATTTCATGGAAATGATATGTTAGAAGGTGTTGTAAGGGTCGGGGTTCAGTTTCCAACGTCAGTCAGAGTGTTGCTTACTAATGGGGACAAAAACATTTTTGACCCATAAAAAATCACAATAATATTAGAATAAATGATAATTGTATAAACAGATGCGTGAATTGCGCTGATTTGCGCGTTAATTGCATTATCTATTTATCCAATTTATGAAGGACATGAGAAACTTGTTCATTTCAAGATGATAGTTCGACTTATTATTATGAAAATATCTCGAGGATTATGGAACAAAATATAGGGTGTTCACTTTTGGAACATCAAGTACCACCCTATGATTCTTTGGTTTAGAACATAGAATACCCTATATTTTGTATTGCGCATGGAAGCATGATAGACAATTATTTTGAATATGTTTCAATATCTAGAAGTTCAAAGGTTAATACCCTGTACTTGAGATATACTTAACTCTGTCTAATATTAGTGATGTTGACAGTTAAGAAATCCAATATTTCATAAAATCGGATCTTGCAATTGCGACAACATCTCCAACCAACATTTCCGACATCACACGTTTCGTCATGCTCGTGATGAAATTGTTAGTGGATTGTCTGGACAGGTATGTTTACACTCATTTCACCTCACACGTCAGAATCTGCGTCAAAAATGATTGCTTGCAATAAGTTGCAAATAGAACAAGTTTGACATTCCAATCTTCATTTCAAACCGTAAGAAGGTGATGTGACTATTTGATTGAAAACAAATTTCATGGGTATTCAATTGAAGGAATCTTCCTCGTTCTAGTCATTTCATTGATATTCCTCAACATACTCAGTTTTCTATCACCGAATTTAAATTTATTAATTACCTACCATCATCAGAACTGGACCCTCGGGGCCGTCCTTTGGGCTGATATTTCATTTGAACTTTTCTGTTAATTCCCGAAAAATGACCATACCTGAAATAATAAGTAGGCGTTTAAATATGACACACGGAAGATGTAAAATGAGAGTTACATTTCTAATACTGCTTTCAACTGTTCTAATTTCCCCTGTTTCTCTTCAATGGCTGGCTCAGCTTCGTGATGTTCGATTTCAGATAATAGTGATCGAGCAATGTCAAGTATTTCTTGGAGTTGCTTGGGTCGTTTCAGTTTGACATGACCATGTTTGTACCCGTCGTATTTCTCGAATATTTCAAAAAATCTGGAATCGAAATAAATCAATTTATACTCATATGTCTCTACGCTGTATGTGATATGCGGTGGAAATATAGAATTAAATCACTCAATATTGCCAAGCAAGCAATATTGGAACAATTTACGATTTTTTCCAGTCATATGGTCTAAATTTCATGTTGACTGAGAAAAAATGACACAATCGTCAGAAATCAGTTTTCCATATGGGTAAAACGAAATTTCAAGTTTGCTACAACTGGAAAACCTAAAGTACAATGAGACAGTATATGGCTCTGTTCTCCGAGAGTAAGTGAGCTATTTTTTGCTATTTCATTGCATTTCCAAACTCTGTAGTGGATAAACAAAGCATTTTGGGGGTTTGATAAGATTCATAATGGTACGAAATACTCGCGATTGAATGTTCCATGAAATTATAATTTCAAATAACAGCATATCTGAATTAATCATTGTTACATTCCAGTTATACAGTGATTTACCTAAGAATGCAAATGAAAAATTATGTATCAATAGGCAGAAAGAGATAAAATGGCTGTAAAATTTCAGAGCAATTCCGATTATTTAGGTATAAAAATTTGACAAGTGAAACTCCGAAGATAAGCAACTGAGCAGAGACGCACTTTCCCTCGCACCTCCCGGTATTTCCAACTGCATTATGGGCAACAAGATACAGGTTCTAAGCATCAGAATAAAAGGATACCTGACGAAGCAATCTGTAACAAGAACAAATCCACACTTGGAATCTATTTATTTCTTCAATATCCTATGATTATCCTCTTTCAATACCTACTCATATTGTCGAATGTATAAACGTTGTTCTAATGTAAAACATTTTGAAGAGACGATGCGACAACACTTCTTTACTTATGGCCGATGCCTAGCGATGACATCCAGTGCCATTTGAAAGTTTGGACTGATTGTTGTTTCAAATTGAATTGGGAAGTATTATTTTCGATCAGTTTTTAATTACTAGTGTCTCTGAGCAAATTTCTACGCTGTGATGATAAAAATTAGATATTGTGAATACGTTGAAGAAGTTCGACGAACGAATACCTATAACAACCACGATTAAAAACAGTTATGTCTGCTCGCTTCTACAACGCATGTATCAAATTTCACCTATCACGACAATTTTGATTGGATAAAGAATTCCATTTGTGAAGTTACATGAAATTGATGTGCGCAAGTCTATGACATCGTGACTCAGAGCTAAGAAGTAACAACGTTTGGAATCAAATTCGATGTGAATTAGCCTTGAACACATATACATTCGTATACCTACATCACATACCGGCAGTCGCCGAAGTTTCCGCAAGGTCAGTGTTCCCATCAGTTCCGTGCAATGCCTTATAATTATAAAGTGCGCATCGATTTTTTTTTATCAATTATCTTATAATTTCACTTGGCTTACACTGTACTTGGTGTGGACAATCTACTGAACAACTCTTCGCATTCTTAGGTAAATCAACCTTTATAGATCAGGCCATGTTCTGTAGTCGAACATACTGCTGGAATCAGCAAAGTATCATACCTATAACTCATGGTTTATCATATCCATTACTCACTTAGGATGTCTCACTTCAACCTTCATCTTTTGCTTGGGTGTCCTATCGCCATGGCGAATGACCGCAACTACGCATCTTAGTTCCATCATTTTTCCAAAAGTTGTGGGAACTATAGGTGGATCGTCGAGTTGAAATGGAACCGACCAAGGAATGTGCAAAGTCGGTGCCAACTCCCTGAGAATCATATTGCCCAAAATTCTGGCGCAGTCATCATAATACCTGGAAACAATCAACGTATAAACTGCTAACCAAAATGTTACAAACGTTCAAGAAGGGTACTCATATATTCTAGTGGTAGCAATTATGATAATAAAGCTTTAGCAAAAGATCACAAGCAGAATTTCTATAGAAATTAGTTCAGTTTCAGCTCACACAGGCACACTGGTATGTCTATTGATAGTCACATGCATTTTAAATTTGAATTTTCTACGATCAACTGCGAATTTATTTGAACCTTTACATTTATTGAATATGGTTCCATTATATAAAGTGAAAATTTGTAACCCTAATCATTTCATTAAGAAATTGTCTCATATTAATCAAATCAGTTATAGCAAAAACGTATGAATTAATTATCGGCAAACAATCGATTTTTTACAACGGAGATTTTATACAACACTGCCCAATAAATTCGAAAGAATAAATAAATGAAAGTATATAAGTATGAATATGAATATATAGTATAAAGTGATGAAGTATGAAGCAGAAAATATTGCCACAGAAAACATCCTCGAGATTTAATAATTTACATGAATACCTGTTCTCCTTGCTATGAACATGTATGCATTTATTTCATGTATTATTGTCATATACTGTAATGATTCTTTGGAAAATAATGATGAATGAACGAAATATTCAGAATTGAAAGGAAATACAAAAGAGTAGATATGATCAGGAGTTCAATAATTCTCACCAATCGCGAACACTCAGATCGTACCTGCTGCAATAGTAGCAAAAGGGTCTTCAACGGTTCTCATTTTAGATTTTTTCTATTGTGTATCAGATGGCTATTTAATGAAGGAAGGATGATCATTTTTCAATTATCACAATTCACTATACTACGAGTGAAAAAAGTCGAAATCCTGCAATTATAATTGATCCAAAAATATAATTGTGCAATACATTTCGCTGTACATATCGAAACCGAGCAGAATATTGAAGTGAAGATAACAGTGATAATATTTTGAAAATATGCCAGATTAAACTATATAATCTGTATATTTTCTGGTTTCAATTATCCAGAAATATTATTACACTATATACTTGAGATCAAAATCAAATCAAAATTCTCGGTACCTAATTAGTACTGTGTCGAGTAGAAATAATTCAAATATGTTTTTTTCATGACTTGACTTCATACAAGATCGTATGGAAAACATCACATGCACACTGTATTATTACACTGTATTATTACTTATCAGAATTCTTGACAAAACTGAATCCATTAACATCGCAAACAAAAGATTTCCCATTGGCTCTCAGGAGGTCGAAGCCGCAGACAGCTTGTTTGAAAGCGAGGCATACTTTTCGAGAAATAAGCTTCTCAGCGTTACTGAGAATCACAGGATAACGGATTTCTTTGCCTTCGCGATCCCTTTCGACTTTTCCGTCCAGAGCTGGAGATTTCCTCGCTTCAGCATGAGCATAATCAGGTCCCACAGTATAAACCTTCAAAAAGCAAAATCTAAGCATTTTCAACGATTTCAAATATAGTGGTATACAGTATGGGCATAACCGGGACTAGCAGTGACTGCAACAATATCAAATATGGAAACAATCTACTCTTTTGAGACTTGTTCAATTTTCGAGGATCATAAGGTTTCTGAAAATTAAATGATCTGTAATAAAGAGAGACTCATCCTAAAATATACCTCCAGTGATAAATTGAGTCCCTAGAATGACGAAACATTGGCAAAATAAGATCATTTTTGTATGTGTATCCATAGTGATATTCTTGTAAGGTGTCACTGACTATGATTGAGCAATCGTTGTGTCATCTTTGTAAGCACCTCATTTTATTACAGTTACGGATCGACTGATGTGTCCGATCTACAGAACAATCGGATGAATATATTTAATAACTGCAATTTAGTTTCGAAGACACAGAAGAAGAAACCGAAGATGTATCAAACAATTTAGGTTATATTTTTACATCACAATATATGTACAAATTTAAAATGAAACTGATTTCAGTAAAATAAAATAGAAAGATAGCACAGGTACACTGCTAATCCTGAAGCGAGCTTCAATTTGAAAACCAACATTGAAAGTTTTTTTTTCATCTGTTGACAACAAGGTTTGGAGGTTGTGAGCATCGAGAAAGACTTCACTTCACTTCGTCTTTACTTCATATAGTACTGCCATAGTAATATCAGAGAAAGAAATATTCACCTTAACATCTGTTCCATCTGTGGGCATAAAATCTTCATAAATAAAACTACCAGTTTTTCGTACTCTAGATTCAGGTGAATAAACACTGCTTCTACTGCCAATCTGTAACATTGTTAATAAAGTTCAGTGTATAGCCACGATAAGTATCGCAATCAAATTATTAACCCATAAGGGCTAACCACTACAGAGTGATATATAGAGGGTGATCCTTGAAGGTTTGTACTAAATTTAAGATCGAATTCCTGGAAAATTCTAATCTAATAAGTAGAAAAGTTCATACGAACATATGTCTCAATATATTTGGCTCTTGAGATATAGGGTGTCAAAGCTTCTTTTTTTAATCGATTAATATTCCAAACATTCTTTTGTCAATACTGTTGAAATTTGGCAGTATAATTTATGGTGATGGGTAGATGCTACGACAAAATTATGCTAGCAATGAGCAAAGATAACTTGATTCATTCTAGCTCTTTGTTTATTGCAAGGTGTTTCGAAAATATTCAGGAAATACTATCTTCAGAACCCCCTTTAAGGACGCCATAGCATCCTTAGGTGACATTTCACGGCACATTTTCATTCGAACTATTCTACCCACTTTTGGTCGTATTAGGCGCTGGAGAAGTTTGGCAGGCTAATTATTAACAGCTTGTAAAAAAGAAACAAACACACAGATATTGATACACGCCTGTTCCAACAACTAATCCGATTTTTCATATATGTCATGATTAACCAATCAAATGTCGTATCAGATATCTCAGTAAACAATGAAAAGCTATCTAGCACTCTCAATAAGAGATACAAATGCATTTTGGTCTCTCACACGACTATGCCACATAAGGTATCTCTTGGAAGATGTAGTCCAAAATCGTTACAAGAAATTAAATGATACACTGAGGAGTAGTTGTCTATTAATTTCCTCAAAATACGCTTGAATTGAAAAATACATCATTTTTAATCGATCGAGTGATTATTTTCCCGAGATCAACGATTTTTTCCGAGCACATAAAATCCATATAACTATTGTGTATACACCCCCGAAAGATCGATACCTACATACCTTTCTAAATAATCTCTGACTGCCACCACCAGCAGATGTTGGATAATAAATATAGATATTATGATCTTCGGCAGATACTGGCTTTTCGACAAACGGTTTATTGAAGATCACTCCATTGACTTCAACATGATCTTCAGATTCTACCAACTCATGTCCTGATGAAATGTAATCTATATAATATAACCTAATTTTCACTATCAAAGTCATTGGACTCACTTTTCGGATCTAGGTTATCCCTATCCAAGACAGCATAACGAGGAATTTCTATGCCTTCCCCATCGAGGGTCGCATATACCTTCCTTCTATCTTGTATATCATACTGCATATGCAAATTATTTATCACATAAGGGTTGTGTAGCTGAGAATATTGGATTGCCTTGTCTAATGGAAACCCTTTGGAATGGAATGATATTAAACAGTCGCATACTGGCCAATCTTCAACAGGTTTCTATAAGATAAATCATATATTTCTACATTACATATAATAGTTATTATAATAATAATAATTATATTTGTATCTACGCTCACTTGCAAGAAATGCAATAGATTGATAAAATTAGTGGTTTCATATTTTTTTATTTTTTGTTCAATTCTAGCGTATTCGTCATTATACATGGTTAATCAATAGGTTGTTGTATAACTGTAATTTTAAAACACCTTGAGGAACACTTTCTAGCCAAATAGTTTCCAAATATTAATTTTTTTCAAGAAATATTACACGATGTCTTTAAGTGCCTGTAGGACGAAGTGGCTTTGGTCGCTGTTCCGCTAATGTCAGACTGACTACTCAGTTTATGAGTAGAGTCATGAAAGCGCAACAATATATTGTTCACTTCCAATGAGCAATTATTGTAACTCACATGGAATAAATAAAGGGAAAATTTATTAATGAAAACCTAATAATAATAAGAACTCCAAACAACAAACCCACTAGAAGGATCACAAAACAAATATTCTGATGCTAACATGAATTCCCAGAATTATCATAATATTAGTACCCAATCGGCGCCAGTGTTGTCATATACAATCATCAAAAAGTGATAAATAGTCCATAATATTTAAAGTCCTCTATGAATTCATGTAGTTCAATGCACAAATATGATAATAAATTTGGGTCATGACGATTATGAATCAGTTCTGATTGAAAGAAGATTGCTACATTATTCTGAGACTTAGCAATTTTACTTTCTTGGAGGCTCGAGGACCAGCATGGGTATCGTGAATGCTTTTTGCTCAACGTTGCAACACCGCAATTTGATATTGACAGTCGACGGCGATTATTGCGTTGTTTGGTATCTGTCATTATTTACGTTTTGATTTATCGATATTATTCAACCTGTGTTCAGTTTTGTGTACTCAGAATTCCTCAGAAACTCAGTTTATTCCCTGTTTTGGTGATTTGATGTAATGGTGAGACGTTGTAAGGTGTGTTGAAGACAATTTGAACCGGCGATCAGAACACGTCATTTCATAGGTGAGTTACCATTGTCGTATCATTCGAGATTTTGAAGCAATTCCCTAAACGGAATGGATGAAAATGAATTCAAATTGAATTGATTAGATTATATTGATTATACCCATAGGTCAGCTGCGACAGTGTCTTGTGGTAAAATATGTAGCACTGATAAATGCTTTCTTATTTGTAGTCAAAATATGCGGAGCTGCTGAAAAATCACTGAGGATAATGATGAACTCAATTAATATTTTTGATAAAAAATATAAGGATATTGCTTTACTTCTTGTACACACAACAATGAGAAATTTACTGTTGACTGTTTTTGGAACTAGTCAAACTAATTTGGAGGAATATTTCACTGTAAGACTCCATCATGAGGCAAATAAATTGAAAGATTCAACTAAAGTTAGAGTAAGAAGTATGTTAACAAGAACCATCCTATTCAAAAATCAATAAATTATTTGTGTGATTATCCACTGTTGTTTTTCATTTCAGTCCTGTTTTGAATAAGAAACACTGCTATTTGCTACATCTTCACATGATTCATGATTTTATTGTTGATATAACATTTCGTCATTTGTCAACACATATTCATTATCGAGTTCCATCTATCTACATGAAATGAAATAATCAGACATTAATTTTTTACGTCAGAATATATTATTCTGCTCAAGATGAAACCGCCTTCATTTTTGACGATATCGTGAAATGATATAAAAAAGTTTCATCTTCAGATTTGAAAATCACATTCAAATATGCAATCATATCTATTTGCCTTGGAAACGAGTTTTTCACTTTTTTGAAAATTATTTCCACTAGTAGGTACTGAACTTTGAAATCGTAAATATACTTACATGCACTGTCACCGATCGCCAAAGATATAAATGTTCATTATTGAAATTGAACGTTATTTATGATAAAGTATAAGTAGACAACTGTATCCTGAATAGTAAGTATATTGTTTCATATGGCGTTGAGAATTGAACTTTTCTTGTGACGTGGTCATAATAAGTTTATTGATTACAAGCAAGTTACAAAAATCACCATAGGATTGTATGTATCCGAATTTTTCGTAACAATGTGAAGGAAGTATAAAGATGTTCATTTTCCCACCAAGAAATGCTGAAAAGTACCACTGAAATTGTTGAGGATTTTCAATTTGGTTTCATCATGAACTAATAATAAATTCGACCCCCTCTGACAATACGGCACTGGTGCTGGGAGAATCAGCTCCTGCTTTCCTTGTTTAAAGAAAGATAGATACTATAGATGTTGTTTCCAAACAAACTGTTTTGCCAGGGCTGTGGATTACTTATCTAGTCTGTTCAATGATCGAAGAATAAGAATAATAAATAATAAATGGTCTTTTTTCATCGAAGTTTCGGATTTTAACAAAGGAATATACAGAATAACGAGTTTATCTTGATGAAAGGGCGAAGTTCAGCTCAGGCTGCTTTTCAACTTGACCCAAGCAACTGCTAAAGCAAACTTCGAAACAACCTGCCCTACGCTTATTTCTACCAATGCTCCACTACTTTTTTGATAGTACAGCGAACTACATGAAACATTCTTGTAATTCATATATTCAGCATATTCATAATTCATCCATCTTCAACGAGGGTAACGGTTTTTGCGTAATCTTCCTCATTTGGAACCATGACAGAAATACAGTTCTTGCGTAGAAAAATCACTGTCACACTGACATAGAGGAAACATCGAGCAAAAGCATCTCATCAACAAAAAAAAATCTCAAAGTAAACTATTAGTGACTAGTTCATTTCGCTCTCAAGAAGCTACCAGTGTACCTAAACACATTTTGAATGAATTTGGCTACAAAATTATTTCACAGGATGATTAAAAGTTAGGGTTGTACAATAATCTTTCAATAAATCATGTATAATCACTAATATGCCAGCATTTATCAAAATACTGGATATTCAAGTTGAAATCAGTCATTTTACCTACAGTCTGCTGAGAAATTTATGAATATCATGGTATATGGATCACTCATTCGGCAAATTTTTTGCATTATTTCATTGTAAAACTTGCATTTTCAATCGATTATAAAAAAATTCAAGGAGTCATTTCTGTTAGAAACTAAAGGGAGAATTACTCAGTTTTTTTTCAATTCAAAATTATGTATTATACATAAATACACATCAAAACAGGTATTAAAAAAATTGCTGGATTTGGAAAAATGAAAACTTCACAGAAACATTTTTGAAGAGATTTTCTGACGAGAACTTGTGACGTCAGAAATACTGTCGTCATCATAGTGTTTTCAAATGACAAGATTTCTTTGATAATTGATTTCAGAAAAATGACTCTGAAAAAAACTGAAATATCTCTTGAGGCTATAATATAATTTGACAATATAATTTACTTGTCATTCTGGTATTATTTGTTCCTTCAATGATTCTGTTTGTTGAAAGAATAGAAAAGAAAAAAGAATATCTTGATCATGTAACAATTGATCACATTGTTTTGAAGATATTGATTCATTTTTTATAATAACTGCATATTACTTACACGTAAAATAACGTCTTCTTCAAAAACAATTACTTTTATGTACTCGAATTCTTGTAACCTAGTGAGAATTTCCTTCATGGGCTTGCTCTGTGTTTTTTTCTCCATAGCGCAGACTCCGACTATCACAACTTTGCCCCCGTCTTCTTCCATATCTTGGGGGCTTGTATTTCCGTCGTTTGGATCGCATAGCTCCAGGTCGCCCTGAAATGATTATTTCCAAGGAAATCGAAATGATTAGGGCGACTGTAAAATTAAATCTCAGATTTATGCTACATTAACGAACAATGAATACATTTCATTTGAGGTCTATTGAATTCGTTCCTTACAAGAGCTGCTACAGGAAACTATTCAAATTTAGCTGAACATATTTTTATGTGCCTTGAGTTGATGTCAATTTCCATCATACCGATTGATCAAAGAATATGTTTCATAAAAATCATTCCACTAGCATATTAAACTTGAAGATAGAAAAGGGAAAAATCCAAATCGCCACAATTCATTTCAAAATTATGAACGATAATAGGAATCACTGTTATCTTTCAATTGTATTTCGAGAATAAAATCCATGATGATCAAGCTGTTGTTTTCAGTTTTCAATCAAGATATTATCTGATTCCTAATTTCACCTTATAAGTGTGATTTCAATGATTTCTGGCTCGTCGCAATTTAACACAAATTAACTTTTCACATTATATGATTCCGAAATCAATATTAAAAATATCAGAGAAATTTCCTGAAGTCAAAATGTATTGGATATATTTCCCAGGAAACTTAACTTGAGAAACATACGGAATAACTTCATAGAAGTTGGTAAATCACTACGTACGTTATCAGTGTTTTACCATAATTTACACATCTTACCCAGTTATTGAATATTAGATTACACTCGGAGGCTCCGATGTAAAACATTTAGATAAACTAACTACAAATTCAAATTGAGCATTATTCACTTGCAGCCAAAACCAAGGTCAAATGTGATTATAGTATTATGATAAAAGTTAATCAAACAGTCTCAAACCAATAAGAAATACACAACAGAAGTTTCGATTAGTTGCGTTAACCACTGAAAAATAATTTCCACATATTCAATAATATAATGGTTTAAATGTAATATGAATGAATATTTTTGAAAAACTACTCACCAAGCTGAAAATTAGGAACTACAGAAATACTCATAATCATCAATTTTCAAATTGAAAATGTTCCCATTATAGTCAATTGGTTTTGATTTCAAGAATGAATTACAAAGGATATATAAATTGAATAATGTAACTGGGAAGTGATGCAATTTCTAGTGGTTCTCTAGAAATTTTTAGTGGAATTCTCAACAACAATAACGATGGGTTCATTGTCCCATTTTCCAATTACCTTCACGTAACAGAGGTAATGTATATTATGAGAAATAGTTGATACTTTGTGGCATGTTCGTATAAAAGTACAACTTTTGTTTCTATCGGAGGTTATAAACAGGTGGTCATTTGATCCCCAATTTTTCAATGTATTGTCTAGATAAGTCTGAATAACTTTCAAGTGAAATGCCTTTCTCAAATGAAGAAAAACGAGATGTATCGGAACTTTTATTGGAAAAGAGTACAACTGTATTTTTAACTATCCTATGAAATTTGTGATGGAGTGAACATATATCATTCGTATGCATTTGAGGAAGATATTTTTACTCGAAATCTGTGCGGTCTAATCTAGTCTGACAAGTACTGTCAAGGCCAAGGTAAAAATCAGTTATATTCGAATATAAGTGTTCAAGTATCAAGTATTCAAATTATACATCAAATAAATGGGAATGAAATGTGCTATTTTTTTCTGTAACAAGACAATATATATTGTCTTATGAGCGCTATATAGCACCCATAAGGAAAAAAAAATAAGTTGTTGGTGGTGACTGAAAGATGAAAAGATGGGGTGATGAAAGCATTACCCCATAGATAGATGATGAAAAGTAGCAATGAAGCAGTGAATGTTATTAGTTTCGGGCAGATTTGTCATAATGCTGAAAATTTTTCGCAATTGCCTCGCACTAAATTCCGCAACTGTGCCCTAATTTAAACTTTGTAGAATCTACTGCAGTTTTTGTGATCCCAATGGTGGTGACCGATTTGAGTTATGAATTACCCTGTGTATAATGAAATGTAGGCTCTAGAAGTAATGCTTTCAAAGAGAAATGGGAGTTTTCGCCCCTATGGTAGATACAGTATAGTATTCTACTCGCACATAACGCCCATCATTAGTTCGAATCATTCATGATATCACTATATAGATAGCTTTGGCTATCATTATTTGACCTTCGATATTATCTTTCGCCTCTTAATTACCCACGTCTTCGTGAAACACACTGTAATAACTGTACCATTCGTAATAATCATGACATTTCATAAACAATACATAACCAAAAACAAATCAAACGTCACTAATACCAACTTCGTTATCAAGACAATCATCGCAAAAACACATCGAATCTGTATCGCTGGTCCTCCTGTACTTTCTCCACTTTTTCAGCCGCCACCAATCTTTCAGCCATGCCCATTCCATTTCGATTTTTCAGATCATGTGACAACTATCACCGCGAATTTCGTTTGGTTACTAGACGGACCGTTTCCCCTCGCGATTCCCTAACAATCTAACTCGATTCCAAATATTTATTTCAATTATTAGACTCACAAAATGCTTCAAGGCTAAAGTAAAACTACTGAAATGATATTGAAATGCGTAAACATAAATACTTCGGTTATTTCCAGAACAGAAATAATAATTGGAAAATACCTTATCTCTAAAAAGATTTAATATGCAGTCAATCAACTGTACCAAGGCATTGCATTATGGCAAGATATACAAATATTTTCACAACTTCGGAATCTTGTTCTATTAAAAGGCTGTCGTTATCTCCATCTACAAGTAGAATTGACCTCACCATTGAAAACTCACGAGTTTTATATCTAACTCAATCAATAGTTTTGAAAATGTATGAGTGTAAACAAGAGCGAATCCCCCAAATCAAGGCATACTTCCAGGTCCGTATCAGCTATTAAGCAACTTGAGCAGTTGCATATGATGGCAGTTTCTACGGGGCGGCATTGATATTCTGTATTGTTTCTGAATGATTTTTAAGTTTTTTTTTCTTTTCTCAGTGTGTAATTCAAGGATGAATTTTACCAATTGTAATTTTGTTCATTTTCGAAATTGTGTTGGTGATATTTTATTTGAAAAAACATGGAAAATCAGGAGTAGAATGATAATTAGGGTTGGCAAAAAAAATTGTTAAATGCGACAAAAACCACAATATGGACCTGCACATTCAATCGCATACATAGTTTTGCAGACTCTCTCTTTGTTCCCTTTATTCATTGAAATATTCATTTGATTTTTGGGATAATGTTTTTAGTAGGTATATGATAGTGATACTACATATAAGTAGTTCAACATATTCTTATCAGAATTACAAAGATTGTCAATTTGACAATTGAAATAATCCGATCGCAAAGTTCCTCTTGTTAATTCGAAATTTTGCAAGAAGTTTGAATTGAATAACTAATTATTTTGAAGTATTATATCTAAATGAAATGATTATTTTTTAAATAAATTTGAACGATAGATACAAATGAATATTATCGATAAACTGCGAAATTAGAAGGAGCCTGGTATTTTTATGTAATCATAAAAGATTGGCTACTATAGAAATTGATAACATTAAATATTTCTGATTGGTATTATACACGAAATTATACAAGTTAGAATTAGGCGTTCTGATTGGTTGAAGATCTTAGGAAAAACTAACAATACTCAATTTTTGACTAGAGTTGCCAAGAACCTGTAGTGCAAATTCAATATTAAGAAACATACAGAGGGAAGATTCTTTTCAAAAACTTATTATTTGGAGAGATTAAAAATTCATAACGGGAGGCACGTGATCCATGATAGCGGTTTCTTTGAACCTAATTTGAACAATTTTTTCAACCACCTGTTCGACCGGAAGTAACCCCATCTTTTTTTTAATGTCACCTTGTTTATTTCTCTATCTTTTTTGTCTTGAAATTTTCGATTCTACCATGTTTAACAAATTGATGTTCTTCCTTTTATTGGCTGTTGGATTGCATTTGGCCGTGACCCGAATTTGCAAGCCTACCAAGCATCAAACTATCTTTGAATTCTGATGACAGCTACCTTGGTGGCTTTCAATAAAATGCAATTCAACAGCCAAACACTTAAACAAATATCAATCTGTAATAGGTACATAGTTGAATGGGTGCAAATAAGATAGGCTAGAGAAATATACAGGGTGAAATAGAATAAAAAAGTTAGGCTTACTTCCGGTTAAACAGGTGGTTTGAACTAAATAATTTGTGGTAGGTGCATGCAAGTTATTAGGTATTGAGATATAATTTTTTTAGTAGGGAGCAGAATCACAGGAAGGTTAGCCTTTGAAAAAAAAACAAGTAGCAAAAAAAAACAAAGCTGCATTTCCAGATAGTTCTTATACCTTAATATACAAGAAAATCAGTTTTCAGAATAAAGCTGTGTGAATCTAACAACAGATTCAATCTCATAAATATCTATAATCTCTTTTATAAATAATTATTATAAAATTTCAATATTCATGTGTTCTCAATTTAGATAAGTACCAGAAATATACAATGTTCCATTGTTAACTTCACCCAGTCTATATTGAGAGCCCCATCTGGAAATGTATAGATGCCAAACAAAATGAAAGTTGTGTGCAGAAAAGCATAAAATCAGTACCATGTGCCAATGTGGAAGTGCAAGAATTGGACTGTCTACATCTTCAACAACAACTGATGGGACACAGTGGCTACTCCTTACATCCATGGACTCGATAGAAATGAAACTAGATGATAACTACGATATAGAGAAAATAATTTCAACTCACTGCTCCTAGATAGAATTGTGTAGGTCTGGTTGCCTTACACAACCCTTGATACCCATGTTCCAGTTCTGTATATGACATGACCTATTGGAAACATGCCTATATACAATATGATGTATTCCTGAAAAATAATCTTTGTATTGAAGCACAACAAATGAAATCTTTTTGTTACATTCTTATAACTTAATCTAAAGTATTACTGAAAGTTCATTGAGCAGGTCCAGGAACATTGATTCTATGATCTGTTATTGGTTATGCAACCGTTATAACTTACGTAGTTTCAACTCTTGAATAGTAGAGGATTTTTGCAATCAATAGAAATATCTAAGTAATGGAATCAATATTGGTTTTCAAGCAGTTTCATCAAAGAATCGGCGGAAGCGGGATAAAAGACTACAAATATTTTTTCTCATTTCCCACTTTCCTTTTTATTTTGTTTGGTTGAAGGATTGGAGATCACAGATTATACATAAACGGAGATTGAAGATTCATCTGTCATAAAGTCATTTCAACTTGAAGATCAAGCGATCAACCCATAGAACATTGAACAGTTATCCAGAGACGAGATTAGCAAAACAGTAACTCATCTCTGTACAGGACACACAGAAATACACAGACCCCTAAATTGAATGTTGCTGCTCAATGTTTTCGAGAATTTTAGACCAATTTGTGCTCAGTACGTGGAATGGATCAATTAATAAGTTGATAGGAATTATAAGAAATATGGTTTCAGTCGGTTTCAGTCAGCTGACAACTTTCATACCCCCTTTAAGTCACAGAGCATTTGCCTAAGTCAAGGTGGGTATGGGATGTAGACTTGTCAAACAACCTTACCGCTTGATTAGGGATGGCAAAACGATCGTCGATACTGTAAAGTGGAATCCGCTTCAACTGATATTGATGGATATCTGACAGCGATACCACCTAACGGTTCAAATTTTGCATTCGTGTTGAATTTAAAAGTCAAGTCGTACTTTCCAGAGTTTCCAAGATAACCTCGAGATCAGCATAGGTGACGACATCTAGTGTTGATCTTGTGAAGCCTGCAACCTAATCAAGTAGGCGAAAGTATACAATTTTTTATAGTGACTGGGTATAGAGAGTTAGGACACCAGTCTATATTTATATCATGACGCAACTACTCATCTGTCAGGGATCCTGTGTGCTAAAGTCGTGTTTACTCAATTGCTTCAAATCAAAACGTCAAAACGCTGATGTTTTGAATCTTTCAGGATTTCTGTGGTTGATTTTGGTGATTTTCCTGTAAAGAATCAACTTCTAATCAGACGATATTAGTTATCTATTGTTGATTTAATCAGACTTCCACCACAGATATTGGTTTCATTTGGTTTCACTTTGTCTAAATATTTAGGACCCAAAATGTCGGCTACTCCAGGTTAGTATTGGAAATGATGTATATTATATATATCGTAATATATGAATCGAAAATGAATGAGCAATGTCATAGCATCCTACAGTGCAATGTGAATCTGGCACTGCCACTTCCTAACATTTTCAGCTGCAAGAAATATAATAGTTAAGAATAATCCATCATTATATTGGTATAATATAGATTCCCAATATTCTAGAAAACCGCCCAGAGCTATATGAAGAGGTCAAACTATATAATAATGCTAGACAAAGAGAGAAGTAAACATGATTTTTGCCTCAATTACTCTTTATTTGTACCTAAACATTTTTTAGGTATGACAATTTAGCTGACCTATATGCAGTTATCAATACATTACAGCAATTAGAAAAGGCATACATCAGGGATTGTGTTACTCCAAAAGAATACACAGCTGCTTGCAGCAAACTGTTGGTGCAGTACAAGGCAGCATTCAGACAAGTTCAAAGTGATGAGTTCCCAGCAGTTGATGCTTTTGTGAAGAAATATAGAGTATGAATTATTAATTTGTCAATAATTATTCTGTTACAAATTCCATTTCAATTTTTAGTTGGATTGTCCTGCAGCCCTAGAACGTATCCATGAAGATAGGCCCATCACTATAAAAGATGATAAGGGCAATACAAGCAAATGCATAGCAGATATAGTCTCTCTCTTCATAACTATAATGGATAAATTGAGATTAGATATAAGAGCAATGGATGATTTACATCCTGAAGTTAGGGACTTGGTTGATACAATGAATAGACTCAGTATTTTGCCTTCTGATTTTGAAGGGAAACAAAAAGTTGAGGAATGGCTAGCCACTCTTAATTCCATGCAAGCCTCTGATGAACTGTCCGAGTCTCAGGTGCGTCAGTTACTTTTTGATCTTGAAGGCTCATATGCTGCATTCAACAGGGTGCTTCATAATTCAGCTTGAGTAAGATCATTGAGAATGAATCAGCTATTATGAATCAGTATGTCAAATATTCTTTGAATCAACTTGATATGAATACTTGAAATTAGAATTTTACTGAGTTATATCAATAGTGGAGATGTGAGAATGATAAACTTCTGTTGTCTTGGTGAGAATATGTGTTACAAGAATTATATAAGAAATATAGATGGTATCAGATGGTATTATTTTATATATCTTGGAAGATATACATTTTAATAAAATAGAATATTGTAATTATACAGTTCAATAAGTTATTTAGAATAAACAATGCTACTATTTTTTTTTTACTTCATGCGATTCAATGTATTTTGGGACTGATTATCAAACATGTTTCTTTGTACACTTTCTGTGTAGATAAGTTTTTCTATATTTCACTTCATCATTCATATTCGTACTCCTTTTGCAAACATAATGAATTTTGTATAATTATGTCTCTATATTTTCAAAATTCCTTGGTCTTGTATTTTCTCAGGATACATTATTAGTGGTTTCCAGCACATTGCTTAGTAAAACAAAACTGTGACTTGCGTTGATCTATTTTGAATGTAAACCAATACGCAATTGTTTTGAATTTTTTGATATTTTTCCTCCATGCTCTTGAAATCATAAATATGAAAATATCTTGAAGGTGTGTAGGAAATGCAGAACTTGATAAATTTAGTAGGGCTTTGGCCTTTGCTCATCTCGTGAACTCTGAATTTATATAACTCAATCCAAGATCGTTGAACACTTTCGACATAGAGGTATATTGAGTTAAATTCGATAGGTTTATCCACATGTATGAGTGCATATTCCCCAACAGAATGATATTCTATCACAATATGAGACGAAAATCATGCATATTTTTCATAAAGATGTTATAACTTTGGGGCATAGGTAATAAATTTCTATGATCGATACATGAAGAGTCACTTTTGAAGCTGTAACGAATTGATGGAATTACTCTTGGAAACTGCAGATGATGATCAAAATGGTTAGTGTATATATGCGGCAATGAATCCAGTTCTATTAAGAGAATGCAATTGTTATTTATGTTAGAGAAAATTCCATGATAGGTATAATGTTTGATGATAGAATATAGAAAAATCGTTGCTACAAGTTGTTATATTGTGTTTTGCTTTTTTTATATTCTATGTGTTCTTCTGGAACCGTCGCTTTGTTTGACAATAATATATCGGATATATATGTCAGATATTCATGAACTGTCAACATCACAGGAAGCGAATTTGAAGGTATACATGCTAGAAACTAGAAGAAATGTGCTTGATAGTGGTGCCTTTTGAGAATACTGATTATATGTTTAAATACTATGAAAGACTTGCATTTTTCAGGTTCATACCGATATTGGGAAATCCAATTTCTTCCAATATACCTACCCATGTAGGTATATTGTGTTATTGGAGGTTCATGCTGATGATCTCATGGCTCAATATAAATTCCATTTTATGATGAATCGACGTTTCATTGAAATCAAAAGCGGTTGCCTTCAGATATGAAAATTCCCAATGAATCAGGTGTAATTATTTTATCATGAAATTTTAAACAGTGAAGGAAGGCATCCAGCAAAGACCTTAATGGGAATCATTTATCTGTTCTGAGGTTCCAATATACTTTTGTGGGATTGAAATGTATTTATAGGCAGATAAATCACGTTTATTACAAAATGAATCGATGAATAATAAGCGGCAAAATATTCTGTTCGGAACTGAGAGTTCCATTTTATATACGTATTTTACATATTCAAGTAGGCAGAAGTCGATAAATTTTTCTAGTGGCTGCATATAGGGAGTTGAAATACTTGAAATACTATTTACACCATGACTCCTATCATCATGGTATGAAGTGCGGAAAATTGGGTGTTTTAAATTTAGTGTTATGCAATGATTTGATTGACCTTGTATAATGAAGAATTTGCCAGCATTAAACAAAATACTGGATATGCAAGTTGAAATTAGTTTTATCTACAGTTTTCTGAAGAAAATCGAAAATTAAGTAATGGTCACCTTTTGTGATCCTACGCAATACTTATAAAATACAGACACCTTAGAACGGTCCTGCCTTTGTATGATAAATAAACTTATGAATTGATTGCGCATGTTATGCTTCGTCTGAGTAATCTTGATGTTTTATTCCGTATTATTGTGATACGAGTTATTGGAGTGACAACGTTAAAGAGATGGCACCAGCTTATAAGTTGATTTATTTTAATGTTACGGGTCTTGGAGAAGTGATAAGGTTCCTTTTTCATTACGGGGGAATCGACTTTGAAGATGAAAGGATTGAAGAGGACCAATGGCCCACTTTGAAATCCAGTAAGATATTATTTTGTTCATATTTATAAATTCAAATTCAAGAATATGATCTCGCCTAAAAAAGAAATTGGTCGGCTAGTTTTCTCATCAGCATATTTTTTCAGACGATTGGCACAAAAATTAACGATTCACGGATTCTATAGTGTTTATGAAGAATCATGATTTTTTCAAACTCACTTTGTGGCCATATTTATTCACTTCATGACCGCTTTCACTGCACGGCCGCATTTACTTTACGGTCGCTTTTTCTTCACGGCCCAGAGTAGAGATGAAGTTCATTTAGAATTTAATAATTCTAGTAAAATTGTGAAATTCAATCAATATTTTCTATATAATCACATTCTCTATATACTGTGGCATAATATAATATTTCGACTGCAGCATTTGTTTGAACAATAATGAAATTTAATCATCTATTTTTGAACTCAAGAGTATATATACTTATAAAAATATCTTCTTTACTTAATATTAATCTCTTTTACTCAATGTGTCGTGAACATTTGTTGCAAGTCATAATCAATACACGTTAATTGATATCTCAATATTTCCTAGTTTACGAAAGAAAAATATGTGCCTCCTGAAGAAGTATATTAGATATTTTGGCTTCTTAAGAAGTTCTTTCAGGAATAGTTGATAAAACTTGTGATAATAAATGTTTGTGTACTTCCGCCAGAATTGAATTTTCTTCAATTTTTTTCAAATAATTTTCAGATTGATATATCGCGTGGCCACGAGAACCAGGGCATCCTAATTTGAAAATCAAGAGTTGGGGTCGTTAACGGTGAAACTGGAAGCACATAACTGAGATAAAAATTATGAATGAATGATTTTATATCACTCCTCCGAATTTTAAAATTTCATCTTTAACCACATCAAAGTTACACAGGGGTCTAGTGGTCGCCCGGTGTACCAAAATAATTTTTTCACTGTTTTTCTTTTTCTTATTCACATTTTTGGCTACCATGAGCCACCAAGAAAAATTCCTGTGTGCGCCATTGCACAGGATATTTAAATTTTCACCCATTGGTGAAAATTGTATTCAAATATCATTTGTGTCCCTCATAGATGTCTTTATTATCTTTTTTTTATTATATAAGATTTACTCTCTCATTGTCTATAGAAGAACGATTCAGGGGAATTCCATCAAGGACAAACACGTATATCGTTACCAGTACTGTATTCTCTTAAATATTGGATTCTGAGATATTCAATTGTATTCACCATGAACTGATGAAAGTGATGTGTATCAGAGATAGTGTAGAATGAAATGATAATGAATAAATTATGCTTGAGAAATTTCAGTAGAGTTACTAGTGGAAGAAAATTCATTACCTATTACTTGTTCGAGAGAATACAAATAAAATAGATTTATGTATCGATTGTTTTTTTGTAACGAATTTTGTTTCATTCAGCGATGCCTTTTGGACAGTTGCCTATTTTGGAGCACAAGGGCAAAACGTTTTACCAAAGTAGAGCTATTGCAAGATATGTGGCAAAACAAGTGAACTTGACTGGAAAGGATGATCTGGAAGATATGGAAATTGATGCAACAGTTGATATTGTTGCCGATTTATTCCAGAGTATGAAAATGATGGATATAAAATTATAGATACCGTTCTAAATTTAATGTTTTAGAAATGGTCTATTACTTTTATGAAGCAGATCAAAATATAAAGGAGAGTAAAAAGGGGCCATGCTTGAATGAAATTTTGCCTTTTTATATTGGGAAACTTGAAAAACAGCTGCAAGCTAATAATGGATATTCAGTTGCTGGACATGTGAGTATTGTTTGTGAATATGTAACATCAAACTTTACAATATCGCAACATACTCTGTTTCCCCATATTATTATATACTATAAGGTATTATTTACAGGTTCAGGATTAATAATATAAACCCCCCTTTTGGTACTTTTATTTGGTTATTTATTGAAAAATAATCATTTCAGAAAATTATAAATAATACAGTATGTGATATGCAAAAAGAACTATTGATTATTAACTGATGACTTTAAAATTTGAGTGAAAATTTCATACTGCATATCAAATATCAATTAGTATTACTTTTACTAATTATTAACGGATTCAAATTTTTTCAACAAGATTTGTTAGGGATTTTCATGTAGTATAAGAATATATATATATATAATATATGATATCCATTTTGGATGAGTTTATCAATCATCAGAAAATTCAGCTTGGTATCTTCAAATTCTGACTGTTTTAAGTGTATTAATATGATTTACAGTTGACATGGGCTGATTTACACCTAGTTGGTTGTTCTGAGTACATCAGTTACATGGCAGGGAAAGATGTCTTAGCAGATTCTCCAAATCTTAGGGCTCTCAGAGAACGAATCCATGATTTACCTGGTATCAAAGAATATATTTCAAGACGACCCAATGTTCCCTGAGTACGCGTAATATAGGTTTCAAGTATGAGGTGGAAAAGAGATGAGAAGTGAATTATATATTGTATGATGACGGTACCAATGAATTGATGAAATATCTCTCTTTTTTTATTTAGTACTAAATCTATACCTTATCAATCGAATAGGTTTAGGGTGAGCTATATTTTGACCCTTCCCTCGTAACTATTTTCCAATGAGAGTTGAAAAGCCATGGGGTTTCATGTGTACATTTTTTAAATGATAATAAAAAAAGATAATCGATTCAATAGGTCACACGTGATACACGAATAAAAATATTGTTTTGATCTTGGTAACAATATTTCTATAACTTCTACATGTTCTTCAATAGGTATTTTGTTTTCATGGTTTCAAATATACATGGTTCAATACAAGCAGAGGTGAATATAAGATGGTGAAATAACTCTTCGATTGTTTCTTTCTAAAACATTTAGACCTGTCAAACAACCTAACTAAGGCCGCACCTCTCGAGTATAGATGACGATACGATCGTCGATCCTGTGAAGTCAAATCCGCTTTCACCGATAATGACGGATATCTAACATTGACGGATAGCTAACGGTTCAATATTTGCATTCGAGTTGAATTTCAAATTGGAATCAATTTTTCCAGAGTTTCCATTAAAATCTTCGAGATCGACAGAGGTGATGTCATCTAGTTTTGAACTTGGGCAGCCTTAGTCAGGTATCAAAACTCGATTTAATCAAGTAGGCAGCAGTCTACAACTGGTGTTTTCCAATAGAATTGACGTAGTCTTTAGTATGTAACATCGGATCAAGTATTGCTACAAATGGCTTTTTACTTATTTTTCTCTTCATTAAAATATGAAAAATCAACGATTGATAAATCATCTTTCAACTGCCTTAGGGTTTGGTGCCTATTGACTACAATAATTCCTGAATTTGAAAATGTATTTTCACTGGGAGCTAGGCGATTTGAACTATTCAATTTTTTTCGCCCAGGGAACATTTTCCAAACTTGTTGGATTCTGTGTGTGGGTTCATTAATTGAAGCTATATTTTTGAAATCAAGAGAGGAGGGTCTTGAAGAAGATGTATGAATACATAGTATGTTCCAATTGAAACAATTATTTCCATTTGTTCATCACACGTGACATCTGAAAACCCTATAACTCTCTTCTTCAACTCTTTCTTATAGCTCTCATAATGAAATAGTTGGGGAATGAGGGAAATACATATACATATGACCCTGTACATATACCATATATCTACCTATATAGTTCAGATAATATACCTATTTACATAATAATAACTCATTCAATTTTGTTATAACCTGGTTTGATTTCCAAAAATATAATTCTCACAGCAAACATATAGGAGAAAACTAAACAAAATTCAGAGTTCATTTTCGAAATTGACTCATCACTTAATACCCAAATCTCATTCTCCATATGTGTTTGCTTTTTGAATCAACTCTGTGACTGTTTTTATTGTTATTGGCAATTAACATAACAATCACAAAGAAGTAATTTTTCATGAAATATACAAACCAGTGATACAATATAGACATAAACATATTCTCTCATTCTTTCGCATTCATCTATAGTAGCCACATTACACAAACTAAATTATTTCTTCAACAGGTATCCAGTGAAGGAGTATCTATCAGTTGTAGAACCATGTCTTCACTTGATATATTTCGCAGGATCAAATTATACCTTCATCTCTCAGATTGCACATTCTCGAGGAGTTAATTAATTAATAATCCTATCACACTATAGCGAACCACCAAAACACCACATATGAGTTTTGTATCAATTGATGCTGCCCCTATGATTCATGTAGCCATTGAACTGTGTACTGGCCAGTACTTTGTCGATGGACACCTTCTTCATTCGGGAACATGTGGCTAAGAGAGCTCCTCCTAAAAGGCACATTGCTCCCCCACCTAGAGCCAGGAGGGCAGAAAACCATCCTGTCTTCATGCATACACTATGTGGGTCCATTTGATAGCCTGAAAAATTAAAAATCATTAAGTTTTTCCGATCAGTATTGTTGTGTCTACTAAACAGGGTTATTTTCCCACTGGCTAGTAAAAAAATCCACATGGCAAGAAATAGGTAGCGACCCGTAGTCTACAGAAAGGTAAACAAGATTGTCTGAAGGTGCATTCGTCATTAAGAACATGCAGTGTGTGGGTTACTCGTTGACCGATTTCCAATTAAAAAGTCTGTAATATAGTACTTGAAGAGCTTTCCCCGAAAATGTAGACAGATTTGAAGTATTCATATTTTCAAGGCCTACTATTGTTTTCTGAAGGGGCCAATTCATCAAGAATTATTAAGACGACCATTAGGCAATTTTTGTTGAAAAAAAAATGGACCGTCTATTCGACCGCCTATTTATGCACAGATCATATATAAACTTCAAATATAAATTAACGAATTAATAGATTTATCTACATATATAATTTTGTTTGAAGCAATATATCATATAGGGACTAATTCTGAAATTTTTGCTTCTTTGATTTACCCTTCTAAAGACTTTGAGAGCTTGTTTTTCGTAGCCTGCAGGAAACTATTCGATGCTATATGAAATTTTCCATTCGAATCCAGAAAATAAAGGGAAAAAAGCGCTTGACTTCACACGTATCTACATAAAGTATACAAGAAAAAAACTGTATCTCACTACAGGAGTGGATATAAAAAGAATCACTTGGATCACTGTCACAAGGAAACGTCCAAAAATTTCAAGTCGGTTGAACTGGAAAGAAAATTCATTGATTTCTTGCAAGAAAGCCTTTCTCTACTTTTATAATGTGTTTTACATGGTTGAATTCTTTTGTTATGCATGAAATAGGGCTCCCGTCTAATAATTTCATAATGCCATATGGTAAAATTCTGGAAGTGGCAATGAGAAAATATACGAATTTTCAAATAAATCAATAAATATATAATTTGATAGTTTTTCAAATATATCATCGACAATTCGTCGACGAACATTAAAGTAACAAAATGTTTTACCCATATAGTGCGAATTCTCTTTGACACTCGTATTTGTGGTCGCAGAAAAAGTATGGTACACGACACGAATTGTTACAATTACACATTCGTGGAGTTATGCTGCGCGCCTACGTGTATAAGTCTCTCCACTTCGTGCGTTATATGCGATTTACAACTTTTTTCTCACCAAATATACTATTATCGTTTCCAGAATACATTCAATCATCTTGTCCAAATAATTTATATTACGTTACTTGTTGAAAAAATAATTATCATTGTTCTTGTTACAACTTACTTGTGGAAGATATATTTCTTTCTTCATCAGTCTCTCCTTCTTGCAGCACTCTTAGAGATTGAAACAAATTGATATTTTCCGACAAAGTGGGGACAATAACAGGTGATGTCGTACTGGAATTCGATTCAGAATCGATGGAACGTTTTTTAACATTTTTTATGTTTCTCCAGTGACAAGGTTGACTCTGAAATAGATTTAAAATCATCTGTAATGGACCAAAATTCACCGCCATGCTAATAAATTTGGTAAAATGAAATATATATACTTGTCGATGGGACCAACAAACCACCATAAGTTGTGACTTAGGGCGTAGGTACAACTGTCACCCATTCTAAATTTCATTATATTTTGAAAAGAACTTCATTTGTTTGGATCTGTATGAATGAATATATATATATATATAAACTTACCGGGCATCTTCCGTGGCACATTCTGACGTCACATTCGATGTAAAGTGCAGGAGAACCTGTGAATCTGAACGTTTTCATGTAGGCAAAAACTTGAGTTTCGAACACTCCTGCATCAGTCCAAGATCCTCTGAACCTCGATATGAGTTTATCGTCCACAGGACATCTGTGAATAATAATTTGAGCTCCCGAAAAAAAAAAAAAATAACGCTTCTTTCTTACCCATATTCGTCGATGAGTTGTATTTTTTTTGTTGCTCCGTTATGAGCATAGCAATCATTCACCACGATATCGAATCCATCTGAAATGAACGACTTCAATCAACTACTTGATGAGAATGCCTCTTTGAGATATTAGATGCATAACATACGCGACATCCAATTTGATATTATGAACTTGCTGTCAAAGTCATCACTAATGTAAATATTGAATGAAAAGTTACCTAGATGAGATGGAATAGAAAAGACGGTGAAAACAAGAGGAGAATAAAAATTGTATAATTGGTGAGCTGAATTTTATAGACTATAGAAGACAGTAATAATGATATAGTAACCGATTCTAGAGACGTACATGAGCGTCTCAGATCAGTGAGAGACCGTTGAATGCGAATAAGAAGAATACGAGACGTCAAACAAAATATAAGAACGACGTAAACATAAGCACAAATAACGTTGAAAGAAATTTAATTCAAACGCAAGTTAATTATATCCTTATGATTATTTAGGTACTGGTAGTGATTAGTTACAAAAGTTATTTCAACTTTTCGAATGTTATGTGAACTGTCTTCGACTCCGCGCGGCACTCCGAAGAAAAAGGTTTGTTCTTTATCCTTTCTTGTGGAAGTCATATTATTACAATTTATCCATAGTACGAGGAAGAAAACTAATTGAAAATTATGTTTGGTGATTGTATGGGTGCCTACCTGAAAGTATAAAGCCACTGTACTTGGAAGGATAAAGGATATACAAAGAGAACCTATAGAGTACTTTCATGAGTGTCGTGTCCGGATATGTTATCTGGTGGACACCAGATATTTATCATGCTATGTGCATAAAATTGAATATATATAAAATATATCCATATATTCTGTATTCACAACTGTCATGATCACAATTTAACCTTGCTGTCAAAGTTGAGTGGAAGACATCAGAATCTTATTTCCAAGATAAAATGTCTCATTTCCGTTATTGGGTTCCGTTATCACTGAAAACGTCTAAATTGAGTTTCTTTGATATGTGAAATTCCTTCACAAGTTTGTTCAATAATGAATACGAAGTTTGAAGATGAGATGATGGTAGCTGTATTGAACATTGCCACATTTTTCAATAATAAATTCATTCGGAGAATCGAATAACTTGAATTCATTTTAGGAATGACAAAAAAATCATGGTCTCTAGGGAGAAGGATCAAGGACACTATTTTGAGGGGCATTACTAGTGTCCCTCATATTGAATTTTCATTGAATTTATATCGATCAGGTACTTTAAGAGTTATTCAGGAAATTCTCACGGACACCCTGTTTATTATACAAGTCTTATACAATCCAAAACTATCAATATTTTAATATAGTAAGGTGTCTATGCATTCATTTTGATAATCTAAACTGTTTGACCTACAGATGTTTAAATCGATAATTTGAAAACAGCGAGTCTTCTCGATGCGTTACTCTACAATCAAAAAATCTCCGACGAGATGTAACTTCAGAATCTTTACAAGAAGATAAGGATGTGAGGTGTAAGGAGGTGAGTTGTAGATAAATTAGTGGTAGGTATACAAATGGTTGCCAGACGAATATGAAACTGCAATATTTTATGAAACCGATGAAATGAAAAACAATATAAATTATATATATATTTCGTCTCATAATCATATTTGGTATACCTTCATCTTCAAAAGAATCTAGTGCCAATTTCTAGGAATATGAGTGTACATTTATCATCAGAAAGTTGATTTATTTGAACACTGGTAGATCTTGGAAAAAATATTTTCATACTAGCTTCAATTGTTTTTCAAACCATTAATTTTGTAATTAGACAAATGGCGGAGTTACAGCTTGCGGCGTATTTTATAATTTCAATCTGACCACCATATAGTGTTAGTAGTACATTGACATATTCACCATATTTGCTTCGCATGTAGATGATTAGCGTAAGAGGATCACCAACTCGTACAGGTCCTGTAACTCTGTTTCCTGCCGTTCCATATCCGTAACGGATCTCCATGTAACATTCTGGTGGGGTTAAAGTAAAAACAACGGGATTTCCAGTCGCCACTCTAATAAAATGGAAAAAATTGAGATAGTATGGGAAGAATGAAAAAGAAAGAGATAATATTCTATCTCCTAGACATTCGACCAGGGCCCATTCAGTTAATTCAGATATTTGTAGTACGTAATTATTTAAAATTTCGTCATCATGCAGGGTGCTTGGGAGGTATTGCAGAACATTGAAAGGGGATAGTTGCGGTACTTTGGGATCGATTTGACCGAATACGTTGGTAAAAGTATAACCGTTTTTAATCCTCCATTTTCGATATTTCAAAGTTTTATGATTTATAGTTCTACAACCTGAAATTTTAAATAGGTAGTTACTTCGAATGTTCATAATATTGTAGATGATCTGTATGTTCTATTCATCTGTTTCACCAAAGTTTTCAGTTCTAGTAATGACAATCTGAATAAATATTGGTATTTAAACTTGTTCTCAAATGCGAGACAAATTGCAACGGAATAATCATGAGCGAATATAATATTTTGACTGATTCAATTTCATTGCCTTCTACACCGAAAATCACTTATCACTTATATACAGGGTGAGTCAAAAATGTGTACCGAGCTTTCTGGGGGTGATAGAACATTGAAAAATAAGTGTAGTTTGATGATTAAACTCATGGCTCAAAATGCATATTAAGGTAGATATATTCTTCCAAAGCTGATAAAATTAAAATAATTTCTCCGCATAACTTCTGAACGATGGAAGCCACTCGATTGAAATTTTGTGCATGAATGTATGTTGTCAAAATACATTTTTTCGTCACACTTCCACATTTCTGATATTGTTATAAAGGGTGTTTTCAGAGGGTGAGTCATGATTTTTTGTAGAAAACTTTTTTCCCTGTATTATTTTCGGTGAAAAAACAGGTGCATTCGATGGAGCGAAGAAAATTACATGAAAAAGGTACTCCTATTCAAATACAAAAAATTGAGCCGTTCGTGAGATATTTGAGTTTTTGTAGTTACATGATATCAGCAGATTGATTTTATTCATCGCGAGATTCATCGGTAACAATATTTTAGCAGGCCATGATGAATAATTTTGTTCTCAAGCTTTCTGGGGGTGATAGAACATTGAAAAATAAGTGTAGTTTGATGATTAAACTCATGGCTCAAAATGCATATTAAGGTAGATATATTCTTCCAAAGCTGATAAAATTAAAATAATTTCTCCGCATAACTTCTGAACGATGGAAGCCACTCGATTGAAATTTTGTGCATGAATGTATGTTGTCAAAATACATTTTTTCGTCACACTTCCACATTTCTGATATTGTTATAAAGGGTGTTTTCAGAGGGTGAGTCATGATTTTTTGTAGAAAACTTTTTTCCCTGTATTATTTTCGGTGAAAAAACAGGTGCATTCGATGGAGCGAAGAAAATTACATGAAAAAGGTACTCCTATTCAAATACAAAAAATTGAGCCGTTCGTGAGATATTTGAGTTTTTGTAGTTACATGATATCAGCAGATTGATTTTATTCATCGCGAGATTCATCGATATAACGATATTTCAGCAGCATTTGCATTTCCGAAGCACTCGCCAAGCATTAGAAGCATATCAGTTTGTTCAGAGAACGAATAACCTGCCATATTTCTTAAAATCTCAGTTGATAATCGCATCAGTGATAAATGACACAGAAAAATCACACGAACAAATCGACTACAACAATGTTGATGACATGAACGTCAAAATTGAGAACAAAATTATTCATCATGGCCTGCTAAAATATTGTTACCGATGAATCTCGCGATGAATAAAATCAATCTGCTGATATCATGTAACTACAAAAACTCAAATATCTCACAAAAGGCTCAATTTTTTGTATTTGAATAAGAGTACCTTTTTCATGTAATTTTCTTCGCTCCATCGAATGCTCCTGTTTTTTTACCGAAAATAATACAGGGAAAAAAGTTTTCTACAAAAAATCATAACTCACCCTCTGAAAACACCCTTTATAACAATATCAGAAATGTGGAAGTGTGACGAAAAAATGTATTTTGACAACATACATTCATGCACAAAATTTCAATCGGGTGGCTTTCATCGTTCAGAAGTTATGCGGAGAAATTATTTTAATTTTATCAACTTTGGAAGGATATATCTCCCTTATATGCATTTTGGGCCATGAGTTTAATCATCGAACTACACTAATTTTTCAATGTTCTATCACCCCCAGAAAGCTCGGTACACATTTTTGACTCACCCTGTATATCATTCGTTTACTTTCTTTCATTTCAAAATATAGATGTAGTACGATAAGCGGTTATTCGAACTTAGGTTTTCAGATTTGTGAATTTCCAAAAAAATTTAGTGTGGTTTTCACTGGATTTTCTTGCGTTTCAGTCTCGGAATTTTTTGATTCGTACAGGTAGATGATGATTGTTGATCTTTTATTCTTTCTTACAATGCTTGGGACTCTTGGTGGGATTGTTTTGGCTTTGAAGTTTCACTCAATAATTTTTGAATTTTTAGGCTTATGATGATATGATAATGATATGGACTCAGAAAAGTATTCGAATATTTCATAAAGAAGGCATTTATCAAAATGTTTATTCCTTTGTATATGTCTGTGAGCTACGAAAGTAGGTAGTAGATGTTTTCTGTCGAATTTAGCAAAAATTTCATTGATTTTTCTAGTGTACAGAAGAATTATGTTTTCATTGAAAACGGGAGCAGATTCGTTACCGAAACGTCCACAAGAAATTTTGATATTTATCAAATATATCTTCTAAACATTTTTCCAAAATCAAGGTGCCACTGACAAATAAATTTTGAATTCTAAGCGCAGTTACATTTTGGGGCAGATCAATCTGTCCTCACAACAAATTTATTGAGATAATTATTATAATTTATGTTCCCATTTTTCAAAAACAAGGAGAGGAAATCCCACAAAATCTAAAAAAATTAATATACCACCTCCTCGAATAGCTTACAGACCATATTCGGAAATTTCTTTGTCTTCAATATACTATATTTAAAAATATCTACATTCGTCTCAAATAAGTGCATTTCCAATAAAATGTATTAATGCTCAGTATTTGTTTTTGAACATACACACAAGCCTTTCCGAAAGAGGTTTCCATACTAATCTTCCGAAATTCCTTGCAAAATTCAAGTATTATTCATTTTTATTCCAAAAATCAGACATATCAAAAATAACATTTGAGAAAGTTGTTGAAAATAAAGAAACAAAAAACTACAAAACGAAAATCAAAGAAATAGTTATACTTACTCTACGTCGAGAAAAGGAAATGTCACTGTTTTCCAAAAATCGTATCCATATTCACAAGTGACTTTGAAATGCTCATCAAATTCTTCTTCTATTAGTGGATTGTATTGTACGGTCACTGTGTTCCACATGAAGTTCTTCTGAAGAAAGAAAACATATATATTTTCAACAAAAAAAAGTCCGCCCGAGCAGGGACTTGAACCCTGGACCCTTGGATTAAAAGTCCAATGCTCTACCGACTGAGCTACCCGGGCTCATACTATAGGTTTTGAAAAAGAGATTGAAGAGCTCCGACCATAATGATGCAAGATTCTAATCAAAAATAGATTTCTGCAAAAGTTTGTATAAGAATATATGATTTATGGCATATGCCTTCATCAGTTCGGTAGGAAATGTGCTACTCACTGTAGGCGTCTTCTTATTTTCTTCAGTATGCGTATTTTTGCCTAGTGTTCCACAACGATTCAGTTGGATGAAAAATTCGTAATAGTCTCGACCTGTACCATTTATATACATACAGTCGGGATCATAGGCGTAACCTGAAAAATAAACCATGAAAAATATTTTTTTCACAACAATTTTCATAGTGAAAACTTGCCTGCTGAATAGACCAGTCCAGTAAAACTTCCGTTGAAGCCAACACGAATTTTCATATAATCGTCTTGACATTCAGCTTCGATATCTGAAAATGATAAAATACATCATATATTACGTGACGTGAGTCATGTACCTAAATGAGTGTAGCTCTCGAGGCTTTGCCATTTCTACAAATTTTTCTTCAGAAAAAAAATTGGTACTAATGATAAAGAAGAATTTTCACAGTGCCACAAGACACAGTTCCACAGTTCAGTCGTTGTTGAACTATGTTTTTTTTTTAATTTATTCATTATATCCATCATGTATGTGTCAACAAGAATTTTTTTTCTTCCGAACGAAAATTATACCGAGTCCATTGTTATTCAGGAGAATTTAAACGGAAAGTATGATTTACCATGGAATTTCTTCTTCAACGATGTGTAGCACAAGATTTCAAGAAAATTGGACAAGAGCATATAAATATCAAAAAATGGATAGAATATTTAGGTATCACACTAGCGTTGAAACAATTTAATCAATTCGTTGATGTTGATGAGTGAAGAAAATCTAAAATTGAAAGAATATAGTAATCGCGGATTCATATGCCAAATTTCGGATATTGCTATCTTACGTGCTATTGTTCAATTTTCTATAATAGCACACTTTTCATGAAAATGTGCTGTACGAGGTGAATAAAGGAAGTTTCAATTCAGTAAAATTTTGATATCACAAGTTTGTGGATTGGAAGTATATGATCATGGAGAAGGAAATTTCACGCTAAATTGTATTAGTCTTACAAAAATATATTTTTTTTCATTTGCACCCTTGGTCATAAATGATGAAGTCTGTTCTGTTTTTTTTTTGTCAAAAATTCTAAATATCCAGAATTGATAGCTCTCTTCAGATATGAGATAATATACAGGGGGTTCTGAAGTTCTGAAGAAATTGACATGTCAAAATATGACATTTGCCGAAAGTGTTTTCAATCTTTTTGATGATTCAGAAAAAATATAGAATTTTTCTTTTCATCACCTCCTGTTAAATCAGAGATAACCCCTGTAGGTGGGGTACAAACTATACAGGAAAAACCTGTACTCACTACCTATTGAATCCCAATCAACACCAATATCATATACAACCCCAGCGTGGGGTAGTCACAACCATGAGGAGGAGATTATTTAATCTCGCACTCTGGGCGAGATGCAGACCTTGGTGTGTGATTTAAAAAGGATTTAATCACTCATGTCATTGATTAGCATGATATTCATTGATTCAATTGACGAGAAATGGCAATAAAAGTGAGGCAGGCAGTCTTGAGTGAGTGGTCTTTCATTTTTGAAACTTGATTAACGAGAATCACCGATTTGTCCTTATATGCTGATTGAACTTATAATAAAATCTTGGATGGTAGTATGATGTATGTTTAGTTGAGAAATAAATCGTTAATAGGGGTCATATACGATCAATTTCATGAACGTTGAACTCGTTAATATGAGGTCGACGGATAATAACATTATTTTGTTTCGTATCACCAAAACTATATATACCATAAACATTGGGTACGCGATTGAATTCCACGCAGTATTCTCTATTAGATGTAGATCTTAGCTCAACTCAGCTCATTTCTGTATTTTTTCATCAACAAAATTTACATATCATCTCCTGCTCGATAGGTAGTATAGTAGTTCAATTCCCCTACAAACGGGATTTGTTCACTCACGTTGTACTCTGGTGTTGTTGAACCTTATCCTTCTATATTCTCTGTCCCATGTATCCAATGGATGCTCCCAATCAATACCGCCATCTGGATCGTCTTGATTCCTCATACGTAACGACGTCACAGGCACGTAATCTGAAGTATCTCCTATGAAAACTACCTACAAAATAATATATGCTATTTTAAGATTCCTCTGCATTGATTGGTCGTGTTATCCTTGGAGGTGTACCGGGTGCCCTTCTATCCTTCGTTTTCGTAACTATATATCTCTGAAGTTTGAAACTTGATGTCATATCCGGAGAAAACTGAAGTTGAATATGTCAAAAAGTGTCCTCTGGTGCGCAAATTTGATGTTCTAAATTTCATAGAATTCGAGCGAGATGATTGGTATATCAGGCTGCCATTAGATAATGTTTCACAATTTGAGAGACATCTGATGTAATTCATGATAATTATTCTCACTGGAACCTCCAAAGAAACGCCAATGTACATGGTCACTGTCTTATTCTACCAATGTTGCTAGAAAGTGCAGGAAACTTTCTGCCTTCGCAAGGCGATTTCTACTAAATAACCTAAAGAATTTCGAACTCAAACTTATTCATTCCTTAGCTTATTAAGAATGATTATAATTTCAAAAAAAAACAGAATCTTGAATAAATTCAACTCATTTAATCATCTTTTGCATATGGATAACCGGGAAATCTACATAATTTACAGAAAATCTAGGAAAAATAAACATCCTTCCACGTCCACATCCACATAAACCCTCTTTCTCGATTAACCTACAGATAGTTAACTATTCTAGAATAATTGGTACAAAAACTGATCAGCTGGCAGCCCTATTGACACAGTGCACCGATACAATTCAGTTCAATTTCAGTACAATTTCACATTGTTTCATCTTATTTTTCATGACGATCCACTGAATGATTTTTCGCAATCTTATAAGTATGATCCCACTGTATAGAGCGTTCTCAGAAATTGATCTAACCCAACTGTTTTGCGACATGGTTCCACATTGTTGAGAAAATCGTGATCATTTTGATGGCTGTTTAATAACTTTAATACTTTTGGTATATCTTGAGGCGAACAAATTATTTGTCCTAACCAGTGCAGAACTTATATACAAAGCATAATAGAATTCGAAACTAATAATTATGATCTTGCAATTTTTTGGATTTTTACACCTATGACTATGGGCATAGGTCCTCAAATGCAAAATAGGAAGGGAGCTAAGGGTCTCAAAATAGTTCATTTGACATTGTTTTTTTCGATATAATGTTCAGACGACATACCTACGACAATGGTTCAATGAGTTTCATGACTCACAAGATACTTATTTTTGTATCGAGGCTGAAGAAGTAGACCGTTTTTGGCCGAATTTGAAAATTGTGGCCGAGGCGCAGCCGAGCCCAAAGATATCATGCACAGATTCAGAGAATGAATACTATATTGAGGTCGTGCAAACGACAAAAAACGTGACACGTGCTGAAAATTCGATTCGTGCTGAAGGAGATTCAATGAATAAGTAATGTGCACATTCAAGTCTCTCCCGTGGCACCAATTGATTTGCAATTGGAGTTCCTTCTTTGTGTGCAGGAATAAGCATCAGGAACGACTTCGATTGTTGTTAGATAACGCCCATCGTATATGACATCCATCCCTCTATCCGGATGACTTCTAGTCACTCTCCTATGGCGTTATCACTTGGTGCAAACAAAACTATTTCGATATCCTCTTGGCATTGTTATAATCGAAATAGTAATCGAAATGCAGTGCACTGAATACAATGAGGTTATAATGTCATATAATCTTCAAGACAGTTTTCATTCTGGGCTCTGATGACAATCAGGCATTTATATTTTGAAAATTTTGGACCTGGTTTTCTCATTTCGCATTTGCAAACCTATATTCATAAGGAACCTTTTTACGTTTACATAAATAGTGCCCAATTGCAAAACTAAAAAGTTACACAGACAGTTCACGCAATGCCACATTGGCTCTTTTATTGAAACACAATTACCATGACCATCAACAGCGAAACGCAATTCTAACTTATGAATGGAATATCTCACATCACCATCCTCCATCGAGAAGAAATCATTGTGAAACATATAGACCTAAATATTCGTGTTTCGCCATGATTTTACATTGACATTGGCCACTTTTACAAACACAGGAAGATAGTCATCTGTATGGACATCTTTTGTACCTACTTCTGAGTAGGTACATCCTTCTGATTGCTCAACGATTTCATACATCCACACATATCATTCAATCATTTTGAAATGATGAAAGGAATTAAATGAATCCAATATTTTTTTGAAGTTGAAAGAACTAAGTCGATTATTATTGGGAAGTTGTAGGACAGTTCCGACAACTGATAGTTGATTGTGCATCAATAATTCTTCGGAAACGGTTTCAGATGAATCTGATGAAGTTTAGGTTTTCTTACGAAAATATGATAAGTACCAGCTAAATTTATTTTAAAACTCCTGAATTTATTGGGATTGGATACATCACCCTCTACGCCACATCAAATGAACTTCATGCAGGCAACTTTCATGCAACTAATTTCAGGCGGTCCATTTTTCAACTACTACTTTGATTGTATTTGAATTTGAAATTGAATTTCAATTTGAAATTATACCCACCGAATCTGGAGAATTCGCGTCTTGTGTCAACGCCTCCCTGGAATGATTGGAAATGTCCAAAAGAGCCTCCGTTTCTGCTGGATCATTATCGACATCTTCAGCATCGAGTCTCTTATCTTTACCTATACTAGTGCTACTGCTCATACTGACGCTATATTCTACCGCTGAAGTTGTGTCTTCAAGCGTTCCACATAAACAAATCTAAAATAAGATAAGTAAGATTCACTCAATGTTAATTAATAGTCGCGTACAGAGAACATTTCTTCATGACTCAGTGATGAATTTCATGTTTTTAATAATGAAGTTGATATCTACTCACATTTGGCACAAAAAAAATGAATATCCCCAGCAAAAATGCATATCGCCACCTAGACAAAAATATATATTTGAGCATATTACCTATTCAATAGTCTTATGATTCACAGAGTGAAAATTCACAAAAGGAGAAATGTCCTTGAATTATAATATTTGGTACACAATTTATTGGATTATCTGAAACTCTTGTGATTTGCTAGGCGTTGAGGACGTTTTTGACTATAAATGTCGAGTAAAAATTGAGAAGAAACTGATTATTATCGACAAAGCCATGACAAGTGAAATTTGAATAGTTTCATGCATAAATTTCAAGCCGAAACAACACTAAAATACTTCATTTCAACAAGAAGTGTTTGTTTCCAGACATTGTCAAATTGTTTAGGACTCCAATCAAATCACTATTTTTTTTATTTTTGTCTTCCGGATTGATTATGCTATATAAATGTATCGAAATCCATACGTAATCATTTGTTCTTATCTCCAGTCGGTGTATATATATATATTCTATGATTCACAAGAGCAATTTCCACACATTAAATATCATTAGTTGAAGTAGACATAGGTAGATCAAATAATTTTTTAGCTGTCTCTGCTTGTCACTCGATCATAATTTTTAATTTTCGCTTTGAACGGTAGGTTGCTCTTACTGTTATTATACCGGGTTATATAGAATCTCATTCCGGTAAACTTACGTGACTTTATGTTAGTGATGTGATATTTCATATTTCAATAACTGCGCCGGGCTCGCAATTATCACGTGGTCTGGATATATGTTACTGTAGTTAAAATGCAGAAACAATAAACGGACAATTTTTATGAAGACGAAGATGGATATGTCAAGCAAAATGGAATACCTACCAAGATTTTATATGGGACATGAGTATATGAAATATGTAGTTATATTCATATGTGGAGAATTGAATAAACTGATTATTGCTTGAGTTAGAACATTTCAAAGACAGACAGATCGATTTTTTTTCCAACCTCTCATCTTATTATGTAGGTATTATATCTAAGTTGTGTTATCATCTCTCTCTCTCAAATATGATTTCATCGATGTTTTGGATAGAACAGTAGGTAAATACCTATACATTTACGGTAGACGATTTCGAAAATTGCCCTGGTCCCAGATAAAATATATTGGTGGCTTGGAGAGACCGCAAAAATATTGATGAGTTCTGTGATTATAAGGGTTATTGTTTGCCACTGCTTAACATAGTTAAAATTTTTGCTGAAGGATAATAATGACAGATGACGAAATCATCAGCTTTGCTTTTTTGAAAGCGAGTTGTCGGAACTGCCATGAACACAAACAAAATTAGTATCATTGAATAGGTTATTCCGAAACCTTTCGAAAGAGGTGTCGCTTGCCGTAGAGTTCCATTTAAAATTATTGGTCACACTAGTAGAGGAGTTTACATCCTTTCATATTCAGTTTCCAAATTTCATTTGTTTATATGTATACCAATACCCACCGAAGGAAAATACCTAGTAAGATAAGAAATCAAAGAAATGAATATAAGCAAGTGACCAGAAATCAAAGTAAAAGAATAGACATTTCATCAAAAATTCACTGAGGATCCAAAAACAGGGTGAATCAAGAGAAGTAGGTAGTTTCACTACTATGTTCCTTGTATTAAAAAAAAAATTTCTAATGAGATCATTTATTATCAGGATATGACATTTGAACAATCAATGTAATTCATGCAAAATCCGATTAATTCATTATTTCATATTCTGAAATAACTGTTTATGCAAGTTCGATAACTTTGATACAAGCCTCTTTAGCTCAGTGGCAGAGCACTGGTCTTGTAAACCAGGGGTCGTGAGTTCAATCCTCACAGGAGGCAGATGAGATTTGCATCTTTTTTTTCGGATTTTTCTACTCATATTAGCATTTCAATACATACATGTCACTGTCCCCTAAATAATCAGATCACACTTTGAAAATTTATCATTTTCTTGAGATAATCGAAACATCATGGTTACCATTCAAAGAAACTATCTACCTCTATTTTAGTACCACAACTTACATAACTGAAATAGCGAAACTTTCAATGTCAAATAAGAATTTGATAGAGCTGCATGAGTTTATTTATTGAAAGCTTCAGTTACGTTTTGCTATTCTGGAGCCGCATGGTATCTTATAAATTTTCATTTTATTGTTTTGTAATCGCAGAAAAGTAAGGTATGTAACTAACACGGTAATAAACTTTGAATGCTTATTCATTAAATACTACGTATCAAATAATTCTCATTCAGAACCCTCATCACTGAATTCACTGTTACTAGTGATATTTATTTTAGTAGAAAGTAATATGTTCATTTGAATTCATTAGTAAATAGTATTTACTAAATACTATATGAACCATGAAAAATAATTAGAATCACAATCACTACGGCAATTCCCTATAGTCAGGAATCAGGAATACCAGTCGATCATTGAACAGACTAGATAAGTAATCCACAGCCCTGGCAATACAGTTTGTTTGGAAGCAACATCTATAGTATCTATCTTAGTCTTAACAAGGATAGCAGGAGCTGATTCTCCCAGCACCAGTGCCGTGTTGTCAGAGGGGTCGAATTTATTATCAATTCATGATGAAACCAAATTGAAAATCCGTAACAATTTCAGTAGTACTTTTCAACATTTCTTGGTGGGAAAATGAACAATGACAAGACACTGTCGCAGCTGACCTATGCGTATAATCAATATAATCTAATCAATTCAATTTAAATTCATTTTTATCCATTCCATTTGAGAAAATGCTTCAAAATCTCGAATGATACGACAATGGTAACTCACCTATGAAATGACGTGTTTTGATCGCCAGTTCAAATTGTCTTTAACACACCTCACAACGTCTCATATCAAATCATCAAAACAGGAAATAAACTGAGTTTCTGAGGAATTCTGAGTACACAAAACTAAACACAAGTTGAATAATATCGATAAATCAAAACGTAAATAATGACAGATACCAAACACAGCAATAATCGCCGTTGACTGTCAATATCAAATGGCGGTGTTGCAACGTTGAGGAAAAAGTATTCATGATACCCATGCTGGTCCTCGAGCCCTCAAGAAAGTAAAATTGCTGAGTCTCAGAATAATGTAGCAATCTTCTATTAATCAGAACTGATTCATAATCGTCATGACCCAAATTTATTATTATATCTTTGCATTGAACTACATGAATTCATAAAGGACTTCAAATATTAATAGTACTTAGCCTTTGTGATCATGCTAGTTCATTATAATAATTCCAATTATCATTGTTTCCATTATCGAAAGTATCATTATTTATATCTTTAAACATTCAAAACTGCAACCACTCAGGCCGCATCTCCAGTTGTCTAACCGATGATGTCAGAACTCGCCCCCTTATACTTTGCTATGATTGTCTCAGATTGTCTCACACCCATTTTTCATTGTATGTTACAATGAATGAACGATCATCGATGATATAAGTGTGATTCGTGGGTTTGTTGTTCGGAGTGTGATTCAAATCATATATATGTCTTCGTCACACTCAGGGTGCGAGACTCTAACTCATCCTGGTGGTTGAGACAGAAATGATCCTGTGAAGTGTGATCTTGATCAAACATGATTCGGTGAATAATTTATCGAGCAAACGAGTGGTTGTGGTATGGAAGGGACGGCATCTATTGATTAGAAACAGAACACCTGACAGCGGCACGACCGAACCGAAATGTAACCGATGTAAGTACTTTAGTCACTCATCGATGAGTTCGGCTTGAGTTTTATTCTTATTCTTATATTTGTAGACAGACATAGGTGTCAGGCAAGATGCCAGGTGCAAGACCATCTTGCGATTGCAATAATTTATTCATAGAAGTATGTATCTGTGTTTTTGTGGTAATGTTTCGTAACCTTTTAATCTTGCATATGAAGCAATAAGTGACATTTGAGATTTATCAATATTGGACATAAATAATAAAATGTTTTCGCCGAGCTAGGTACTTTAATTAGATTCTCCAATTTTCTAATAATAGCGATGAATTAACAACAACAGAAACATGTTCAACAGAAATCCCAAATATTATACACTCTTAGTGAATGAGAAAAATGAGAATATTTCAGTGGATCCACTAAAACCAAGCTCCAGAAAAGATGAGAATGCATGAGAACATTTTCCAGTGTATTTTCCAGTTGAGAATTGATGCAATGATTTTTTTTCTTTCTTCGAAGGGGAGAGCAATGTAAAGAGTCTCATCTGTTCATAAGACCGGAATCAATAGTGACTCTTGCTGTAATTTTGGTAGATACTGAATAAATAATAGTTGAAAACTGATTCTGACAGTATTTTTGCAATTTTGACAACAAATTCTGATGATTCAGAAATAAATATAAAACTTTAGTGTTTGTTGATCACTTTCCAAATAACCCTTCAAGGTTGTAAAAATTCATGATGCAAAATCCCTGTACACGATTTTTTCTTCCCAATTTGTCTACCAACATTTCAATGTATTTATCAGTATTTATATTTTGATTGCTGTAAACAGAACTATTTTAACGTCACAATTCAGAAAACCCGCAATTTCCTAAGAAAGGTAGACATTACCTGCAGCCTTTCATCGTATTGTTTTCTAGTTGATTTCTTATTTACCATTTAAGTATATATGAACTTACGTTTTAATTACGTGATACTAGACACTTAATCGATGCACTGTTACTGTACGAACACCGTTCCACAGATTACCTAATTATTACGACTTGAATAAGTAACAAAATTTCTCACGAAGTTCAAAGATCCAATGAAACTGAACCATCTCATCCCCATTACCTACTCTATATACCTCTTTATGATGAATGAACTGAAAAAAAATAACTGATAACTAACATCACACAGGATGGAAACCACTTATGGAATAAAATTGTTTCAAACGATATTCTAATGAAATCTAAGATATGCTAGGAAAGATCGATTTATGGTGACTTGTGAACAGTTCGATAAAGGTGTTTTTGAAATATTTTCATGTATTTTAGATTTTTTTTGATTTTGCCCGATAACGACATAAAACATTGATGGATTGAATCAAACATTCAGTGATTCTTGTGACTCAAATCTGAAATTTTGAGGGACTTCGGCAACACTATATAAAAGGCCTAAGAAAGTTAATGTTTGATTCTATAAACAGGAGAGAGAGTCTCGCTCCTGATGGAGATAGTTTTTCCGAAACTGTTCGGTATAAAATAATACAATTTCATGTACTCACCTGGTGTTTTATGCTGAATTTTAAAATGTGAACGGAAGTAAAAAATAATCATTCAGTGCAATTCGAACAGGGCCGGTTCAGGGTATTTTCAGTACCAACTTCTTTGTCTGCATTTTTATTTTTTCAATTTGGCCGCAGAATATGAGCGAAAATTGTATAGTCAAATTCGATAGGATGCACCAATTACGAAAGGAATTGATTTGAATATTTTATGACATACACTGAAATCACAGAAACTATTGAGTATAAAAAAAACATTATTCCGAAATAAGTGTCATTTCAATAGTTGTTCAAACAAAAATTAGTTCAAATTCCCAATAAACCTACCTCATATCGTAACAGAATATTTAAATTCATTTCACTCAGCAATTATGCATTTTATTGATGTTCAACAAGAATTGATCCTTTTTATATGTATGACACTCGGAATTTTCATATTCTACAGCAAAATTGCAAAAAATAGCACACAAAATGTTAGGACTGAAAATACCCTAGACCGGGGCTGTTTGAATACCTGAATGATTGTTCTTGCCTACTTTCACTTTTCCAAATTTATGACGAGAGTACATAAAATTGCAATATTTCACCTCAAACCGTTTCGGAATAATTATAGAAAAATATTCAGGAGTGACCCTACATAAGAGGCTCTTTTGGCGACATGTGTTTATATAAAGTTTACTATTTCTGATCCTAGAAGACGTTGGTAGAGTATTGCCAGTGACTATACAATGCACTATTTTTCAGCATTGTTGATGATTCTATTTCCCTTTGATGAACCGACTTCAATTAGCAAATATCAAAAATCATATTCGAAAATTTGTATTCCCAATATTTTTCTGAACTTGTCATTAGATTTATCGAAAAAATCATCACTATTATCAATCGAAACGAATTAATAATTGGTAATATTGTGACTAATTTTTTTTTTCAAAACAAGTGGAGAGGTCGGAATCCATCAAACCACTATGTATGAAACATGGCTTCATCCAGAATGGAAATATTCCATCATCTTTGTGAACACGTATTCAGGACCGTATTTGAAGAGAAATCAATATCATCACGCGCGTTGTATCATATCAAAATATGAAAAAGTCATTCAGTTCACCTGTGCTTCTAATAATACTAACGAAAAGGAAAAATACAATAGACTTTTTATAAACTCTCTTTTTTCAATGATGATTTCGAAAATTTTCAAAGACTGTTGGAATGCGCATTTATTCCTTCAGCCCAAATTCTAGCCGAATTTGTATCTCCCACCGTTTCCGAGATCCCCATGCTGTCAATCCTCATCTTCGGTATTCTGTATTATTATGATTAACTGATGTTTACTTACCTCAAAAAATAATCCATAATCATCTTCAAAAAATTTAATGAATGCACATTGATGAAAAATAAAATTGAATCACTGTGTCATCTCCAAAATTGTTTCTATTCTCCTCATACCCTCATCGTCACTAGATTGCATTGCGACAATGCATTTTACGAAAAATATCAGTCGCACTCGATCACTTCATCCACTGTAATTCACGTGGTGAACCACTGAAGACCGTTCCTAGAAATTGTCTCTTCCTAACGACAGTGTACTATTATTATTTATTATTCGTCAACTGTAACAGCGCCGCTAAGTCACTGTTCTTTAAAAAATTGTTTATTTAGCACGATGTTTACTGGCCTGCTACGTGAAACTGTTATGCTCAAGAGCGCTTCATGAGATGGTAATGTGAAGTGGAAATTGCAATGAGATTGATATTGTTACCCCACCATTTATGCTCTTCGGCACTACGAAACGATTTTTTTTTACCTGTACAAGTACAGGAATTTCTCATGGTTCATTTCTATGGTTCAAATCAGGAATGTTATCGTTCATAGGATTAGATATTTATTTCGGTAGGTACTGAGAGTACACAATATGATTCATAAAGAATTGTATGTTTCCTAATTTTTATTCTCAAGAACTTCATTCGAAAATACATATATATACATATAAAATGTGGGAAATCTCATGGATTCAGATAGAATATGGAAAAATAAGATCGGAGGGTCCTATACATTATAATCAATATAATTCAATATGAATTCAATATGAGGGTCACTAGTGAGGAGCCCTCAAAATGGTGTCCTAGAAATATTTAGCTCTCTTAGTTTATCAAGGATGAACTTAAATTTATCTTTGGTGCTCAAATTTCCAATTCCTGTACAATTTTTTTTAAACTCGTGCAGATTCGTTCCAGAAACATCCACTAAGATAAGTAGAAGTTTTGTTTTTATAAAAAATATATATGTGTATTGCAATTAAAACAAGGTGTCACTGGCAAATTGGGAACTTTTCTTTCAGGTGTATATCAGTTTAATTTCAAGCGCGGTGACATTCTGGGGCCGATAACAAATCTGTCCTTACTACAAATATATTGAAATAATTATAACAACTTTTATTTCTTAGAAACGAGCAGAGAAAATTCCACACAATTTACGTTCGGGAAAGTGACGATGAGATATAATAACGACTAACGACTAAGAAAGAAAAAAGCTGGCTTCCTCCCAGTTGCTCAAGACAACCTCTAGTTCATTCTTTCGGGACACATATAACCCTGAAAACAGTGTCTTCTTCTACCTTGTCTTCCAATTCGGAATAATTCAACAATATGATGTATTATAGCCTGTTGTTAATGAGATTGCGCCAATTAGTAATAATAAGACATATAGAAGAGATCACATATTCTCCGGATATTCCTTAATCCCTCTTTTTTTCGACAATTCTCTAATTCGATGTTCTCAAACATGGAATAACAAAATAATTATTTGCGATGATATTTATTTTGGGAAGATTCCAAATAATAATTGAATCAGGAAGCTAATGACCTGAGAGACAAAGACAATGATTTACTTTTCTATAAAACTTAAATGCCGCCTATAATGACGAGTTATTATTATTGAGTATTATTATTGAAGTAATTTTCAATGCAGTTTCGCAAATTTCCGGAATGGTACAATTTGATTATATGTCTATTCATGAAATCATCGACTGAAGTTGGAATTCGTGCAAACCTACCTGTTCACCTGTTGGGCTCTTTTTACTTCAAAAGAAAATTACAGTCTTAGAGAATATGTGTAGGTTGATTTTCAACTCAAAGAAATAATCTAAGGAATAACAGCTTGTGATGAAATCACATAACTATGAGGTCTTTTCTACTTCATTCCTATTCATTTTTGACAAGTCGAGAATCAGTTAAACAGATACTTCATCATCAATTTTGAACAAACATAGTTTGTATTTGTAAGTTCATTTTCACGATTCGAATATCAAAAAATTCTACATTGAAAATGGTGCAAATAACTTCTGAATTATAAAACTGTTACATTGGCAATGAGTTATTATATTTATCACCAATTCGATATTTTTATTATTTATTTTGAATGACCACAGTCTCATTATTCATCATAGAGATCTCCTTGTATGTTTCATCTTCATTATTCTCTTCATAAAAGGTTGAACAAGGTTGGACCAAATTATACCGTAGAAGATAATAGAGGAAACAGATAACAAAGAGAAATAATATAGGGGAGAAAAATAGTAAACCATGCAAAAAACAAGCAAGTAACTTTGAGACAAAAAAAGAACAAAGACAATTCAAACTTGAGAAAAATAATATCATTGAGTTTCAAATGCGAAACAGACACATTTCCTTATGAAATATATTAGCTCATCGAAACAATGTGGCCATCATATATAGATATGTATATCTGAATTATTCACGGCATTACCAAAGTATACCTTGCAGATTCCTAGTGAAAACCTCCAACTTTGCACTTCTAAATGCAAAATTCAGACCTGATTTCCAAAGGACTGATTCACGTGTGGTTGTCCCCGGGGTCGCATTATACCTCTTGCGGAAGAGAGGCAGCTCTTCAGAAGTTAAAGATGAAGATAAGAAGACAAAAAAAGTGTGTTAAGGTCGGAAGATGGTGCAAAAGGAAGTACACCAATATTACTTGCGGAATCTTCACTTATGGTAATTCGTTGTGTGAAACACGTTAACGTATATTGCGAAAGCCATCCGTATTCCATAAATAGATTATTAATCTAGTATTGTGAAGCGAAAGGGATTCGGAAGTCGAGTAGAATGTGAATGGGAATTTAGGAACGTGACTTTTTTTTGACCACTAGTAACAATGCGTAATCCTAGGCATTAATCATTCGCGTTCATACCATCTAATATAACGTGTTCACCTCACGAACTGATTGATAGGTAGTTATTTATGCACCAAGTATGTTGAAGGGATGATAACGCCCGAAGTAGCAGAAATTTTAGATTTTTGTGAATAATGTTCAATGAAATAGGATGGGATGAGATTATGCTGGAGCACTTCAGCTTTTGTACCTATTGATAGCGATTGATACATTTAAAATGGATGAAATATTTGAGTACCAAGCTTGGGACTCACATCACTGTATATATGTTATAGGTTTCATGTCATATACATTTATCATCACTTTTCTCCTCCACTGATGAATAGTTAAATCATAGAGATCAAGGATAAGTCTATATGGTTGAATTATTTTGTGAAAAAATCATTCTGATTTCTAAAGATTCTGTGGAATGTTGTGATTCCCCAACATAGTGGGGAAAATATTCCTTTCGAACGTTTCCAATGCTGCCTGCATCGACAGAAATGCCTAACCAAGAAAGTATACCTATGTGCACCATTTATTTCACTATCTTCATTTAGTAAAAACAAAACTGTTTGTTCGCTTCAGTTTTCCCACGCCGAATCCACAAGATCAATAAAAGAGTGATTATTCTGTTATAGCCTGAAGAAGGTTCATGGGCGTACCCATCACCGTTATTCAACGAAAATTTGCATATAAACCTACAAAATTTTGAGAATGAAGAGTTCCTTCAGATACTTCAATATTCTGTATCTCAAAATTCACGGTATTTGCAATAAACTCTTGACTTATTTTCGCGTCCACCCTTGGATTTTTGTTACACTGTTGGTGATAATACACCCTACATATTGATTATACATTGATATAAGAGGATAATTTATCACTGCTCCAATCAAAGCGTTCATACAGTATGATCGCAACATGTTCTAGGATGGAAACTGTACGAGAATAATTATTCGAGTGTAATGAACAACAATTCATTCTGGCATATGTGAGCCAGTTGATATTATCCTTGAGAATGAAATATATGTCTAGGGTTACGATCCAAGTGTTCGATCACAGCCTCATAATACGCATTTAGACCTATCTCGAATGATATGCCACTACTACTTAATATATGTAATGAGCTTGTATTCGAATAAATGATAACGCACCATTATTACACCCAAGACCATTGTTATTTCTGATTACAACGATAAAACGTTGGTCTTATTCTTCAGATTCTGTAATTATAATAGTAAAATAATCTTTAGGAATATAGGCAATATACAATATATAAAAGTATATAGTTTTTTTTCTGAATTCCCCTTGGAACATCTCTGATTGCACCGTACGAGATTCATGCGATGAGATTATCAACTGATGTACTTGAAATGATGCAAAGTTATATATATTATCAAAAAATGAATCGGAAATCAACATTAGGTTCAATATGCAGGGAATTCCACAATTTTGCAGTCTATTGATACGAAATGATGCTTGGTAGAGCAAAGTTCGACAGGTGTCGAACCTGACAATGTCTAGGAGTGACCAGCCTGAGCTCGTCTGGCTCGTCTACTTAGAATCGCTCATAGTGGAATAATATGTTTGTCATTAGGAGAGGTTTTCTTGCTTTTTTCCTGGAATCGGTTGAACTCTAGCAATCTTCAAATCAGAAGGAAACACTCCTAGTGTGTACTGAAAATTACAATATTTAATTTACAATATTTAATACATTTCCAAACCCTTTCAAACTCATCAAGATGGGACGTCATTGCACTCTAGCAGTTTATATTCACCTGAAATACCATACTTTATGCGGCGTAATGAGACGACAAATATGAATTTTCACACTTGAAACCGCTGAGCATTTTCAGAAGCAACTTTGAACAATAGCTTGGTTGCGAAGACGAAATATCATTCAATAACTTATTGATAACAGTTAAAAAGACAGAGCACGACTTATCTGACTGATTGGTCATGGGATCTGAGAATGGTTTTGTTTTAAATATTAGGAGAATTTGATAAAACAGTTACCAAGATTCGTTCAAGTATTTGGTACCGTTTCCCTTTATAGGAATTGTTTATGCCATGATGAATTCAGTTTCTTATTGAAGTTGAAGCATAATGTATTTGAAGCAAATTGTCAGAGATCTGGGTCATAATTGACTGAAGAAAATTGAACAGTTTTTTTGCCGATCTGAAAAGATGTTTTTACTCTTTCCCACATTTCAATAATCAAAATCATCAATGATGAGCCGTAGGTACTCATATCTTACCAGTGATCAGAACTTACTGGAATTTCGACTTTTGGAACGGAAGAGGAATTAAAACTTTTCGATGATATTTTGCATAAGTTTACACTGAATTCATCGAGCGTAGTTTGCATTTAGCAATACGTTTCTCAATGATTTACATTTTCAACTTTCATTTCATTCATTTATCTTTTGATGTATCATTGAGATGCATATCACCCACCCCCTCACCACTGCACACCACTCCTCAGAAATTATTTTGTTTGACGATGTAATTATGTTTTCGACTTCTTTCAGTGAAATGTTATGGTTATTTGATGAATTTTTTGATAAAAGAACTAATTATAACAAATTCAGTTCTCATTATTATTTGTTTATATACACAATATTTCATAGCTTATAACACTGCGAACTTGACAATCACACTTCGGAGGCCTATCCCTCTATAAATCAGAAATCAGACTTAAGAAGTACATAGCTGTATCCCTAGTGGAATTTACCTACCCAACGACGGACGTATCATGAGGTCATTACATTTATGATTTCTGAGGGGTGGTGTGAGGGGGTGAGTGATACGCATCTAAACGATACGTCAAAAGATGTCCTCCTCTTGATGAAAACTGACGTGTTCCGTGAATTATTTATTACTGTCATTTCCAGCGATATAGATGTGGTCCTTCTGAAAAATTCACCATTTGTAAGGGACTTCCTCATTACGCAGCAACGGTGCCAGATTCATCTTTAGGTTCTTGTTTTGATAGACGATCTTCATACTGTTACGAAACATTTATCTGCAAGAAATATGTCGAAAAATGCATAATGAGCAGATAATTGTTATAACCACCACATGGCATATGGCTCTGGCTCCGTTGATTTACAGTATGAATACCTTATTACAACATGTCATAATATACATGAGATAAGTGAAACAAAACGCAATTGCTCTTCATTTAGCATAATGACAATGTTGTGTGGAAATATCTCGATACATTTCTTCAAAATTGGAATGCATGTATACAGTTATCAAAATCGAAGTTAATAAGATTGGAAGAACTGTTACATAATAATATGAAGTGTAAATTTGCTGCAATTCAGATGCTATTTGCAATACTGCACTATTGTTCAGTCCAAACAAAAAATGTGAGAACGCTAAGTTTTTAGTTTTACCTTTTTTAGATTCTCGAATTGTGGGAAAATACCACATACTATTATTGTTTATTAATAATAATGATAATAATAATATGATATAATTAATAAAATATTGAATTTGAAGAATGATGTTCCTGAAAAAACACGTCGTCAAAAAACATTCATTAAAGTTGAAGGAATTGATGAGCCTAACAATAATTATTAGAAAATGATGCGGTTTGGTAGACAGCAATTTCATGCAAGTTACCTACCGTTTCATATTAACTATACATTATAGGTAGGTACATTACGCTGCACACATTACTTTTAACGTGCTGTCAGTCAACTGAAGGCAGTTAGGCTTTTGCTCAACTCATTGCTTTATTGATCTATCAAATCGCAGGAACTCGTCTTACTAAGAAAATCGAAATTAAACGTTTCCCATCAGATTCGAAATTTCCTAAGCATTTCTATATGGATATATCGTTTAGTTTAGACACCGAACATATAAGATATATGTTCATATATGTCCATATATGTTCGGTGGTTTAGATAACGATGTACAACACTGGTGCAGTCACTGATTGTGTTTTGTTTCGTCAAAAACGCTAACGCCATTTTCCGCCATAATTTCATTTAAGTTGTGAAACTCCCCAGAAGATGGCGACATTTTTACAGGTTTCTGTACAAATAGTTGATGTTTTGAGATTGTAATTATGAAGTTCGATCATTAATTGAGAAGTAATAACCATTATTACTACTTCTGAATCAACATGTTCATAACACCGATTGTGCAATTATCAATAATACTGATTTTGTTTTCATTTTTGTGTCGCAATCTAACAACTGACATTTGAGTGATTTTCCGGTATAAAGAATGAAATGCTGTTATCAAGTTAGCTGTACGTTAGAGTTTAGATGGTCAGGATAAAATCACTAAATGAATATTCTGGTGTTTAATGGGATTTTGTACTATACTGAAAGTCGGATTTCCTACTGCTTCATTGTGTTGTACCTATCCCGGTACGTTTACGTTACGTTAACGTTTATTGTGTATAAAAAAAATAAATTTTACACACAAAGGGAAAAAGGGTTAGCCATAAGCTATCTTCCACCCTTCCCAAAATTGATATGTATTTTCGTGGTATAATTAAATTAAATGCAATAAATGAATAAAGTAAGAATAGAAAAAGAGAAAAAACGAGGAAAAAGAAAAAACTCATTATGTTGTCTAGGAGTAATACGTCTACTGACTAAGGACAAACAATAACATTATTCACACCCGAGTTATTTGGAAATATACGAATTGTGAAAAGATGTGATCTATAGACAATGAAAAATATCTTCATTAGGAAATAGTCAGTTGTGATATATGGTGAAACGTCAAAATCAATGTAGGAATTTCCAAACACTGTTTTATTGGCTGCTATTCCACACACGTTTCATTGAATAGTCATCTCAGGTTGGTATACTGGTTCATTTTTTATTTTGATGAAAAATGTTTACCAACATTATCAAATTATTTTCCCACATATCTAGGCGCACCTCCCCTTTCATAGACAAAAAATTCGTTCATCCAACACTTTGAATTTCATGTATTGAGCTCGACAAAATGATGATATTAGTAAACATTACAGTTGATCATGATAATATTCGCGGTTAGGGTGGTGCATGTAAGAAAGTGTGAGCAGTGAATATATATGTCTGCTACATTATACGGCTATAATTTACCAGCTGGCCCATTAGCTCAGTTGGTTAGAGCGTCGTGCTAATAACGCGAAGGTCGCGGGTTCGATCCCCTCATGGGCCAAGTTTTTCTTTTTTTTTCAAACTAGCTCCAATCTTGCTCCTATATCTTATAATTCAGTCTATTTTCGTAACTTGAATAATGTTGTTTTATTTGTTAGTTCACTTATAATTACACGAGAGCTTATATTTGTCGAAGTTACTTTAACATTTCGATGAAAATCTTGTTGCTCCACAATCCAACGACTTTTTTGAGTTGGATTACCAAAAGAAAAGGAAACTTGAATCACACATGCTGAGTTCACTTCGATAAAAATAGCTTAAGTGTGATTCGGTACGACAATTCAATGGATATACATATTTGATTTACATATTATGATATGTAATGCATAGAGCTATGTGAGTAGAGTTAGAACACAGAGTAGACAATCACCTCATCAGAAATATATCGATAATGGCAGCTCAGAGTACCTCAAAAACCTGCCTGAATAAATGTCACGTGTCATGACACGAGGTTATTTGTTTTGAGGTTATCTTCAATGGATAAAAAACCATTATGGATGATATTGTGCAGAGTAAGTTGAGTTTACTCTGACTTACTAAGTTTCTGAACGATTGTGAGTTCATACTCCATACTGACAGAGTACGTTTATGAAAGCATGTGGACATTATATTATTTATTCTAACGGAAAATACAGTTGTTAAAACCACAATTTGTTATGTGTTATAGAAATTTAATTTCAGTAATTTTCTTTTTTTTTTGTTTATATAGTTTGCTGTAGGGGTGTGCGATATTGAAAAGTTGATATTGATATCGATATCGGTTTTGGTATCGATGTTCATCTGAATATCGATAGATATCGATACACATTCGATTTCTGCACACCACTAGTTTGCAGCATGCTTGTATTTTTCGAGTTTTTTTCAGTAGTAGTTGTACTGATAGTACAATTCGAATGTATTATTTTTGTGTGCACGTTTCGAAGGAACAATTTTCCACATTTAATAAATCATAGCAAAGCGCTTTCTACTGTTGTTAAGTCATCATCAGTGCGTACCTGAATGTCAGTTACGGCATATTCGTTTATGAATTAATCATTCCAATTATGATGATCCGTCTGTTAACATATTTTACGATTCACAGTTAATTAAATATTTCCTTAATTCAATTCTTAGGCTTGATATCCGCATTCGTCCTATAGCATCAAGATAAACTCGAGCACAACTAGTTTGTCTTTTCCCACCATTTCTTTCATCCTCAGCTCAGATCATAAAATTTTGATTAAGGTGGGTTAGGTGACTGTACGACATTGAAACAATGTCGGGTACCGGTACATTTTGTCGTGAGAAAATCTCTGTACATCATCAACATGTGTCATACCTGATTTTCTGCATGAATCATGGAATATGATTCAGAGGTATAATGAGGATCCACAACAATTGATTTTTTCAATACAGTAAATCTGTTCCAAGACGCTGAATTAATCAATCATTGGTGACGGAAGAATAATATTGAAAATAAATAGTGAACAAAATACTATATCTAATGAGGGTTTTAGGGAAGCGTAGAAGTTAATTTCAAATATAATATTCCGAATTCGATAACATTCCGAGTTGATACTCGGAATTTAAGCGAAAAATAAAAATGAAATAATATTGGCCCTTCTACGCTTCCGTACGTACTGTGAGTACTTTTATTTTATTTATCATTTGTTGGCCCAATGCCTCTTCGAAGATTCGTTTACTTGTATTTTCAATATTCGATTAATTTTTATGCACTTTGTTTGGTCTAAATGAGTCTTCAATTCGTGTGAACCCTCAGAAATCCCAAATATCAATAAGATAAAAGCCACTTTTGTGACAATGCGACGAGTGCATGAAATACACTTTTCAACGAGTTATGTACACTATTTTTCCTACGACCATAAATATTTGTATCGTGTGCCTTATTATTACAAGTTTCACCCACTGTCTATTGTTATTTATTGAAATTTCACCTAGTCGAACTCGAAACTCACTCGAAGTTGCGATCGTCGTCGTCAGCCTATCAAAGGAAGGAAGGAAGGAGAGAATCCGAGCAGAGATTCTATATATGGTTTGATGGACCATATTCCTATGCCGATTTCATGAAAATAAATGCGTGCGCATATGAATTGGCACAAGTTCGGCAATCATCGGATATTTCAGCTATCATCTTCAGTAACCAACTTCTCTCAACTGTGTTGTCATTGTCATAAATGATAGATATATCGTCAGTATTTTTTGATCTTATTATGCATAATATATTATAGTCATAGTCTGCACAGGAATCAGAATAAGATATGATGGTCACATAACCAGACGCATCTCGAAGAAGGAAGGAAGGTAGTGTGGATTCATTCATTTATCGAAAGATTAGGAATCGACATCGAACCATATGTGATGATATCAGCAACGAAATTTCCATTAAAAACATTAATAAATTCATCATTCACTGTGAGCCCGCGTTTTCAAAATATTTCCACACTTGTGCGTTTTACTTTCCACTTTCCTGTTGCCATCGTAAAATGATTTACTTTTTAAATGAAAAATAAAACAGTAAGGTAACCGCTGCTACCATTGATGGTTATGGGCAATTGCTTCTTTTACAATTATCACCCAGTATATGTATTAGATACAGATACTCAATAAAATGAAGGCCGGATATATCTGAAGTTTTATATCGTTGTGCATTTAGCAACATACGCTGATGTGATGGTTTATTAAAAAGACATAAAACTACCCATGTTTATCAGAAAAGACAGTTACTTCAGAACATCATGACTGCATCAATAATTACTTCTTCACAGTCTTCATTTTAATGCCTTCTGAAACCGGAAGTAGAGCGACAAAGCGTATACTAAAAGGCGCTCGCCTGTGGAATCACTTGTCCCACACCTTGTATTTCAATTACACCGGAATCTACAGGGCGCTCTTTCGGTTAACTTTTCTGTACACATCAAATTTACCTACCTAATTTATGTTCTTTGTTTTGGTCGAAATATTGAACCATTCACTGTATTGCCCATCAACATTGGATTTGTTCAATGATTCTACCGAATAATTCTAAGCTAATACCTGCAGACAAACTTGCACAGACTGACAATAACTAGTTCGATTACTGCGGACCTAAGAAAACATCTCCACACACAGTATGAAATTCATGTATGAAGTCTCAGACCTACGCAGACTCAATTTATATACTCAACACCGCCTGGTCACCGACGGTGGCCTGGTGTTTTGTTGAATCAGCAAGCGGTTGAATTAACACTGCACAAATTCTTTTGGCGCCATCTCGAAGCGTTGCCGTTACTCCCGTTGTTTTTCCATCAGATCAGTCCATACTGAACGCGACTATGTTGTCTTTGTCTTCACGTTGATATACAATTTTTTTATTCTTTATGTATTTTTCAGCCTTCATTCAGCAGTTGGGCAACAGTGAAAGGAAAATGTCCAGCGAGATATAACTATTTATGAAAGAAGATATCGCAATATTCAGAAGTGGACGCTAATAGATAAATCCTAAAAGCAGTTTATTTCTAAGTGTTGTTTCCGTAGATTCGGTACGTTTCGAAATTGGTTATAACCGATTCTTATGAGAACCAATCCAGGGAACCCATCAGGGAAATGAAAGATATTGGTCGAAGATATTTCTAATTCGTCGACCAGAAGCGAGACAGATCTGTTTCGGCCCATCAGAGGCCTCATCAGTCGCCCTTGGTGGGTACAACATGAGATGTTTCATGTTCAGGAAAATAATAGAAAGTGGACGCTAATAGACACGTCCTATAAGCAGTTCATTTCGAAAGGTTATGTCCATAGATTCAGTAAGTTTTGAAATGGGTTGAGAACCAATAGGAACCTATATCTAATGTGTCACTTTGCTCTCATAATGGAATTGTTGATTATCGAACTGTCTAGAGGCAATGAGGCAAAAAACCACATCAAATATATTAATTATGCAGCAAGATAATTTTCTATATGGATGGTTGTAAAGCATCTCTGGGGTTGTGGATTGGCTTAGTGAATACACCGAGGACATCCGTTCCAGTCTTAATTATTCCACCAATTCGACCATGAATACTTGAGGCATACAGGGGATAGGCGAAACATGTAGCATCCTCCTATTAGTTATCATTCTAACATCATAAAGAAATGTGGTAATATTGAAGTTATGTATAGGGGTATATACAGTCTGTCCAAGATAAGGTTGCACAGCATGGGGATCTCGGAAACGGTAGGAGATACGGAGTCTGTTAAATGGGGAAAAAGTTGCGCATTCGGAGGCTCATACCAACAGCCTTCGAAAATTTCCAAAATTGTTTTTAGTTTTCCAGTTATATCAAAAAAAGTGAATTTTTGGAATATCTATTTTATTTTTTTTTCTCCGTTATTATTAGAGATACAGAAAAACTGAAAATACTTTTTCATAGCAACTTTTGATGACGTTCAACGAGGTGATACCGATTTTTCTATGCGACGTTTCGTATTCGTAGAACCATCATCAACTTTTGTTTTTTAAATACGGTCCTGATAATTCTTTCACAGATTCTGAAAGCTTTTTTTATTCTGAATTCAACCATGTATTGTACAAGGTGGTTTGAATATGTTTCGAACTATTTTTAGCCATCATCAATGTTTTTTTCGAAATTACAAAGGAAAAATGTCATCAGTTCCACTCCAGGAAAATTAGTCAACACACTAATACCTTATCAACTCGTTCCAATTGATAGGCTTATAGGGATAATTAGTTCGAAAAATCTAATTATGACAGGCTCCTTCGGAAAAATACGAATACAATTTTTTCTCAATGTTTTTAACTGGAGTATAATTTCTTCATAATCACTCACTATTCTGCAAAAATTGAATTTTCGTTGTTTCAATAGTTTTTCCAATTGCAATCATGAAATAATTCATTTCATCAAATCGATCAATGAAGAATACGACGATATTATGCTATGTACAGCTTGGAAAATCTAGCTGTGCCTCTGAGATGCTCGAGAAAGTGCGAGCGAGAAACGGTGATGGTTGCTGTGCGAAGAAGATAAAAGATAATATTCAGAGGCACAGCTAGATTTGCCAAGCTGTACTAAGTAAAGTAGGCGTTGAAAATTGTTTCGAGTTTTCGGAATCTGTCATAATTAGTCGTGTCACTACATATTCTAATTAGATGTTTGATAATGGAAAACTTCACAAATGGAGAAAAATACGATATGCTGACATGCTACATTCTGTGCCAACGGAATTGCGTTGAAGCGGAACGTTTGTATCTCAATAGGTACCCAGAAAAAAGACAACCTGAAAAAACAATGTTTAGAAGGTTAGTGGCAAATTTGAAAGAACATGGTTCATTCAAAAAACCTATTCGTTCTCGTCAGAAACTATGTGATGAAGATAAGGTGAACACTGTATTACTTGCAGTTACTGAGAATCCGACGATATCAATTAGAGGAATCCAACGAACAACTGGGATCACGAAATCAACAACCCATTTTATTTTGCGGAAACAAAAGTTCCATCCATACAAATTCAGAATATGTCAAGCGCTGAGACCAGGCGATGACGAAAGGCGCAGGACATTCTGTGAGTGGTATACCAGGAAATGTCAAAATTTTGAAGATTTCCCTCGAAAAATCATCTGGTCTGATGAAAGCATGGTCACTAATAATGGTATCTTCAATAGAAAAAATACACATTATTGGTCACGAGAAAATGAACATTTATACAAAACAGCGAGACACCAACACCGTTTCGGCTTTAATATGTGGGTTGCAATATTTGGTACACGAATTATTGGTCCTTTTATTTACCATGAAACATTGACTTCCGAACTTTATAGAAATTTGCTTGAGAATCATCTTGAGGAAGCTCTGGATAATTTACCGATTGCGGAAGTTGAGAACTGTTGGTTTCAACAAGATGGCGCTCCGGCACATAATTCCAGAGAAGTTCGTGCGTTTTTATCCAGACAATTTCCCGAATAATGGATTGGTACTTATTCTACAGTCCCTTGGCCGGCGCGGTCGCCTGATTTGACACCGCTGGATTTTTTTCTTTGGGGATATATCAAAAACTATGTTTATGCAAATAACTTTGATAATGAAGAAGAACTGAGGGACAGTGTCATCGAAGCATTCAATTGTATTACCCCAGAAATGCTTAGTAATGTCTTAGAAGCAACTGTGAGAAGAGGATATCTTTGTTTAGAGAATAATGGTTATCATTTTGAACATTTGTTATGAATGTTTCTGTTGGTAGTATTGTCAAAGCTAAGTTATTAAAGTAATTCGTGTAAGAATTCATAAACAATTTGAAGCGCTGCATTGAATAATTTAGTGAAATATGTTTTTTTCACTTTTCAGTATTGAATAACTAGTCCATCAATGTTTGACACTAAATGATCAGAAATAAGTGGAACTGATGGCATTTTTCCTCTGGAATTTCGAAAAAAACACTGATGATAGCTAAAAATAGGTCGAAACACATTCAAACCACCTTGTATAATACATGGTTGAATTCAAAATGAAAAAAGAATTCAGAATCTGTGAAAGAATTATCAGGACCGTATTAAAAAAACAAAAGTTGATGATGGTTCTACGAATACGAAACGTCGCATAGAAAAATCGGTATCACCTCGTTGAACGTCATCAAAAGTTGCTATGGAAAAGTATTTTCAGTTTTTCTGTATCTCTAACGGAGAAAAAAAATAAAATAGATATTCCAAAAATTCAATTTTTTCGATATAACTGAAAAACTAAAAACAATTTTGGAAATTTTCGAAGGCTGTTGGTATGAGCCTCCGAATGCGCAACTTTTTCCCCGTTCAACAGACTCCGTATCTCCTACCGTTTCCGAGATCCCCATGCTGTGCAACCTCATCTTGGACAGACTGTATATCGTAAAAAATGAGGCTCTCAGCTCAAAATCATATTGTAGAAGTGATCACTTCAAAATTTCACCTGTTGACATTCCACGATGTTAGGTTATGTTTCAAAATATCGAAGGGTTGTGAATATTACTATTGAGTTCCAATTGTCTTCTCTCCCAAAATTCCACCGCTGACTAACACGATGTTCCACGAACATTATAGGTTTCCCTTTTGTGTTGTTAACAGATGTTTCCTGGAATAATTACTTTTTTGTATTCACCTTTTTTTTGTAAATTTGCTGGTTTTATAACCAGCTGTGGAGATTAAGTGGTAGAACAAAAGCTACGGTGTCTCTCACTGTAGTTTTTGAACTTCGCCTACTGATGTTTTTGTTTTATTATACTCAATAAAGACCCTTATTATCATTTTTATTAGTATTGAAATGTGTACGGCCCTGCAATACATTTTAATTTTTTCATATTGCTGTATATAATAATTCGCAGAGTGTATTCAAGTCATTTCATCATTCTTTCTTACAGTAGCAAAATGTTCGCGTGTTCAAATTCAATTTCTGAAGAACTGTCTACAAATTTTTGTATAACAAGTATATTAAGTCTTGTGAACTTTCAGTTCGTTTCTCATCTGATATGGTCTCATCCAGGATTGTCTATAAAAAGAGTAAAAATACATTGACCACTAATTTCCCTTCGTGCAGCTGTTCACCTTATCAACTTACCGCTCCAGTAGGCCACGAAGTTATAGAAAAGTGATCAAGATGGGTTCGATGAAGCAATTCAGCAAAGCGAAGCAGAATGGATATCCTTTCTTTACAACGGCTATTAATTTGTCAGGCGGCATTGATAACTCACTCCCTTTAAAATTACAATGTCATTTACGTATCTCTAATTAATATCTCCAAAGAAATATGGAGTCATTAAGTGTTCGAAATGAAGATGTGTTTTTTCTGTACACCTATATATACAAGGAATGTGCTTTGCTCTATATACCGTGCAATACCATCATCTGCTTCTCTTTGTATCTTCCGGCGACCGCTAGGACATTCTTCATTCAGTAGTGAGACTATTATCGAATAATAATGAATATACACTGTGTCCATAATGCCCAAACGTTGACTGAACAATTCGAATTTTAATTCGTTTTCTATTTCTTTTTGCTTCAATGGTACTTTAGGAGCTCCATTTTCACACAGCTGGAAAATATGAATCTTTAAAAATTGCGCCAAGAGGCACCTGAAACCGAGCCTGACCTTTATTTGCCATCTATGCCATATCTTTGCGAATTTCCCACTCTATTGCGCCTGTCTCTGTTGATAATTAAACAATGAGAGGATCTGAAAAGAGCAATCTATAAGCCTAACAACCATTTATTATGAATAATTAAAAAAATGCGCTCACCCACTTCACTTGATATGTTATTAGGAACATATTCAATCAAAACATGTATTTGCATCATTAATTTAGTGATCAAATAGATCTGTGACTAAAAAAAGAATCTGTTCGGCCACAAAAACTTGAATTCTCATGAGATTCCTCGAATTATTCACACTTCTTTGTCGACAAAAAGGCACATTTAGTTTGCATCTGCGATCCATAATGACTTGCCTTCCTCAAGACATGGTTCAACAACACGAGAAAATCATGAAACGCAACAATGAAGATTAGCAGATCTCAAGGTTCATCGGTGATTGGTAAACTGGGAGACACAGTTTATGGACTCGCCGATATATCTTGTGTGGACCCTATTTATCACAATCACTATATACAAGACACATTATATTCGTGTCAGTAATTCGTATTGGAATTTTTCTTGAAAGTATGGAGGTCGTAAGCATCGTCGTAGTAATACTCCACCTGGAATAGGTCTTGGTGATTCCCGATGGGCATCATCTATAATGGAAATATTTGTATTCTAGAGTGGTAAATGAAGGGAGTTTAGTATCATCTGTTACCCGGCGAATAGCTGCACTCTTCTGATCTGAGAGCTCCATCTGATGTTAGGGAGCTGATCTTCAAACATGTGACCAGGGCTGATTGAATTGGCGCTTTTTAGATCATGAGGAACTGCTGGGATTGAAGTACCTCTCTGCACGCAACAGAAAAAGAAGTTTTTGTGTAGCAATTCTAGCAATGATCCCCCCCATGAGAGAGAGCTGTTGGTGGTGACACCGAGCATCGATATTGACGGCTTCGTAGGAATAGTGTCCATCATTTTGAGCATTATGTGTTCCGCCATCTTGGTGAATAAAAACTTGAATTTGTGTCGCATTGACCTCTACTAGATTTCACCATAGGAGTTACAGATGATAATAGTCATTACCTGACCAACAAAGTGTTTGTTCGAAGTTTGAAGAATTTGAAACACGTGATATCCGGACGAAATTATGTTTCGCACAATTATTCATCGGTTTATTTCAAGATTTCATCATCATCAATTTTGGTTTCCAATACAAATTTGGACGGCTATGATCATTTTCATTCCTGAATATTAATTTAGATCCAATTAGCGATTGAATACATATTTCAGTGAAAAACCTGGTCATTTACAAACGGTATGAAGATACTCATCTTTGTTTCAATTGATCGTTTTAGTTGTTAACTTGGCTTTGTTCATTTTATATTATTTTTATTCAAAATGTAATAATACCTCCACATGGCGAACAAGAATATTCTTGTATTTTATTCAATCTATTATTATTCAAATAATGAATGGTTTTGAAGGCCATACTCAGTAGAAAATGTACATTGTGCTCACAGTGTTTCCAAAAAATTCGCTTCGCTGGAATTATTTTTAATTCCTTGTACTTCCTGGTGGATGAGAGTTTTGCATAGAACGAAAATTTGATTATCAATTTCATCATCATCGGCCATCACGATTGATCTGAATTCTCACTTCGTTCTGATAATGAAGAGTTGATGCCTATACTAAATGAATATTGTCAAAAAGAAAAACTCTTACAGGAATGGTCGCGATAATAATATAAGCTAAAGCAATGCTTGCTTATGTTCTCTCGTCGTTTCTTAATTCGCATTTGTAAAAATTCACCTTCATCATTGAGTATATTGAGTTTTCCTTTTTTCTTATCCCACCAACTAAATCGAAGATTGAATCAAGATATTGAATTTGTGTGAAAAGATATCTCAGTTGTTAATTCAATCTAAAATTTGCAAGCTTACAAGGTAGATTAGCCACATTCGTCAAAAAGTTTCATTGAGATTCTTGATAAACACCTTCGAATATTAGGAATCTATCCTTCTTTGATACAGGATTCTTACTTGTAGAATAGAAAAAAAAGTAAGTACCCCTGGTGGGACTCGAACCCACAGTCCCCGGCTTAGGAGGCCGATGCCTTATCCATTAGGCCACAGGGGCTCGTTGATATGTTTTATATCCGTATGTAATCTGAATTACGCACACACGTGAACAATCATTCACATTCGAATTAATTAATTAACTTTTCAAAACTAATAATCTAAGCACAGATCAAGCACATGGATTTAGATTTTTGATCTGAAGCACAACCGTCCGTACGTGAAATCGGTTGTAATCTGAATAAAACTACAAATAAGTATTTTATATTTGTTTCATAATTATGTATGCTCTAGCAACAGGCAATTACAGAGTTTTCGAATCAGACGTCAAACTATGAATAATAACATTCAAGATTTCTGAAGCTATACTATTACTACCTATAATATGTACATGTAAAAAACAATCAGTTTGTCTAATATTTCTAATGAATCATCATAGAAAAAATCTTCTAGTAGCTACAAAAATATCAGACAAGAAACCCATAAACCAACCCATATTCAGGTGATAAAAAATATAGTAATTATTCCTAAATAATATATGCGAACATTCATATTGAATGGCGCGGGTATCCATATTATCAAAGAAACAGAGTTTGACAAAAACTAGTAGAAAAATCCCAGGATTTTATAGTTTGACTAAACAGGGTGTTTGGTTGATTTAAAAAAAGGCTTATTAGGAATAATGTATTGTTTACTCTCACTATTTTTTAATTTTTCATCAGAAACATTATAATTCTTGCATCCAGAATGCATTGAACTCACTTCAACCAATCTGAGGGACATCATAAATACTTCAAAAAATTTAAGTTTCAACACCTCTGCCAAGTATTTATCTCATACCCTTTGGAAACTCTGGAAATCATGGCTTGTCTATGAAATACCTAGGAAATAGGAAGAACCCTGATCATTTTTATTGGATCAATGTTTGTTCATTTGATAGCAAAATACGGATGAATCAGGCTATATGATACCCCAAGATCTTTGTCATTTCGAATTCCTTTGCACTATCAATGACTGATATATTTTTAATCACCTAAGCATTATTATTCCTTATTATTACTTATATAAAATCACGTCAATTTGTTGATTATGATTAGATGACATTGATTAGGAGTACCAGTGGATGAACATCAAGAAATGAAAAGTTTAACTTCAATAATCCATCAAACTTCCATAGATTTTTTCAAATTCCAGTGATATGGACCATTTCCAGTCTATTTCAAGAAATTCTCATTCAATAAATGATAAATAGACATATTGCCAGTTCACACTTTTTGAGTACTATGTTACCGGCCAAACTCAATTTTAGTTCTAACTATAGTTTAGCCTCGGCTAAATTGGTATATCTGAAGGGTGATAGGATGAACCAGTTTGTCGTAGGACAAAGAAGTTCGGGTTCGGGTTATCTTTTCTCCAGTCATGTTTAGGTTAGTTCGTTGTTTTGAAATACTTTATTTTTGATGAACAATTTGATTGAAAAAAAAAATGAATCTAAGGAACTAGGTAACCTATATGCTCGATAGGCGGATATGGTCATCCAACTGTTTTGGCCTAGGACAAACTAGTTTTTATAATAGCTCCGGATATATTGGTTTGGCATATCACACTTGGCACGTACTAGTTTAGCCCAAGCTAAAGCTGACTATTCAAATAAAATTTGCTTTAGCTTCTCTTTTTTTTTACAAATGGTGATTTAATAGATTGAGCCTTTGAGCCATTCTGAACTTGAACCAACCAGATTGCAAGAATATAGAATTCACGTGTTTCTGAAATTTGAAGAAATCTATCTTACATGGTATCACCGATATAGAATCTTCATACGAGGGTTATCTGTGAAATGCAGTCTCCATTTTTTTTTCACAAAGAAAAACACGTTTACTCGTGATGAATAATACATGTTTGAAAATCGTGGACTTTCTAAATTTTTTCCATTCAATCCCTGTTGTTATCGACACGTTTTTGTATGCAGTCACACCTGATATGGGAGGGACGAATTTCAGGAATTGAAAAAGAAGAGGTTGTACACTACCTATGCACCGTCCGGAGAGTCCTATCACGGGGATTGTAGTGAATTGTCCAAGCTTTCCAACAATGTAATGATTCTTATTGAAGACCTCATTTTATAGGGAATCCTAGTATGTCTGAAACCTTCAGAAAAATACCTATATGAATTTTGGCTTCAAACATCGACTATATAACGAAATTATCTATAGTCAATGCATCAAAGCAATTGCATATTTCATGAATCTGAGAAGGTCCATCGATAACATTATCGTTCATTTTTTACATCCAGTGGTACTACACCATCATCATATTACCAGTCCGGAGCAATAGTTGAAAAATTCATAAAGACTCTCAGTTCGTCTCATCTTGGCACTGTAGAAGGAAGCCTAGCGTATGTGTCTCATGAGCGCCTGTATAAGTATTTCGTTTTCACAAGATCCTTCCATAATGCATACCCCTTCCTTGCCCGGAGCTGGGGCTATCGTGGAGCAATAGTTTGCTACCAATAATGGAGCCGCTAGAACTGCTGCTGGAGAAGAGGCTCCTAGTATAGTAGGGAAGATTGTTGCCGTTTCTTCTCGATTTCAGGAGGGAGCAGACTGCAATGATGACTGCTATAAGGAAAATAACTCCCAGGACGCAGAATGATATAGCCATTTTGTCGGGAGAGACGCAGAAGGTCCTGTCTCCCGGGATATTCGTGAAAGGGAAGGTTACTGGATCTGTAAAATAAAATGTATCATCTATTGATGAGCAATGTTGCTCTGAAGTGAATTTGACAAAAAAATACTCCTCCCCGGCGGGGAATCGAACCCCGGTCTCCCGCGTGACAGGCGGGGATACTGACCACTATACTACCGAGGACTTGACAAATGTCACCAAATTATTGATGAAATAGAAAACATTTACTTGGTACATGAAAAATAATCAATGATTTCTCCAAAAAGTTATTTGTGTAACTAGTGCAAAAAGGGTATATCTTTTGCACAACGCATGAAGATACAGCTCGAGACGAAGGCAAGTCCTTCATGCTGAGTGCACGTGTTGCACACAATATTTTTTCTACAATCGTATCAACTTTATGTAGGTATAGTTCTTCAGAACATTGAGATTTCAAACTGATAACTAGAATTTCATTGTAGATTGCATTTCTATAATAATACTGCGTTATTAGAGCAATTCTCTGTGGTTTCTGATCATAGATTGATTTCGTAAGGAAATAGTATAGAAAAGTGCAGGAAGTAAAGTGTACTTTTTGCTCGATGGTATAGAAAAATATCATTATTATTTGTCTTATTCTTTATTTGAATCCTATAATCAACAATATTAAGACTGCCGTTTTCACTGGGAACAGGAGCAATTTTGCTAAGCAACGCTTCTTGTATTGATAATGAATTTCAATTACAATCATATTTATGATTTACAGTTTTGGATTCTTGAGAAAAAAAGTAATACCATGTCATTTAAAACGAAAAAATTAAAAATAATGTTTCCGCCCGGGATCGAACCGGGGACCTTCCGCGTGTTAGGCGGATGTGATAACCACTACACCACGGAAACTTGTGAGATGAGGCAAGAATTAACTTTTTGCAGTAATTTGGCAGAGGCGCCAACTCTCAAATAACTTCATGTCAATTTAATGACTCGTTGAGAAGAACTGGCGAAATGCGACCGACAAATAAATATTATATACAGGGTGTACTCAGAGTTGAGTCATTTCAAAGTGAAAATCGTTAAAAGTAGTCAATAATAGATAATAGTTACATAATGAGAGAGTTATGAATAATACCTACTAGATACTATATGAGTTATGAGCTCCCCAAATCCATGAAAATTAGAAATCATCAATGAAATGCCTCCTGTTCTAAAAAAGTTGTTCTAATCAGTTGTCCCCCATTAAGTTTTGCTCTTCGTATCCATGACCAACTGATATTTAAAATTATTCAAATAACTTCTTAGTGCTTTATTTGGCAACTTTCATGTAAAAGATTTTTGGTAAATTGACTTCCCATTACCAGTAAATGACTGAACAATCTGAACACACTCAAGAAGATCGGATCTAAATTCGTCGCATTAGAACTCAAGTTACAAGCAAACAGACAGGCATTCGGACAGAATGTTGTTGCATTTTACAAATGTGTAATAGAGATACATAAAAAAAAGAAGTAGAAAATGTCAGATTCAACAAAAGAGAACGCATATCTAGGTATATTTATACATACAATAAGCAGTTCATAACTTCACTCTCAGAAAATTGAAGCAAGTGCAATCGAGTCATGTTGCCACGAGTCATGATAAAAAGGTACAGTATCCGGTTCTGATTCCAACTGGACAGTGTCCAAAGACTTGTCTGTGTAGCGATACCTAACGAGTGAAAGAGTACGAGTGCAGTGAGTACAACACCTACGAGTACTCTTATAAGAGTTACTGGAACATAGAATAAGCACTGCCTGATTTGAAACACTGCAAGCTATGATCTAGTATCTAGCATCTGGTGAGCTATGATATAAATCGGCTTCTGCCAGAGTATCCCAAGAGTAGAATTTTTGTCCCTGGGAAATTTTTCCACGGCAATTTAGTGCATACTCACACACTACGAAAAATATCATCAGAAGCGAAGACTCTGTTCGAGACAGAGGTGTTGAGATACGTTGATAATGTGCAGGAGTTATCTGTTTGCCAAAGTCAGCGTATGGCAAGAGCCAATGCCAGATATTTTTAGACAGTGGAGCGAATCAAACGTCAAGGAGAGGAGGTGAGATTCTAGGATGCATAAAAAGAGAGGATCTAAGGCATGAGACTTCACTCCACCTGGATACCATAGACGATCCATTACTTGCAGTGGAGGTGATCAGAAGGAAGGTGATTTAGAGAAGGTTATTTACAGTCTTACTCAACCAGGAATACAGGGTTTTTCCGTAAATTTTCACACCCCTACTACAGGAGATATTCCGAAAGATATCAGGAAATAGTGGATACAAAATTCCAAAAGTTTCCGAAATTTCTTGTCAAAAATTCAAAATTATTTTGGCGAATGTTGCATTCTGTTTTTCAATTTTGTTCAAATTTGCCATACTTTTACATTTATTTCCAATGGTCACCCTGTATATTATCTGATATTTATGTCACCCATCCTTTTTCGATATACAAGCGTTCAAATACTTTGTGGAATGTGAATTAAGGTGCACTAAAACAAAAATAGTTATATATATGCATGAATGAATTCATAACTTTTTGATATATATATAGGTTTTCAACTATCTCCTGTGCCCCATACAGTTGATAGGAATCAAAAAAAATATGAAGGTGAATTCCTGTTATTCCCATTGGGCTCTTGAGCATGGCTTACTATGTTTTCAGGGGAGGACCACCCATATAGGCGCCCTAACCAGGGTGGGTTGGAATGCCATTTGATCATTGGAGATTACATCTTCTACCAGATTTATTTTAATAAATCAATAAATTTACCAGCGAATTTTCGTCTTCACTATCAGCACTGACTGATAACAGATAGTAGTGCATATAACCTCCAGCACAATGAATCCACAAGAAACTTATGAATGCTGAATGAGAACTCAAATTAGGGCATAACAATGAAATCCCTAGTGATTGAGATTTTTAATGAGATGTGGCACTGTAATTATTGTTACGAATTCTACTGTCTGGCTTAGTTTGTAGTTTACGATTAAATCTAATGCCGAGTTAAATGCATACTTTCGTACTTAATTATTATATATTACATCAAAACACATATTACCGGTTATCATGCAGCATACCAAACCATGAACCTAAAAGTTTTTCCCAGACAGATATAAATTATAATAATTTGGATCGAAGAGTGTAGCATTTGCAGTGTTTTTTTCTTCTACAGAATGAAGATGTGTATGTTTCGATGTTTTATCGACAATGGATGTTATTGCAATATTTTTAAACGCAGACAGATCAAGATTCGATATTTATAGAAACGCAGCATAATTATGGTTGCGATCTACGTATAATGATATTTTTTAAATGTGTTTCTCCAGCCAGACAGATTTATATAAAACGAATTAAACAATAATATCCATGTAAAAACCCCACCAGTACAATTATCTCAGAATGAATGTATTTCCTTCGAATAAAAATCAGTAACTAGCATATAAACATCACCAATAATTGATAAGGTATTGAGCTTCTTTCGATTCATACTTTCAAGTGATTCAACTTTTTCACCTGTTCATTGCTGTCTGAAATGCATTTTATATAGGCCTCAATTGGATGATCGATCCTTGAAATTACTGCTTCATCGCAAGATTGATCTTGAAATTGTTCAATAGACAGATCGATCGTGCAATCGAGTTTAAAACAAACAATTGCAAGATACTTCTTTTTCGCACTGTTACAGTCTCAATATTGTTTTTTCAGTCAATCATATTCGGCCGATCGAAGAGTATGTGCAAAGGAAGGAAGAAAAGAAAAGTAAGCGTGCCGTCTATACGTTTATTTACAAATATACACAGTGAAAGAGTCCTTCCGTCGAGGCAGATCAAAGACAGTTTGAGAATCTTAGAGCTATTTACAGCTTCCTTCATCCAATATCGTTTCCTACACTTACCGCTAAGTCGATCGCCTTGTTCTAAATCATCTATTTCTGGAGCTATCACTTCCACGCTGTTGAACACTTCCTGTCTATCCAATATATCACTCACTGTGGAAGCAAAAGGCTTCGTGTTATGGTTCTTTAGAGATTCATTGTTGCAATTGACCTGAAACATTATGAATTAGTGATTTAGATGAGTGCGACGCAAACAAAAACAATAGGAACGAACGACATTCCTAATATCTTCAATAATGTTGGTAACAACGCTAGAGTCATTCAACAGTGAGATTTGGTTTATCCATACCTTAGGACAGGCTACCCTACAAAACTGCAATCCACAAGATAAGTGGAGTCTATTCCTATCTGGAAATTTGAAGGCAGGAAACCTGGCAACTGCTTCTTGGTGACTCATGAGGGACATCGGTCTGATGGGGCCATACGTGAAAGATGGCATCAGGAGTTCGTCTACAGGACATCCTTGCTCGTCTGTCAGTTTCTGAGAGGATTCACCCATACCATCGTGAGCTTGGCAGTCCACTACCCTCCAACCTATACCAGCTATTAATAAAAACTTTTTTTTATGTTAGTTGGAAACATCCATAATCTATGAAAAAGTTAAATGAGCAAAATCGTCAATTAAAATGTTTGTTGTAACCGCGACTCATCACTAAGAGGAAGATAAATCGTGTTTCCTTCAAAACACAGTCAACGCTTCAGTTGTTGAGACAGTTACTATGAAATTAGGAAGTGTGTTATTATTCACCTGGTAGAGTCGTTTTCACACTGAGACGTGCTGTTTCTCCTACTTGCAGAACACCAAAGCGACCGTCTTCAACTTCCTCTGGTACTATCTCCATCCAGGCTCGTGCTGCAGTCACAGCTTCGTTGAGTTCATCTTCCAGTTGCTTTCCTTCTAACTCTTTGGACCATCCAGCGTCTTTCATGCGACCAACCCTATGTGACCACGTCAAAAAAAAAAGAATTGATAAGCACTAGAGGCTACCTGAGAGATCTCACCTAGGAATGGATGAAAATTTTAAATATGCTCACCTATGACTGATCTGTCCTTTCCTGAGTTCATTCTTTAGCGTCTTTTCCAAAGCCCCACTCTTCAGGAAAAAATCAGATTCTTTCAGCTGGCACTTGATCAACCTTTCTTGATCTGTGATTTGCCTCAGAAATCTGTCTTGCTGAATGACCAAATTGACCGAGTAAACCATTCGGACATTTCCGTTTTCTGTTGGAAACGAACTTAGTCTCACACCGCAACCTGAAGAAGGAAAGCTGATTCCCACACTATTGGAGAAACTACCTAAAACAATAAAACGCATAACTACGTATTTCGTCGTTCTGTCGAACAATATCCTTATCGAATGAAGTCAATAGAAGCATATCTATACCTATAGATTTGCACTCTTGAGAGAAATCTTTCGCGAACAGCATGCCCTTGAAGGGTGACTGCATCGTCAAGGTCACGTTAAAATTTTCTGAATCGCAGTTCGAGATCACATCGGTGATCTTATTAGATGCTGAATGGACCGTCGTCTGCCTCAAACTTGTTGTAACTGCTGATTCCATGGGAGCCACAAAGCTCAAGACATAGATTATGTATATCTGATGCAGTTTTGCCATCGTTTCGGAAAAATCTGAAAGAGTTAATGAATTCTATGAGCATTTGTTACTGCAAAAACAATTTTAACTATTCTGAATTATCGTGATTTGTTGATGAATGAGGACTACAATTTCAGATGACGGCACTCTTCCATTTTCAATCATTTGTATTAGAGTACTCATTATTAACTCACGATTGTTTGTCGTTTTCATCAACCCTACAATTGAATATATTGAATTCCAACTAGTTAACTTCTGAAAGAATTCAATCTTGAAACACGATTAACAAAACTCTCTGCCGCATTATCGAATGTGGAAATTTCGTTACTTTGAATTTCAGACTCGTGCTTGAATATGAGGCATTGTGTAAGTAACGCCTTGATGTACTATTTATTCATGATTTTTTATTATAAAATATGCTATGGCTTGATTTTTCATACGATCTGTCTAAATTATCGCAGCAATATATTCCTGTACAATCTACTAAGATCTACTAAGATCACAAAAAATATTTCAGTTGTGTTTTGCATAATGTTATTTGGGGACATTCTCTCATTATATCATCTGTCATTATAATAAAAATATCGTCCCATATATTCTCAACTGCATATTGAAAGGGAAAGGAATAACAGAGATAGATTTCTCAAGCACAGTTTATTCATTTGATCATACTCAAGACAGTCATTCGATATCGAAATGGACGGTGCACAAATAATACTTTTCTCATCAAAGAAACAATAATCAACCTGTAAGACAACCAATTATCACTTGCAAGTATTATTCGGTCTTTTGCATGGATCATGTTTATCACAAGGATCCTTTTTCTTTAGAGGATCGCACTTGTCTTTCTTCTTTTGGGGGATCTTGAGCCTACAGTTTGATTTTCCGCAACCATCATCATCTTTTTTGCAATCGTCAGCTCTCATACTGCGTCTATCGGGAATCGTTGCCTTATAAAACTCCTTTCCTTCAGAAACCCAAACGCTACCATTTTCGGCATCTTCTAGCATCGTCAACAAGCCTTTACCAATCTCACCAGGCACCTGGGATGGAATATTCCTTACACACCATGCAGAATCTTTCTTGAGATTTCTGAATTCTGGTATGCTATCGGTCTTTTCCGTAGTAGTTTCGGTTAAGCTAGGGCATAGTGTGAGAACTTTCACCTTGGATCGCGTGTAAAAATAATCGTGTCCCATGGATCTCGAGAAACCAATGCCAAAATGTTTGGTGCCAGAATAAATAGGGGATGCAAACAATGGTTGGAGGCCCAGGATTGAAGATACGTTGATGATATATCCACCTTTACCACCGGTTTGGGTACCCATATGCTGGAAGCCAAGCAATGTACCTCTGACTGTGCCGATTAAGTTGTCACATAACGTTTGTTCCCATTCTCCATCCAAATCGGCATTATTGATGACCAGATCGATCTTCTTGAACTTCTCCATTGCTGTTTTGAAAAGCTTATCCATATCGGACTTCTTAGATATGTCGCATTTGATGAAAAACGCTCTAGGTTCACCGTACTTTATATTCAGTTTGTGTGTGTCCTTTTTGCACTCGTCTTTGGCATCACCGAATATGACAGCTTTGGTACCGATATCTAAAAGGCTCTCGGCAAGCTGGTAGCCCACTCCTCTGGTTCCGCCAGTCACAACAGCCACTTTGCACCGCAGAGAGTCTAGTATCTTCGAGTCTGATGGCTTTTTCGGACACAGCTTGGGACTCGTTTGGTTTTTCGAGTTGACGCTTTTAGTGCAGGGGATCGCACAAGCTAGGTGCTTCACGGAAATCGGATTCAGTTGCCTGGAATGTGGTACTAGAGCCATTTTAACAGGGAATTTATGGACAGATCAAAATAATTGCACTGACAATTTTGGATTTTGACAAGTAGCATATAATGACGAGGTAGCCTACTTGAATGAAATGGCCTAGCAGAATGCCAGGAGCTTCACGGTGTATCGTCATCAAATCACCCGAGTTAGCTGAATTTCAAAAAATTTCTGATCTTGTTGCTATGATGGACTATAATAACTCATCTCGAAGATTCCGTGATCTCGAAGAATTGTTGATTAGTCAATATATTCCAGAATATTTATTGGACAGTATATGTGAAATATTTCTTCCCATGATATCAAAAAAATTAAAAGGAGCTGGCGATCTTTGCTCAAATTTGGCTCCGGATCTCCAGAAAGATTTCCAAGAAGTACATATCGATTCGTGATAAGTCAGACACAACTGATTATGATGATTCCGAAATATCAAAGAATATTTCTGAAGACACTACAATTTTGCGAAGGAATTATTTTTTCCGAAAACCATCCACAAAGGTGATGATTACTATAACTACCTCAATATACTCAAAATAACATATAATTACTGAGAGAATATGAAAAAAAATTATTATCATATCGAGAAGAAGGTTTTGAATATATGGCAGATAGTTCATTAATCATGTTATATATTTTGTTCAATTATCATTTTTATTTTTTTTCTCATGCACGGCATATGAGTTATGAGTGATACACGTTGAGTTGTTGAGTTCCAAATATAGCAGACAAGTTTGAAACTTTGTGAGTTTCTAACTACATCCCGTGTACATTACATTACACTTCATTATTATTCTCATTTCATTGTGATTCAAGTTTTACTGAGAATTAAATAATTGTGTTTGAGTGGAAATTCAATTGAATGTTATGAAGAATGTACAAGTTCATCGAACAGTTGAATATGCTTCAGAATTTTTGAATCCAAATAATTTTGAATTACCTAACATAGTTTTCCTAAGAGATAACCTGGTGCTCCTTTAATCATTTATTTCGTAGTGAAATTGACTAAGATGAATACATCGTGGGACATTTATATGAATTGGTGATAGATAACTCTGAGTGAATATTCCCGCAGATTGTGAAGAAATCTTTTCCACATCGGCACCAAAGTATACAGAATACTAATAGGCACTATCCGCAAAAAATGTTATATAACATCAGCTTCCTATCATGGTCTTCATTTTCGTTCTCTGAATGAAAGAATCTATGTGGGTCATCTTTCCTTCCTTTTACATTCTCCCAATACATCCTGTGTGGAACCATAAGAAAAACACAAAGAACCTACGATTGATTTAATGTATCTAGCATTGTGTCATGCTGGACGGGAATACCTTAACGGTATCAATGAAACCCATGTCTTCACCGCTAATCATAATCCGACTACTTATGTATACAGGGTGTTGTTCCTTATTGATACGCGAGTATTGAGATTTTGATTGATTCTCCAAGGAAAATTATTGATAGATTCCTTGATGAACTATGGTCTAAGAATGTTTCATCACGAGAATACGGGGCGTTCAAGTTTGAGAACAAAAGGTATATTATAATGACAGCGAACAGACAGGTGTACCCACTTTAACGCAAATGTCATATTCCAGGCAAACTAGCTTTATTGCAAAACTGTATTCTTTGATAATTACGTTAATTTTTTTGAGATTATTTCTCCACTATATGGTAAATCACCAGTAAAAACTAGTGATTTATCTAGATTATCCACTTTTTTCGCGAAATTGAAGAAGTTTTGAATAACAACTAAGTATTGACTGTAATTCCAAAAAAGTAAATCAGTGGTTCACTTCCGTCAATTGGATTCCAACATACGAATATAGTGATATCGAATTGCATCCACAGGAACTTTATGCCGTTCGAAAAATATTATGATATTTTTCTCAAGGTAAGTATTCTTTGGAAGAAGAAAAGCTCTTGCAGTTTCAATAATCATCTCTGAGTGCTGTGTATTTCATTACTGAATCTCTAGCCCTGTACAAGTTGTACAGTCGTGAAGTACAAAGCAGAAATTTCCAAAATACTGTTTCGTTGACTATTTGGTAAAAGATTAAGAAATATCCAGAGAGGCAGCATGCCCATGACTTCATCACAATTCGGTGGTCATTGCTGCGCCAAGGTCAGCTGCATTTCATTCCAATGTATGTCTATTTGACTCGCCTAAGTGAATTTCTTTAGGTCACTGTGTAATCTGTATCAATTATGTAGGTACCTTACCTATGCCGAATATGGATAACTGTTTTTATTCGAACGGTAATTTTACTGCTCCGAAGTACTTAATGATGATTTATTGTGTGTGATTTTATGATCATTTTGTATTGTACAGTTTGTTACATTCTCTTATTCTTTTTGAAAGAAAAACTATTAACTATTGACTGATTTTTCATCTTTTTGGAATGAAAACATAACCATATTTTTTTTTTTTTTTTTCATCTGTGGACAACACGAAAGGGAAACCTATGATGTTCGAGGAACATCGTGTTAGCCAGCGGTGGAATTTTGGGAAAGAAGGAAGGTGTTGGAATTTTTCTTGAATGTTTGGAGGTTGTAAGCATCAGGAAAGACTTCACTAGGCAAAGAATTCCACAACTTTGCCGTTCTATTGATGAATGATGCTTGGTATAGCGATGTTCGACAGGTCTCGAGCCTGACAGTGTAGGGGTGACCAGCTTGAGCTCGTCTGGTTTGTCTACTAGGAATCGCGCGTGGTGGCATAATAGATGATATTTCCGTTGAGCACCGACCGTGGAAGTACCTATAAAAAAGGCAGAGATCGCTGACCTTTCTACGATGATCTAGAGAGGTCAATGATTTGGTGAGTGTTGTGTCATCGACTAGGCGAATAGCTCTCTTCTGAATTGAATCTAAGAGCTTAAGCGTATGTTTGGGGGCTGAGCTCCAAACATGTGAGCAGTACTCCAGGACAGGTCGAATTTGTGCTTTGTAGATCATAAGCAGTTGCTGGGATGTGAAGTATCTCTTCGCACGGAAAAGAAAACCGAGTTAATAGGCAATTCACCAGTTCTCCGATTATTCAAAGTTTAGTAGAGCTTGCTTTTCATTCATAATTCAAGGAAATAATAATCTCCAATTGAAAAATTCGATATAAGTGACAAACGACCTACTTTTTAAAAAGGGCATACTCATGTCATCATTTTCAGACGATGCCAGTTTCGGTGAAAACGTGCTAACGGAAAGAAATATTATATTAGTGCCTTGATTAGTTGAATACTCAAGGATTAGTGTTAGTTTATGTTTGAAACTCCTATCAACTTCACATCGAGTTCAGTAGAACTTTGGGTAGCATTCCGAACGGAACTCAGGACATATGAATATTAGTTGTCAATCAACAATATCTTCTGTATCTCTGTATCTGCAAATCTCGCAAAACTGGACTCTTTCAGTGCAAAAAAGAAACATTAATGAAAGTGTACAAAAAAGGATATGCGTGAACAAATATCATCTTGGAAAATGGGTTCAGGGAGAAATAGTAAGTAGGGATTCATTCAGAAAGCATATTTCACCTATATTGGCAAAAAAATAATGAATACGATACACAAGTTTTGTTATGGAATAAAATAATGAAAATCATTCGACTCCTACACACAAAAATTCTAAAGAAACACTTAGTTGAACAGAACTTTATTCAATTTTGTTTGGTAATTGAGATCTTTTGGATAATAGGCTCCGATTGAAGGAAGAAAACACAATCTTATAGTGTGACTTTATGTTATTACGGTTCCTATAGTCACTTAGTTATAGATAAGTATCATCAAAATAAAATTTTAACGAGGATTCTACTTTCTCATGATAATGTTATGTTTATTTCTCGTCTCAGGTAGGTATCTATTATTGTTACCAGAGAATTAGGTTTCACAAAGGATGCCTGCAAAATTCCAGAGCAATCCGAGAATAAATTTAGAATTTTTACAAAGTGTAACCTGCAATGCAGCGCTACTGAACAGCGAGTGATGCCATTGAGGCTGAGGTCATTGTGGGAATTGTTGTCACATGTCAAAGTTGAATTTAAAAATATTGTGCATAATTAATAGTGGTAACTATGCCTGCTTCCACCCCTTATGAGAGTATTGTAATGACATGATAGTTGATGAAGATTGAGAAGAATGTATTAGGAAATACATTCATTACAGATATAATGTGAGATATAAGCATGGATGGTATATTTTCAAAGGGCGGCAAAGGGGGCGGGTAATTACGATTGTGGATTACAAAAGGTTAGTTTTTGTGATCCTCAACTTCATGTCTATTCCAGATAAATTTCCGAGTGCTGTGCAAGAAAATTTGTCTACACTCAACCATGAAGTCATTCAACGAAACTGAAAGTGAAAATATATATAATTGGAATGATTAAAATAATTAACATTGAATGGCATGGTTCTTCACTCCATTACAGGTAACAATAATAATGTAAATTCGTAGGAACAAGGAACTTTCCATTTTTATGCATTCATTAATTACCTACTCTTTGTACAGCCGCTCTTCCAGACTGACATGCTAGAAAAATTTTAATTGCATAGGAAATAACTCAGTTATATCTGATTTAATTATAATGAAGACACTTTATTAAAATGTTATAGATAGTTGAATTTTTGCTATCGTTATTATTATGGAATATTTCTATGACTATTATTATTTTATCAAGATAGGTTCATGTACTATCTGAATATAATACATCCTTACATTCTATTAGTTTTCTATTCATATTCTGCTCATATTGACCTTTTCACCAAAATAGAAAAATCTATCCTACATGAAATAGTAGAAAAAAATTGAAAATCGCGCTGAGGGGAAACTCTTCTGCCAATTATCGTGCTATCAACCCTCACCCGTTAATTCCGAATCTTCCAATGAGACCACATCATTTTGAAGCGATTCACAAACGCCTCCACACATTTCTCAACATTTCTAGATCCATTTCAGAGGAATTGTAGATCATCAGTGTCCTGCAGTTACACAAGAAATCATGAGAAATATCGCACCACTTTTGTATGGAACTGATTCACATTGCAAACCTTCTATATTTGATTGTATCATGTCAGGTGATGAAAAAATCACTTTGTTATTTTTATTGATTGATCGCTGGCACATATTGACTTTGACATGGACTAGCCAATAATCAAATAGGTTTCAAATACCATGATGATTTTTTTTCTGATAACCATTAAATAAATGTAGAATGGGATATGTAGAACATTTTTTTGCTAGGTACTTCTGAAACAGTCATTGTTGATACACACTCAAGTTCAAATTTAGCTACTCACTTTCTTGATTGCACATAATTAAGTTCAAACGAATTTCCATTGTTTTAAGCGAAAGTGAAATGCTCGCAAATTAAATGTATTTCAGTTGGTGTACGGTCTATGACAAATTGCACAGATATATCCCCAGCATATATCCGTGTGCGTCTCATTTATCGTGATACTACTACACCTACGTTCAGTCCTTTGGTAGCTGAACAGCAAAAATACATAAATATAGGCTTTGTGAAGAATCTGGTTCATATTGATTGATTAATTGATTGAAGAATTGATTCAAACTTGAAATGATGAAATGAATAATCAATAATACCTTCTTCGTCAACGATCTAACGATATCATACAATTGAATCAATGTTTGCTACCAAAATCCTAACATCCAATCAATGATGCAAACAAGCGTCAAAACCATTCGTTGAACTATCTTGGCCAGCTGGTTCGCGTAATAGTTTGGAACACTCCGAGGAAATATTACCGGTTAACTTATTTTTGACCCGGTTTGTATTCGAGGAAAAATGGCTAAAATAGATTCTCATTTGACAGCGCCCCTCATATGAATGAAGATAAATCCATTTTCCTCAAAGATGATACAGAAAGTGAATCCACTTCTTCGAGGATATTTTTCCTTCTCTTCGACTCCTTGAATGTATCCTGTGTGAAGCCGAGGAACGGTGATTCTTTGCCTGGATCATCTCGAAAAATAGAGATTTTTTTCTGTTTTCTTCCATATCATCTTTTTTATGAATTTCAGGTTCCCGAGGTCGGAAAACGTACGTGCCAAAGAAAAACGAAAAACTATAGATCGCATAAGTGCGAAATCAAACAAAATCGCAAGTCAGGAATAGGTATAACATGTTAATCAGGACTTGGAAAGCGACCAATATAGTTTGGGTTGGACATTCCATGAAAAACTCATAGATTCAACACATTCTAACTTTTTCTAGGGATTTAATTATGCTCAAACGACCTGAGTCCCAAATACTCATCAATTAAATAATTATTCAACCGTTCACTGAAAACCGCAAACAGATAATAATAGGTATTGAAATCATGCACTTACCTCACCTCTACAATTGAAAAAAAAATCAAACAAAACTCTATCGAACGAAATTATCACCGGTCACGAACTGATGAGGGGTCCGTGTTACATTTTCCTGAGGAAATTAAAAGCCGAGTACGATCTGCGATTGGCAACTGTCGGAAAACGGACTGCACGCGGCTAGCAATAGCGTTATCCGACATGAACAGTTCAGTTCTTACGGGACTTTTCTTCGTTCTTCGGCTCAACAATCTCGACGTTAGGCAGTCGACGGAGGAAGCAAATGCCACCGTTTACTGTTCCCGCCGATTCACTTCGGAATTCGACAAATAACGAAACGAAATTACTGACAAGCAGAGGATCGAGAACCTCATCAGTACTATTCTCGCCGCTGAGAGAATATGTTCATTTATTGTAGGTATACCTACTCTTCATTAGCAAATAATGCTCTTCAAAAAGAAAACACAATTTCCAACCAATGAAATGTCATATTAAAATGAAGAAAAAATACTTCACATTTGTAAAACTAAGAGAGACAAACAAAATCACAAGAGTTTGCTAGTTGACATATTCTGCACATTCTCTTTTGAAGGAGTTCAGAGTTTTTCATTTGACCAGAACTGAAAAATGAATCAGTAGGTACATACTTTGATGGAAAGTAACGTTTTTTTTTCCTCACTATTTCTCATTTTGTAGTTGGAACGATGTTCATCTAAGAAGTGCCTTATGTTTTTTTTTTAATCCTGTCCTATCCAACATTACATAAAGAATCATTTATTTCAATGTCAGTTCCTTGATCTCTCAGAAAAATGCATACCTTGTTTCGTTTTCATTGGGCCACCCTGTATGTCTGTGTATGTAAATCAGTTGCTCACTCAGATAGTTCAGCAACATGTAATTTTTCAGTTTGAATATAAAAATGTTCGTTGTAATTCTCTGTTTAGCAGATGAATAGACAATGAATGCATCATATACTTCACCGATTCAATTCAATTCAACATTGACCTCATAGTCTATTCAGATTTTCATTACTATCAAAATATAGCAGTTCACTGATCACATGAAATCACCTGAAATTCTTAACAAAAACCGGACAAGCAATTTTTATTAAATTCTAATAATGATTAGATTAGATTTTCAATTTTCATCTTGGTCATTATCAAATTTTCTGTCCAGAAGTGTATTTGAAAGTACGTGCTCATCCAAACTATTTCACCAATAGATCATCATTTTCTCCTAATATTTCAGAAAAAAAATTGAATTTATGGAAAGACGGTGATACTATCTTATCCTATCGAGAACATATTTTGAAAGAGTTTGGGTCGAATTTTGCATTGAACAATCTCAGCCCCAAACTGTTTTGTTCGAAGTTATAGTGTGATATGTATGATTATTTGTCAAATTTCTGTTTTCGTGGATTTATTCATCTTATTTCATTCTACATTCTATATAATATTTGATTTTTGAAATCAGCTCATCTCACAAAAGTAGCGAAATAAAGATGGGTAGTTGGCAGATACAAGATATCATGACCTACATAGCAGTCTATAGAAAAAATGAAATCGGATCCCATAGAACAGCTTTTATGTCTTACCCAAAAACATAGCAATGAAATGTTTGCGATGTCGGACCTGTTCGATATCAACAAAATAGATTATTAGACCCATGCAGCGAAGGATTAACAGGCATAGGACCCCGAGCATAGCAGTGGCCCCGCGGCCTTTTATCATTATTTTTCCTTTTATATTCATTTTTTTTTGTCAAAATAAAACAAAAATATTGAAATTTTTTTCTCAAGGCTCTACCTATTGTATATAAATTTCGAATATAGTTCCGAATTTGAATACCTCATTTATGATGGTTCAAAAGTGTTTGTCCAGCCATTTAGGTTTTCTGAAGAAAAAAAAAAGCAATGTTCTTTTAAAAGGTAATGTACCTAACATATAAACTCATAGAAAGTTAAATATTGTGCTCATAATTATCTGCATTTAGCCAATGTTAATTAGATTGACATACTCGATTTATTGTCAATTGTACGCAAAAAAAATAGTTCAGCAGAAAATATTGTGGTAACGTCTATTTTATTGTATAGAAAGAAATTCACATCAAATATTCTGCTCCAAATTAACTGCATTCAGCCAATTTTAATTAGTTTGACAACAAGAAAAAGAGAATATCTCGACTATACAGATCAGTCATCATCTACACGTAATCAATAGAACATAAAATAATAAAATATTATACAGTTATCCGAATGGGTAGGTAGGTAGTTATAGGTACCTGAAAAGGTATCTTCAATCAACTTTAGGATTCCCCATTCTCAGTTTGTTCGTTATTCAGCAGTGTGGTCCCGTCTTCTTGATATTTGATGCTGTGATACATCAAAAATATACCGCTTCTCATGGCAATTATTGACCATACTATAGATATGACAGCGCTCCCTGATGCCGGCATTATTGCTGAAAAAAAAAATCTATGAATTTACAATAGTCATCAGACTCAGATACGTTATTTGCGACGTCTCAGAACTTGCATTGCAGCGATATCTCAGAGAATTATGTGTTGGCTCGGAGGTATATAAAAGCCATCAAATACCTAACAATTTTCGCGAAATAGAAAAACATTCAATTCGTGAATGAAGCGTCTGAGACAGACAAACACGTAGCTAACGCCTACAGTCTGCAGGTCCAAAACCCAATGTAGGTATATTGAAAAAAATGCAATATACCTACCTAGGTACCTATTGGAAGAATATCCAGTACCTACATTAGTACCACAAAATAAAAATATTCTTATCATTCAGGGTGGTACAGTTTTATGGTAGCGGAAAATGATGCAAAGAAAAAATTATTGTAGCACACTAAATCTCTTAGAGCACTTCTTGTACTCCGAGAAACTTCTGTGCTTATACAGCATTTACTAAAAACTTACGTATTTTGAGCATAATTTGAATGACTAAGAAATATCCCAAACTTAATAGACCGAGAGTGGCCACCAAAATGCCTATGCGGCAAATTTTTCGAAGATCACTTGAATCATACCAAGCATGTAGTTGTCCCTTCCATTGAAGATAGTGAAGGAAACCTGCCAATCCATCAGTAGTCCCTGAAAAATAGGCAATTAACAGACGGCATTGCTATTTAACGTATATGCCGAAAATTTCATAATTTAACAAGCCCGGCTAGCTCAGTCGGTAGAGCATGAGACTCTTAATCTCAGGGTCGTGGGTTCGAGCCCCACGTTGGGCGAATTGTTTTTTCAAATCTTTTTTCATCTGAAAAATATTTATTTGCATTAACAAACTTTGATGTGTATTACTGTACCTGATATCAACCCAAGAACTCCAGATGGATAATTTTTCAAAACGAAGAAAGCTATGCATGCCGAATAACCCACTACACAGGATATTCCGGCTATCAACAGTTTTATGGCTGTTTTCATAATTATTATATATGCTTTCTTCACCCTCTGAATCCATAAACCATTGATATGACCTGATTTGGACACAGTCTGTAAGGTTCAAAACTCAAAAGATCAAAACAAAACAAACAAACTCAGGGAATAACAACCATGACCATGATTACTACCCCCACTATTTCTTCACATTTCCACATCATGAGCATAAAGCATAAACATCCAATCCTGTATCAGTACTACCAGTTTGTTTATAAGATCGCAGTCTAACATGAACAACTCATGAAATTTACCTCTTCAAATGCTTAGAACATGACTACATCAAAGTTCTTTCCTTGACCCTCAAACATGCAGGACCGCATTCACAGAAATAATCGGAGCTTTTCGAAATATTCGGTACCAATACGCCCACCTACTGGTCGGTTGTGGCTAAAACCAAAGAGGATAAACCATTACACAGTACCATTACATAAAACCTATCCACAGGGTATTCCTTCTCTTCTCAATCATCCTTGATTATCACTGACCAATAGAATACCACAGATAAGTGAACAGTAAACCTGTACCTCAGATACAGGATATTTATCCTTTATTGCTCTGAGCTCTGAGACCTATACCAAAGAATATTAATCATTCAATGCCTGTACAGTGGTTAGCGGTTATTGTTGTTACCGATATGTGTGTGACATTACCTTACATTACCGTGATGTGAATATGTTATATTTCCACCATGGTTAGCACCATGTGGATCACGGTCTGGTTATATAGAATGTGGATTATCCTCCAATACTTTCCATCTAATTGTCAATTGTCAATACTGTCTGTCAAATTTTGACTACTATAAAATATAGCTTTTGTTAGGAGACGTTTTAATTGTGTTTCTTTTATATTAACAATGTTTGATCCGATTGCTAATGCACCTCCGCTCTGGAATAATGGACCGGCACCAGGATCTTTCTATAATTTTCCGGGATCTCAAACAAAACCAAATGACTTCTACACTCACTCACAGTAAGCTAACCAAACTTTGACAATGAGTTGCATTAATTTCAAACAATTAATTGCAAAATTTTTCGCACAGGTCTCCGGTAACAACTGCAACTTCAATCGTGGCCCTAGCATATGATAAGGGTGTTATGATAGCAGGAGATCTCTTAGCTTCCTACGGATCTTTGGCCCGATACAGGAATTGTCCTAGAATCATGGAAGTCAATGAAAATATATTACTAGGGGCTGGCGGGGATTATGCTGATTTTCAGTATGTCAAGTCATTCATTGAACAGAAGATGTAAGTATTTGGTATAATGATTTGCTAGTTATAAAAATATTCTTTGTCCACCCTCTCCATAAAATTGATCTCCTTAGGTCAGCCCCCTATATATTGTTACTCTATACCAAATAACTTCTCAACTGTAACTTCACATTATGCAGTTTCCCATTGATTACTGTGAATTTACAAATTATCAGGGTACTTTTACAGTATGAAATATCTGTTGAAATAACAATCATATTAGTTGAGTATGATCAGGCAAGAATTCAAAAGAATGTCTAAAAATTAAGCAATATTTCGAAAAAACCAATAGGTTTAAATTTGTAAATATTTTACTGTCATCTGAATATGTGTTGTACATTTCAGAATTGATGAGGAATGTTTAGATGATGGAATCAAACTCAAACCAAAATCTCTGTATTGTTGGTTAACAAGAGTAATGTATCAAAGAAGAAATAAGTTCGATCCTTTGTGGAATAATCTTGTAATAGGAGGAATACAAGTAAGTACCTAGGAATCAAACACAATATTAGCCACTGTGGAAACAGCACTGCTCTCTTTGAAGTGCATCTAATAAACAAAATAAATTACTCTTATTATCTCTTGGTCTAACAAGAAATAATCTGAAATAATGTTAGTCACTGATTGCAATGGATATCTGTAAATAGTATATGAATTCATTCCCATTGTACTTACAATGAATATCAAATGTGGTGAAAAAGGCATCAAGTGAATTAAAATGCTATGAGAGCAGAATGAATACATGAACTGATGATGAGGTTATATCACAGCCATTTTGATAGGAACATTTCATGGGATTTTCTGTACTCAAACTTATATAATAGGTTTGAAGAGGGGTGAGAGAAATCTTCTATTCATATTTTTCTTCCAACTGCAAATTCCAGTAATTTTTAATTTCTTAGGCTTCAAAAGACCAATCACAGAGATTTTCTTTGTCATATGACTCCAACTCTAGGTGTGTTTTTGAATATCTCTGTTTTTGGTGTATAATGGTTGAAGATATCATTGCTGTTATCACTCAATATTAATAGAACTTATCTTGATCCTGAATTTGCAGGATGGTGAACCTTTCCTGGGCACAGTAGATAAACTAGGGACAGCCTATCATGATAGAGCAATTTGCACAGGGTATGGTGCTCACATAGCTCTTCCGATGATCCGAGATGCTATGGAGAAGAAAGCACAACCCTTGAATCAAGCAGAAGCACGAGCTCTCATTGAAAAGAGTTTGGAAGTGCTCTTCTACAGAGATGCCAGAAGTTATCCTAAATATCAGCTAGGAATAATAGATAAGGATGAAGGAGTTAAAATTGAAGGCCCACTTTTTGTTGGCCAGAACTGGAGTATTGCTACAATGATTAAATCAGTGTGAATTACTAACCACATGTGAATGGTAAATTATGAGGACTTTTTTTGTAATGGTGGATGAAAATAAAATCATTTGAGCTTTTGTTGTAGCATAGTTCTAATAGTCATAATGTCCTTCCATATGTTACCAACTCAATGATTTCGATTTTAACCATACTATATATATATTGTCTATCGAATTTACAGTTCATCACTCCAATAGAAAACTGCCAGTAATATATATCTCCTATACTTAATATTCGTTCAAAATTGTATTGAAGAAAGATTCTTGAAAACATTTAATTATCAGGAAATTGGTTCGAATGTGAATTCAACGATAAATATGTGTGGAGCCAAATAATCAAATATTAGAATAAAATTTATGAATAACAAAAAAGATCATTCAGATGAATGAATATTGGCAGAACTGCTTCTTCTTCCGTTTTTAGACCACAGTCATGTCAAATTTGAGCTTTTGGCTGGTGTTGGTCAAACTGTTTCTTGTGAGCTGTCGATAAGATAGTGTTCCTTCTTGAAGTGGTTGTCGTCTGAGATTACATGTGAAAAAGAAAATGGCTGAGTTAAATGAGTTTTTTGGACTGACGTTTAGTTTTGTCTCGTAAAATAGTATCGTGAAATAGTCTTGAGTTTCTTGTGTGTTTTGAAAATAGTGTAGTTATTCGTCAATGGTAGTGATCACCAAGTAACTGGTAAGATACAAATGTTTCCACCAAAAACACCGTTTTCGAGGATACTCTGTCAAAATGACTATTTTCACCTCTTCTATTTACCCTTGATTCATTGCTAGTTTTTTATGTTCCTTAAAAACTGTAGTTGCACCATCTAAATACTCAAATTATTCACTAATGAAAAAACATTATTAGTAGGCGAGTCGCTATTATTGTGTATGATTTTGAAGGACAATCCTTATATGAATCCAGAAGTGACAATTTTCAAGACATTTCAGTTTCTAAGAAGTCTTATTATCATTGTCAAAAATTAGAAATTAAAGTACACCACTGAGGATTGAAGATATTTAAAAAAAATACTGACAATAATGATTGTGCTGGTGAAGCCTATTTGTGACTATACTTACTTTTTCGGTTATAAAAAATTAAATTTTAGGGATTAAAAAAGGTAAAATATTGAAGGATTTTGAAGAAAGATTAGATGATTTCAAGATTGAAAAATTTAAGAGAACCAATTAGAGAACAATTAGATTTTACCACATATCTACCTATAATGTTCTGACTCAAATGATATCATGAGAATAATCATGCAAGGGTCCTTGTTATTTGTATTTGCCATAATGGAGTACTCAATAATAAGATAGCTATAGTGAAATATTTATGTTGAGAGCTAATTACTTGAATACTTTCTCCAACACTGACCTTGCCTATGTACCTTCACACAAAAAATCTTTGAAAATGATCATGAGATGAGAAAGAGAATTTCTGCTGAGAAGGGTAAAAGATTTTTCATGAGTCAAAACTGAAGCAATTGATTTTACATGGACTCTTAAAATTTTGTCTGCACAGTGCACCCTCAAGTGGCCCAGATTCCCTTCAGTGGAGGATAATTAGTGTTCAGATCTCAATTTGTAGAGTTGAGTTCCATATTTTCTATCACTAACATATAAGTAAGAAATGTAAGAATAATATTCATAATAAAATGAACTTGTGGGGTCAGTAACCAAAGAAATTGCTTGTGGGTTGATCATCTGCCTACTGGCCCAAAATACCTACTTGCATATCATCTTTTTTTTATACACCATAGCTCATAATATTAAATTATCTTGATTCATTTCAGGTGGTGCCAATATGGCATACAGTCGGCCAACAGACCTGGATGGGTTCTACACCCATCTGGCAAAACCTGATACCAAATTGAGGCAACAAGTGGGTGCAGATCTCTTAACATTTTTAGCAGAACCATTGAATTCCATCGCATGTCAGGATATAGGCATGTTTGTTGATGGTTTGATACCATGGATGCAAAGTAGTAATTACAAGGTAAGATGTTACGTTAAGCATCAAGAAGACACATACCTACACTGTGATTCAGGAGCAAATATAAAAGCTAGAAATCGAGAGAAAGAATAGTTCAGTATTGATATGCTCTAAATGATCGATAAAGTTCTGTATGAGGGTTATATATTTCTTCCCAACTTCATTTGTTTGGTCTCTCAGTGTACTTCCTATAAAAACTCTACCCCCTTGTAGGCTCTTCTGGCTTTCGATAGTTAGATAGATAGTATTTTTTTTGTTTATAGCAAAATGAAAAAGTTACTAGTCTTTTTGAATCATTTTTGAAGTCATTTTGAATCTAAATGTCAACTTGTGTCATTGGCATGATAATTTGATGCTGATTGAGGTAGTATGAAGAAAGATACATGTTTGTATATCAAAGTTGATAGAACATCAGGTTAAATTGGAAGTGATACCAAGTCAAATGTACTGTCCCAATGTGAGCTCAGTTAACCCATGAAATATACCCATATTAATAATTTCTATATTCAGAAGTATTGGAAAATAGATACTGTCCTGCCCTTAATATGTTCCAAGAATAATATTCAAAAGTAGAATGACTCTAAATGACAATAGATATTTTATTGAGTTCTAATGATGGTACAGAGACTACACTACACAAAATGAAACTCTTTGATTTTTTCATTTGCATTATGAAAGTGAATTTTCCAGAAAAATGATCTATTGTGAGTGTTGTTTCTCTTGTGTGAAATGGAACCCCATTGATCCTGTCATTAACATAACTTTCCACGGAGTTCAGGAGTACTGCTAGAAAAATGTACTTGAATAATACTATCTCTGAAGAAAATCAAATTAAAAGTTTTGGAATGAATATCAAGAATTATATCATGAAGATTTTATAAGTCATTTTATAAATACTGAAAATTTATAATTAGACATGATTGTTCTACCTCAATTTGATATAAGTATTTAGATTATCCCATTGTAAATGAAGATTAAAAATAACCAGATTACATTTATCCTATAGTTATATCTCGCTTATATTGAAAGTAACAGTACTCAATCAAATCAATTGGTTTTCAAGTTCATGAAATAACAGTCAAGTTACCACATCAAGAGTGTGTGTAGAATTAGAGACAGTAATCAATTATACTGTCTGTAAGTTTTTTGAGGAGGTGGTACATTCATTTTCCAGCTTTTTGTGGGATTTTCTCTCCTTGTTTCTGAAAAATAGAGTAGAAGTTATTAAAAATTATTTCAATATATTTGTAGTAAGGGCAGATTTTGTGATATTTTGAACATCGTAGTTTTTCTGCTTGTGGTTTCTGCCTTTTGACAACGCGACAGAATGAGAGATCATGATGCTCTATTATTCATCGAATCATACTCGCATCTTCCACTTTTCGCGCTTGTAAAAATATATATTAGATATTCAATGTAAATGAGGTGCTATTTTTTTCGCATTCTTGCGTTCAAGTAGCAACTGGATTCTTCTTCTTTTCCCAGCTCATAAACTTATCACCCTGGGTTTAGTCCAGTAGCATGCAGTGTGGAAATAACCAGAATTCTACCCCACAATCGATTCTATTCATTTATCAACTCACCTTCCTTACCTGGACGTACATTCTCACATGAATGATTCAACAACCATGAAATAGGGAGGCGGAAACAAAAAAAAAAGAAGACAATAGACAATTTTGAAACCAAAGTCAAAATATTGACATCCTATAATGAGCACATTTAGAATTAATAACGAATAGCAGCCGAAATTAATTGTCAAGGTCCGAACGATTCGTAATCACACTGTCTGTAGGTTGATTTTCAAAAACATGTAGAGAAAATCCCAGGAAATGAAGAGAAATTAATATTTGTGCGTTGCCGAATATCTCGAAATCACATTCTAATGTGTCTAATCTTCCAGGCATCCGTATACGTGAACGTATTTTATTTTGCTAATAATAATTGACTATTATCGTTACTTCGTTTTTGACGTAGGCGTTGAATACCGGTGCGTTGGGCCTACGTCAATGTTTATTGTTTGTTTTGTCGTAGTTACTTCTCTCCTGTCTTTCATATTGGTGCACTCTTGATAAACGGCATGGGTGATCATAAATAGATCCAGACTATTTTCGAATTGACATCGTCTTTATACCTTATTATTCATAATGTATTACAACATAATAGAAAGGTTTAGGTTATGAGTACAGGGAATGTAATACATTATCTAATGATTAATTATCTTTCTATTTGTTGAATAGGTACCTATGGTAATGAGTTTTTTTTTTCTTAAATGGGGTTCGAAATATCTTGAACTAAAAAACCTGTATTAGATATTGATTAAGTTACAAATTAGTGCTTCGAAATACCGTGAGATCTTTATGAATTTTGGAAAAAGAATAATGAGTTGCGTTTGTTGAATCTTGTCTGAATTGCACGGTGCATTCATTTCTTAATTAATTAAAACTTCTTCCCAAGCAATTCTCACGTTTCTTTGTGATTAATTTCAACAATGCAGCACCGTTATACCTACCTGTGTTGTTATGTCTTCATTATTTTTATTCATTCGAATAACTGGCTGCGTTGACTGTTTCAGACAAAACGTAAAATCATAGAAGTGAAAATTTTCTGCATGAAAAACTCGTCAAGGACACTCCATTAACTAATCTATAGAATGAAGGCATCGTGAGAAAATTCTCGACCTGACACATTGAACTGTACAGTAAAAGTGTATCTCCGCAATCTGCATGTGATCCGAGTTTTATCTCAAAACATATTTCTCCAAAGTATCGATATTCTCCAAAAATTTCTCTCTAACTCATTAATATTTATTTTAATTTAGTGAATTTTCTTCCGTAACTGCCCAAATCACGTGTTCAAGTTTTTCTATGTTCAACACCCACTCACTTATCACTTATCAGCGAATTTTATGAAGCATGTATTATTATTTCTAACACAAAAATCGTATAATGTATAATATCACTGAGTTACTCGTTATCACGTGATCTTCAATTCAGTCAATTGGGAGCTGAGCCGTCCTTATATGAATAAACTGATGTCGTCCGTTTGAGTATCTATAGATGTTAACTGTATATTTGACGTGACATAAGACCAAAATAGCAGTAGACGACGAGGTGAATAATAATTTTAATGAGCACATATTTGCAATTCGTTTTGCCCTTACTTCTGAAGGAGATTGTCGAGGACATCGTCACAGATTTGAAATATTTGATATTCTTTACTAAAGAATCACGAATATTCATGTGTTCTTCTGGAAGCATTTGTTATTTGAAATACTTGTAGAGTATAGAGTACTTATGGTGAGGCGCCTTTTGTATATTTATTTTCACCTGAAAAAATAAGAGGTCATAAAAACTGGCATTATGCAGTGTGTCTTGCTTCTGATGGAAGCACACTCGTATCTTCCATAATTTTCATACTGAAATTTGTTGTAGCTAGCGAGGTGCCAAAGATACAATCAACGACCTTGTTTGGTCATCTTCAGTGATATACACTGCTCGCCAGCTGCAATGAAATTGACTTCTTTTTCCAATATAAATATTAGGAGACAAAATAGGTTGAAAGTCTCTTCGGATTCGAAATCTAGTTATCAAATTTACTCACTGTAAAAAAAAATTGTCTCAATTCTCCTAAAAGCACACTGCTCGCCAGTTGCCATGGAAAAGTCGGTCATCGTAAAATTATTGGAAAGTCTTCATACTCGTACACTAGATTGTTTTTACTGCATCTTCATTTCCTTTTTTTTTTTAGTCATGCAAATTGTCATCATAATTCTGTTATTCGTTTACATTAATTTATGATTATATTATTCATTGTTGATCGTTAAAGTGTCCTGAAAACGAAAATGTGTGCGGTCTCAGAATTCCACCTATTTTCATTTTCCGCGTTGCCAAAGCAGCTCGGGAGAAATGCACTCAGTTTTTTGAAGTCTACCGTCTCCCGCTCGATACAAATAGAAAAGCGTATTTTTAGAGCACTCGGTACATCATCCCAGTGAAATATATATTTCTCTACAATCTCGGGTAACACGGAATCACGAGACCGTGGTCATCATAATTGAATATGTTATGATAATGAATGAAAATTTGATGAGTTTTTTTCGGGTGCATCGATCTGAAATCGATCTGAAGTGGGTGTGATAATTATATACCCCAAACGATACCAGTTTGGTAAGGTTTTTGTTCATCCATTGCATGCATTCTCTCTGTTTGAATCGTCGATAATATATGATACAGCTTTTTTGCGACCTCGCTACATAATTTCATAAACGAATAAACTAAAGCATATCCCGTCACTAGATGATTATCGGTTACCCATTAACACAATGATTTACAAATATGGGTATTTCCTACAGAACCTTATATTTATCGGAAACATCATAGGCCAGGTATTCTAGGCAGAGGCGATCCTACAAATTGGTGGTTCTATAAGTGATGTTCAAATAAAACATTCCTTCAGAAGGAAATTCTTCAAATTCAGATATACGTATGCCTAGAGGTCATAACAATTAGGTATAGTACATATTAACAAAAAATTATAAACTTGTTGACATTACACAGAAAAAATTCTGATTGGGGTAGGTATAAAGATTTTAATTCCAAAGGCACTCTAGCTCTAATATTTTCGTTCCATGAAATGAGCATCTTTTTATTGTGATGTGTATGTGGTACTGAGTGTTTATTTTTGGAGTAATCATTACGTGGCCCATTAGAAGTTGGATGAGGACGCATTCTATATGTAGAAATAATTGCACATCTGATCGTTTATCCTACCTAAAAATACTTGGTATAACTTAAACCTTTATGCTGACTTCTCAACCTGCCTCACTGGATTCTGTCAGTATTCCTGGTCATTTGATCAGAGAATTTTCCTTTTAAATAACGGAAATAACTGAACGGACACAATAATATTGCTTCTTGTTCAGTTGATATAGATAGAACTTGGTAACCAACCCGGTAACCAAAATTTTCTTCTGTCTGGCAACTTGTCACTCTCAACGACTACCATTGCAAATATTAGAGAGAAACATTGTGCTGAAATCGGGAGCAGATTCGTCCACAACAGTATGATAAGTAGGAATGTTTATTATTATTATGTAAAAATAATTTTCCTTTTATTAAAAAGTTTGTTATTCGTGGGAGCCGTAGTTTTATAAGAATGTAAGGTTTTAACGAAACGAAATACCGTTTCTGAAAAATTAAAAGCAGATACATTTTGTGAATTGATGATGTTAAACATGTTAACATCCGTTCACCAAATTGTGGTTTGGTCCTTTTTTCTTCTTTCAATATTTGTATCTATTTCGCATTAATTGTCGATTGTTCTTTTTTGACTGACACTTTCAATTCCATAATATTATCCGTCTAACTATTCTTTCAGTAGCCTTATTTATAATCCAAGTGGCCCATGTAGTATATCTTGCCGAAGTTGAAATATTGTTTGAGAATTATACATAGAGCGAGAACTTTTGAAACAAAGAATTTTCACCGACAGAAAGTTGAAGTAACTCAATTCTGCATCAAATTGATATACTATTTTATGCTGTGCTGTAACAGCTATACTATGCATAAATTATTGTTAATAACATAATCGGTATCATTTGTTGCAATGACATCATTTTCCAATGGCTAATGTCGGTAAAGTCGACATTACCAAGAACTTAATTGTGGCAGTTATGAGATTTGACTCTGATGTGAACTATATGTAGGTACTTTGAGACACTACCTGTCTGAATAATCCCGACAAAAATATTCGTTAGAAATTCTACACCAAGTTCAATTGAATTTATGAATTCACCTTTGTTATCGATCAAACTTGCCACCCCAGTTTGCGTGTGCATAAACGCGATTCTATGAGGGGTCAATCAGGCCTCAAAATTTGTTCAAGAATAATTACATTCACGATTGAATCTATAGTTTTATTTGTTGTTGTGTTCTTACTATTACAAAAAAAATAATCTTCGGAATTTTATGCTTTTAAAATCTGAAGAAATGTTAGAAATTAATGAAAAGTTAATATAATAAAAATGGATCGCCGTGTGTTAGTCTGGAAAAAATGGAAAATGGCTTGACCGATTTGATTTCTTTTTTTTTTTCGTTTTGTTCGCTTCAATACATGGGTGGTATAGGAAAAGAATAGTTAACAACTCAAAGGAACAGCTGAGAAATCGATAAAATCGCAGTATGTGATTTTAGATAATCACAGTGAAATACCACTTCTGCATACTCTGTGCTCTGTGATTCTAAAGACCATGGATTGCTTTCAATATATGGCGTTCGTGGTCAGCGTTACCAACTGTTGTGATATATAAAAATTGAAAACTCTATCAACATATTGCATGAACTTGCGCGGAGGTTATAGTCATAAACAATATAGCTATTTCAGATTTGAAATTTTCCAAAATATTTCTTTTGCGGCAGCAACGCGCCGGGTACCAGCTAGTGTAAAATATATGAATGAAAATATAATCTACAAAGCGATCGTGTTTCGTGTTTGTGTTTCGAATAGTTGAATTCAAGTATATAAGCAAAACAGATTGTATTTCCGGTGTGAAACATCGAAATCGTTTCTCGACTATTCCTGTGTCCTAGGCCACCCGGTATAATTTGGACCTCCTTGAAAATTTTTTGAATGACGTGGGTGGGTTTGTGTGTCAGTCACAGACCGCTGAAGATTGTTCTGTCAGAATCAAATTTCATTGTTTTGATATTTAGTTACTTGAGGATGTGGCCTAACAATATGTTCCTATTACTTGGTGAGTTTTTCTTTATCTTTCACAGAGAAGAGGTGTTCGACGGCAAAATAAAAATGTATAAGAAAAAATTGTTTGCTTACATGATTTTCTTATCTAAGGTCTGTATTTTTATTTTATGCATAATAATTCATTATGATACGAGTAATGATACCAAAAATATCAAATGACGTAATTTATTGGTAGCGAATTGAAGTCCCATATCTATCCGACATTGGGTCATCTCGAATACATTGTTGGATCTTTCTTGTAATATGTATACAGTGTGATTCACGGTGGTTGGAATACGAAGCAGGGGTCGTGAATATCATAATATCTATCAAAAATACAAAAATATCTGATTGATGTTGTATACAGGATGTCCCGAAAAGATACCGATAAACTTCAAGGAGTGATAGGGGACATCAAAACAAGCATTTTGTGTGTATATTTAAACATATGTCCGCAAATAATAAAAATAAAATTTATATGTTGTTACGTGAAATACTCTCAGCTATAATCCGACAAATTGTTGCCTGATTCTGACTTGAATCTCTGATGCAACAGTGGAATTCCAATAATAATTGGTACAACTTAATACCTGGTATTTCCTCGTGATACAAAAACAAAAAAAGGCAAAGAAAAAGTGCTACTGATAAGAAAAAGGAGATCGGAATATTTGGCAGATAAAAACTACCCAAAAAAGTGTCTGATAGCACATAAACACCTGTGAACAATCCCAATGTAAAGAACCCTACCAGTGGCGTAGTAACTGAAAATGATAACAGGCATTGAAAATGGAGAAACTGGAATGTGCAAGATGTAAAATAAAACATTCAACAAAGGACCCAAAAAACCCTATTTTTCCATGCGACTTATGCAGAACTTATATATGTGGTGAGTGTTCGGATTTATCAGCCTCAGAAATAAAATGTATAGTTCTACAGAGACGTATTCTAAAATACCATTGTGAACACTGCAGAAAATGGGATATCAATGAAATCTTTAAGAAAACAATAAAGGATAAAGAGGAAATAATTGAAAATAAAAATACAATTATTCAAATACTACAGGGACAAATTAAAGAGATGGAAGATAAACAAAAACAATCTCAAATGGCAGAAACATGCTGGATTCAGAATAATACCTCGTACTCAGAAATAACAAAGAAGAATACCCAACAGAAAATGAATATGATACAAGATAATATCCCAAAAGTTATTATTCGACCAAAAAATGTACAAACATCCGTAAAAACAAAAATTGATATCGATAAATCTATTAATCCTGCGGAACTGAAAATAAGCATCGAAAAGATAAAGACAACAAATAATGGTGAAATGTTCATTAAATGTCAATCAAGACAACAAGTAGATCTATTGATGAAATCGGCACAAGAAAAGTTACGAAATAATTATGATATATCCATATCGAAAATGAGGAAACCAAGAATAAAGATTACAAACTTCAATAAAGAAATGACAATGGAAGAAATCGACAAAGCCTCGCATGATCAGAACAACATCAATGGAGAAATCAAAATCACTTATATAAAAAAAAAACAAAAAAGGAGACAAAATAATTTACTGTGAATGCTCCTCAGCATCTTTCAAGAGCCTAATTGGGAGAGGAAAAGTTTACATTGGATGGGAGCGCTACCCTGTCTACGAGGATTTGGAAGTACTCCGGTGCTATAAATGCCAAGCATTTCATCATCGACAACAAGAGTGCCGGAATGAAGTGGTTTGTCCCAATTGTAGTGAAAATCACACCCAAAATGATTGTAACAATCAGCAGAAATGCTGTCAAAATTGTAAAAATGCTAATGATAAATATAAAAAAAATTATAATATGGAACACTCATCAAACGATTCGAACTGTCCATCATTAAAATATTTCATAGATATACTGAAAAGTAGAACAAACTACCAAAATGATGAATGATCCTATTGTTAATATTCTTGACAGTTTGGAAAGTGAAGATGGTGATCCATGGGACATTAAAAATGTCGACTTTGTAATGGAAACAATGAAAGAAACAAAACACAAAAAAAGTTTAATTAATATCCTACATATTAATATTAGGAGCATTAGGAAAAATTTTGAGGAGATGCAATTATTTTTAGAAACATATCACTTGAAACATATTGACATAATCGTACTGAGTGAATGTTGGAATATTGAATCAGTCGATAATTTCAATATGATAGGCTTCACCACACTGTATAATAATAGCAAAAATAACCAAAATGATGGAATCATAATTTATGTAAAATCGAACCTAAATTTCTCTTTTGATAATAAAACTCTTCATCAATGTAAAATCTCCATCAGTCAAATTCTTTGCACAATAAATAATATCAAAATAGCCATACATGCCTGCTACAGAGCTCCGTCAACTAATGTAGATCTTTTTGTAAACGAACTTGAAAATTATTTGCAAAATATTCCACAAAGCCAAATAGATATATTTGTTGGAGATATTAATATAGATATACTGGATAGAAAAGACCTTGTTTCGAACAATTACTTTGCTTTGATGTCATCGTTGGGCTACAAATCATATATTAACACTTATACGAGGGTAACACCTACAACAGCAACTTGTATTGACCATATCTTCATGAAAGAAAATCTGCAATGCAACAATTTGAAATATAAGTCATTCGCCATCAATGCAGATGTTACGGATCACTATCCTGTATATCTAGGATTGCACAACCAAACATAAAAAAAACTAAAATTATTGAGACTTTGGATGCTAATAAATTTTTAAATCTAATAAAACTGCAAGACTGGAGTTTAATACCTAAATATAATAACCCAAATTTAGCTTATTCAAAATTTTTGGAGACATTTATTGAAATTTATAATCAGGCCATAAACAAAAAAGAAGTGCCCATCAAATGCTCTAAAAAAATAAAACCTTGGATTTCTCAGGCCATTATCAATTCTATAAAACATAGGGACAAAATGAAGTTCAAAGCGATCAAGACGAAAAATGAGTTACTATTGAATGAATATAAATCGTACCGTAATCAACTCAACAAAATAATACACGCAGCAAAAAATAACTATTACCAACAATCAGTAAACGAAAATAAAAACGATATTAGAAAACTGTTTAAAGTAGTCTCAGAATTAAGCAATACTGACAGCAACAAAAAAAATAACACAATAGAAATTCATGATCGAAATGAAGTAAGATTTAATAATGATGTTGACATGGCTAACTACTGCAACAAATATTTCAATGAAATTGGTTTAAAAATGGCTAGTAAGATCAAAAGATCTGCTGATGACTAAAAAAATAAGTACCCAACTATTTCTGAATCTATGTTCCTCTATCCAGCCACTGAAAACGAAATAATCCAACACATTAACTCGCTAAAAAATAACTCTTCTCCAGGAATAGATGGGATTACTTCAAAAACATTAAAACTTATACACTCTTATATTATATCTCCACTCTTATATATAATCAACCTAATATTTGAAAAGGGCATAGTGCCAGACAAATTTAAAACCTCAATAATAACCCCGATCTATAAGAATGGTAATGTGACAGATATCTCTAATTACAGACCCATTAGTATAATAAGCAATTTTTCCAAAATTTTCGAAAAATGCCTAAAAATTAGGCTCATGGATCATCTAAATAGGCATCAAATATTACATAATAATCAATTTGGATTTAGGGAAAGTAAAAGTACCTCTGACGCAATGTATGAAGTGGTTAACTCAATAAAAGACAGCCTGGAAAGAAATAAAAAATGTATTGCAGTGTTCCTAGATCTAGCAAAGGCGTTTGACACGGTCCCACATGATAAACTCCTTGAAGTACTAGAAAATTACGGGATCCCTGGAACCGTATCAGAAATTTTCAAGAACTACCTCAATAATAGAAAACATTCTGTAAAAATCAGAGACTCAGTAAGTGAACCTTTAAATACGCAACTAGGCATCCCCCAGGGCACAGTATTGGGGCCGGTACTCTTTATTACGTACATAAATTCACTACTAAGCCTTAATATAAGTAAATCTACAATCTCATATGCAGATGACACTGTATTGATCTTTGAAGACGACTCTTGGGATGGTGTAAAAGTAAATGCGACAGAAGGAGTACAAAATGTTAAAGAGTGACTGGATTTTAATAAACTCTCGCTCAATACAAAAAAAACAAAATACATAGCATTTTCAATCACAAATTACAATAGACCTAATTACAATAATCTCAAAATTGAAAACTCCAATGATCTCATAACAGAAGGTGACAATATCAAGTATTTAGGTGTTACCATCGATAAATATCTTAAATGGGATCTACATATCGTAGAATTAGTAAAAAAAGTTCGTAGATTCATATACAAAATGTACCATATCCGAAAAATCCTAAATAAAGAACAACTACTTATTATATATAGATCACTGGTAGAATCCATTATAAGATATGGTATATTAGTATGGGGCGGATCATATGAAAATACCCTTCATCCACTAAATGTAGTCCAAAATTATATACTAAAAGTTATGTTCCAAAAAGGTAAGCTTTTTTCAACCAGTCTACTATATAATGAAAATATTTTGAACGTCAGATATCTTTATTTCATAACAATTTCAACATTCTACTACAAAAATAGTCAATACCTACAACAAATATCTCATTCTTATAACACACGAGCAAAACAAAATGAACAAATAATAATTACAATGTTCAAAAAAGACTCCTCTCAAAGATTTGTGAATTATTTGGCACCAAAAGTTTTCAATATACTGCCTCTAGAAATAAGAACAGCTAGCACTGTGAAACTTTTCAATAAAAATTGTAAAAAATATATTTGTACAAACTACAATAAGTTTGAAGCATTGTTATGAAAGCCATTTGTAAACTATTTGTAAATAATCAACAAATAATTAGTTAATTAATTATGTCACCGATTATCACACATTACACATTAGAATATAGTATATTATAATATAAACAAACACTTATAACTGGATACTTGTCATATGTCTCAAATTACTATATTCTTGTTAACCGATACTTGCACATACAAGTGTTATACACTTAGGTGCAAAAGAAAAATACAAAAAAAGAAAAAATACAAAAAAAATGAGCCCTTAGGGCTGTAGAGGAAAAAAATGTTTTGTACTTATACTGCGCAAAAATCAAATCACTGTCCACTTATTAATTTCCCTTCATTAACAAATAAATTATGGCTTTGGAATATTCCGGGAATAGCTTCTACATGGGTACAACTCGCCATTATCCTTGATAACAGATCTTACTCATTACGAACAGGTGTTTCGTAAATATTTTTTCAGGTCGTGGTCAACTAATTGAAAAACTGAGGTAAAAAACTTCATTCATTATTTGCGTATTGGTCGCCACGGTGCTAGGATACGTAAAACAGTGCAGATACAGGGTCTACTAATAACAGCTATAATGCTATCAATGCCTTATCAGTCAAAAAAAACTAGAACATAGAACCACAGCCGTACAGAAATTTGTAACATATTATGGCTTCCTAGTTTTTGAGAGATGATGACTATGATAATATATGTTCCCTACTGGTTCTATAACATAAGCTTCAATTTTTTTTCCATTTGTGTTCGATTTGTATTGATTCAATAGGTTTTAGACTTTTATGTGTGTTTTCAATTTATTTTGATATAATATGATTTAAAAATTACGACATGTTTGTTCCTCGTTATGTATAATGACTTGATATATTCATAAATATTTTTGTACCCATCTTGATTCAAGCTTTGTTACGAGATATCATTCTTAAAAATAAAGAACTTCTTGACTTTGAGTTGACTCTGACTGTGGCCCTAAACTTTTTAATCTACTACCCTCTGATACCAGAAATACAAAAAATAAAAATAAGTTGGAAAAACAAGGCGATATGTTTGTACAATTAATTATAAGGATGTCCTGATATCAATTTTGCCTTTGCCTTTGTCTCTTTTCCTCATAATTCGAATCTCAATGCTAGTTCTAATACTGATTTGGATGATTGTTTATAATTCCCAGAATGACCTACACCACCTAGCTAAGCTTACTCACTTGAAAAAACGAACTGTAAAGGTCGAATCGAATGATATGTTAAATTGAATTCAAACTTCAATCACACCTCGTGAATTATTTTATTTCCCGAATCTACCTTGTTTTTTCATCAAGTTTGTTTCGGTGAACCCCGAACGGAGATTTCAGTTGAAAATTGAATAATTGCAACCAATCAAATTTTTTAGGTCTCCAGTAATGGAATAGAAGTACTCACCTACCTCATCGACCGACTCGGCAGCGAGTTTCGACCGTACTTGCAGACGGTGTTGCCGATCGTGCTCGATCGCTTGGGCGACTCGAAGGATACGGTGCGCGAAAAGTCGCAGCTGCTCATCTTGAAGCTGCTCGAGCGCAACGTGTTGACGCCCCAGCACCTCCTCGAGAAGCTGCAGCCCGGATTCTCGCACAAGAACGCCAAGATCAGAGAGGAGGTGTTGCGTTGTTTGGTCAATACGCTGAACGTGTGAGTAGTATTCGCGGAAAGCTTTCGTTACACGTTCCTCGGAAACTATCCAGAATAAAATCAGCTCAAATTTGGCATCAAACGTAGGGATGCCGCGGATAATCGCGCTATCCGGCAAAAAACGGACATCTGCTTAGGCTAAATATCCGGCCGAATATGTTATTCACTCATATTCATTCATCATTATCATAGATTATAATATATAATGATTCTTTTGCAGTTTGAATACGATTAAATTTTTCATTTTAAAATGTACTACCTACAACATAAAAGGAGATTAGGCGAGTTTAGATGAGAATAAAAACAAAAACGTAATGATACCTAGTACTGGTGAATCTATGTATTAAAAATACGTATTAATAGTTTAGATATTCATAATCGAGTAATTGAAGATTGTGGTGCAGATAAATCAACATTTTACCGTTTTGGGAGCAGAGCCGAATTCGCTTTTCTTGGAACACATTGCTCGTCTTGAAACAGCATTTCAGCAAACATTGTGGATGCTGGTGCTGACCAGTATTATTTGAAAACATTCTTAGATAGGTTGGCAAACTTTTTATGTTAATTTTTCCACTATCTCTTTGGTTGCAAAGAACTAAGAGGTTCTTCATCAGAATCGGAACAAGAAACCGGTACTTTCAGAAACACACTTATGATCAATAGATGTAGATGCTAGGTTTTGAACTGGGATTCTGGGATTTGGTTATCTTCAAAATTAAGTTGTCACCTTATTTCATGTATTGTATTGTATGTATGTATTGTCTCTGGTTCCAGGCATGGTGCTCATTCGCTCAGCCTGAACAAATTCATTCCAGACATCGTTAATTTGCTATCTGATCCCACGGCCACTGTTAGAGACACCGCTTTCAACACGCTCGTCGACCTGTACAAGCATGTAGGTGAAAAATTGCGGATAGACTTGCAACGGAGGAACATCGTTCCTCAATCAAAGTGGCCGGTGTTGTCTGCGAAATTCGACGAAGCCAAGAACCGAGAGGAACTGCTACCCTCTGCCGTGAAAAGTATCGAATGTGAGTGCATAATTATTCATTACTACAAGATGTATCTACTCCATTTTTGATCGAAATGAACTTCCAAACCTGCACCGAAAACCTTCTTATGACATTTTTCCCCTATTTATGTATGCATTGAGGAAAAGGTAAATTCTGTTTAGTTAAATAGGCATATCCTGTAGAAAAGTGCACACTAAGGTGAGAAGTAAAAACATACAACAAAATATGAAGAAACACGCTATAGAAAATATTATGCTACGAAATTACTGCTGAAGAATGGACCCATTTAGACATAGGATGCTGGTAATGGTAAAATATCGTAGATTCCAAAAATGCAATAATATATAGGGTATATCGATTGAATATCATTCACTATCTTGTTAGTGAAATCGATGGAATCAAATGTTTCATTAAACATAAAAAATAGTTTCTTGTTTAGCGCATCATATTTTGTTAAGATATCTTCAATTGTTTTCTTTTTTTTTTTCTTTTGGTTTTAGTATATACTAATACTCGTAGCTACTTCTGCAGAATTATATTCGGTTGCATTACTTGAACTTCACTATTTATTATATAATGTTTGCAGCTCAGTGTTCAATTTCCTTGAATAGCCTTTTCTAATAATACTATACAAATTTTTTGGAACTTCGGACCACAATCCCGTTGAACGAGAAGCTGTAATGTTTTTTGGTGATGTTTTCAGTACATCCCTTACAGGATGACTTATGAGCCCTATAATCGCCCGTCATAATTAATACAGTGCACGCCTATGTGTGCTATATCATTATATTGCCGTTTTTTCTATTCAACCAACAAAAACTATATACTACATAAACTACATAAAAACTGCTATCTTATATTGGCATATTCTGCTGATGGATATTCAAAGACGTGGAGAAATTGAGTCAAGATAGTTTGCTCGAGTTTTCTCCTCAATATTTCCATTCTGTAAATGTAACTTCCAGAATTGTTCATTTACTCATAAAATACTAACTGTGAAGCATGTCTCGCATTTCTCAAGTAAGCTAACTTCAACGATCTAGAATTGAAGTGTGCAGAAATATTGATTTATCAAGTTTTCATTACTGCACACACCTAATCTGAACTATAATCATTGTATACCTGAGATATTAGTTTCCATACACGAGTCCGGACACAATACTGACAGTCATTGGTGTATTTAATCTCTGGATCTATTTGGGTTACCTACCTAACAAACTGACCGAACATCATAATTGTCCCACTCTATTTTTTCTAATTCATTCATATATTGTTATACACCTATATTATGTCACACCTTATCAACATCCTGTTGTTTGATATTCCAGAAATCAATAATTATCCTAGTTGAAATAGTTATGTACCTGTGCCCTATTTCTCACTTCCACCTACCTCTATGAATGGCATTAATAATTTAATTTGTTTGATTAGTTTGAATAATTCAACCACTGAAATTATTTTTCATAATCAACTAATACTGGTGAAGTCGAAAAGACAGATTGGGAAATTGGATAGAAAAGGACAGGAAAGTTTCCATAAAATTTTTGTTCTGATGAAATTAATAAATTTTATTTATCAGCTTTAGACGAAGCAGACAGAGCCATGATGGTTAAACCAATGATTCCACCAAAAAAACCAACATTGGGCAGTGCTGTTAAGCAGAGGTCCATAGTGACACCAACTGGCTCAAATAATGGTAAGACTCCTTATAAAATTCACCTTTTTGATGTGTACATAATTGTTTTCAGCCAGCGATATTCTAATTGCTTGTGATTTTGTTTATTTTTTTACATATTTTGCCTTTATGTGCATGAAAAGCTCTCAGCCGTGTTGGTTCCATAAGAAATTCTGCTACATCTTCATGTAAGTTGCTCATTTTCATATCATTTCTTGGTGGTCGGTCTAATCATATTATGGTGTGGTTCGTGCATATTCCCAATCTTATACTACATATATTTTCCTTTTCAACATATAACCTTTTACTATTTCCATAATATACTACTTTAAGTACATATTGAAATGCTACAAGGTAATAATCATCAGTGAACTAGTTGATTAATTTAATAGTTGAATAATTAAATAAATAGGAAACATGTGATAGTTGTGGACAAAATAATATATAAACAACGGTAAAGCAGGCTATTCTCGCCCTTGGTTAAGCGAAATTTCTTCTGTACGTTGATATATAATTTACGATTAATTCACTATTATTGATATGTTTTGAAAGATAATATTAACATGAAGAATAATAATTATGTACATCCTCCCAACCTAAGGGAAAACTCCTCAGGAATATGTGGGAAAAATCCACAGAATTATGGCAAACAATGTTTATTCAAAGCATAAAAACCTGGAGAATCAAGAACGCCGGTTATTCGAATTCGATAAGAAAACATGAACAGAATTAGTATCCCTATGAACCTTATGAGGTATAAAAAGATTCTTCTCAGAATATCATTGTAACTTTGCTTCGTGATTTGGTTCTTACACCATTTAATTAACATCTCGGGCTATCGTGTCCAAAAAATATTAGTATTTTGCGGATTTGATAGCAAAATGGGCTTACCAGACCACAAAATCTACGGTATTCTTCACTTTTTTCTCAACTGACTCTATTTTTTGCTTGTCATCCCATTTCTCCAAGGTTCCTGGGAAATTTTCTTCTGAACCACTATTTATTTTTTGCAGTTTTCTATAGATAACAAATTTCCCACCCTGTTCATTCAACAAACTTGAAAATTTCACCCTCGCTCAAAGAAAATATCTTCAAATTGTGTATGTTAGTAACAGTTATATTGGTATGAAATTGATAACTTATCTAGTTTTCTTATCTCTTATTCATTTCCCCAGTTAGACAGATTTGAAAAACCTATCAACTGATGATTAATACCTCGGAGTACCAGAAAGCACAAATTCAAAAACGCGATGGCATTCAAGCATGAAAATCCTATTCACTTTTGGAATGGATGAACGTTTTGATTAAACAAAATATTGACCATCCAGATCTACTCAAGTCATCTCAAAAAAGGAACTATTTTTTTATTCAAAAAAACTTGCGAGAAGGAAACACTTACCTTCATTCACTTACCATATTTCAATTGTATATATATTGCTTTGATCCTGCCATAGAAATAGTAATTTAGGATTACCAAACCAAATAATACCTGGAATTGATGAGATCAGTGAGAATTGAAATGAATCAAAAAGAATTTCGCACATCGCATTTCTCTAGTTTTTGTAACTCAATAAAATTGATGCATATCGACTATTCAAGTTAAGTTAGGCTCGCAGCTGTCAATTTGCTAGCTAATGACATTGAACATTCTATGCATGAACACATCACAATAACCCTCTTATCGATCGATTAACTTAGACTGATCACATTTCATTTCAGCCGGTGCTGTAGACGCAGAATATTTCTACAGATCATTCGACGATTGTCCCACAGTACAACTATTCTCCTCCAGAGAAGTTACAGAACAATTGAAAAGTATTCAGGATGTCATTTCTGATCCGAATAAGGATTGGAATAAAAGAGTTGATGCTGTAAGTGTTCAAAATACTATATTTGTTGAGGTGATCAGCAAATATATCAAATAAACTTATTGATACATGAGAAATAGTGCATTAATAAGGCTATTAAAGAACCAAAACAGATGAACTTTTTTTTTTAGTTTTTTATTTTTCCGTACTTCAGTTCTGTATGTATTGAAGTTATTATAAGTATTGACCAAGTAATAAAATCATTGGAAAAGATTTATGGATGAGATAATTACCTTTAAGTGAAGTTCCAACAATTATCATTATCACATATTATGGATTAGTGCAAAGAAAAGCAAATTACACAGAACAGTTATTATCGTTGAAATTGAGAATATACCTTTTTTTGCATATAAGGTGATAAAAATTATAAATAATATAATAACCTCCGAACTTTCAAGAAAAATTCCAACACCTTCCTACTCTCCCAAAATTCCACCGCTGGCTAACACGATGTTCCTCGAACATCATAGGTTTCCCTTTTGTGTTGTCCACAGATAAAAAAAATTACTACACTGAATTGAAAACAATTGAAGTAATTCCAAATTAATAATATATATTAATAATTATATTAATTATAATAATAATAATATATCAAAATAATTCATTATCAACATTTATTTTTCTTTCAGCTGAAAAGAATCAGATCTCTAATCGTAGCAGGAGCCTTGGGATACGAAGAATTTCACGCTGGTCTGAGAAATCTTGACATGCATTTACAAGGATCAGTGAAAGATTTGAGATCACAAGTTGTACGGGAAGCATGCATAACGATATCTTACCTATCTGTGAAATTAGGAAACAAATTCGACAAGACTGCTGAAATTCTACTCCAGCCCTTGATAAATCTCATCCAGAACTCAGCCAAAGTAAAATATCGCATTAAGTTTTTTGCTGTAATTCTCGCTGAATCGCTGAAAAGTATTCAGAATAATTACACTTCTTATTTCAAATGATTCGAATTTTTTAGATCATGGCCACGTCAGGATTCCTCACAGTGAATTTCATCATCCAGAATACTCACAGTCCTCGACTTATAGCCCCAATAACAAGTAGTGCACAAAAATCGAAAAGTAAAGAGATTAGAAGAGCATGCTGTGAGTTCGTCGAGACGATTTTGAACAACTGGCCCAGGCATCCCTTAGAAAGGCATGTGGCTGTTCTGCAGGAAACTATCAAGACTGGAATCGCTGATGCCGACCCTGAGGCTAGAGTTAGCTCGAGAAAGTGAGTGGTGAAAAGTTTGCCAATATTTGTGGACGTGAACAGATGTACATACGAAAAATATGATACTTTTTTCTCAGTTACCTACCATAATTTATGTCCTCGTCATATGAAAGTGATGTGTGTACAATGGGACTCATAGAATCTTTTTTTTGTATCCTGTTGGTATTTCTCAACATTCATTGCTGGTCTTCTAGTTCTTTGAAGATTCAGAATTTGAGGAGATTGCAGGTTAGGTCTTCTGCATTCTCTTCTGTTTCATGTGCGAGTTTACTCCTGGAGACCTGTCTGATCTTTAAACTGAATTCCTGTACCGGCTTCATTTCATTTTGTTATTTTCAGAGCATTCAAAGGCTTCAGAGACCACTTTCCAGATCATGCTGAAGCCCTTCTTCAATCGTTGGACGCCAGTTACAGGAGAGTTCTACAGGGAGAATCGATGTCTGCTAGTTCGTCGAATAACAACATCGCTAGTGGTTTCAAAACACCTCGGCAATACGGAAGATCTGCTGCGCCGAGTACGACAGGTATTTGTGGATCTTCATTTTCGCGCACGAGTCGGTTTTCTACCGGTACTCACGAATCGCATATTTTGTTATGCTGCTTTAAATTGGACGGCTAGGCAGCACCGAGAATCTGTCGGGCAATGGTAGTGGCCTGCATAGGGCTCCTTCGCTACCTCGCACCTATAGGCAGCGTAGCGGCATACCTGTACTGTCTAAAGAAAGTATGTATCCCGTTTCTCGATATTCGACTGTTAACATCTGGACGAAGATCGAAATTATTTAAATTAAGCCAAGAGAAATTGCTGCTCATTACAGGGATATTTCAAAATGATACTTGTACACTTGCATACCGAAACATGAGAGAGTCATTATAATGTACGTTAATCAAGAATTATATACAAGGTGGTTTACCTGAGAATGCAGTGAAAAAAATGGTGTGGAAAAAATCAGTATCAGTGTATCCGAGTAAATTCATGGAATTTTTTAAAAAGTGAAACACCAAAGATGAGCCACTGAATAGCGAAGCACTTTCTGTATCATCGATGCGCTCTACTTTGAATGAATGCCAACTGCAACGTGATCAACAAGAAATAGAGTGTAAACATTAAAACAAAGGAAAACCAATTTTTTTTCTCGAATCATTTGTAAATTCATGTATAATCTTATATCAGTCATTTTTGTATGATTATTCATGATATGAATGTTCATATGCGAATTGAATAAGGTATGATTGCAAATAAAAAAAAAGAGAAATACCGGAGATCGAAATTCGCCAAGCCTTTGACCTACCTGGGAACTCTAGGGAAGCCAATCTCCTAGTTCGTGCCTGGGGAAGGGTTGCAACCACCCATTCAACGGTTCAGTGGACTGTATTCCGGGGATTCTCAGTAGAATATAGCGTTTCGCGGATTTCACACACTTTAGAGAGAGACGATTTTTAACGGTCGAGACGAGACGAGAGTTGAGTTGATTCTCTCTCTCCCTTGTCTTCTCGGTCGATCGAAAAGGTTGACGAATTTTGATACGAGGGAGGGAGCATGTTATTGTCATGATACGGGAATTCGACTTGAAGAGTATTCTCAGTGGATAATGAAAGCGAATAAATACTAGAAAATAATATTATAACTTAATCTATGAAAAACTATATTAAAACACCAAACTAAATTAACGCGGGGCGTTAACATTTCCGCCCACCAAAATACAGTGTATTTTAGATGGATGAAGGAAGAGGACATAGTTTGACCAGTGGTCGCTGAAGGAGGCCCTGATTCGTACGAATGGTAGCGACTCTTACAATACCGTCCGGGCCAGGGTGCGTTTTGACTACGCGGCCTAAACGCCATTGCATGGGGGGAGATAGTTCATTTTTCAGTAGAACCAGGTCACCTACTTTCAAAGTTTGACCACCCTTCAACCATTTATGTCGTTGTTGCAATGTGTGCAAATATTCGGCATTCCACCTTTTCCAAATATCTTGGCTGAATTTTTGAACAAGTTGCCATCGGTTGAGTTGCCCGATTTTCAAATGGGACAAATCAGGATCGGGAACACATGTTAGCGGTTCTAATGTGAGGAAGTGACCAGGAGTCAAAACCGAAATGTCGTTCGGATCGGAGCTCAGAGGACACAGCGGCCGAGAGTTGAGAATAGCCTCAATTTGTACTAGGAGCGTATAGAATTCTTCGTAAGTGAGAATTTGCGTTCCAAGTACTCTATAAACGTGTGACTTCACGGCCTTGATTCCGGCTTCACTCAATCCATTGAAATGGGGGGAAGCAGGTGCGGTGAAAGAGAATTTGATTCTTTCCTGCTCTGATGCACCTTTCATATAATCTGATAAAACTCGACTAGCCCCAATAAAATTTGTTCCACAATCAGAGAATATTTGAGTGCAGCGATCTCTACGACTCACAAACCGTCGTAGTGCTGCTAAAAATGCTTCACTTTTGATAAACTGGACGCTAATTCTAAGTGGATGGCCTTAGTGGCGAAACACACAAAAAGACAGATATAGGCCTTCTGAGATTTGACCCCGCGATTTTTTCCGAGAGTCACATTGAAAGGACCCCCATAGTCGACACCCAGACACTGGAATGGCTTTAACTGACTCACTCTCAGGGCGGGTAAATTTCCCATGAACGGTTCAAGTGGTGACGGATTGACTTTGAAACATCTCAAACACTTCGAAAGAACATGGCGAATTGCTCGTTTTGGGGATAAAACCCAAAAATTTTGGGAAAGTAAATGATGCGTAGTCTGGAGGCCAGGGTGAAGATTGTCACGATGAATACTTTCAATGAGGAGTGTGGTTAAACGCGTATCACGAGGCAGGAGAGCCGGATGTCTATTTTCGTAAGCAAGTCCCGAGTGATGAAGACGACCGCCCACCCTGAGAACCCCATCCTCTCCTAGGAACGGATTCAATTTCCGGAATGATTTGGGGAGGTTACCCTTTCGCTCAAGGAGAGAGATTTCGTTCCGGAAAGAAGTGTACTGTACTCTCTTGACTAGCAGGAGAAGGGCTTCATGAAGTTCTTCCTGCGTGATGGGTGAGGGAGTTTCGCAACCGTGCGATTTACACAATTTGATGAATCTCAAACAATAAACCATTATGCGCTTGATTTTATCCAAGGACGAGAATCGATTGAGTAGATCATCAATGGCTTCCAATTCCATGACAGATACGAGCGAAATCATCTTCTCTTCTAGAAGCGAGGGAGGAATGAGAGATGGTTGATGGGATTCGTGCGGCCAATCGTTTGAAGGAAGTTTGAGCCAGTGAGGACCCGAAAACCACAGAGAGTTATTCAATAAAGCTGAAGGCAAGAGACCTCGAGAAGCACAATCTGCTGGATTATCCTCCGAACGGACATAATGCCAATAGCTAGGAGACACTCGTTCTTGTATGGAGCTCACCCTATTGCCAACGAAAGTTTGCCACCGATGCGGAGATGATTTTATCCAAGTTAGTGCTACCATCGAATCTATCCAAGCATAGATTCCATCGAATGATAATTTTCCGGAGTAGGTTTTCATAACGAAGTCCATCAAACTCGACAGAAGAACAGCACCACATAGTTCCAAACGTGGGATGGAGATCTTTTTTAATGGAGCGACTTTGGATTTTCCACCGATCAACTGAACCGTGACTTCACCGTTAGAATGGAGAAATCTCAAGTAAACGACAGCTGCATATCCCTTTTCAGAACTGTCGGAAAATCCGTGAATTTCACAGGAGGTATAGGGGCCTGAAAGATTTCTTGGTATCTGGATGCTTGAAATGAGGGGCAATTCATTCTTATATTGGGTCCATTTATCTACGACGATTTGGGGTGGAGATTCGTCCCAATCTAAACCTATACTCCAAAGATATTGGATCAGATGTTTTGCCAAGAATAAGAGAGGGGACAGATATCCTAAAGGGTCAAAAATTCGAGCGATTTCGGAGAGAATCGCTCTTTTTGTACACACCCGATCCAGAGGTGCCACTTCATAAGAGAAGAAATCTAATGTAGGGTGCCATTTCAGGCCTGAAATTTTTATAACACTATCGTGACTATCGAACGACCGAGTAGTTTGTTGGCAGTCCAAAGGGGTGAAATCTTCGAGGAGAACATGATTATTGCTAGCCCATTTTCGTAGTAGAAAACCCCCTTTCCCGAGGAGACCAATGAGCTGAGACTGTAAGGTTTTTGCATCATCCAACGTTGGGGAGCCGACTACAATATCATCCAAATAGGTATCAGTTTCAAGAGTTTTTGCGGCAACTGGAAAATTATGACGTTCATCGTGAGCTTATTGGTGTAAGGTTCGAATGGCTAAAAAGGGGGCCGAAGATACGCCAAAGGTAACGGTTTTCAGTCGGAAATCTTGGATGGGATCGGTTGGAGAGAATCTCCAAAGAATACGCTGATAATCCTGATGATCTTCTTGAATGAGAATTTGTCGATACATCTGTTTGATATCAGCGGTGAACACAAATGGATGGATTCGAAAATTCAAAAGAAGTGCCAAAATATCCTTTTGGAGACTCTGGCCGACTAACCATGTATCATTCAAAGATATTCCTTGAGGAGACCTAGCGGAAGCATCAAACACAACCCGCAATCGTGTGGTAGTGCTGTGCGGGTTGATGACACAATGTAATATATTCTGTTGAAGCTACGAGGGTTTTCTACCGCTTCCATATGATGATTTTCGAGATAGTCTCTGAGACAATTGGAGTATTCTAGATGAAGAGCGGAATCGCGCAACAGACGGCGTTCTAACGAATGAAACCGACGAAGAGCTTGATTTCGAGTATCAGAGAAGAACGGCTCGGTTTCTTTGAATGGGAGAGAAACAATATATCGCCCGGAAGAGTCTCGGGAGTGAGTTTTTAGAAAGGTATTTTCGCATTGAATTTCCTCTGGTGAGAGATGGCTACGTTGTGGGATATCTTCAAGCATCCAGAACCTTCTCAGTGTGTCCTCGAGAGGAATGTCACAAGAAGTGAAGAAACTCTGGACGGAATTCGTAGTTATTTTGGTTCTTCCCATAACCACCCAGCCCAAATGAGTATTCAAAGCGAAAGGTTCATCGGTATTTCCGGTTAATTTTCCATCTTTTATGAGAGAGGGGAAAATGTCTACACCGAGGAGCATATCTATAGGACCAGGAATATTAAAATGTGGGTCAGCGAGTTTGATGTGAGATAAATGAGACCATTCGTCGATAGAGAAATTGAGTGCAGGTATATCCGAACATAGCTTCGGTAAAATGGCTGCTTCAAGAGTAAAAATGGGTTCCATGAGACCAACAGGTCTGAGCGTACATGTTATAGAGTCGGTAGCGCGGGAGGACATATTACCTAGGCCATTGATGGTGAGTGGCATCCTGGATTTTGGTAGGCCTAGTCTGTTAGCATATTTCGCAGTAATAAAGCTGGCCTGGCTAGCAGAGTCCAACATTATTCGCAATTTTTGAAAAGTTCCCCAAATATCACAAACTTCAACTTCAGCTGTCGAAAGCAAAACTGTAGAGGAAGAAGGTAATAAATTTGCCAAAGAATCAATTGTATGAGTGACAACATCGATAGAATTTCTTTCCAGGGAATGGTTTGAGGGGTTGCTCGCTGACTGAGCCAAAGACTGTGAGGTTGACGGAGGATTATCGAAATGTAATAGGGTATGATGTGATGAGGCATTACAAACCCGGCAACAGTTTTTAGAACTACAGTTTCTTGCGGTATGTTTAGTGCCTAAGCAATTAATGCACCATCGATTCTGTCTTATCAACTCATACCTGTCCTTTGGAGATTTAGCTGTGAAGATTGGGCATTTATAAATTGTATGAGGTGCTGGGCATAAAGGACATTTCGAAATACTAGTATTAGTCATCAGAGACGAGGAATACTGCGAAGTTGAGTGGGCGGAAACTTGTGGTTTCTTGTTATTACTGACAGAGGCTGATTTCGGTTTACCAGAATTGAGTGAATTGAATGCAATACATTGTTTATTCAAAAAGTCATAGAGAGCAGTGTAAGTTGGAACTTCCGTCGAGGCGTGTTCTAACTCAAAACGTTTCAAACTCTCTGAATCGAGCTTTTTACTCAGAGTTTGAAATAAAATGAAATCCCAGCTTTGTACAGGAAATTTCAAATTTTCCAATGCCTTCAAATTATCCGAGAAAGTATCTAAAAGTTGTCTAAGTAGACGTGGAGAGTCACACGAAAGCCTTGGAGCATTTGAGATTTCTACCCAATAACTATTAGCTAATAGTCTTTTATTCTGGAACCGGGATAATAAATTATCATAAGCGATCTGATAGTTCTCACCACTGAGCATGATATTTTTCACAGAACTGAGTGCGTCTCCTGTCAACACTGATAATAGATATTGAAATCTCTCAACATTCGTTAGAGATACGTTGGAGTGAATGAGAGAATTATAGAGACTAATGAATGTGGGCCAGGCCTTCAAATTTCCATTGAATACGGGCACATTCATTTTTGGGAGTCTAACATTCGAAGCTCTTTGTGTAGTGGACGGAAGCTCAACCACTGGTGCCTCGAACAGATCGAAGTGAATTCCTTTGATTCGATAATAATTTTTGTCAACCTCTTGACGAAAGACGTGTTCAGGTTGTAAATCTGCATCATCTTGCGTTGAGACTATTTGGATAACTGAGTTATGTTGTTCACTGGAATCCTCATAAATAGCGTCTATATGGGTACATCTGATTCTCAAACTGGTTCGGAAAGATTGGTCATCAATTGCTGATAAAGCTATCTGATGAATTTCTTCGATTCGGTCAGCTGCAATATCTCGAGAAGCCCGAAACTGTTTCAGTTGTTTGAGCGACATAATTTATAATAGAATATATATCAAAGGTGAACAAGGGATGAGTGAAGATGATCAAACTCGGAATCAGCGTAAATTTTGAATGACCCCGGTAAAGAGGATTTCCACAAAAACAAACTACAGCACCCACAATGAACAGCTTGTGACCTCTAAATTACTTCGAGACTAGTTTTTAGAGAGCAAAAAAAAAAACGATAAAAACTATCTCTGGCGATTGTTATATGAAATTGTTTGAAATTATCGAGTTAAAGACTTCGAACTTTCTAATTCCACTGAGAATAAACATGATTCAGAATATCCGGCTCGAAGGACCAAATCAATGTTCATATGCGAATTGAATAAGGTATGATTGCAAATAAAAAAAAAGAGAAATACCGGAGATCGATATTCGCCAAGCCTTTGACCTACCTGGGAACTCTAGGGAAGCCAATCTCCTAGTTCGTGCCTGGGGAAGGGTTGCAACCACCCATTCAACGGTTCAGTGGACTGTATTCCGGGGATTCTCAGTAGAATATAGCGTTTCGCGGATTTCACACACTTTCGCGAGAGACGATTTTTAACGGTCGAGACGAGAGTTGAGTTGATTCTCTCTCTCCCTTGTCTTCTCGGTCGATCGAAAAGGTTGACGAATTTTGATACGAGGGAGGGAGCATATTATGGTCATGATACGGGAATTCGACTTGAAGAGTATTCTCAGTGGATAATGAAATAAATACCGATAAATAAATACTAGAAAATAATATTATAACTTAATCTATGAAAAACTATATTAAAACACCAAACTAAATTAACGCGGGACGTTAACATGATATTTTCCATTTGAATTCATTGTATTGTAATTGAAGCATCAATAAACCCTCACTCTAAACAAATTAACCCTGAAAATCTAATGAAATAATTTTTTTTTTCAATATCGTTTAATTATTCTCGTTCAATAGCTTCTCATATTTTCGAATGTATTAATGTTTTTCGAGTGAATGAAATCCCGAAAAGAAGAGCTGTCAACAGGATGTTTATAGTTGCGATGCTCAATAGGCGATGATAAGCGATAACCTCCAGTTCAATTTGAAATGTCAGCTGATAGTCATAATAAATTGATTTGAGAAGTGTTGATATCGGGATCAGTTGTTTATTAATAATGTCTCTATGCTCAAAGGTAATTTTTAAGACATAACTATGATGAAAACTGGTTAATGTTTTCGTTAATTCGTAAAAAAGTTTGCCGAACTAATACCTCAAATAAAAACAGTTGTCTGCTTCTACAACGCGTGTATCAGAGTTCAGGAAAAATTTCTTCCGTGAATGAGTTTTTTCGCTTAGTTTGAATTTCCCCTGGGTGGGGACAACACCATGAATGAATCTGTGCACGATTAGGTAAGTCACCCTGTATATTATGTTTATTAAATAAGGGTAGATTTGTTCATGTGCGAGTAGTGCATATTGAACTCTTTCTCATTTGTCTAATCTAATAGATGTCAGGTAAATATATTTGTAAAATTATCATTTATGAATTCATCAAATAATACGTCATGTTAAAAATTGCTGGTGCAACTCGTCTCATGATAATATGCTCCATCTGACAGTTGGTCTTGTGGTACATATTTTTTATATACAGTGCTTGTCTTGTCAAAATTCGTCACATGCTTCAATACCTCAATATTTTTGCTATTTGGTTATTCAAATCTAGAAGAATCATGTTGTTAACCTAGTTACCAATAGCCTCAGAAAATATCGTTCTCGATAGTAATGAAAGTTACCAGAGATTGGTTTTCCACCTGTTCCATCATTATAAATCATATTCACTCTAAAGCTTCAAGTGAGCTTGCTTCACAAAAGTTTTGCGATGGTTTTTGCTCAGGCATCTGAATTGCTATTAAGTTCAATGAATACTAAGAAAAAAAATCGCCAGTTTGGGACTCAATTACTAACATGTTTTTTGTTTAACTATCATTAGAAATAACCCTTTCATGGGTTGATAAAATGAACACTGAAAATGAAAACTGTTTTTATCTTCATCTAACTATTCATTCGAATGTCAGAATTTCTTTGGATTTTCTTGAAGTGGCACATGCATTTTTAATTTCGAATAATTCCTAATGAATATAATCTATATGTCCGTCTCACTGTTTATTCAGTGTTTATAACAATCTTGATACTTCTTATCTATGTTTTTGTTTATTGGTGAATGATACAAACCTTCATTATTATTATTATTATTATTATTATTATTATTATAACTCAAAGGCGATGGTGCTCGAGTTGATCTACCCTATATGTTTTGTTTGTATAGAACTTTGGGTTCGGTTGCATTAATCCTTCTAAAATCTCAACTCAGTAACTTTTCTACTCTTCAGCTGAGGCATAGGTCCACCATGGACATAAACAAATTGAATATTTAATCGTTGTTGTTGGATATTCAATACAACCAGCCTTAACTAATGTTTCATCACAGAAATTTGTTTTTCATTTTCACATTGGTGAAAGGTACGTAGGTAGGAATATATATACACAACAAAAAGTAATTATGCCTAAGCTGGGCTAGGTCATTTATGTTAATTTGTTATTTTTACAATGTTATTTCAGTTTATTGGTCGAATTATCCAGTTGGGAAATTGTCATTGTCATGTATGGATAGGTAACTTGATCCAATGATTTTGTGAATACTTTTAGGTACATCAGAAATTCCTTCGTGTGCTCTCTTATAGATGATATCTATCGATAGGAAATTTCATGCCAATAGTGACACAGATGCCTCTGTAATTCTCTCGTAGTGAAAAGTGCTGTCTACAATAATATTTTTTTTATGTAGATTTCACAAAAAAATATTTGAACACCACCCAAGACCCAAAATTACTTAGGGTTCCTGCTCATTCAAAGAAAAATGTCATGCAAATAAATGACTATGACTGTAAACTCACCTTTTTAAATATACCTGACAATTGAGTATGAATTCATAATGATACTGAGTGTTATCATGAAGGAAGTATTGACATCCAAATGAAATGACACCGGCGTCGATTATATTTCTATATGAACACCATAATGGAACTGTGGCAACGATTCGTTTCAATTCGTGTCATTAACGCAGTTCACATCTAACTTGCATTGTTCTAAATTCAATCTACTACATTCCAAATAGATTTTATTTATTCTAACAGACCAGAAACATTTTCATGTATTGAAATAAAAAAAAAAAGTAAGTCATGGTAACTGCTGGTTGATTATTGCAATTTTGACTTAGACGCATTTAATATGGGTGTCCAACTTTATACATCAGTTTTATAGAAAAAAGAATATCGATATGGGTGATTCTGATTCCGAACGTATGTCTCCGGATATCAAAGACATTGTGAAAATGCAGAAAACAAATTTAATTCATTGTAAATTCATAATGGTATTTAGTGGTATTATGTGGGCCATAATGGTATCCAAATAAGGTTGCCAAATATGTCATAATGTAACCGTCGTAGATAAGAGCATTTTATCTTCAAGATCGAAGCGGACGATACCTTTTCTCCATAGAGTTAAATGACGGCAATGATAATGTTACTATGACCAGCCGTTTTTCGTTTTTAGATTCGGCACGTAAAGGTTGTAGAAGTAATTCTGCAATCGACCTACAGGCAGCGCAGAGGGCTAAAGCCAGAGCGCAATACTCTGCAATGGCTAGAACTAAAATACAATCTGGCACCGCGAGCCTTCGTAAGTCTCGATGATCACTCATACACTACGCTTTTGCACGGAAGTATCTCTTTCATCTCACAGGGTGTTCACTAACCGAAGGTTAAACATAAGCAGATGGTAGATCTCGTCAAAATGTTGTACTAATTTGAAAATATTGTCTCCGTACTTTTTCGACTAGTCAAGCTAATATCTCTTTATCTTTATTTCATTATTTCCCCAATATTATCTAGGAAACGGAATTTTGTTCCTGAATCAGAATGTTCTTTTATATTACGGAATAAAGATATATTTTCCAAACATTCGATTAGTTATTTTCATTTATATTAGTTATATTTATTATTGCTGTAATAAAAAAATGCAGGTGAATGTTGAAAAAAATATGGAATTCACATCACAGTGCCTATTAAGAGGAATCAAATCACCTTGGTTATGGCAAAATCAACTTCGTTTGGCATAAGATAATGCTCGAAATTCTGTGTTTTGATATGATTTCACGGAATACAAAGATATCTTGTTTCGTGATGTATTTCAACTTCAGATTTTTGAACACCCTGCAGTTGATAGTAACCAATTGATGCCATAACAGATTGAATAGTTGCTTGACCTAGAGTTGCTTGATGTATCTGTGAATGCTTAATAGTGGTTACCTACCGATTCCAAGTGACATATGATCTGGTATGCTTTTTGCCATTTTGGTATCCATTTATTAATCTCATTGTGATTTTTTCAGTGTCTAGAAGGAGATAAACCAATATTATTGAAACTATTACGAACACGTGGACAATGAATAGATATTAGTTCGTATTTTGCCAAGAGAAATTTCTGTCATCTCAACATTTATTTTTGTGGTACAAAAATCGGAGAGAAACTAAACAATGATTTGACTTCCGTAAATACAATATGAAGCTTTTTGTCAGAAAGTATGTCACAATATGTTTTGTTGGTTGTGAACCTACTATTATCTTGTAGTTTTTTTTTTCAATAATTTAATGGATTATCATCAACTAATAGCCGAGTCGAATCAACTCATTCCATTTCTTGCCTTTTTATATATGAAATTTCTCTTGAATAGTTGATGCTTCGTATTTCTAGTGTTGTTTAGAGTAATGTAGCTAATTTGTTGCTTTTTTTCATGTATGACATTAGAGGGAGAGGTAGCTCAACAAGGTACTTAACTGTTTTATACATTTATACTGAATTACTTCTGTTTCTTTTTTCTTTATTCATAAATCATGAAAACTCAATTGCAGAAACTGGTTTTGGTACTTAGTAGTTCTTTCAAGCCATTTCTGATCACTCTTATTTATTGTCTTGTTTGAATCATAGGAGCATTGATTTATTTTTTCGCATTTGTAGCCCGACCTAGAAAATCTTCAGATACTATTTGTACGCCCTCCCCAGAGAGAATGGGTAGAACAAGAAATAGAAACTCACAATCGCAACGTAAGTACTGTTTTTCGTTTTCTATTAATGAATATATCATAATATGGACTCTACTGTCACGTATGGGATTTTACGTTTCAAATTTCAGGTTGCAGATTTCAATTGAGATTGACTCGAAAGATCATTCTAAAAATATCCGAGAAGACTCTTCGAATATTGAAATTTTCATACGATGTTTTAATTCCACAGATATGAACTTGATAGTTTCATGCCATTGTGATGATTCATCACAATATCAATCTTAAATAGTCCTTTTGACATCGATTTCTCGTATATTCATATAAACCGAGAAATATATTTTGACGCTAACACTTCAAATGTAAGTGAGCATATCATGCGAATCAGTGCGAATCTTGCATATTGTTGATACAATTTCGTCTTCATTTGTAGTCATTTACTTTTCAAAGGACATTTGAGTTCCTGAAAGTACAAAACAATAACATGAAGTATGCAACTCAATCTTGCAATATTACGAATGTAGGGATCATATGTTCTAAAACATACCTTCACTTTTCAAAAATTTTCGATGATGGGAATTAATAAACATGCGCAATCGCATTGCATACAAGCCTGCATTCATCATCGATGCACCAATAAACAATCAAGGGATGGGCCATCCTTTCGAAGTCAACACTCCTCCTTCTACCTACAGCACACCTAACCTACCCACAACGAGCAGGAACCAAGAATGAAACTAGTATTGAGTCAGCTTCCGAGGAGTGACATTGACATTTAGATTTGAAATTGATATTCTCGGGTTTTATTTCTATAGTGAGAACTCAAAAGGTTCACTGTTACGGAATTGGTGTAATTTTCCGTGAAAATGTTGCGAAAACGTGCGATAATGAAAGCAGGTTAGTGTGAAAATACTTTTGCAAAGCTAAGAAATTTCTCATTATTTTTTTTTCTCTTCATGATATTTTGATTGTTCTTCACCTTTATTTCCATATGCCGGTGTTTTGAATTTACATAGTACCACATTTCAAAACAACTTGAACCAGAATTGGTTGCAGCATGAGATAGGTGAATTGAAAAAGCGATCGTTCTCAGAGCTAGCTAGTGTCCACACACCGGTTCAGTCCACTCTTCCTAATTGGTTCGAATCAAAGTGGTGTGTGATAGAAATGATACTGTCTTACATTTTGTTCACTTCCATTTGCTAGTGTTTCTCTGCTCTCCACTATCATTACAAATTATTTCGAATAGTTAATGTGGTAGTTTTCTATATGAGATGTCAATCAATTCTCTCATTTTCGATCTAATTGAATGAAAACATTTATCATCTATTTCTTCGGAATATCAGATCGAAGGTGAGATTGAACTGACTGGTAAAAATAGATTTATTTCTGTTCCCAAAAACTTTAGCAATGTATTGGTGGAACTTCAAACTGGTATTGAAAATACAAATTAATTTCATATCAAAATTATGGTCTTGTTGAACAGATATCACTTGAATGTCATGGGAGACATAGGAAAACTCTATTCGTACCTAATATCAATATTATATCATCGGGTTACCAATCCCGGACTGGCCGATGATGAAGCTAGTTCTAGAATAGCTATCAATTATTTTTTTGGGTGTTACAATATATGTTTCCTAAAACTGATTCCTAATTTTTTTGCAGCGACAAGTAGATCCGGCTCTCCCAGCTCGCGGTTCGCATACTTGCACCAGCGAGTAGCTGATAACGATTCTTCCAGGCCCAGGAGAATGTCTTCTGGCATTCCCAGATCGACGCAAGGTTCTAGGTGAGTTTTATAGCTCAGCTTTATGTATCTCCACAGCCATGTTGAGAGAATGGCAACGTTGTACGACAGGCAATCGTCGGTCCTTTTCATGACGGACCTGTACAAGATGTTAATGTTGTATGAGATGATAGCCAAGCTTTCATGTATCGAATTATCAGATGGGTTAACAGTGTGCTCATCGATTTGATCTCTGTAGCTTCTGAATCGTACTAGAATATTTTCGAACTGTGATCATCCACTTGGTTGAATATCATTTTCTAGTCAATGATATCCAAATTGATATAACTCAGAAAAACTTGGACCTGCATCTCATCTCTCTAACCGAACTGATACAGATGCTACATATTTGTCTTCTTTATGTTTTCTTTATTTCTTGACATCACGGCAAAGAATTCCATAACTTTTTCGTTCTATCGATGGATGATGCTTGACTGAGAGAAGCTCTAACTGGAGCCGACAATGAAAGGATGACCAGCCTGAACTTGTCTAGTTTATCTTCTTGGAATTGCTCGTGGTGGCAAGATAGACGAGATTTGTGTTGAGCAATGATGTGGTTACGGTGTTCAGCATATATTTGGGGGCTGAACTCCAAATAGTACTCCAGTACGTACGAATTTGCGCTTTGTAGATCGTCAGCAGTTGATGGGGTGTGGCGTACCTCTTCGCACGGAAGCGAAGAACAGGAAGCCAAATTTTTGTGAATCAGTTCTCGCGATGGACCATGAGAGAGCGCTGTTGGCAGTGATACCGAGCATGGATATCGACGATTTTATAGGACAAGTAGCATTATATGATCTGCCTTCCTGGTGAAAATACAAGCTTAAGTTTTTGTTGCATTGAATTCTACTGGATCTTCAAATCCCCATTTCAGGATTCTTGTCAGTTCGTCATTCAAAGTATGCTCCAGGTGTTATACCACCAAAAAACAACACTAGGAACTTTCAGATTGAGTTTGAGGACTGTTATACTTTGATTTATTCTACTATTGATGAGTATGATATGAACCGGTTATTTCAATATGAATATGTTAGATTGAGAAAAATATTCTAGGATTCGGTTGCAATGCTAAGCACATTATTTCTCTCAAGTTGTTGAAAATGATCGTGTTTTTCAATTAAGCGACGTTTGGCCGAAACGCTAGCGGTATTTTCCGCTATAACGGCATAATATTTATGAAACTCCCTAGAAGATTGCTCCATTTTTGCAGATTTCTGTAGTAATAGTTGATGTATTGAGAATGTAATCATGTAGTTTGATCATTAAGTGAGAACTAGCCCAAAATTAATACTTCTCAATCAATGTTTCAATACATTTGCTTGTACAATTATCAATGATACTGATCTTATTGTTATTGATTTTTTTCACAGGTCTGCAATAAATGATAAGAGATAAAATTTTAATTGTTGTCACCAGGTCTTCACTTACTTTACTTACTTCAATGATGCATAATATGTGTCGGTGTATCAAGTACTGTTTCCGGTGACAATAAGAATTTCTCACAATATGCGTCTAAAAAATGTTGTGCGTACTCAGGCAGAATGATCTCTTTGGACCTCATCGAAATGTTGCTTGTACACAACTTGTTGAGTTGTTTGGTACAAAAAAAATGGGTTTATCAATAAAATATACAATCGAATAGTAGGCATTTTTGAATGAATAATTTGTGAATATGATAATTTTTAGGGACACGTCTCGAGAACCGAGTCCCAGCAGGGCTAACACGAGTTTGAGCAGGCTGAGGCGAGGGAATGATAGGCCTCCATTGAGTCCCGCTTCGAAACCAGTATTAGCACAAAAAATCCTACAGAAGAGCAGGGAGGCTGAAAACGCATTGGCCGATGTTCTCGTGAGTAACAGAAATCTTATATCTGACCCATAATCTCCTTAACAAGCAATATCTCCATCATTCTCGAATGTTTTTCATTCTTTTTTTTTATAAAAAGATCACGTGTAATTGATGACGTATCTTCATTATAATGAATGTGAGTAAGCAGTAACATCAGTTTCTTTTATTCACAGATGAGATATTATCCAAATAAGTGATATCAGGCTGAGTGCACGTTTTGATTTAATTGAAGAAATAATTTTTTTATTTCGTGCATACAATTTTTATTCAAAAATCATAGCAAAGTGCTTTTGACTGTTAGCTCATTATCAGTGCGTACTCGTCAGAATGTAAGAAAACAATGTAAGGGTTACAAAGAACAAATAAGAACAACATTTGGGTATTTTGTTACCTAGACATTGTCCAATGGAACGAATATACTTCCATGGTTTTCTTGTATACCGTACAGTTTCGCACTCTGGACGACTCAACAGCTGAAAGCGTTCTGCTACGATTTTAGAATGAAAATCAAGTTGAGGGTTAAGTGGAAGAATATTTTTTGGTCTGTTGACCAAGCAAATAATAGACTCTACCCTTTGCTTGTATATAGGTGGTATTTCAACAGTGATACACACATACACAAATCAAGTTTTCTACATTCAAATTTCTAGTTTTTATTCTCAACTGAAATCACCCACTTTATTCATTTCGTCTTTCAGTCACATTAGATGAATACAGACCAATATAATTTGTATTCATTTTACTCCATATGTTTCTTGCTCACATTTCTTTATGATGTCCCGAAGGACAATTTTTTTTATAAAACAAATCTTTATTAACAATAAGTGACTTTCTACTAGCAAAAATTCAAAGTGTAGAACAAATGCTTAGTGACCATAGTTTGAATTCGCTTACGTCTGTTGTATCCAGTTGTGTGTATATTGTTTTTTTTTTCAGTTTTCGTCTGATCCCTATAGAAGCCCCAGCAGGACTCTGCGTTCTATTGATAATCACTCTGACGAATCCGAGACGTCTAGTTTGTGTTCGGAAAGATCAGAACGGTCTTTTGAGTCAGCCAGAAGGCCTTGTGATGTGAGTAATTTCATCGAGTACAATCTTTTGCTGAATAGCATGGAAATATTTAGGCTTATTATCCTATATTTTCTTCAAAATAATTCATTCATCACAGACATTTTTTTTTGGAAATTTTAAAAATGAGAAACATCACAATTCGCCTAGAATGGGGAAACATTCCATTCCATTGCGATCAATGGGTTTGTTAATCGACATTCGTTTTATATAAGATGTTACTGCAGCTATAACTGTCACATTTGCATCTCTCTTTGGCCATTCACATTTAAATTATGTTTTCATTGTGTTATAAAATTCTTCCTATTGTTCTCTAATAGAATGAATTTTCTGAAACAAAATCCTCATGGAACTTTTCCTAGTTTTTAACATTTCCAACAATACAACAAATTTCTGTTTTTTTAAGAAAATTCTCTCTTAGCATTTTACATCAATTGAAATCAAGTGTCAGTAACTATAATTTTTTTGCCATATCAAATCGTTGTAATAACGACTATATTTTCCTTTCACGTTAATTTATTTTTTTTGTGCTTATTGTCATTTTGTGTATCAGTCATACTCATGGAGTGGCTCTCAGCAAAGGTTATCAAGCAGGGACATGTGGGAACCGTCCCGAGTGAGTTGAAAGACACAAGCAAAGGCTTTTTGGCTGCAACTAATGCTTTTAAGCTGCACGTCGCTTTTACACTTACCCTATATCTCACAGCACTGTTTAATAATTCAAATGGATAACTTTTGAAGTATTATTTATAAATGAAAACCTTCGATGTATCGGTGATTTTTCGAAATGGCAGATGATTTGTATTCATCCAATTAGCAGAAAGACAACTAACAAGAAAATGCAGGCGAGCAAGTATCAAATATTGCTGAGCTTTCAGCAATATCATTCATGTTGCTAAAATACATCGAACGAGAATTTTCTATTTCAGAAATTAATAGGCCGTACTTTATCGACAACTCAACTGGGCGAACGTCGACGTCGTTGGTAGGATTTTCTCAAAAGGATTTTTGTAGCGCTTACTTTTTTTTGTTTTGATCCTTAAGAATTCATTTCAACAAATCGAATATAAGTAATTCGTACATCACAAATACATTTGAGGTTCTTATTTCCTAGTCTTAATCTCATTAATCTTATACCATCATAGATCAGTAGACGGAAGAAATAACCAGTCTGTTTTTAGTTTTCAAGGAAGAATTTTCATTTTTGAGTTCCCTCTATCCGTTTCTGACACGTTTAGATCATATACAGCTAGAAACAATAAAATCTACATTTTCATACAAAACTTCATCACAATGTTGCCAGTAGTTTCGACATAACAGTAAAAAATGTGTTAGCTGAACAAACCCAACTTATTCTGCAGTGTTCTATGTATCCTAGCAACCAGGCCACCTTTTTTGAAACAAACTTTATATGCGAGGGTTTCAATTTGAGCTGTACAACAATCAGAAGTGAAGATTATTTCATACAGTATACACCTCGACTTCTGTATGTATAACACTCAATATTTCAAATTCGAAATGATAGAGAGAACGTGCTATCAAAGTTGTAGGCTGCAAAATCTTGTGTAACTTCAATTTTGACTTCATTATACATTATATATATATATATATATATAAGAATACAACAATATTAATGATAAAAATATTGTAAAACTGTTTATTAATAATATAATATGTTTGTTATTATGATACATTATATAAGTTGAAGACAAAGTTACCACCATTCCACGGCCCACTTAAGTATTCTTGAATTCAGTTTCCAAACAAGTTTTCTCTCATCATCATCTCGAATATAAAATCTGAAGTATTATACATTCTTGAGAAATAATTCTGAGTAGAAATTGAATGTTGAAATGAGAATATTAGAGTAACTTTCGGATGAACAAGAAGTTGGCTCCACGTTCAGCTAGTTATGTATCGATCAATGTCCCTATGAATGTTTGGTCTCGATTATCTTCGCCAATACCTTCCTCCAGGGTAACCATTTTTTCCTCCATTATCTTACAAAAAAGCATGTGATTCCTAAATTCAAACATCTTTCAATTCTCTATACGGCAACACTATTTCAGATGAAAATTTTCATCCAAAACGAAACCAGCTGCATTCTTTCGACTAGATGGTCGCCAACGAGCTCTTCAATGAAATCGCTCTGGAATCTTGAACTCTTTCTTGACGTATACAAATGTTCATCATCATATTGAGAAGAATCAAAATAACAATGGAGGTACCACTGATACATCAGTCTTCCAATTATCTATTTACACTCATCAAAATTGTAGAAATTCAGAAAAAAAAATATTTATGTTAAATAATATGCATGAAAGCTGGTTAATAGCGATTTGGTCGAAATGATTCTTATCTGAAATTTCGTGCGAAATGTTGCTATTGTATAGAGAATTGTGAGACGTTTCAAATGAGGTACCAGTCGGCCCTCTATGCTATTTAACAAAATGTTATATATATATTTTTATCGGTTTGAAAACCATTGAAGCAAAACAAAATAATGAAAAACTTCGATCCGTTGAAAAGTTACCTTGGGGTGGGGGAGGACTTCGTGGACATAGTGTTCAATATATTCTCTTTACGTAGGATATCAACCAGATAATCGTGATGTGCGCGAGCACAAACTGGCAAGAACGCAAAGACGGTCTACTCTCTCTGCAATATTACCTGGCGAACGAGATCCAACTGACAGAAGGCGAATTGAAACACCTCACCGAAATATTCACCCGCATGTTCATGGACTCGCACACGAAAGGCTTGAGCGTATTCCTCGATACGTTGCACGAGGTCATCAAGGGCTACAAGGCCCATTTGGATTATTGGCTGTACGTACTCTTGCAGAGAGTTTTCTTGAAAATCGGCACCGAGACGCTGACTTCGATACATGCGAAACTCATGACCACCTTGGAATTAATCAAGAATAGTTTCCACGTGAAATTGCTCATAGCCAACGTGTATCGGTTTCTGATAGACGCCACTCAAACGCCGAACACGAAGGTCAAAACGGTCATCATGAACTATCTGAGCTCGCTTTGCAACAGTCCGGACGCGGCTCAGTACATTTCGCAACCACTGGCTAATCCGGCTCTACTCAAAATCATTTCATTTGCTCAAGAAGTGAAGTCCAGCGAAACGAGGCATGCTGCGAGGATGTGTTTGGTTGCACTTTGGAACTGCAACACCCCACAGGTATTCTCAATTTTCGTTCATTTCCCCATTCAGTGTGTACCAGAAGTACACACATAGACATACCCACATGAACGAGGAAAGTCGTGACGAATCACGAATATCTTATCAAAAATTATCCCAAACAAATCAGTGCCAAACAAAACCAAAACCTCAAACAAGCCACAAAACTTGTGTTCATCATGCTATAAATCAAATATTAGTTGTATCTTTGTTTGTATTATTCTGTTGAAGGCTGCATTTAAGGTATGATCGGAATGAGCGAATCGTCATCGTAGCCTCAAATTCTTTGTTTGGAATCAGTTGCTGACAATACTGTCTCTTGTGACGTCACAATTTCCTCGTCTATACTAAGAATGTAATGTCGAAAATAATAGTTGCGAATTATTTATTATTGTTATTATTTGTATTTATTCGAATGTATTTGTGAAGGTCACCATGATGCTGACGGAGTTGCCCAAAGAAATGCAGGACTTGGCCTTGAACGTCGTTCACTCTCACATGAGGAAGGCTTCGGCTAGCAGCGAGCCGAGCAGTCCCATGATGGCGGGCAGCCCAAAGTTTCTGTCGCCTGGCGTTTCTCCGCTCAGGGACTGCTTGGACCAGGAGGAGATTTACAGGAGTCTCAGGAAAACCACCGCGGAAATACAGAATTATAGTTTCGAAACATTAGGTTGGTGAAATGAAATTTTCGAACACTTTGAATGAAATTATTCTCTTGAGGAACTAATATAAATTTTCTGGTGACAAGATTCAGATGAGTTTAATGTCCAGCTGTGCGCACGTCATGACATAAGCGAAGAAACAAATTTTGGATTTCGTGCATAAAATTTTCATCTAATAAATCATAGCGAAGCTCGTTCGATTGTTGAATTACCATCAGAACTTTAGTGTAACTGAAAGAAATTGAAGAAATAATTTTGACGAATATTAAATAGAATTAATCGATTTACGTGAAGAGAGCACGAAACCCATCATTTTCAAAACTTGTTTTCATTCCCGCGTGTCCGGGAAAAGTGGCTTAATTTCCGTGACAGAAGCCCTACTACAAATTGTTTTTATTGTGTCCAGTTGAAAATTTCTTCAATATTGATACAAAATCTTACAGGTTCTAAACTAGATAGGGATAGAGATACAACATCACAGGACTCGGGCATTTCGCAAATGTCCGTCGGTAATGATGTAGGAAAAGAGATCAACCTCATAGAGAGAATGGAGGAGCTCAACATCAGGCCGAATTTCAACATTTTTTCAGGACCCAGATCATTACCGTATGGCGTGGTCAATGGAGTTGCACGGACTGATTCTAATGGTTTTAGGAGTTTAGGTAAGTTTTGATTCATTTACTTGTTCATTTCTTGAATATTTCTGTTGAACCTAAGGATGAAATTATTTTTGTGTTTGATTATATTTGAACAATTGGAGGATTCTGAATGATAGCCGTTTTCAATAAGAAAATGAAAAGTTTTCGAAACATTAGTACAATATCAGTGTATAAAACGAATGAGGGTATTGACCTATAACTATCAATATTCCCTCATTTCAATGATTTGATCTGAAATTAAGACGTTAAAACTTAGATAACAAATTTTTATGTCTATAATTCTGTGACACAACTATCCTCTACTGAATTATATATATATTTTGCTATGTTTTGTTGGTAATACTGATATGACTGTGACAAAAACGAGCAGTGATATTGTTTATACATCATTCATTTTTATTCCTATGACCTAATGACCGGAAAATTTTTCACTCGAAGCGGCAACACAGGTTGAGACCAGAGGCAACTGGAGGCAATAATAGGTATATTCTTTGAGACAGCGATATGTTGGCTCTATAACCACTTGTTTAGTTCCATTTCTAAAGGGTTCGTTATTCTGAGGGAAAAACTATTGTGGAAATAGACTTGAAGTTATAGGTGAAGAAGTAGTATTTTTTTTTCTTGCAGGAGAAATAAAAGACTTCGAACAAATTGTAGCGAACATTATAGACCACTGCTTAGTAGACGTTCCTGTACCTAAAGAAGAAAAAAAACAATTGCTGCATCAGTTATATGATTTGATCAAGACCGGTCAAACTGAACATGTGAAGAAAAACTTCAAGTAAGTTTATTGTAAAAAATAATATTCCCTCGTTCAACATTCAATTTTTGTAGAAAAATCCTTCGTGTACTGATCGACAACTTGAATGAAAAGGAAGATGCAGGTATTCAAGTTGCAGTATTACAAATCCTCAGGGCTGTTTTCGAAGCGCCAGATATGCAACCTTGTTGGAGTAATTTTGTTGAACTATTAATTACGAGGGTTCTGGATGCACATACTATAGAGAAGAAAGAGGTAAGTTTTTTTGGCTAGGCAATCATCTAGTCGTCCTCGATATTTCCGCTCAGCCAGAAGTAATGCATGTCCGTAAATTCCTGATTTGTAATTTAAATAACAATTGTTTATTGTGGCCTGCGGAACTTGTTTGTCATCAAATATTGAAGACATCAACCTAGCTGTTGTGCATAATTTGTGGGATGTAACAATATTTTTGAATCGATTTTATTTGGAAATACACGCATCTGATCGATCTATAATCTGCATATAACAAATTCAGAGTGATATTCAACGTAACCCTACCGTTTCATGCAATCTCTTTGATGAAATTCTGATATTAAATTTCCTCCACTGCGTTGGGCATAGAATGTTCAGTTCTTGTACCGAATTGAATCAATTTATCATTTGGAGTTTCAGAAATACTAAGAAAATAATAATAGAGCAGAAGCTACCTTATGAACCAATTTTTGACACATGGTCTAAGAACTTGTTTATGTAACACCATGTACATAGTATCATGATGATACTCTTGAATATACAAGGCGGCCAAGTTCGACAAAAGGTGACAAAACCTCTATCGATCTCGAAGATTCTCTTGGAAACTCTTGAAAACATGATTCGAATTTGAAATTCAACTCGAACGCAGATATTCGTTGCTGTCCGATATCCGTTATTGACAGTAAAAGCGGATCTGACTTCACAGGATCGATGATTGCCATTTATACTCAAACGGTGCGGCCTTGTATGACAGGTCTACATGTTTTGGATAGAAACAATTGAAGTGTTATTTCACCATCCTATATCCACTTTGCATGAGAATAATTTGTACCTGTTGTGTTTATCTTCTTTATTTAGACATCAGTTACTAAAAGAAACATCGTGGTATGAATGAAAGTGTAAAATACATTTTAAATATCATAACCGGTTATGATGGCTACGTTGGCTATGGCTATGTTGGCTACTAAATAACGGATAGAGTGGATTTCCATCGTATTAGGTAGTCTATTGATGTATTAATTTACATTATTTACCTTTCTAGGTCATGAAGGAGGCTGAAGCGACCGCTGCCGCCATGGTGGTATGCCCTTTCGAAACTATGGTCGCAACCCTTGCACCCTTCATTAGAACTAGTCCTTACCCTGCTCTCCTAGGGGCCATCAAAATGCTGACCAAGTTGATAGAGGCGAATCCCAAGGAAGTCACTGATGACCATTTGTCCAAAATCATGTCTGGACTAGTTAATGTAAGTCAGGAATCATGATCGTTTATTTTCCACCAAGCGGGGAAGTGCCAACAGAAACAATATTTTTAGGCGATTGATATGAAAATTACGTCCTTTATAGCGTTCTTACTTAAATGATGAACAATAATAAAGTCCTCAACTGGTCGCCTACCAAATATTATGTGCACGTGGGCCAAATCTCTATATTGCATTGTATTTGATCAGATGACCTGAACTCTAGTTCAGTTATTCTCGATTGAATGAACCATATCAGAATTGAATCATTTGCATTGAATTCACCTACTATAATAACACTTGTTGATAAAAACTCATCATCTTAGCAGATATAAGTTGGAAGATCTGAGTCAAACTCACTTGCCTGATGGCTCTCATAAAAGGTAATATTAGATCAATCAATTACACAAATTCCAAATATGAAAACAATTAAACAAAGAAAATTCATTTTTTTTAACAGTTTCGTAAAAGAATAACTCACTTCAGGTACACAACTACAAAAAAATGCATGTTCTTTAACAGCTTCAGAAAAACTTGTTCCACCTTCCTAAATGCCGTATAAAATTGCACAATTTGAAGTTGCTTTATCACTCGTTCATTTCCACACAGGCGACAGACCACCAAGAGAGCCCCGTGAGAAAAAGTTCTATATTCTGTATGGTCGCCTTGTACAAAGCTGTGGGGGAAGAACGACTTTCGTCCCACATCAGCCATCTTCAGGGTAGCAAAGTGAAATTGCTGAGGCTCTACATCAGTAGATCAGAAACTGCTAACTCGATGCCGACGAGTCCGAAAAACAATAGTGCCAGCTAGTACATGAACAAAAAAATCTAACCGAAAGTTATAATTCTACAGTACAGCTGTTGGGCTGTGCGTAAGTAATATCACTCAATATTGTTGACAGTCCTTTTTTGACATTAACGCTTTTTATATATCTGTTTGCCTTCTCTGAGGTTATATTTATTTGTGGATTTTTCCTTTCGGAGGAATAGGTGATAAGTTGTAACAAAGTTTTTAACACTGTTTTCTGTATAGTAGTAGCAACGTCTGAGGTTTTTTTGTTATGTCTTCATCACATTTTTATATATATATATATACACACATTTCGTAACTGTTGGCCTATTGGCTTGAGTATTCTCTTTTCTTTTTTACAGGCGATTCGGAATTTGACGGTCATGCTTTCATAGGAGATTTCTTTCGTAAAATATTCATTTATATATTTAGTTATATTTCGGTGGATTCACCAAGCACCGGAATAGTAATCTCGTTTGGGGTTGTTTTTATCGAAGGCACTATATTTAATTAATATGCAGCTCAATATAATTTAATGTATCAACTATTGAGTAATACATCTGTAACGTATACGATTTCTAACACTTATGCGATGAGTAATGGCGGAATAACGATAGAATAATCAAGTTATATATATTACTCAGTTTGTCACATTTATTATTGATATTATTATTATCAGTCATACAGCATTAATGTTCCTTTAGTCTAATATTTGCAGATGAAGATTACTCGCATTCGTCTTCGACTCATTCTGAAAATCTCATCATCGCCTGTAAAAGCAAAAAAAAATTATATGCTTGTTGAATAATGTACTAATTTTATTGGTATTCAATAACGTTTGAAATGTTTTGTTATTCACCAAAACACTATGATTCATTAAGTGGAGGTAGGAGAATAAATTTTGCATGAAATATAATAATCATTTTTGTTGATGAATTCATTCCATAAAAGTAGTCTCCTGTGAGAGTATCTCAGTTACATTTCTTGCTAATCCTGTATCATCTGCTGAAACTGATTAAAGTGTTATTTGACTGATCATTTCAGTTCATTCATCATAATCCATATTTCACTCATTCTTGAAAAATATATATTTTTGCTGGAACGTTCGAATCTCATTTTAAAAATTTTCACATGTTCAGAAAACATTTTGTAATTTCGTTTTGATGCAGAGATAAAATGGCAATAATCGTATATAATTTGCCCTGATCTCTAAGAAATGTCTGTGCTCTCGGAATAATGAGATGTTCCAGATAGTTTCACTGATTTTGTAATGATTATAATATCAATGATCTGTATACCCCAAACAAATGAAAAACGAAACGACGCTGGGGTATAATTCGAATTGAATTACAGTAGTGTTGTGGGGTTTCGTATTTTACTAATATAAATGAATTCTGTGACTACTAGAGATCATTATTATGTGTTAACATTATATTTGGTTGTATTCTACTTTGAAATAAATCTCTTGCACTTCAAAGTTTGTCGTAAACAGTGGGATAACTCAGCCTTTGAATTCAACCGCGTGAAATTTACGTGGCGGGTAGGAAGAAGAAATGCGTCCGGATTATAACTTCTGAAAATAAGTGTCCGAATTGATGAATGTCCGGATTTGAGTGTCTAGATATAAAGCTTACACTACTAACTAAACTCTCATGAAACGTGACTAAATTATGAATTCTGTCATAATGATGAGATAAATAAAAGTGAAATCCCAGTAACTCAGATTATTTGATTAGGAGCGAACAGTTGTGTTGAATAATTTTGGAAACTACCTCGGGATTATGAATATGTAGTCATTATACAGGGCACAGCAAATTATCGTACATCGAAGGTCAATAATATGATCCCAAGAAATTTCGCTTATCTTCCTCGGTCCTGTATTTATACGGTATGAATCGGAAATTACGGAAATAGATTTCTTGTCTTTAGCTGTTTATCATTTGGAGGTTTTCGAAAAACTCTATGCACTTTGCTATAGAAAATCCCTGCAGACTATTCAAATATATATGTAAATTTCTATTATATTCAAATTATAGTATATTCAAGTGATTCTCAAACTTGATTGCAATAGTTATGGGTTATGCCAATCGAAATGTGGACCTTTGACATCGAAGACAAAACTATTTTTTGATTTTTTCAAGATTTGTGGGATTTTCTCTCCTCGATGCTAAAGAATGAATATACAACCTCCAGACAGTATTAGTTTTGAAGTTTTTTGATTTCGCATCCAAAACTCAACTTCTCATTCTGTCGACAGAAAGTTTCATTCATTATTCTTGGCATTTCAAAAAATGCATCTCCGTTTCACAAACTGAAATGTGGTTGGAGGCTCAAACTGTACAATACTTATCATTTCCATTGAAATAATTGAATAGTTTTCAAAGTTGATAGGATAAAGTGTTAAAATTTCCAGAAAATCATGATATATCATAGACAAGAAATTAATTTAAAAATTGGATAATTTATATCATTAGCATACAACTTCTATGAGGCTACACAATATTTTTTGGGTCATATTAATGAATGCGTTACTCCAACATTATCTCTCATCGTTTCCAAGATTTCAATGGATACACTCGAAATTAAGTCGCGGTGCAGACATTGTCTATAAATTACTGCAATTCTACCATATATATTTTCTTCCTGAAATACGCCATGGAAATTTTGTAATCGTCTCATGGTCTCGAAAATTCATCTCTTATGACAAGTTGTTTGTGCAGTTGATATACCTAGTAATTTTTCAAAATTAATATTTTCTCTGCAATTCAGCATAAAGGAATTAATGAAGGTTTTTTTTCCAATGCATTTCTCATGAGCCTCGTTCAGTTCTCGTTTGTTTTAGAAAACAACAGCATTGTTGTAAAACAATCATATTCAAATCAACAATATAATGATTAACAACAGTGTAGGTTCTCAATATTTGAAGTCATATTAGAATCACCATTTTTGAGAGATTAAGAGAGTCTACAGGTATTCGTTAACAAAGTTGATATCATTCCAAGTTTTTGTTGATTGTTTGACCTCAAGTCAAGAGGAAATGTTTACGAAGATAGTGAGCTTTTTCACCGCATCCCCATACATGCTGTTTTGTGATGGTTGTTAGTTTAATGCTGTATATATAATGGTTTTGATGTTTTATAGTTGTAAGTATTTTAAATTATTTAATGAAAAAAATGTTAGGGTCATATTTTTCTTGTTTTGCTATGGAATTTTCTACTTCACTGTTTTTCGGAGATGATCCGACTTTTGTTAAATGGTGTCATGAATTTAACTATTGTGATTGATGAATTATTCATAATATCAAATGCACAGTTTTAGTCTTTTTCGATATGGTTGTAGTTCTACAAATTATAAAGAAATACTGAATCATTTTATAGATTGGCTAGGTAGCTTAAGAGATGAAATATTTTATATGCCAAAAATAACGTATTAATTGAATTAATGTGCTATAATTGAAGTTCTTGAATTTTAGAGGTTTGTATATAATGTAGAGTAGAAATTTAGGTCATGGGCTATGTAACACATCTTTACTATGGCTTAATGTCAAAAATACTTTTGCCCATTTCTAATCCTCATAATTAACTACCCCTGATGTTATTAATAAATATCATAATTGTGCAATATTGTTTTACTGACGAATAAATCTTAGAATACTGTATGTAGGTTAATCGAAGATGTAGTATGATGATTTGTTTTCAAATTTTAAGGGATGTTCTCTCCTATTTCTGAAAATATTTCAATATATTTGGAGTAGGGATAGATCAATGATCTGACCTTTAGATACTTAATGATAGTGTCATTCTCGAAACATCCACGAAGATAAGTGGAACTTGATGTTTATTTGTATTCGTCAGATTCTCCAGACGTTCATTCATCTGAGGTCAGATCATTGAACATGTGTAGATGAAGAATTCAGGAATGATATACTCATATGAACACCCTTCCAAGGAACATATCTCCCTTATTATCCATTAGCGGAAAAAAGTTTTAGAGAAAAGGTACTTTTATTTTGTTGTACTCTCATGAGACGATTCTGGACCATTCTATGTTCCATTTAAAATATGAAAATTGTTAGTACTTTTCAGTAGAAGCGGTAAAACCGCATTACATTGCTGACTCAAATTTTCCAAGTGCTCGTTCACCAAAATTATATAATGACGAACGGTTTCAATCAGCCTGTATAACACTGATGGACTACTTCAAACTGGAATTATTCATCTTTTCTGCATATTAATGACGTTATACCAAGAACAAAAAACGTTTCTCATCGTAGCATGTTATATAGTGATCGGCCAATAAACAATGTGCTGTACATCAAGAATCTATAGTGTGGATAAATAATGGAAAGAAAATATCATACTATTATAGTTATGAATAGTCTTGAAGGGGATCGTTTCTGCAGGTTGAAAACCTGAAAATCAATTTTGATATGGCGACATACGAAAAAGTTCTTCAATATAAGAGGTTTGTATGAAATAAAGAGTAGTTTAGGTCGAGGGCTATGTAACACATCTCAAGAATAGATCGATTCAATTTGAGGCGTTATGCGAAATTTGAAATATACATATGGAATAATTGAATGTTTCGATTTTTCACACGTACATATTAATTACCTTCTCATTCCACTGTGACGATTTCGAATCATACTTATTAATTATAATGCCCATTATACCGGAAAATGCAGGTAGCGTTCTGGTTGTTATGGCGAAACAAAACCCTTCATAAAAAAACAAAATTGGTGATTCCACCATTCTTCTTTACATCGTGTTCTAGGTACATAATCTGAGTCTGAATGCCATTTATTGGGATTTCACAGAATTGCCGAATTGTATGCACGTTATGACATATCAGGAGAAACACTACTCATTTTTTCCAATTTATAATCATGAAAGGGAAAAGAGAACGAATCTTAAAAGAAACATTTTATTTTTATGAGATACCTTAAGTTTCAAAGGTTTTCAAAATTTCAAAGGTATTAATAACACGAATTAGGTCCAATTCAACATTCTGGGCGTGTAATACAGATGATAATTCAGATACAGTAATACGTAATACTTCAAATACTGATAGAAAATACTAACATCAGAGTATGTTTATGAGAGATTACCAAAGACCAACCAGTTGATCTTATCATGGTGGTCATCGTCCATAGATTATGGTAATCCGGATTCAAAAATTTCTAATATGAAAGTTAATTACAGCAATCAAGTGATGGAGAATTGAAGCAGCTGTGTTAAGTATTTGTTGGAATTCCTCTACAACAAATTGTTACATTCTTCTAGCTCCATAAGTGTGATGCAGTTATGAATGAGTATTTCCGACAATATATATTTCTATAAGTTTTATTAGCTAGCAAACAGAAGAAATAATCATATGAACTATTATAAACACTGGATTTCTTCAAGTTTGAAATGAAACAAGTACACAACATTTTACAACAGTACAATAAATACTCATCGCCCCATATTTTACATTCTAGCAAGTTGTGGTATTTCATACCAATTTGAGGAATAAATTTCTTTGGGAATAAACAGATGAAATATTTTCCCCTGTAAAAAATCACCTGCTCAATTGTATGACTTAAAATTTGGTCACCCAATATATTTGATGATGCTCACTCAAAATAATCTATCATGCCATCTAACATGAGTACGTCGAATGATTAGTTTCGAAAATTAGATTTTTTTTAGCTTTGCTACCAATAATACTGGGTGTCTCACAGTCGATGTTACCATAGATGTGTAAGGTAAACGGAACATCGTATTATTCTGAATATTTGACTACTTCAGTAATCCCTCATGATCTAACGACTTATATTTCCATCGTTGCAGCTTTGCCGCTAATGCTAAAAAGTAGCATCAACTTTGATATCTCAAACGAGAAAACCTGTATGTTATTGCATATTTGTATTCCTAATTACTTTTGAATATTTTCTTCCAATACTTCCCCATAATCATCTCGCTAACTTTTCGAGTTATTGTTTTCAACATATTTCTTGTTCAAAACATAGCTGTCGATTTAATGTTTATTAAACTTGAAATATAACTTGAAATTTTGGAATCTCTGGAAACTTACTATTCAGGTATAGGAACATGATATTTCATTCGAAACAAACGTCATTTGATTTTGATTTTCTTTCAGGTTATTTGATAATATATAGGGTGTTCCATCAGGAAAATACATTTTCACCATTTTTGTATCTAGCGGTAGAATCACAATTTCTTAGCGACCCAGTATGATGTAAAACAATCTTCGCCATACAAAACTAATACACAGGACCTTGGTATGCTCCGCCCAAAATTTCAAGTTTCTACAAATCCAGATACCACAGTAATAAACATCAAATTAGAGTTGTTTAAAAAAAAAGATATGGAAGTATCAGACAAAAAGAATCAGAAAGTAATTACGAATCCATGAATGCAATAATACACAGGGTTTCTTATTTGAAATATCAGTATTCGACTTCTCAGTATAAGCGGCAACGCTGCATCGCTGAAAATATTTTAAATCCTCAGATCACGAGCTATTACAGACGTGGCCAAATATCTCATTTTCCGTTTATATCTAAAGTACCAACAACCACGAGACAGCCTGTATGGAATACAGTTTACCTATTTCATGTGCTAATGACACACACACTAAGAATGTTGAAATGGACTGTAGAAAAGTGAACTCGTGACAAAATAAATTAATACAGGTACACCTAAAAATCAATCACATCAATCAGAGTCAGACTGATCATAATCACTTATATCATTATGTGATAAAGGCACAGTAATACCTTTCCTAGACCTCATTATTCTTTTAGAAGAACTTGTGGATGGACCAGGCAAGGGATTGGCTTGTCTACTCCTTTTACTAATAATTTTCTCTCTATTTTTTAGGGCAATTTCCTTCATACTCTCAGTATACCCTACCATATCTTCATTCTCAACTTGGGATTCTTTTTTCTTCTCCTTGGGTTTACCATTCTCAATTTTCTTCAATAGCACTTCCTTCATAGCATCAGTATACCCATCCATAGAGTCACCTGTCACATGAACCTCTTTGGTGCTGGCAGATTTTTTGATTGGTTTCCTTTTAAATTTTTTCTCTTCCCCTGAACCTTCATCATAATTTATTCTGGCTCTGCCCCTTCTAGTTGGTGCACTGTTTGATTCTTCATTATCTTTGATGCATTCATTATCTTTGATATCTTCAGTATCTTTGATATCTTCATGATAAATAGGTTCATCTTCTTGTGGCTGATCTGATAGGTCTCCCAATTTGTTTGCATTACCAACTTTTCGTTTGGAAATAGATTGTTTTTGCATTTTACACTTTCCTTTCTTTGTTGCCTCTATATCTGCAGGTATTTTTATGATTTTTTTCTTTGGTTTTATTTCATTTTCAGAATCTACTTGATAATTTATTCTTGCTCTACCCCTCCTAGTAGATGTACCAGCATCTTGGACATCTTCATGAAGAATATTTTCATCAGTTTCCATATCTTTCTCTCCTTTTCGTTTCCTTTTTGGAAGTGGGTCATCATCTATATCTTCTTTATCTGTCAGCTGTGTTTCAGCTAGACTGTCATCATCACCATCACCTACAATATTTTCTTTTTCATCTTCTGACTGGTCACCCATAAATTTTTTTCTAATATTTTTTCGCTTGGGAGAGGTCTGTTTTCCTCCTCTTACTTTTTTTTGAAGTTTTGTTTGAGTATCTCCTTCATCTGCACTTCCTCTGTCATCATTTGAAGATATTTTTCTACCTTTTTTTTGTTTAGGTGAAGCAATATCGTCTTTTTTACGTTTCACTGGTGTCTTCTTTGATGGTGAAAAATGTAATGGTTTTCCTAAAGCATCTCCTTTATCCAAACCAGACAAAAATATTTTTCTGATAGTCCTATAGTCAGGTGCTGAATTATGTTTCAATGTTGAATGGTAATTCAAGAAATCCACTACTGGCCCTGAAATGTGCAAATACTAATATTGAAATGATTTTTTGAACTAGGAAGAATTCTCTCAAAGAGAAATATACTAAGCAAACATTGCCTTTTTGAATTATATTGTTTACAGAGTGTGCCCATAATAGGGATATAATTCAAAGTTGTAATGTTGATTTCTTTCTCTGAAGTTTCGTATTTGTGAAAACATCAAGATATTTCTTTTCAAATGAGGTCCTTATTGTGTGTTTACAGATTCTGAAAGTTTTTTTTCCATTCTAGATACACCCATGCATCATACATAAGTGGTTTGAATATGTTTCCACCTAGTCATCCAATACAATATCCGGTTTCTTTGCATTTTTTGTGTGGAGAAACGATGCAACCAACCAAAAGTCACTATGATATTAATGAGAAATGATTTGAAATTGTGAATCTGAAATCATTCCTGCTATTTGAAAGTACTATTTATTATAGGGAGAATGAAAATTAAGTTGATGATAGTTTCATGAAAACAACGTCTGAAGAAGAAATCAATATCACCACATTGATTCATATTGAAATATATATACATATATATTTTATATCTCACATTTTCTGTTTCTAATGATAACGTAAGAAAAGAAAATACATTTTTCAAAAATTCACTTCTTTCGTTATGACCGAAAAACCGTAAGTAATTATGAAAATTTTCAAAGACATGGTACATACTATTTCATAAAATGGAATGATCATATAGATAATGAGATTCAACTTACTAGACGATATGTAGAAACAATATACCTGTTTAACTGTCTAAACTATTAATTTATGACTGAACAAAACTGAAAAATGAAATGATAAGTTGAACATTTAATTGAAATCACTTAGCCAATAAGTATTATTTATACCAGCTTGTCACTATCAATAACAGGTTTTATAGTTGAAAACTGAAAAGGATCAATCTCAAGAATATCTAGTCATGGATCATTTTCATAAATTTGTATTCAAGATACAAAAAAAATATTAAAATTTCCAATGAGACAAATGGAATTTCCAAAACATAAGGAGGGCTGTGTATTCAAAATGTATATAAATTTTAAAAAATCACCAATTTAGATGTTTGATAGAAATTACATACAACCCACCCTTCAGAGATAGATATAGGAATTCCATTTCCATTCTTGAATATTCAGAATGATATTGAAAATAATACTAGCATGCCAGTTACAAGCCTGATTGGAATAAACAATTTCTTGATAGGATACTCATAGTTATTACCTGGTGGTGATTTTTTCTCAAAACAAGCCTTCATGAATTTAGGCACGTTGGCCATATATTCTTCTTTAGATTGCTGAACAAGTTTGGGATCTTTGAGATGGTTCTCCCAAGGTAAACTGCATCCCAACCATTGTATAATATTGTAAGCAAGGATTTCTAAGTCACCCCTCCTTGATGGTACTGAAAAATACATATGCTTATAAAATCTGTTTTCTTTTCTATGTTATGACTACCTCCTTGATGTGCATCTCTGCTAAGATACTCTATGGTACCATCATGTGCTTTTTTGGGATCTGGTTTAAATACTGAGTCACCATTGTATTTACAAGCCAATCCAAAATCTACCAGATATACTTGTTTGTTCTGTGTTTCTTTGGTGGTACCCATAAGGATGTTAGCACCCTTGATATCAGCATGGATATAACCACGGTTATGGATATACTCCAGAACATCTAACTGCAAGTTGAAAATATTGATTGTTTCACAAATTGTACATTCAATATGCCTCATGTCAATTCCTCAGTACAAAACTCACAATTTGTATAGCCACTTTGAACACTGTAGTTGCAGGAAATATTCTGTTATTATCTAGAAAAACTTTCCATAGATCAGTACCAAATTTCTCCATAACAATAAACCTATATTTTTGATTCTTATTTTCATGAGAACCAGATCCTAAATATAAGGGCATACCAAACATTTTCAATCCTCTCTCCTTCTTAAATGCTTCAACTGTGAATAAAAATAGCATTTATGCAAAGAAATAATTGAATTGCTCCATTTTACCATCTTCATATTTGGCATTTCTCATGTAAAAATGCATCTCTACAAATAATGGTCCATTTGCATGAGGTTCCTGAAAATACAATTATCATATATATCATATATCATATATATCATATATAGTTCATATCATCATCTTCCAATTTTCACCAAATAAGGGTGTTTTGATACCCTTTTCCTAATAGGATGTATCCCACAAAAGCCCATTAATGTATTTTTCAAGTATATACATTCTATTACAAATTTGATTACATGCATGGATATCTCAAACTGTGGAAGTATAGTTAGTATGGTTCAAATGGAGGCGAAATTGCATAGCTCAAAATTTCATTATTTGTGAAACCTGGTTCCCCTCTAGTGAAATGAATGTTTTTGATTCACCATAATTTATAAATTTGCATTACAACATCAACAGGTTACTTGTGAGTCACACATTTCACACAAGCCACCCTTTGCTGCCTAGTGCTATAGCACCTAAAAGACACTTAGTAAAATCGACAGTGGAGATGCCTACAGAATATGACTCAGATGTGAAATACAGTCTGTGTGTCTCCAAATCACATTACCTTCATATTTTGAAACCCATTGACAGATTTTCATAAACAAATATTCTCTAATTTACTCAATGAGCTCTCTTCAAAAATGGTCACAAATCTGAAATATCCACTTTTTCAAAGCCTACTACTGCTTGCTGAAAGGAAAAATTACAAAAATTACAGAACAATTTTTTTTCAAAGAAATTGCAAGCAATATTTCTTGGGGGTGGGTTAGTTATGCGTTGTGAATTTCAAAATATTAAAAAAACACATTGATTACTTGAATACTATTTGTTGTAGCTCATACAGGGAGATGTCTGTTGGTCAGCCAGAAAAACAAAAGTTGAAAGAATTATTATGTTGATCCATTTTGTTTTCTGAGAATATAAACAGCAATAATTGATTCGAAGGAATATTCTCAATACTCTGAGGAATTCAAGCCACCTCAAATTTTGTCAAATTCATTCTATCTTAAAAAAATCTGAAGCAGCTAGATTGTATATTTTATAGCAGGTATGGGAAGTTTTTGTCCATATTCTCTTGAATTAATCACTTTTGTTATTATTTCAATGAAGATAAGTTTTTCAACTTCAATTTTATTGTTTTTTGGTCAACCTACAGACATCTTCCTGTAGAAGATACAATGATGAAATGTCATATATAAGTATTTGATGTGTTCCTCATACAGGATGAATGGAAAAAGCAGAACATTTAAAATTCGATATTGAATAACTTACACTCTGTATGAGATATTGAGTTGAAATTTTGTATGGTGGTATTCCAGGAATACCTGAACCGAAAAGGTTGCCCATTTTTAAAAAAAAAATTAGATTTTTTGAAAATCAGTCAATGTGTTCAGGTGTCAGGGTGTTCACAGGCATTGTAGATATATAAAATATTCTTCATTATCCTGGAAAATATCATTTTTGGGATATCTCCTAATAGTAATAAGGTTATAATTTTAAATGTCTTACAATTTTCACAACATAAGGGTATTTGGAACCACCAACACCAACTTCTTGAGCGGAGTAGATCTCACCAAATCCACCTTTTCCAATAGAAGGGCCAAGTTTCCATTGCTTTTTAGATAAGTCTTGCAGTATTTCTCCTTTAGGCAATGGTTCAGCAAATTTATATCCATTCGCGGCCTTCCTCTTTGGGGCTGTTTTTGCCATGATTCGACTGGAGGCTGAATGTTAATTGTTAACAAACACCATGGCATTCTGAGAAAAATTAAAAAGTACTTACAATCAGCTGACAACTACAAAACAGATCTTTGTTTGGTTGAGGTCTAGTGAAGAATTATTATCGAAGGAAAACACAAAAAGAGCGCGATTTCAGTAGTGACTGGTGACACAATTGACAGCCTTTTTTTATCTTTTCACAACAGTTTAAATTCTTGAATTGGAGAAGTTTAATGATGTAAATATAGACTGGTGTCCCAACTTCTTATCCCTAGCCACTAGAATAAGTTGTAGACTTCTTTGCTTCTGCCTTAAATGTAAGACTTCTGCCATAGAGTAATTGTTTCTTCTGCCTTCTGCCTAATTGATTATATAGAATTATGTACCTTGCTAAGGCTTCCCAAGATCAAAGTAGATGGCGCCTCCTCTGTTGATCTTTATGATTATCTTGGGAATCCTGGAAAATAGGATTTGAATTTTAAATTCAACATAAATGCAATAACTCAACCGTTAGCTTTCCATCATTGTAAGATACCTGTCATTATCAGTAAAAGCAGATTTGAATTTACAGATATATATATATAATGGTGAGTTTTTATATATATATATATATATATATATATATATATATATATATATATATAGGATGTGATACAGGATGGTAAGTTTTTTTTCCAAAATATGTAGAGCACTAAGAAAACGAACAACTTCACCATAGACTAGTTGAACAAAGAGTAAATAATTATTCTATAACTTAAACCACAGTATCTTCTTTAGGATTTAAGTGTGCTTGAACCTTAATAAGGGCGCATATAGATGGCAATACGATCGACGATCCACTTTCAACTGATGGATATCGAATGGCTAACGGTTGAATTTTCGCATTCGTGTTGAAATTCAAATTTAAATCGTGTTCCCCTGATCTAAGTGTTTTCTATTGTTTCCAAGATAGCCACCAAGACCACCAGAGATAACGCCATCTAGTTTCGAACTTGGGAAGCCTTAGTAAGGTATTTAAATTCGACATTTGTGAGTCTACAACTTTTCTAGTGGCTAGGATGTTGAAACACCAGTCTATTTACACCATGACTGCAGAACAGAATAACCATGGCATAGGGTATTCTGTGACTGGAGGTGTATTCTGGCAGAGATAAGTTTTTAGAGATAAGATTTTAGAGATAACTCAACTCTGGTCTGAAGTATAAACATATGAATATATTTTTTTAAATATTTCGAAACTCATTATTCTAGTTTATCGATTAGTCAACCGCAGAACTGCTGGTTTCAACTCAATATAAGCTAAATTTAAGCTTAATATAAGGCAATGTTCGAACCATTTAGTAAACATCTCGTATAGGGTATAAAATTCCAATATATCTTTACGTCTCGTTGTTCAATAGTCACAGCACTTCACTTAGCAGTCTTAGCACTAAAAATGGAATACTTAACATAATAGTAGACATATTCAATTTATTAGAAATTACAATATATTCTGTGCATATTAAGAATGGTATCTAGGCACATGTATTTGCCTATAATTAGTAACGAAATGGAGCTGATCTTTTAAAGCGTCCGAATCTGTCTACAAACTCTTTAATTCATTATACACACCTGTCCAGGTTCAGAACTTAACCAACCTTGTTTGTAATAGCATAGTAGACGGGAAGTAGTGCTTACCGCTACTTCGTCGGTTTATCGTGTTGTTTAGGTGTTCGTGAAATGTCTTCGAAAGGCAAGTTGAGTTTGAATGATGAGGTGAGCCAAAACATTGATATATAATTCATTCATGAGCATGTGAGAAGCCTCAGCAGTGTTGAACTGAACGATAAAATTTGACGTTCCATCAAGAGATAAAATGATACGGATAGATCGAAATTTTTATAAAGTACATAACATTGTCATCCAAGGCCACGCCTATTTCATCCGTTTTGATTTTTATATTATAGGTATCGTAGCTATTCCACTCGTATATCCGTTATTATTATTTACATTTCAGCTACAGATATTTCAGATAGATAATTCATCCAATATTTTTAAAATTCTTCTGTTGATAGTCGTGATTAATCTGATCGTTCCATTTAGCCTATTAATTCTTTCGAAGCTAGAAGATAAAAAAAAAGGAATAATTGAAGAACAAGAAGAGAAGAAAAGGAATTAGTTAACTGTTTTCAAAAGATCTAGAATAGGTATATCTAGGTACTTTTCTAGATTATTGTGGGTATTGATTAACAAGGTGTGCCTTTCGTAAATGACTAATAGGTAAATAGGTACATATGCCCCACAGTGGTCAAGAACTCAAGAATACATTCTTATTGATAAAGTGTGATTATAACGGTATACCTACTATGAAATAAAACTGAAAATTACCCCGTTTATTACCTTCATTATACAGGGTGTTTCATAGCATAAGCGCAGAACTTCAGCATGTGATAGCTCGTCCAAAAGTATGAAAGAAAGTATCTATTAACTTACCCTCTAAAATGCACCATTTTCGAGATACAGGGTGTTGAAATTGAAAGTAAGCTAACATGACATTTCCAACAATAAATTTTACTGAGTATGATTTGATATTGTTTTTTATTCAATTTCGTAATTATGAAGTTAACGTTTCGTTCTGTTACTTGTTCTAACGTTCACATGTATTTTGTTCAATTAGTGAGAGACAAATTATTTCAAAAAAATTTACCATGTTTTTCGACATATCGAAAACGGTCAACTTATGACCAAGAGTACCTTTTTTGTGTAGAAAACATTAGCGGTTCAAACGGTTCGCTCAAAACTCTACTTTTTCCAATGGCGTAGAAGTCGGCGAGAAAAACACCCATTTCCCATACAAAATCTTCATTATTTATGACTTGAAAATGAAAAGCAAAAAGCAAAGAACATAGCTTATCATGAGTAGAACATGCTTACAAAAGCTGTTGTCTGTGATAAACGGTTCCAGAGATTTTCGCTCGGATTTTCGCAAAAAAGAGCTTTTTACTTTCAATTCTCAACACCCTGTATTTCAAAACGAGCCGAAGAAAGAAGTTGAATTTTAACACTTTTTCACTTTTTCATTTCGTGGATTATCTTGAAAAATAGATATTTTCACCCTTTTTCATTATGAAATTCGGGTTCCTGAGGTCAAAATAAGTAAGTGGGTCAAATTTACTTATTGAAAAAACGAGAATTGCATTTTGAATGCCACAGTTACCAAAAAGAGTATGAGGAGTATGAGTGAAAAGTATCATGTGTGAGGAATGGAAGGCCTATTGGCTATGATGTCTACACCCAAAATTGGCTCAAGAAATAAGAAGGTGAATGTTCGCACTTTTTCCTAGATCATCTCGAAAAATAGATGTTTCATTGTAAATATCGAGTTCCGGAATTGGAATTACGTAAGTGCCAAAAAAATATGGAACAAATTCAAAAAATATGGAACGCATGATAAGTTGAAAATTGATTTCTATGGTTACGTCGGCGGTGACTTAATATTATTCCGATTATGTACGTCCGATTCCCAAATACCTACGTTCAGTGATTCCCATGAGTTTGCTTTTCTTGAGTAATATGAAGCATCACTTGGAACAACTGAAAAAATACATCGAAGTGGAAAAATCGGAATTTTCAATTTTTATTTTCAGAAACGAAGAGATGAAATCGAGGATAAAGTCTAAAAAATCAACATCCTACCTCCTCCATTAACCTAAAGAATGAACTACTTCCTGAGTTTCAGTGCATCAATAATTCTGGACACCCTCTATATACCTCTGTATATTTGAGATTTTCACGATCTTGGGGCCATTCTGAAGTGTTTTTGTCACACGAGGAATCGCTTTGATGGCATCTTATTGGTGCTCTAGTGACACATACTGAGCTGACAACCGAATATATTTCCATTAGCTATTCATCACTCATTGAATTAAGTACATGATGCTTGAAAATTATGCAACCTTTGGTTGACGTCATGAGGGGGCGACCGAATATACAGGATGTTGTTAGACATTCTCTAGAAATTCAGTTTTTTGCTTCATAGAAATTAATGTATGCACAGTGTGAATTAGACAAATGGAATAAATGATAATAAATGATACGTATAAATGATACGTATTCGAAAAGCAAAGTTGACATTTTTTTAAATGGATACTCTTGTATTCAGAGCCTGATAAAAATAATATTTGTCGCCATTCACACTGGTACCTTATAAGATGATGATATATTGAAATAATTCATTATTATCGACTTTGGTATCTATTCCTTTTTCCTACTTATTAGAAGACAGCACCAAGACAGCATGGTAAAATTATTCTATCAGAAATAGAAATAATAATTTAAAACATTTCAATATCCGTTTCAGTGCTTGATAGTATTTACTTCATAGATACTTGATAGATTTCATGGGAATTAACACGAATAAAACTTCGTTATTGATGGCCTGATGTGCCAACGCGATATTCATTAGACCGAATATCGCAGTCTCTCGATTTCTGTTACTTGTGAATTATTTATCAGTAGATTTCGAAGTGAATTTGCTGAATCTTTGCTCTCCAGGGTGGGTTTTCACGATTGTAGGTGTGGAAATGATCTTGGATCTGCTTTCCTTCTCCCATTGGTTTTTATTCGGAGCATCGATTTCTCTTCTCGCTTCTGATATTTCGGCAAACGGGGTGTGTCCCGAACTCAGATTCGTGCAGTGTTATCTGGTGTTTGATATGCGAAAAATATTGAGGAAAATACAAAATTCAATATTTTCTCTTTAGATCCGCACTCATGTACACCTTCTAAATGTTTCGTTCATTCAGTTTAAATCTTGTATCATAATGTACCATTTACATGTGTGTTAGATGAGTTGATTACATTCATAGCTTGAAATTACTATTTTATCATCTGAGGATTTTAAAACTTAACATTATGACATTATAAAATATCATTCAACGTGGAAGGAAAAATATCATGAAACAATTAGTTTATTATATCTCATAAAAAGACAAAACACTGACTTATCAAGTTTTTACTATAGTCCTAATATATTCATTATGAGATTCGTTATATTTATATGGCCCTTTGTGAGGAATATCCAACGACTGTAATAGAATGAGTCGGAAATTAGAAAACGTACCCAATAAGTAGAATAGAGATCATGATACATGGTATCATATTTTTTTACTGAACAATGTAATGATTTCTTCTGTATAACTTTTGGTTTGTACGAAAGATAGTGAAGTGGATATAGGCACATTTACTCCCACCATCTTCTGTAGAACCTTCTTGTAGGAAATGAGGAAGTATTGCCTTTGTTGACTCATAGTGGATATAGAGGAGAGAAAATCCCACAAAAAGCTGAAAGATTAATGTACCACCTCCTCGAATAACTTACAGACAGTATCATGACATTTTCGTAACATACAATTCAAAATGCTATACGATGTAATTTTTCCCATGTAGAGGATTTCAATGAAAAATAATAGTTGATGGATATTTGCCAATTTTACTCTACCATCTTCTAAACAATCTTCTTGTAAGATTTAGGTAAGATTCTAAGCAACATTAAACATGGAAAAGGTCGAGAAATATATATTTTTTTTCATGATATACAATACAAAATAATGAAATGATTTTTCCTGTGTAGTCTTTTGACTCGAACGTTACAACGGTGACAACTGAAATATCCCGAAGATTGCCGAACTTGAAACAATTCATATGCGCACACATTTCTTTTCATGAAATCGACATGGATACTGTCCATCAAACGATCTAACGGGTCACCGCTCCGGTATTACCATTCTCGACTGGTGCATTTCAAGTTGCTTCGTAGCTGTCGACAATGAGCGAAACTTCATATAAATTTCACATAATAATTCACACTTTTCAGCACTCTCCGCTATTACTTTTGTTGCAGTTTTGTTACGTTACAGCCGGCGTGGAAGTCCCCATCAAACATCGTAATGATTCATTGAAATGTGAAAACTTACTATCGTTCGCAGGTTCCATGGACCACTGGCTTGAGTAATAAATCAGTAGCTCGTCCCTAGACTCTAAACCGCCAAATTTGAGCTCCTGTTCTCCCGAGGACAGGTCTCGCCACAGCGTCTGCCCGAAAGGCACGTTCGTCCTTGAAACCCGATCGATGTGGCGAGTCAGTGGCGTAGGGACACGATTATTCGGAAATACTATGTTACATCGTGCGGAAAGTGTATTGTGTAACGAGTGCATGAAATGCACTTTCCAACGAGTTACGTGCACTATTTTTCCTACGATCAAAAAAAAACAAAATTTATATTGAGTGTTTATTAGATCAGTGTAGGTATATACTACATGCTCTTTACATGAAAAATATACAATTATACTGAGATCAATTGTAACATAACATAAAAGAATATCACTATTATACGATCACAGAATCAGAATCAGAATTCGAACGGAATCCTTTTTTTTAAGCTACTTCCACTAGAAAAACAAAAAAAGCGACTTCACCCTAGTACTTTTTCAGAACTTGGAGTTATCGCCTATTCATCAGTCGAATAATTGTCGATTGCTGTTTCACTGGAGAATTGTCTTCGTTGAACTTTAATTATATCTTCTTCTGTTGGTAACGTTTCAGCGTTGGCGTTGTAATAATAAACTATAACGCACTTCTTCGTAATATGGTCTAAACTGTTTTCATTCCGCTGTTGCAATTTTTATTTTCAACTTTGTGGGTTACATGTTCGTATTCTCATAGCAATCATCACAAATGCTGACAATATGTTCCAGACACCTGAACTTTCCACATTTCCGGCAGAAGACTCGAGTTTCCCTACTTTTCCTCGAGCTACAAAATCCACATCTTCCCCTTTTTCCATCCGGAGAAGAAGTAGAGTGTCCTGGAATTTCCTCAGACAACGCTCTTTTAGGCGTAAGATTCATCGATCCCGGAAGTTGCTCAATTTGCACTCTCACTGACAAATGGGTGTGGATCAAATCTTGCGATATAATTCTCAAAATACTAGCACCAGTAGGGTGCCTCGGTCTGGAAAAATCTAAAGGCATTTCCTTCATGTTCTTACGAATCGCTCCGATAACTGTCAGGTTGAAGTCAATAAGTAGTTTTTCCAAAACTAGAATGCTTGTAAACCGAGTATCTAGAGTGACATTCCAGAACCTTCAACTACACTACAGAGTCTCTACACGATCTCACTAGGACCATTAGGTTGTTGTCCGATGTACACCCTCGACCTCGAGATAACGAGTATAATAATACAATCTTGCATCACATAGAGCAAACATTTTTATACCATACCTGCCATGTTCGAAGGGAATCAACTGTGTGAAGCTACATTTGCCTCTGAAACCATCTAGTTTCTCATCAATAGGTACGTAATCTTACAGATTGTACCTATACCTCTGCAACTTTCAACGAATTTGTCGTAGAACTCGCGAATAAGGTGCTAGTTTATCCGTTCTCAATCTCTCTGGTCGGGTATTTCTGTTGTCGAACCTTAGGCATCGTAATAGGAAACCTAAACCATTGCATAGACATAGTCAGTCCGAATATTTATATCAATGATCACATCTCCTTCAAAGTTTGTCGAATTTTAGTAATCCAACGTGCAACAGTGAACCTATTTCAGTTGGGTTAGTGTGTTTAGCATCTCATTCTTTTTTAAATTCTCTGCTACCATGCAGATTAGTGTTTTGATCAATGATATCAATCATCAAAGTACTTGAAAATATCTGTTAGTTTTTCTAGTGCCTCTGTTGCAAATCTTCCTGGTGAACTTTTGCTTTCGACACTTCTCTATGTGGCACGTATTTCCTTCATTTCGTGGAATTATTTTTTTCCAGGAACATATTTTCGTGATCGGAATAATTTACGCCTGTTTCGTTTTATGATACGTCTTGTTCTGTTTCGCTGCTTCCGTCTCATTCCTCAACCAAATCTGTTTCTTCTCCCGAATCGTCGTCGTATTCTTGTATTTCTTAGGCACTTCAAAAGTTTGTTGTTGCTCTTTTAAGTTTGCCATAATTGAAACCTGTAAAAAAAGTCGTCAGATATTGTGTGTGGAATATACATGTAACTTCACCACAGTTCAGTTGAACTTGTTCTGATCTGTGACTGAATACATCTATGGAACGTTTATCATGTAAAAATGATTTTCGGTTGTTATGTGGCTAAATCGAATGATGAAAAAGATGTGGGTTAGAGTCCGGACTCGATTCCAGATAAACCTCCTCGATATTAAATAATACAATATATGATGATGATGATGATGATATTATCTGGACTTCCATCTCTTTCAGCCACTCACCTTTGTATCTAATCTGATGATGTTTCCATCATGGAACAACACGCAGAAAATAAATTAAATTCATGCAACAATCTCCACGTATGTGAGTCGCCAATAAAATAAAAGAAAAAACAAAGCAAATTTAGACATTTTCCGTTTTCCTAATAGTTCAATAGTTGCCTTCAATTCTAAATGAGAGTGAGGAAATAATATTGAAAAAGAAAATGGCTGAAATGGACCTATGGAAAGATATTTGGAATGCTGTACAGAATACCGGAAACTGCTCTGAAGGAATTTGATGAGGAGATATTCCCGAATATAAATACTCTTCTTGAATTTTGAAAGTACTACACTCATACGACTAAAAAGTTGGATATGTTTTTATTTATTGAAAACATGAACGATGACACTTATGTTAGGACACCGAATATGATTTGATCTCTCCTAAAAACAGTTCAACAAGGCGTTCGACTCTTCTGATCTTATCTGAAGTGGCCATGACTGTCTATGGCCCCCCTCTCAAATATCACCAGGATCCGCCCTTGTGAAGATCAGCCAACAAATTCCATCCAATGTTTCCTCTAAAAATATTAGGGTAGGGGTACTTAACCGGGACCTAATTCGAACAAAGTGCTATCTCGATAATATGGAATTTCAATTAATATTGGGATAGAATTTAGTAGGGGATATAATCGGGCCATGCCGATTGAGCTTGAGTGCCTGGATTATTATAACTGCAGTAAATCTCGTTCAAAAAAATGCTCCTCGCCATATTAGGAAATGATTATTCTCCAACTCATAATAAAGGAATCTTCTTTTCTTACCCTTGTCATCTGTATGTGGAATATTATTTTGTTCTTCAAATTCTTCCCTACTTCTATTCGTTACGCCACTGATCATATTTTTCTAGAATGGAATTATTTTCTGGATTGTTGCCCGATAGTTTGTTTCAATTTTGTGTTGTGGACTATCATGACTATCAAGTTATTGCAGATGTTCAGAGATATTCGTTCGTATTTCATTTCTACAAATTTTAGAGCCCATTTGATTCTGTTTATTGTGAGAAATAAAATCTTGTATCTGCCACATTGACTTATATGGCCAATAATTTCAGACAGTACATTAGATTTGACTGATATATAGTCAGTTTCCAGTAAAGTTATAGTTATTGCCCTCTGGTAACCAACATCAATAAGGATTTTCCGCTATCGTCACATATATTTTATTGTCATCGGAAATCTACCTCACTACTCGTATGGGAATAGAATAGATATTCCTTCGCCTGCATAAAAAATAGTGGTTTGTACAAGTGTGGATACATCGCACGAAGACAGATTAAAACTCATCTCACCTATTGACTTGACAGAAAGGAACAAAGTTCATTAACAAAACAATTACCGATAGGTATATATCATCAGACAAACCTGCCTTTTTGGCATTAATCAACCTATGACACCAAGTGTGACCAATTAAAAAAACTGCTGGCCAGTGGCAGCACGCCAGGGTCGGCAATGAAGTTTCATCATCAACACTATTATTATCAGATAATACCGCATACGTAACTTCGAGGGCTTTTGAGCTTCTATGGAGGAATTTCCTTTTATGTGTTAAGAATTAATTTGAAATCGATTCATTTGTAATTGTACGTGAGGCATGAATCAATGAAAATATTGATATTCTGCATGCATATTGAAAAGGTAGAAGATATCAACGAATCAGGTTGCTATTTTGGATTTTTGATAGAAGAAAATAAGTGAAATTACTTTTTCCGTGAATCCGGTGACGAAGAGCCTAGCGGCTTCAGGTGTGACACTTTCCAGAGTAACTGGTCTTCATTTGATTATCGGGTTACAGTTCAATAAATATTTCAGTGCCTGTCTGTATTATTTTCATTGAAATATTATCCGATGAGAATAGTGACAATTTCTATGCTGTAAAAGTTGAAAGAAGGACATTGGACGTTTGTTTGATATGTTATGAGAAAGTATATAATTCATTCTTTTATTATACTATTTCACCATCTGGATTCATTTTTGTTTATTCCTTCCTGAATCCAATTGTCCATCCTTCTCTTCCCTTTATATAGACAGAGTAGTAGATACCCTGGGCTTTAAAATTGATATAAAAAGACGAAAGTAATGGCCATCACTAGGAGAACCGAATCTAAAACGTAACCAAGTTCAAGTATTCAGGTACATGGCTAACATCTGATCTGAATCCTAGTACAGAAATCAGATCGCGCATAGAACAGGCCAGATCAGCATTCGATAAAATGCGACCAGTGCTTTGTAACCGATCACTGAACTTGAAATTATTTGAAGTTATTTGTAATCTATTCCGTTTTGCTGTACGGATCTGAAGTCTGGACCCTAAAGGCCGAAACACCAAGGCGGCTGGAAGCATTCGAAATGTGGGTGTATAGAAGGCTCTCAAAAATACCCTGGACAGGACCACGTCAGTAATGAAGAAGTTCTGAGAAGAATAGGCAAGGACAGAGACTTAGCTATCGACATGTAATCGACAGTATAGAATGAAGTTGCTGAAAATAATAGTGGAAGGCAAAAAAGAAGGCAGACGAGGTATAGGAAGACGCCAGCATTCGTGGTTGAAAAATATAAGAGACTGGACTGGACTAGACTCTTATTCCGAGCTGCTCAAAACCGGACCCATTTCGACGAGATTGTTGCCAACCTTCACCAAGGTGAAGACGGAACCGAAAGAAGAAGAATATCTTCCCCTGAACGTTCTACTGCCACTTCGATAATGAAGATCAATTACCCAGTTTGATTAATTTCATTTTGTTCATTCCATTTTTGAGAAAAATCTCGTTATTATTTCTCCCCGAGTTGTCCTGTCTTCGTTGGCCTGCAATTGCAAATATTTCGGGAATGTTCTGAACGACATCCTCTAGCCACACCTCTTCTGGATTTTTACTTTTTCAAGCAAAGCCGCGTTCGAAACTCGAACACTTCCTATGTTTTCAGTCATCTCAGACAGCCGATTGAATTCTGACTCGCCCTGTATGTCTCTTGTAAACATATCAAAGTGATTGGACTCTCGACGTTCGACGAAACTTCCTCATTTGTCAGAATATAAATCGGAAATCCGCGCTCGATAATAATAAAATCATTATCTCGCGTCCTATGTGCGCACGCCACTGTTTGGGCGTCTCTCCGCAGTCTGCTAGGCGCCGCGGCGTACCAGTCGAAACAACATTTCGTGCCTTTTTTCGCCTGACACCCTCGCAAACAATCGGGGGATACTGAAATAGATCCTATTTTTGCGCACAACAATATTTTTATCCAGCGTAACTGGATTCCAAGATAAAACCACTAAACCAGTTATGCACGAGCTGCCTCGAAGGAAATTCTGCTCACGAGACACAAATGATATTAGGTAATACAATCAATAAATAGTATATGATCCAAAGGGTGGAGCAGCGAATCATATTCCTTGTTTATACACAAATTTCACTGACATTTTGTGTGAATTTGGTATTCTTCACATTATAATGTTCCTCAATCAATTTTAATTCTATTATTCTATAACTAGTGTTATAAGATGCTCTTTTGTTTCGAGTTTCTTTATAAATTTTTCTTGTCTTCCTCCAACCTGAATACATCGATTTAAACGTCGCACATGATTTCGGCGGACTTGACTGTAATCCGTCCAATTAAGTCTTGCTCTGTTTCTACTGGAGGTTCGTAAACCAAAGAATTTACATGTCCTCACAGGAAAAAATCTTGAGACCTTAAATCGGGTGACCTAGGAGGCAAAGAAACTGCTCCATTGACATTGACATTTCGAACAATTGTTGTGATGATGTCATGTACAAAAGGCAAAAATTGAATGCATTGAATCCTATTCAGGCAATTCGTCGCCTTTTTAAATTTTAACGCGTCTCAGGGCGTAGCGTCGTGACACTTTTCCGGATATGGGACCCAATATTCAAATGTTTTCTACTGTTGCACTGGATAACCCCTAGAAGTTTGATCCCATAGTTCTCTAACACCCAGTATAACTAAAACATTAACATAGACTAGATGCTTTTGGACACGTAGGTATGCGGGATCGAAATCAGAATATCGATTACTGATGAATATCGCAAGTATATATCAAAAATACTGTGTTCATTAAAATGATTTGAAATATCCAAACCTCATGAGTATCGCAGATGCTGCCACCTATGTCTACCGTCGAACTGGTGTACGTAATAAATCGTATCAGTATCAGTCAGAAAAAATAATTGTACATCAAATGGACCATTACATAATATTGAATAACGCCAATATCTCAAGAGTTAGTAGATTATGTGAGATGATTGGTATAATAATATAATACATACAGGGTGACTCACCTGAGAATACATAAAAAGTTATTCATTAGTGTAACCACAAAGTACCTCCTAGATTTTAGGAAAATCCCAGTAAATTCATGAAAAATTTTCAAAGTGAAGCCTGCAATGAAGCGACACTGAACATGAATATCACTTTGAAGAACGTATTGGCATACCGTTACCAAATGTTGACAACTGCATCAGAAGAAAACGAAGTGCAGGATATCGGAACAACGCTTGAACGACTTTCCCCAACAAGTAGTAATTGAGCCTATATCATCTAAAGAGGCCAGAAGTGCAAGACAGTGACAGGTCGATACTCATCAAACAAAATATAGTAAGAATTTTGAGATAGAGATCTAGAAGTCTAATAAAGTTCATTACAACAAAAACTCGAGCTTGTGTCTTCACCAGGAAGGTGGTTCACACAAGCAAGTGATGATTGTTTCGCGAAAAATCTGAATGAGTTGAATTAGGAGAGCTTCTTGAAACGTCTGCCGAATGGCGATTGCATGGCCTGATGGTGCCGGATGACTAGAACACTCCACCCCATTCCAAGATTGAATCTTGTGCTCGCCTACTGAGAGGAAAGAAAAAGGAGCATGATGATTCTTCACCCAGACTTCGTGATAGGAAGTCTAATTTTTCAATTTAACATTCGAGTTTCAACTAGATTTCGCTAAACCAAAGCGCGAGATGTGTCTCGCAATTTGAGACCAAGGAAATAGTCGTTTAGATGATACACCGACTGGAACTGTACTTTTTCAGTGGGCTGTTTCCAAGTTCAAACGATGTGACTTTTCCGTTAGAGAAGCTTTGGAATATTTTTCAATTGGCACAAGAAGAAATATTTCTGCAGATGCTAATACCTGATGAATCTTCGGAATGATTAGGCGAATACAGTGATTGATGCTAAGTATGCCAATTGCCCAATTACTACTTGTTCCCGAGATAAATCACAATCATCTATAATCTATATAGAGGGTGTTCCGAATTGAGTAGGAAAGACAAATTGTTCCATCAAATGACATTTCAGGAGAAGCCCATTCTTTCAAGAGGAAATGAGGGAATTTTCTTCCATTGAATTATCGACAATATTCCTGGAAGCTAATTATAGCAGTCTCTGCGTCGATTTTTCTTCGCAAAGAACTTTGCAATATCCTCCCCATCTAATAAGGTTCCTAATTCATCTGTGTAACATGTTGAAATTTGGCTAAATTAATATTGAAGTTCAGACCTTGTAGACCGCCAACATTCACATTTTGTACTTTCTGATGGGAATATATACAGTGGCGGTTGAAACTGATACCACCTCGAATATTTCCAAATCAAATATTGGAATTTCACCAAAGCACTTGTTCATACAGAATGAAATATTAACAAATCATCTATTTGTTGCAGTAGGTGGAAAATATATTCTTTTGCAAAGTTCTTGCAAGGCAAAAAACGACTCCATGAGAAACGTCGACGAAACCGAGTCAATATATTTCTTAGCAAAGAACACGTAGAGAAGAATGATGTTTTGTGTCGTCTAAACGCTAACAGCAGGTTCCGCTATAATGGCATTAAATTTCCAAGAATATTTGCAGATTTTCATTTTGGCACAAACAGTTAGTGTTTAGTGAAAAGTAGTGATTATGTAGTTTGATCATAAATAGAGAAGTAATCTATCCAAACCTAAAATTTCCCCTTCTGAATCAACGTTGATTGTAAAATTTCCGATGATACTGATCTTGTAGTGATTTTTGTGACGTCTTCTAATGACTAAATAAACTACTAACATGTGAGCATGATGTAATAAGAATAAGAAGGAGTTGCGAGTTTTCCTGAAGATGATGTCAAACAATTATTTCGATTTCATCCATTCGAATCATTTTATCGTGATTTCATAAAATATACAATAATTCAACTTTCCTGAATGCAAAAAAATCTACGTTCAAATTTCTCAACATTGCGTTGAATAGGAATGCATGTGCCATTCTTATTTCAACATGCATGTGAGTTGATTTTTGTTACAATCAATATAAAGTGCTGATAATAATTAGGCTGTACAGTTTTGACAGAATAAATTATAATTGAGATGTCAAACGGGCAGAGTACTTCCACCATTCTTCTCTACATCGTGGCATTGAAATGGATAATGAACGGAAAAATTGATCTTGAGGACTCGAGTGTGTATAATCGATGGATAAATATACATCATAGAAATCCGAATCTAATCGCGTCTCCTAATCTTAGATAATCCTAACCTAACCTAACTCTGGAAAAACCTTGGGGAAAACGTTGGCGCGCTGGCAATCAATAGTTAATTATTTCTTCCTCATAATCATAATGAAAATCCCATTTCTGTGTCTTATTTTCAGAACTTATTTTGGAAGTACTGAAAACACGTTTCAACATCAATAAAGTTCATTGAAACGCTCATCCAACAGTATTTAACATTATGTGGCAAGAGTTTGTGACACCCTAGAGTCCTAGAAAGATATATGATGAGAAGAATATAATATCATGGATGGCTGAAATGGCAATAAAGCGTTCTGTCGATAAAAGCAATAATACATTGATACTCGAGAATTCTTCAACCCCATTCCCATATAACTGAATATCTTTTTCTCACATGTCTCTTCTTTGGCTATACATATGAACGAATGTCATGTTCAATATTTGGAAGGTACATTTCTCAAGAACGGATAGTTCTGGAAATATCATCCGGACAAATTTCGACGGTATCATTCCTCTCTACATGTTTTTTTTAATATCACTGATGAATCCATGTGCGATCGAAATGTTCCATCTGAAGAACTTATATTCAACGAGTTTTCTCGAATATTTCGTAATTTTTTCAGTTTTATTGCTGGTGTTTATTTATATCCTGTCGAATTTTCGGAGGTGTCAATGTTTCAGTCAATGAGAAGGTTCATTTTATTATTTTCATACACTGCATTCAAGTTCTGGTTCTCTTAGGGTTACAAAGATAATATGGGAATTGTTGTTAAGTGAGTATTTTTGTATTCTTTGTCGTATAGGTATATTATCTCCAGTAGACTGTGTGTCAGTTTCAAAAAATTTCATTGGCTATAACTCTGAAGATCGATTTTTGTTAAAAAAAAATACGTTTCGGTAGAATGGAGAGGAAAGTAGTTTATTATTGGCAGTTGTCTTCTAAGCGGGACAACCCCAACCCAAAAATTTCAAATAATAACTCCTAGAGCCGAGTTAAGAGCCATTCTTTAGATCCTTCAGCCTTCCAAAGTTTTGAAACTCTGTGTTCAATATATTGTTGTATGGAGTATGGAGCTTTTCTTCTTTCTGTTGACAGCCCGAAAGGAAAACCTATAATGTTTGAGCAACATCGTGTTCATAATTTAAAAACAAATTTATCTAACCTCAATAAATGTGTCTTTTAGTGTACATGAAATATCTTGAAGATATGATTCTTAAGACTAATTTCTCAAACTGCACATCTGCAAAAAAGTATGGATTTCCACTCGAATGCCTTTATAATCGACCTCTGTGTCGAAATCCCAACCGAAATAATGGCAAACAGCCGAGGATATCCCCATGTCAATGCAGGCAAGCTATGAGTTTGATAAGATGTGGACCAAATAGGGTCGAATGAGCGCAGTGTTGTCATGGAGATAGACCAAATTTCCTGTTTTGAGAATCCCGCATGAGTGAATATGGAAGTAAACACATTTTCTTCTCCTATAACTTGCTCTCCCTTGACAAAGGAAAAAGAGAAAGATATATTTAGAGATAGAGTTGAAGGTTACAAATGCGTATATATCGGTAAGCCGTATTCATGAAAGTCTCGAATAAGAAATCACTTGTTAGCAGGATGCGTGAATATCGAAGGAAATGAAAAATGGTTGCTCTCGTGTAGATTGTAAAATTATAGGGGGGGTCGAGAAGGCTATACATATAGCCTCACAAGTACCTGTGCCTGAGAGTTGTCTGACTTTATTCGAGTCCCAAGTTGTCTTGAGATTATTCATCCATAACCAAACTGTGTTTTCGATTGAAGAATATAAAAACATGGATTCTTTCAATAGTATATTACTTATGACCCCTATCATCCTCTATATGGATACAACCATTTTTTTGATTTTTTGTCTCCAAGGACATCGTGGAGATCAAATGTGTTCCTCAATTTCATATGATACTGTTAGATACCCCCGGTTAGGTATACAGATGATTCTCCTCACTATTGACACACACTCCTAATGACGTCGCCATTGACCCATTTTATCTCACCTATTTGTTGATCTTGGCAGTCCCCACTCCAGTATTTTATTCTCTTGTAAAAGTTAGTACAAATCCTTTACAGGATGTAATCTGCATTGTTCTGCTCCACCCAGTTGACTGTCCAAGGATTGACTATTGTGATTTGATGCCTCGTATTGGCACAGTATGTGTGATACTATTTCGAATTCCTTATTTTATAATCCGCAGGGAAGTCCTCCATTTTACAGTTCTATTTTGTGGAGGTACTCTTTTACTGACGCATAACCAGTCATGAGCATTGTTACTATTTTTTGATTGTGCCCTGTTGAGTGCCAACTGGTTCACTGTTGTTTATTAATAGTCTGCTTTAATATATTCCGTGTTCATTTCCTGGAATTTTTCCCAGTAATCTTCGTGGTTTTTCAGAATCGAGTCTTGTACAGACCTTCGTACTGTTCGTTCAGATAATTCTGTAGTCTGATCTGGATCTGACAAGTTTTGGAAAGAAAAAAGTTAGGAAATTTATTTAGGTGTACTTCAAATTCGAAACGAACCAATCCAACTGCACTGGCCTACGCTAATTTCCGCCAGTTTTTCTACTAAAACGTTATGGACTCCGTTTTGATGAACATGAAAGATAATTGCAACATGTATTTACGTCCATCTTTAACACGAGCAACAGCTTTCACGTAATTTTCCGCACTTGAAACCATGGTAGGAGTAATCGTTCTAAACAAGAATTGGTATTTGGAAAGAATTTGGATACATTATTATATTATACATTATTTTAACTATTACACCAGAAATTAACGAAATTAGTAATTTTATCTACAGTCTTCTGAAGAATTTATGAAAATCGAATAACACAATTATGAGACCTAAAATGTAACCAATAATTTACTTATTGCGTTTCTTTAACATGAGATTATATTCTCGAAATATTCTCACTGTCCAACTTTTGAGTTTGACACACTGCATAGCCGTTTTTTCGTCGAATAAACTAAAGTCTAGTTAATAAAAGTAGTCTAATAAAACGTGTCCAAATCTCTTGGATAAAAAAAGCGAGCAATGTCTCATCCTGTAAAATCTACTTGATACCAGCGTTGTCGAATCCTAAACAGCACATTATACATAATGCAACGAACAATTTAAACAATTGCATGACTGACTGGGAGTTGGTGTATGATCGAGAGGAGAGCTCTATTGTCAAAAGTGCTCTTCCATTCAGTTCGGTCCCTTGCTTCAATCTGCTCGCTTTGTGTGTCTGAAGACCCTCATCGCGCTAAAATCAACAACTACTGTATTTGGTACTTTAGTGCTAACTAGTTCGGGAGTTTTTCATTTGACTTTTGTAGAGTTGTAAGCTGGAAACTTTCCGCACAGTAGTATGAAGGAAACGAAAAATGGCGATGATGTGAGTACTAAATAGTGTATCCTTGAAAATATACGGCGAGGAAATATACAGTTCGTTCCTTTATTCATGTCTTGAAATTGCTGAATTGTGAACTATAAGAAATACTAGGACGATCGTTTCGAAGGTTTATCAGAACAGAATTGATGCAAATTCCAGATAAAATAAAACACCCTTCTTACATTTTTGGATATTTTTAAAAACGAAAATTCCTGTATAACTCGAGAAGGAACTCGCATTAGATTTTTTTCGACCAATGTAATGCTCTTCAAAATAGTTACCTTATTTCCGATTTAGTCGTCTTTCTTCGTATCTCTTATGGTTTATAATATAGCAATTTTAATATGATATGATAATATGATAAAAGAAACGGTCTGTATAGGCACTCATTTGATACTTCTTATCAAAAATCATTCTTATCTACATTCTTAACAGATTTATATCATCGATTGATAATATTGAATCATGGAATGAAAGGTCACTTGTCAAAAGTCCAATATCATTTATGATACGTAATATCGTGCCCCATATTATTATAAATATCATTATAATCATTGTTATCTGAACTATTTTTATTATCATTACATGTTGTGGTTTTATTTGATTGAGAATCGATATAATCATATGTAGAGCGTGCTGGAAGTGAGGATAGTACGAAATTCGAGTTTCAATATCACTCAACTGACTCTATTGTATAGGTAGATGTTATCACATTTCGATATACCATTCGATAGGAATACAAGGTACTCATTTGAAAATGTGGTTTCTTTACTTCCATCGAAGGAAATTCGTCTATGACACAGTTTAGATACATTCATCATCCTAAAGGTCTTGATTATTCGACAAAATGGTTAAAGAATTCCGACTGTTCTAGTATTCATTGGACCTTTCGTGTACTTCAAATCTCTCATTCCTTTTTTCCCACCACAAAAATCCGATTTGAATCTCTTTTTTGACAAATAAGAAACATAGAGGCAGATTATGGTTCCATTCCAGACTATTCCGCCATCAATTATTAATTATTATTTTCTGACTTTAGAAGACACTTTAATACAGTTTGAACGTTTTGATCTTGGGGCAAATCACGTGTGAAGTTTGGGAAGTTTCGAGAACTATGACAAAGTTTGAGGAAGTTCGAGGAAGTCTGAAGAAGTTTGGGAAGTCTGAGGAAGTTTCAGGTATTCTGAGGAAAGTTTGGGGAAGTTCAAGGAAGTCCGAGGAAGTTTGGAAAGTTCGAGAGAGTCTGGGGAAGTCGGAGGAAGTTCGAGGAAGTCTGAAGAAGTTTGGGGAAGTGGGAGGAAGTTCGATGTAGTTCGGGGAAGTTCCATGACCCATAGGTGTATATCTTTTTTCGCCGTCCTTTGACGTTTTGAGTACAGAAGCGGCCTGTCTCGTATTCCTCGGGAATAAACAATAAACTGTATAGGTACATAGCTCGCCCACTGCCAACCTACTGCTGTGTAGTTGGGGAAAGGGCAAGTCGCATTTACAGAAGCGTAGCACGCCGCATTTGCCAGATCCGATGTACAATTTCTAAACTGTGACTATACCCACCATTTTCGTACTACTTGATTTTGAAAAATTAATTCGGGCAATGCCCACTCGAATTTCGCTTAGACTCTGTATGTATCCGAATCCGAACGTGGACGTCCTGTAAGCAGGGGCCCCCGTCACGTCGTCTCGCTGTTGCGAAGGGAAACGAAATTCCGGTGACCTCGTTCGAGCGACGGCGATCAATATCGCAGGAGGCCGCCCCCCACCCAGGAACCGGCAGCGAGACCCGCCCGGCCCGCCCACCGCCGGGCAGGCGCGGCTGGCCGCGCTGTTCCCGACGGAGCTGGCGGCGGCGGCCGCTGTTGCCAAGTCGGCCGGGATTCCCCAGACGCGGGGATTCGATTAGAGCTCGTTCCCCGCTCTCGCCGAACGGTCCGACATCCGAATTCAGGGGGTTTGTAGGTACGGTCGATGTAGGTTAACGGTAGATGCTCGAGCAATTTGGCTCGCTTCGTTTGGGATAATCACGGAGTCTGCTTTCACTCCACATCGGGCGATTTTTCTGAGATGCATCTTCAATATTTCAGAACAAAAAAATAATTGAAAAGAATCAACACACGAAATTCTTTTATTGATAGGGGAATGACATATCGTTATCATCATATCAAATCATAGCAGGTAAAGGATGCAGCTTTTCATGAAACCAATATTCATAAAGTTATACTCCAAATTCATAACAACTTGACTCAGTTGCATGCATGCATGAGTCAGTTTCGACCGTATATATTGAGAGTCGGTACATATTGCTCGTAATACATCTTGTTCCGAAGTTGATCTCAGATAATTCACCATCACTCTTCATGTGGTTCAAATGAAGTTCGTGAGATTTTTCAGTGAGATGGTTAGCATTCCGATGTTTTTTTATTTTGGCTTGAGGAGAGAATAGTGATGTTCTCTATCGACCAACCTTCATAACTTTTCGAATTCCCTATTCTATGTGAATCTAAATGTTCAGAGGCTGTGTTTATAAGATTCTGCAAAAACTCGAGTAGTTATACGAATGATCAATTCTGATATACCATTTTCGACTCCTAAATACATTTCAAACAGCCATTCTTCATAATCAGGAAGTTCCATTATGCCCCATTGTCCCACTGTCTTGACAATTGGTCCTCTGTCGAAAAAATAGTTCAAGGTCGGTTTATTCACTTCATTTTCCACCCACCATCTGACTATTGTATCATGTATGTGTTGTTCCTCACTTGGCAATCATCATCTTCAGCTACTTTTCCGTTCGAGGAAGTACGTTTTTTGCTTTGAATTTCTGCTTGCATAGAAAGCGAATCAACTTATAGGATAAGATGGTATTCTCTAAAAAACATTATATTACGTACACACTAACTATCGGAAATATCTACTCTCAACGTGGGTGGGAAATGTCTCGTAAAACACAAACGGATCAGAAAAGGTTGCCAGTTCAGTAATGTAAAATCGGGGAGAAAATCGTGGGAAACTCATTACATTTCGGGTGCTCAACAAAATTGGTTCATCCTTTCCTATTCTTTCTTCCTGCTTATTAGGAGACAGCCTTACGAAAATTATAAGACAGCACGGTGGAATCGTTGCTAAAGGCAAGATTCCCCCGCATAGTACTTTCCTTACATAAATTTGTAACAATACGCTACCTAATATATTTTATCCACAAAAATCTAACTTCCTCAACTAAAACTCTAACGTACAGATAGCTGATTAACAGTATTCTATTCGTTACAGCGGAAAATCACTTAAATGTCAGTTGTTAGATGGCGACACAAAAATGAAAACAAAATCAGTATTATTGATAATTGCACAATCGGTGTTATGAACATGTTGATTCAGAAGTAGTAATAAAGGTTACTTCTCAATTAATGATCGAACTTCATAATTACAATCTCAAAACATCAACTATTTGTACAGAAATCTGTAAAAATGTCGCCATCTTCTGGGGAGTTTCACAACTTAAATGAAATTATGGCGGAAAATGGCGTTAGCATTTATGACGAAACAAAACACGATCAGTGACTGCACCAGTGTTTTGTACATCGTTGCTTGAACATATCTACGGTTTCATAAAGGCCTGATAACGTATGCAAAATAAAACTGTTTGTAGTTCATCTGTCCTACGAGTCTTATAATTTAACCATAACCTTCTCTAAATATCTCTTGGAATAGTACAGATTACGAAATCGCTATTTCAATACCTTCTGGTGAACCTAAATCTTCGTTGAAAGGGGCGAAGAAAGACCTTGTTACTTTTTACGTTCCCGAATGGATCAGGAAATATATTCAGTCGACTGTTCACATAGAAAAAAGTGTGATCAATCCTGAATTCTGAACAATAATGTAATATTTATTTTTCTGCTATTAGAACTATTTTTATATCCAAACTCTGAAGTTGTTAACAAAACATTCGTATCTATTATACTCTATCGTGTCATCTTTCTATCATAATATTTATTGGACACTGGCCTACAGCTCCCCCGAATAAAAGTTGTTCCGCCGCCAATGTATTTCAAGGGTGTTCTAATACTTTGTAACCCATTTACTGAACCAGTTTTCAAACACTCGATTTGGGATGTGCATTATTCAATGGAAAAAGACATTTCCAGCTGCCGGTTCTGCTCGATTTTGATTACAAAGGAAATCGATATCAATTTTCCGTCTACTACATTTTATTCGAGAGTGACGTGATACGTGATCATAATTCAATGAACTTTTTGGTTTAGCGGCCCTCATTCTCAATTCCCTATTGATTTTCTTAGATCACTAGAATTTCTGTGGTTTCAGTACACCGCGGAATTTGATCAAAATAAACCAGAAATTCATGAAGGGTTTCCATCAGGCGAAATTTCATGGTGATTTTACTTTCTCAGAATACTATTGAATATCCGTATCTTGAAGAAGACGAGTGAAGTTTTTATATTTTGTAAATATAAACTCTATGATTTTGGAAACCGCTTTCGATTCTTGTGGTCGTAATTTTTTACATCATTGCCTACGTGCCTGAGAACAACATGATTACATGATGAATTCATCGATTCTGACTTAGAACTTTTCTATCTGCAAAATGTTATTTTTACTCATCTCCTTAGTTGCCGAAGTAACTCTCAAAAGCCCCGAAGGGCTTGTGCGAGAGATGGAGACGGGGATCTACACTTTATACAAGTGGAATCCAAACCACTGTGGCATTTGAGATAGTTCTATATAGAACTTTATGATATACATTATACAGCGCTTAAATGAACCCAAATCCAAAGTGAATCCAATATTGTCTGAGAACAACATGATGAATTCATCGATTCTGACTTAGAACTTTTCTATGTGCAAATTAATTTATATGAGTAAATTCAATATACTGTCTGTATGTTAATCGAGGAGGTAGTTCATTTTTTTTAAGACATGCATATGTTGGTCTGCCAACTGAACACGCAGTGTCTAAGTCTGGTCTAATCGATGACATTTCACATCAGCGATAACTTTTAATTCTAATAATGTACGTAATGAACGAACAAGAAATCCAAGCTGTTGCTGGAATACTTCCAGGTGCTAAAATACCACATCATCATCGAGGTTTTACACACAATATTATCCAATCTGTGTTTTAATCCACGTACGTTGATATATTTTCATCCGATGAATCTTATTAGAACCTTGGTATTCCTTGGCTATCCCTGATATGAGAGCTTTGCTCGCTCAGCTCAATGATTTCCGCCTATGGCGTTTTTTTCTTTTATCTCTTCATCTTTATCTTTTCTCGAAGCCCTTCATGTCCTCTAATGTCTACGCATTCATGTCTCTTTTTTTTCAAATTCCTTGAAAAATTTTCTTGTTAACATAATTTCTGCAAACTTATATAGTATGTCCAATAGGGTAGTTATCCATTATTTCCTTTCATTATGACCAAAAACTGTCGATGCTCGAATTCAATGTAATTTTTGTTATAATCCAACACACAAATATGAATATTCACAGTGGTTCTCTCAATTGACAGATGATTCATGACAATGATTATTGCTTGCATAGATTGAATCACCCTTATTCTAGGTTGCTTGGCTGGCCAATATAAAAATATTGATGCATCGATAAATCGTTTCAAAATTTAGTGAATGTATCAATGTGTCTAGGATAGTTTTGGCACAGTTGAAAATCCAGAATGTACGAATGTACGAAGTAGGATATTTCCATCCTCTTTTACTATTAATAAGGTTCCTTTTCATCCGTGAGGTGTCCATCTGCAACCTCCTACGTCAAGGAAACCCCCAAATTGGACTTCCTATTGGATGATAGCCTTAACTGTGAATCATAAAAGAACCTCGTGACATTCGACAATTGCTGGACGCTGGACAATGCGTCAGTTGGCCATTAGCGAAATGATCAATTTCATAAGAATTAGATTGCGAAAATTCAAAATCTATATTTATATAATATAAAACTATATCTAAATAAAAAAGTCTATATGGAGTGCTGCTATCTGGTTATCAGTGGTCAATATTGACGAGTTGCCAGTTAGATTAAATACACTATAGTATGGTCATCGTCCATATAGATATTCTGCTGATATAGAGTCTGCTCACTCCTTTGGAGTGCTCAAAACGCCGGCATTTTTTTCTACCAGTCATCACGCGATAACGTGCGAACTTTTGTTTTATTATGCATCAGGTATCCAGTATTATTTAGCCATTTTCGAACCTCTGCAACAGGTTTAGGGTGAGTAGGCTGAGTGATTATAATGGGGCATAAAATAACAAGTAATAAGACCTATTATGTTTATATCCGAAATTCTAAAACATGAAAATTTATCGTGAGCAAGCGAATGTCTTTTCATTTAGTTCGGTTAGTTCTTTCAGCGAAAAAAATCTGTACACGAATATGTATACGTTCTTGAGCCAAGATTCATTTTGATATCGTTTTATGATCTCTTGAAATAGTCAATGTGTAAAAGTAAATCATGTGTATTTCTCCAACCAAATATTTTTCATGCATTTCAATGTACTGAGTCACTTCCTGCTATTCAATCTGTGAAGTTCAACTCAACAGCATCGATGAATCAAAAAATGTATTGAAATTTCAATGAGATATTATATTTTTCACAAATTTTGTACAATTGTTAATTTCGGATTCTCTTCATTCATGCATCGGCATTTGCAAATTCCAATGTATAATAAATTCTAACTCTGCTGTATAAAATGATTATGAGAAAGATTTGGATATGGGCGATTCATATCTACATTAAAATATTCCTCCACAGAAATATTTGCGGATGGTTTTGCTGATTTGATTTCCATTTAACCATAACATATCGAAGGACAATCGTCAAATTATCCATTCTTGTTCTAGCCACCTAAGTCACATCCCGAAAGCACTGGCGTCAGTTTCCAGACACCCTGTATTATAAGAAAAATACATCTACGTTCTGCTGCAAGAATTTCTAAACATTTATCAAAAAACAAATCGGCTATTTTCATGCCTAAAATACGCCAGTTAGCTTCTGGGTTGAGAAACACTTTCACATCCATAGTAATATAGATTTCCAAAATGAAAAACATTTTGCCTAGACAGTCAGTCTCAACCTTTCAATGCAGTCAGTATACGATCTGATCGACTCAATAGAAACACTTCAAATAAGTCTAGTAATCTGTAATACCTGATACACCAATTCAACAACTAGTGTTCGGCTCTGCCACAATAGAAAGCTACGCTAATGTTCCCCATAAAATATCCATTCTATTATTATTCACTGAGGAATGATGAATTGATCAGTTGTATGAAATGTTGTAGTTGTACGTATATTTTCAGTACCTAGCGTAGAATGAATGGAGTGTGATCGGGAAAAAACTGGTTTCATTGTAGAAATGAATGAAACTGCTAACCAGTAAACCAGATATTTATAATGTTCTGGCAAGTCCAGCTGCTGAAATTTCATTATCCCATTCAAGAATACCCATTATTGAGTCATAATAAGCGATAATATTACCTACATAAATGACTGCTTTATTTATTATCAGTCTGGGGTCTGGGAATGTTACACATTTAGTATTTCACCTATAAACACTATAGTGTGTAGGTTTCGATGCTCGAGAAATAGGAACCCCTCCAAGACGTTAAAACATTTTAATATTGAAATGATGCATTACTTTTTCTACTTCCACTTGTATATTGCCAGATTCCTTCACATACTAAGGAACATATAAGTATCATATATCAGTATCAGTATCACAATGCTTGAACTAACCGTTACCATGGAAACTACTGCTTGATTTTGAAAGTCATGGTGTGTTTTGAACTGTCAAATCAAGCATTTCTCAGTCTGACATAACGACAAGTATCGAGAATAAAGCATTTATCCAGCGAATAGAGAGGGTTTACCTCTATAAACGGTTCGGTAGATCTAAATTTTTGATACGTTGTCTAGCATGGTTATAGTAAGTTTTCAAAATGGAAGATGCACAAATCCCCTCCCTCCGCGCCAGCCGCCATATTGAAAAAATGATAAATATCGGCACGTTTTTTAGATTCATGCTTATGAATGAAAAATCGCATTTTCAGAATTCAGAATTAAATTTGTAGGGTATTTAATCACTTACAAAATGCATGCATGAGTTTTTGGACTACCAACCCTACAGAGTGGGAGATGAATATAAATAAAAGTTAGAAGGAAGTTAAAGTTGAAGTTGAAGAAGTTATTGATGGTGAGTACCTTCTGCACAATGTTGCATGGAACAGAACCTAGATCTTTAGAGGGATTTCCCAGGATTACGTCAAGTAAGTTCAGAGTCAGTATGGCCACCGATGTGATGGTGATTTTTGAAAGCTACACTACAGATCAACACCACACCTCGAGATAAGAGCCTGGCCGAAGAAAAGAACAAGGACCGATTCGGGAAACTGCTCCCCAGTGAAATTCAAGCATCAAACATTGCCACAAACCAAGTTTCCGAAGATGCTGACAGGTTGATAGTTCCCCACGTACGACGCCGTCATCATTGTCGGGAAAGACATTGACCTACTCGTCCTACTCACTGGCACAACACCAGCGGTTAATAATATCTACCTCAAAAAACTAGCGAGAGGGAAACAACTTCTACAAGTACAACTCTGAGAGCTGTAACTGACACCACTTCAATCATTTTTGGGTTTGGGAAGAATAAATTTTGCCAACTGTCTAGAGAAGACCCATCATTACTTGAGCAGACGGAGAGTTTCGAGGACCCTGCTGCCGGTTTCCAAAAAAATCCAGCAGCAGTGGACAAAATCTTGGTATCCTTGTATGGTGGCACTAGAGAGTAGTTGAACTCCTTTCTCTACAGCTAATTGAAGACAAGTACCATCAATCTTAATCTGGCTAAACTATCTGCGATCACTAACGCAACACATGGATAGGATGGGGATTGTTGAAGTCCCTACCTACGGAGTGGGGCTGGTGTAGAAATGCTGAAAGGCTGGAACCCATCAGAATGAGTAGACACGCTGCTCCCTCAAACCTGCTCAGGACCATCTCAAGCAGCGGGCCTAAAGTGTTTCACTCTTTGCAAATTGAATGTATGGAACATGTTCCATGTCTTGAAGTGTTACTGATTGCTTCAATAATATGAAAGGGCATTTCCCACATAACGCGCCATGTTGGTTGTATACCTACCACAATATTGCTTCTTCAGCAATATACTGTGGACTGTCTTCATACTTTCCTGAATTTATGGATGCCAAACGACATAGGTACATTTTCGAAGTCATATATATGCTAAACAACCAATATAACAGACATATATACTGAGGCGGTTATAAGATGGTGTGATTACTGATGCGCTTTTGTTTCAGAAATTTTTCTAGAGATAAACAAATGAATGCGAGTTCGAGGACAATGTTTCAATGATTATCTGAGAGAGGGCGAGTGTGATGGAATTATTTTGCGATCTGCGATCATGAAATAAGAAATACACAATGTGTATCGTGTTTTGTGTCATTTGTGCGGTTGACAAATCTGTCAATCGATTTTCAAATTAATTGGCGCAAATCAAATTACAATTGAGAGACAAATAACTAATAACATTATATTTCGTATTCAATCAGTTCCCATATTTTCTCGTTTCTGTTAGTTCTAATATTAGTACTTTTGATATGGACTCATTTGTGTGGTATTTCAAGGGCTCAAAACTCTAATCTACACATGTTTAAAGCACCAAAAGTGAGTATATGTGAAACATTCGATTCATTATCTCATACAATATACGAAACAAAATATTCGAAGACATTTTTTGTTCATTTCAAGATGAAAAAATGCGTCAAAATTGGATATTATCTACAAAAAAATATACCACCTAACGTATATATTTGTTCCCAATATTTTCGCAAGAATCGTAACTGCTTGAAAAGATTGATGAAGGGGGCTCTTCGACTGCCCTACTGGTTAGAATAGTATATCATCTCAAACCTTGAGATGATATAATTCATGGAAATATTGCTAAATAGATTATTGAATCACTTCTCACACCGTATTTGGAATTTGCAATGCATGAATTTGTAGTTATTTCGAATTAAAATATCAACGAAAATATATCTGACCACCAGACCACCATTTTGCACTAATTTTCAACTTCTAATTTTCAACAACTAAGAGAGGAGAGGTGATTGAACGTCTCGATTAGTAATCAAGTAGGCGAATTCGAGAGATTTTTCTTAAGTTATTAACACGGCAAAACCACAGAGTGCGTGCACCAGTCTTATAACCATCTCAATATATACATACATAAATATACATTCGGCCACCAGGGTTGACTAGGGTCATCGTCAATCAAAGATAACTGATAATCCTCATGCAAAATAAATAAATAGTGTAAATAAATACCGTATGCTTTTTTGATGTCTCCGATGTTATTTTGATCGATGATTCCATGATACGTATACAGGCTGTTCGATTGCATCCTTTTTAATCTTTCATATTTTTTGGATGATGAAAAATGAATTATTTCATTATTCATTTGCTTGAAACAATTTTTTCCTCTGGATAAAAATTATAGGGTGACATTTGAAATAGGTTACTGAGAATTGACAGTATGTCCTTGTTTCACTGAAACTGCAAAATATAAAATCCTTAGGGAATAATGGCATATACCAACATGGATACAACCAAGAGACAAATATATATATTATCAATAAAAAATGGCCGATGTGCTCTGATTTTTCATTTCTTACGGGGTGTTTTTCATGCATATTGGATAAAATATCTGAATTAATTCTGAATGTTGGTGCATGGTGAATCATAGATCCGTTTCGAAATACTGCTAAATGAGACCAATATATTCAAACTCAGGCCGGTGAGCCATTTTTCCTGTTCCTTTATTATAGAGTATGTTCCTATATCATATAGTAGGTTTCTATACCTATTCATTTCACGTGGGGTGTTTCTATTCTGATATGAATGGATAATCATAATATATCGTTCTCTCCGCACAATATAGTAATGACAAAAATCTGTTTCATATAGTGCTATAAACAGATGAATTTTCTCATTATTCTTGCACCGATATATTTCATTTTCATCCAAATCTTATTTAATTCACTTGATAGCATAGAAGCAATGATGATATTATAAGTACAAAAATTGAAAGGTTTTTCATTTTCACACAAATTGTAGTAAATATAGATTGGAATATACATCTCTGAATTCCATTCAACAGAATTCAAAAATGCGTGCATTTCAACAACGAAAGATTCTCAGAAAAGATTTCGCACAGCCTCAACTCTATTGAATTCAAAATTTCAATCAAATTTGAAATGATTATTATAATTTTCATTTCTGGAGACGAGGATAGAAAATCCCAAGAATCTGTGGAAAATTGAAAACAAATGTCTGTCTGATAACTTTTTTTTATTAAACGCTTCTTCTACGTCGGAATTCAACGTCCCATAAGCCGAAACTTGAGAGAGCTATGGAGAGCAGAAAGAGTTTTCATAGTGGACTCCGCCAACCACTCCTGGGGGACCGTGTATCGACACAACCAGATCAATCATGTTTAAATCCGGTCCATTAACATTCGAACCGAAATTTACGTTTCAGTCAGGTCATATCTCCTGATGCAGATTGAGATTCTATAAAGACAATTATTGTCTTTCTTGTTGCATCAAATTTGTGGTATCGTATATATTCTTGATATTTTTTCTAGTCAAAAGTCCCACAGCTGAAGTACTGAAGTATCCACAATAAAATATACGTTTGTTGATTTGGAAACTTCATATAGTCAATTATGTTTGAATCCGCGGTACTAGTAACACTTGAACTGAAGCTACTGCTTAGTCTGCGTGTGACATTGTTATAATTGGTTTTATTTTGGATCAATCAACTCTAGAATGGAAATAATTATTTCTCTTGTTATATTTCTTTCAGCAGTCTCACATTTGAAGTACTAAAGTACCCAGGCACAATTGACGTTCAGTAATTGAAAAACTTGTGATCAATCTCATGTTTGAGTCCGGTACTACTAAGACTTAAACTGACTTGGTCTTTGTGTGGATGAGCATTCCTGTATATACGTTGCAGTTGTGTTTCTGCGCCAAGTACCTGCTGTTGTGTGAATGTTTTATGACTGCAGCTCAATTGGAAGTTTCGTTGGTTCAGAGTTTAATAGATTATATAAGCTTAGTGGGCTAGGGGATTAGTGAAGCATTCGAAGCTGAAAAATCTTTTTTCGTTGCATGGAGATTACATTTCCGTTGTATGACTAGTTACGAAAAGGACTTAGACACTACTGTCTGACAATTCAACATGTATTAAGATACAACTCGGTGATATTTCGAGTTGGAACTCGAAACTTGAGACATAATAGTTAAAGTTGTAACTCCGAATTTCGTAAAATTCGGAAATTAGTGATATTCCGAGTTGCAAATGGGAATCTTCGATAATTCCGAGTTGCAAGACGGATTTATAGACGAAGACTCTTCTACGCTTCCGTAGAAATGCATAGATTTCAGTTTTAGATTTTAGTATAGCCTTTTCCGAACTATTCTGATTTTAAATTCCAGAAACTTCCGATAAGCGAAACAGCCTGTATATAAGTGTTCGCAACGATTTTTGTTTGTAGCAGTACATCTTGATGCAGTATTTCTCGGAACAATGACCATCACTACTCACTGAAACAGACAAAACTAACTTAGGACCTCAGACAATCATTAAGAAAGTGTCGATAGAGCAACTTTTGTAGTCTACCTCTATCCTTATCGCCTTCTAATGAACGAAAGGGCCATGCAATTCTAATGGAAGAGAATATGTCTTTTATAGGGCTGTTGTAGATAGTAGATGCTGTAGTTTCGGATACGAAATTCACCATGTTGGATCGTTGAGTAGATAGATCATTTTTGGGGGGTTATACTCCACCTTTTAGTGAATTTCTAATGATCATGAATATTTTCCCCTCTTTAATCCTCGATATGTGGAACTCGCGTCCCGTAGGGCCGATCTCGGGCAGCCTCGGGCCGCAGTGTTGCCAAATTTCCATCAAGACTAACGCGTTTGCGGACAGGAGATGTCACTGCGCGATCCGCAGTGTGACGTAAGAATTCGATACTTACCGCGACAGCGCAGCGGCATCGCGTCCGAAAAACGGCCAGTGGGTCCGCGCCCGTGCTACAGTGTGTTTGCTGACTAGTGTCCGTGTCCCGTCCCATGAGGAGCTGCATTTAACACCACCGCTCCCCAGGATTAAAAGTTTGACTCTCGCTCGACATGGGGGAGGTATGTTGGTCTGCATTCTGAAAAAATCGCGATTGAAAACTCCTAACAAAACATGGCTGACACACCTGGATACTGGAAATTGATCATTTGTAGGAATTGGGTGCCTACAGACAACGAGCATTAAAGAAGAAAATGCTTTCAATCGATTAGCATTGTTGATTCTTCAAATTCCCTTATGTGGAGTCTCTTTCACTCTCTATATAGGTTACCAGAACAAACCAATTGAATTCGATTTTGATTCTTTCAATCTCTCCTCGAAAGTATCCCATCGTTCAAGAAGACTGCGGTAGAAATGAAATCGATTCGATTTTGATTCGTTCATTCTCTTCTCTAAAGTATCCCAGCATGTAGAGAGAGCCGGCAAGTAGTAGTAAAGATCAGTAGAGACACAGCCTTTTGAAAAGGCTGTGGGGAATTGAAAGAGATATAATAGAGTTACAACAGATTGTCTTGGTTAACGATTTGGTCTGTTCATGACTTTACTATCCAGGTTTCCAGAACAAATCAATTGAACTCGATTTAGATTCATTCAATTTCGCCTCTTGTGTCCCAGCATGTATAGAAAGCTGACAGTAGTGTAGATCATACATTGAGATGGCAGTGGTAGATTTGAAATCGATATTGGCAGTGGTGTCCCATGAAGAGCTGCATTTGACTAGCTCACCTTCAAATCATAGTCACCAAAACGAAATCAAGGTGGAGTCTGTTTCACCCCCAATTGAATACGAAACACAGCCTGTCGAAAAGGCTGAGGTAGATTTGAAGTGGATATTGGGACCTTGTATAGATTCTTGTTGGTTAATGTTAAGGTCAGTTCATAATTTTACTCTCTACACGTTACCAAAACAAATCAATCAAATTTGATTTTGACTGGTTGAACGTTGCCTCAGAACTATTATTCAGGATGTATGGAGAGCTGACAATTATTAGTATGTATCACACAGTAGGATGGCTGTGGTAGAGTTAAAATCGATATTGGGACTAGTGGGACAGGGCAGTTTGACTCTCACTCGACCTGAAGAAAACTCTTCATTCTGAAATTCTCTCGATTGAATATTCCGAAAAAGAAATATGGCTGACACTCCCTGATGCTCCAGATCATCAGTACTACCACATCAGATGGAAGACCAAACGCCTACTCCATTATAAATACTAACTTATGACCGCAAATTGTATAAATGTTGGAAAAAAGATGAGATGAGGACAATTTCTGACATTTTTTTTATTGATTATGCCATAATGGGTCAAAGACGAGAGAGTAAATGGTTGGATCAAGTTATGGCCACAAATTGTATGATGTTCGAATTGTTTTGGGCTAAACAATGCGTAGGCAAAGTTGGATGTAGTAGTAGGTCAGATCCGAAGAACTAAGAGTCTGGATTAATTTGTGACCACAGTGTATATGTATAAGTATGGAAGGAGAATCTCAGTCAATAACAGCGATATAATTTTTTTTCGCGGATATCATGAAAGGTGAAAAACGAAGGAGTGAATGCCTGGGTCAAACTGTATAATATTGGTGTTGCCAAAAACGAAGCGTCACACTCTTAGGTCATGTAGGACGTCGTAGTATGTCAAAGCCAATTTTGTTATCAATAATCGCGATTAAAAATAATAGATATTTCAATTACCACAAACCTTATGAATAATCTTGATGAATAATGGAGGGGAAGTATAGGTCAATATCTCACTAGACGTTATATAATTTTGATGTCTATGAAATTCATATGTTCATGGGAAGTTCCAGTCATAGAACGGATATATTTATCCTGCTACTAAATGTGTGCGAAAATAGAATGATGACACTACCATATCCTTCTTTATCTGACACATATTACTGAAAATTCACAAAATTTCAGTAGCCTACATACGGTTGATATGACTCACCACGTTGTATGGGGTAATTTGGCATGGAAATATTCGAGGGGAAAGTGGAATTCTGAAATATTATTCGTACTCTAATAATAATTCAATAATTACCTTTCGTAATAAAAATCTCTGGCTGGTGAAAATGTAGAAATTTTACAATTGCTCCAATTTATCACTTCTTATATTATACCATGTTCGTCTAGGTATATCGCCTACAGATTCCAAGATACTGATGAAGTATTCCCATTTCCGTCAAGATTCTGTGATCATTTTTCAATTTCTTCAACCCAATTTTAATATTTGAGGAGAGCTGCTATACTTCAGTGTATAATTAGTTTGAACAGATGTGAAAGATGTAGTGATTTTATTTTTTTTGTGTTCTAGTTCTATCGTAAAGAATATCAGAAATTCTATAAGAAATCATAATAATTAATAACGTTTCGCTCTCAATTCCGATCTATATCTTTTTCTTCTGAGGGTTGGTTTTTATTTGGGGTGCTATAAGGTTCCGCACGACCTCGGTTACGATATCACGCTGCTAGTGCTACGAATAATTAATTAATATTTAATAAATGATAGATATCAATTAATAAATATTAGATTCAAGGTTTCGAATGGCGGCGAAATATTCATTTCGATTCTTAGTAGGAAAACGTACTAATTTTAGTAACCACTAGAGTAATCATAATACATGGAATTCAGGTGACCTGGAATCAATTTATCCCCCTGTATCTAAGTTGATATTCTCTTCAGATATTTCAATTTTGGCATATCGAATATATAATTTAGCAAGAATGAGACTGAATATGCCACCCCCGGCTTGCTCTGAAAATAACAAGGGTGGAAAATTGGATCCGGGTCACCGCTGATTTTCGTTGTATTGGAAATATCCTTCAAAACCTAGAAAATCTATTAGTGAGATCACGGTTTGGCTCAATTTTGTAATTGGATAAGTTTCATAAGAACTTACTTACTTAACGAAACTCATGGTAATGTCTGTAGGTTAACAGAGGAGGTAGTGTTTTGTTTTCTTTCTTAATTTTCTGGGATTTGCTCTCGTTTCTGAAAATTAAAATAATAGTTCTGAACGGAGAAAACAACATTGCTTCTTGTTCAGTTGATACAGATATAACTTGGTATAAACTTCTTATGAGTGAATATGAAAACGGCAACTTTAATATCGATTAATGAAGAAACTCCTGGTAAACAGACAACTTGTCAGTTCTCAGTATCAAAAATGATAAACGTTGAAAATACATAGAAAAAATATAAATTTCGTTGGAAACGAGAGTAGATGTGTTCCCGAAACGTCTACCAAGATAAGAAGAGGTTTTGATTCTCATTGAAAATAGTTGAATAAGGTATATTTGTATTTCTAAATTTTCAAAAAAAACAAGGTGTCACTGACAAATACAGAATTTCTCTTTATCATTCATGAATATGTCCCAGAGAGAAAATCCCAGAAAATATAGGAAAAACTGGATGTTCAAGTTATTCGAATTTCACTTCTACTTATTGGTTATAGATATGGAAGCCTTTCAAGATACACAGCACATCTCTAAAAAATATGACCTTTTTCTCAGATGTGCAGAGTGTGCAACAAAATACTAATACATATTCAGTTATGCTAGTAATGTATCATTTTTTTTTCTTCTCATTTTAGTTTTTCAACTGTAGCGTTCAATATATATTCAATTATTTATTTACATGCAAGTATATACATTTATTTATATTTGTCGTTTTGTAATTCGTTATGTTGAATATTACCTTCTAGCATTTCCTGTAATTGGGTGTATACCTGTTGGTAATAAAGAGCTATCTATCTATAAAGTGTAAAATTGAAGATTTCAGAGTTGCTTGAAGTTTTTTGTCTATTGTTTCTATGGGCCGGTAAATTGTCATTCTGGAAGGCCATTTTGAAACGGCAAAACTGCACTATATCAATAACAAAACATGTTACTACTTCCATGCATTTCATCATAGACTATCGTTCTTGTTTAAAAGAGTCAACGTAAGAGCTTTTGACCAAAAGTAATTTTTTTGTGTAGAAAACATTGGCGGTAAGAAAAAATTATTGTTCTAGAAAGCCAATTTCGAATATCTCCTCGCATCCCTCCCAGATTTCGGTCACTGGCATAAGAACAAAACATAATTTTGACTGAAAAGTAGCTTATAATAATGATACGATGCTTATAATAAACGGACCAGTATGCGGACCCATTTCAATAGGAACTTTTTTTTCTTGAAATTACCCAAGGAATTACACCCTTCATTTTCTGATGAAAGTTTTGTAACATTCTATACTGGTTATAATCAGGCGTTTCACTTTTCAGATTGATAAAGAAGGTAGGTTGCCTTTTCTTGCATCCATGAGAATCTTGCAGTGGAAATGATATGATGAATTTTCTTTGCCTTCATATGAAACTATTGATTCACCCCATTCACATTCACATTCACATTCACATTCACCCCATTGACCTGGATCATATCCAGAGAAATCTCTAATCTCAGAGCGACGGATGTCAGGCATACGTAACGATTGGAGTGGAAAATTGCTAGGGAGATGAGATCAGGAAAACGGCGAGACATGCGCACAAATTCGTGCCCTTGTTTCTGAACCTCACTCGATACTGTAGGTTGTAGGGGACATACTTTTAAATACTTAATCAAATACCTACCTCGCGAAATCTGATTTAGTTGGTATCAGTTCATGAAACAGGATGTGGCTAATAGGCATGAATAACAATATGCGATAAATAGTGATCGGTATACCTAACTTAATCCTGGATTTCATTCAACTAAAGTTGCATGCGAATAATATATCGACTGAAAGAATGATATTTGTCGGTATTCATCTGTGTCGATTTGCATTTAAGATAATGATGTGAGTGAGAGTGATCGATATATTTCCAGAATGAAAAATCCTCTATATTTTTTGTTCCTCGGATTATACATCAATATACGATTCAGAAAACAAACGTATCATACTTATAATCGATAGTTGGAAGCTTCGGAGATCTTTCTGAAAAAAAGTATTTAAATAAATTGAAAGAAGCATAATAGATCATATTACTGAATTGGATTTATTACCAAATTTGATGTGTGGTTGAAAATATAAATCGATCCTACTGATGCATTTAATTTATTTATTTCATACTTTATTTATACACCGTATATATCTCACCTGAATGTTTGTTCACAAATACCCAAGTATGCAGTTTCATCAATCGAACGAGTATTCTAGTAAGTTGAACGAGAATTCTAATGGAACCACAATCCCGTTTTTTTCTGTGATGATTATCGTTCAGTTGCGGCACTGCTTTTGGCTTTTGACTTATTGCATGTGGCAGTCAATAAAAAAATATTATTTCAGCAGAAATATTTTTCATTTGATATTTGAAGATTTTTATACCAAATATCCCAGTTCATTAGTTCCAGAAGCAAATTTCATTTATTTGAGTAACAATTCCGTATTTCGAAATTATTATAGCCATTACATTCCTCTTTTGATTTCTATGAAATATGTTTTCACAACGATGTGAATTTGCATTTCGTACCCATTGATGCGAAATTCATCTGTTGACACTAGTTATATGTCTCTCAATCTCAGTGTTAACAGTATCTCATTATCTGTTCCATTTTGTTAATCGTTCTATGCGATAAATTGTTTTTAATCTCCATTTTCATTTTATCAATCACATCAATTTACATGTTTTATCATTCAGAATGATGGATATGAACTGGATTACCTGGTATATTGAATCTTCAACAATACTTGTATGTTTTCTGTTTTTTATATTGGTACTTGTAGAACCTATATGAATACAGATATAGGTGTATACTTGTACTAACATTCGTTGCCGTTATCACGAAAATTATCTTAAATGAGATAATCCCATATTTATATGAGTGTGAGAAATTTTATTTTTGAGAAAAGTCGGTGAATTTTGGAAAACTTTCACTTGTATCATCGATTTTCTGTATTTTCAAACGGCAAAAATCGTAAATATTCTCAACAAACGTCGATAATTTTTTTGAAAACAATAATAATAAGAAGCAAATTTTACATGAAAACGTAATTGTTGTGATATGGCTAATACCATCAACAATGTTATGTAAGGGGTTGTGATTTCAAATATGAACATAGTTTTCAATTAGAAACAACTTTTCTATATAAACCCCTTTTGGCGAGAATGATAGTACTTTACTCATGTTCAAAATTTCTATGGTTTTTCTCCCCTGTATATCGTTTTGGAAAATTGGAGATTTGGTGGAAAATTAAAGTTTTCTGGAATTTACCAATTTTCATCGCGAATGAAATTTTCTGGCGAATCAAAAATAAAAATGCTACCCATATCGTGCAAACATTTGGACACTCACTGTATAGACAATGCGAGACCTCCTTCGTGTTACGACAAACTTTATGTGTTACTGTTTTCGGTTTATAGTTTTATTTTGGTCTGACCTATCACAGATTATTTATTCAAATATTGTTGAGGCCAATGTTGAGATTGGCCTATATGTGGTATTTTGTCAGTGCAACTCACTGGGTAGATCTCAACATAAAAAAAAATAATAATTTGAAATTGATATATTCTGCCCTTACGTGATAACAGCGACGAATTGTTTGGTTAGTCGATTTTTTCATAATTGTGACGTTTTTTAACATTTCATGTTTGATTATCCATATACAACCCAATCGTGTTTCAAAAATGGATGACAACAGTTTTTCAATTATAATACTAAGGTAAGACGACAGAGTTTCTTCATGTATGCGGAAAATGTTTTTTTTTTCCAGTTACTTAATGCAAATTATTCAATTTGAATTAAAAAAAGCCTCAAAATACTGTTTGAAAATTCTGATGAAGCAGATACCCACATAAGTGGGATTTGTTTCAATGAGAAAATATTAGTAGGTGAATTAAAAGATTACTTGCTTTATCCACCTACTTCAAAACGTCTATCGAGATTACTCGTAACAGCTCAAAAAGTTGACATCCATGATTGGAACACCTCGAATGATGCCTTTCATTTTTCATTCCAAATTTCGATCAGCATAAATAGAATTCCATCAGAAGTATTGTTATGCTCATCGAAACGTGGAAAAGACCTCTGCCTCTGTGAGAAGTGGGTAAGTTTAGCGAATTGAAAATTTCCATGTGTCTAGAATCTAGATCGTAGTTTTTGTCAATGTTAGTTGCTTGTTTTGCAGCATGGCCGCTCAGATTCATATCGAGTCGCAACAATCCCGTCCAGTTACGATGACAACAAAACAGCTGATGGTAGACCCAAGGTAATTACTTATTTGATTTTTTGTTTCGGTGCACCTATTGTCTTTATTCATCAAAGTTATAATTTGAATGAATACATTTCTTCAAACCAAAATATATAATTTTTCAGCTTTTAATGGGATTTTCTCTCCTCGTTTCTAAAAAATAGAGTAGAGGTTATTAAAAATTATTGCAATATATTTGTAGTAAGGACAGATTTAGGATCTGTCCCAAAATGTCACTGCGCTTGAAATTAAACCTTTAGATACCTAAAAGAGAAATTCTCTATTGGTCAGTGACACCTTGTTTTTGAAAAAATTTGGAAATACAAATATATTTAATAAGAATAAAACCTCTACTCATCTTGGTGGACGTTTCGGGAACGAATCTGCTCCCGTTCTCAACACAATTGAAATATTTTTCTCTTCGTAAACTTTTTTCAATGTTTCCGATTTTGATTTTGATTTTGTTTTTATCACTTTTCAGAATTTATCAAAATATATAATTTCATAAAAAAAGTTATAAGTGTTGTGTTTGAAAAAAACATAAGAAGTGTATGCAGTTCTGATGTTGGCAATTCGTAGACAGCCATAATCGATCACGTCCTCGATTAAAATATTATCAATATCATATTATCAATTATCAATAATATATAATTTTTCTATCAGTTTTCTCAATACCCAAGTCTAGCAGTTCCATATTCATACTTCAAAATCATTTTAGTCAACACCTTCCTCTTGGGAAATCGAAATCATTTTTCGGAATGTTTCTAATGGGGAGCCTGTGCGTCAAGAAGATGATGTTTGCCAAGATGCAAAGAGGGATGCCGAGTGGGATGATATATGATTTATATTATTATTATGATATCCGGATATTATTGATATCATCATGGTGAACGTGGATATTTCTCATACCGCACAATTTCAAACCGAAATATTATATTGGTATCTCTTCTGAAGTCTGTTCACAGCTTCAGACTACAGATTTTCACTCCACTTGTCACGAAAATTATCTAATTTATTTTTTTGTTCACAGTCTCGACGGAAGGTAAAGAAAGTTAGAAAGGCTGAAGATTTAGATGATCTCAAACAAGAATTAGATATTGACTACCATAAGATATCACCCGAGGAATTATACCAAAGGTTCCAAACACATCCCGAAAATGTAAGTATTGGAATAGAGAACAATGAATCATGTCCTAATTTTTTTCACATTGACTGAATTGAAGAAACAATTCATGAAACTATATTTTTTTGCCAGATTTATCTCATATAGTAGAAAGAATGGATTATAATAGTTAATCGATTACATTTCATATGCTGGTACCTCTGACTGAATATTATTGTTTTCTTAGACTGTTGACAAAGATATAAGGTGTTGAAGTTCTTCCAAAATCGAAAAAAAAACATATTCGAACTTCTTGGAACATTTTTCCTCTCCTTGATAGTCATTCCAAAAGAAAAAGTTGGTCAGTAACATACGTTGTAAATGAAACCGAATATTCGATCAAGAAAAAAGATTGCGCCGCTGATATTTTGAAGAAATAGGACTGGAAAAAGAAAAAGAAATGTTAGAGATGAATTTGGCCTCTTTCAACACCTTGTATCTAAGTCAAGCCCTCGAAAGAAAAATGTTATACATACAAACTGTGAGGTATGGCGAGAGGTATCTACACACATTGTTTTAGAGCATTAATGGGACACCTTGTGTGAAGGTTTTTGATAGTTTCTCAATTCATCTCTGTATTTTCGTTATTTTATCAAGTATTCAAATATGGTTATTTTTCAGGGTCTCAGTCATGCCAAAGCGAAGGAAAATTTGGAACGGGACGGACCCAATGCACTTACACCTCCAAAAACAACACCCGAATGGGTGAAATTTTGTAAAAATCTCTTCGGAGGTTTCGCTCTCTTATTATGGATTGGTGCAATCCTTTGTTTCATAGCTTATGGTATACAGGCTAGTACTGTAGAAGAACCTGCAGATGATAATCTATTTCTTGGAGTCGTATTAGCGGCCGTTGTTATCGTTACTGGTATATTTTCTTATTATCAAGAAAGCAAGAGCTCTAAAATTATGGAATCTTTCAAGAACATGGTACCCCAATTCGCCACCGTACTCAGGGAAGGTGAGAAGCTCACACTGCGAGCCGAAGATTTGGTACTAGGAGATGTCGTCGAAGTTAAATTCGGCGACAGGATTCCAGCTGATATTAGAATAATAGAATCTAGAGGTTTCAAAGTTGATAATTCATCTCTGACTGGCGAATCGGAACCTCAAAGCAGAAGTCCGGATTTCACGCACGAGAACCCGTTGGAAACCAAGAATCTGGCGTTCTTTTCCACCAACGCTGTTGAAGGCACTGCCAAAGGTGTTGTTATAAGCTGCGGAGATAACACCGTGATGGGTCGTATTGCTGGTCTCGCCTCCGGTCTAGACACCGGCGAGACCCCAATCGCGAAGGAAATCCACCACTTTATCCACCTCATCACTGGCGTTGCCGTCTTTCTGGGTGTCACCTTCTTCATCATCGCATTCATCCTGGGCTACCACTGGCTGGACGCCGTCATCTTCCTCATCGGAATCATCGTCGCCAACGTACCCGAAGGTCTATTGGCCACCGTAACGGTGTGCTTGACACTGACAGCCAAGCGCATGGCATCGAAGAATTGTTTGGTCAAGAACCTTGAGGCAGTAGAGACTTTGGGATCCACCAGCACAATTTGCTCAGATAAGACTGGAACTCTGACACAGAACCGAATGACGGTAGCTCACATGTGGTTCGATAACCAAATCATCGAAGCTGACACCACTGAAGATCAATCGGGAGTACAATACGACAGGACCAGCCCTGGCTTCAAAGCCCTTTCGCGTATCGCTACTCTTTGCAACAGAGCCGAGTTCAAACCTGGACAAGAGGGTGTGACGATTCTCAAGCGAGAGGTGAACGGTGATGCCTCAGAGGCTGCTCTTCTCAAATGCATGGAACTGGCGCTGGGAGATGTGATGGCTATGAGACGTAAGAACAAGAAGGTTTGCGAAGTTCCCTTCAACTCGACCAACAAATACCAAGTTTCCGTTCACGAAAATGACGATCCGAATGACCCCCGTTATAGTCTTGTTATGAAGGGAGCTCCTGAACGTATTCTGGAACGTTGCAGCACAATTTTCATTTGTGGCAAGGAAAAGGTTCTCGACGAAGAGATGAAAGAGGCGTTCAACAATGCGTACTTGGAGCTCGGTGGGCTAGGAGAGCGTGTGCTCGGTTTTTGCGATACGATGCTGCCTTCTGACAAATTCCCGACCGGCTATAAATTCAACTCCGACGATCCAAACTTCCCTCTGGACGGGCTGAGATTCGTCGGCCTCATGTCCATGATTGACCCTCCGAGGGCCGCTGTACCAGATGCCGTCGCAAAATGCAGGAGCGCGGGAATTAAGGTTATCATGGTAACCGGTGACCATCCCATCACAGCCAAAGCTATCGCCAAATCTGTGGGTATCATTTCTGAAGGAAACGAGACCGTTGAAGACATTGCTCAAAGACTGAACATTCCCGTTTCGGAAGTCAATCCGAGAGAAGCCAAGGCTGCTGTGGTTCACGGTTCAGATCTCAGAGAGCTGGGATCAGATCAAATCGATGAAATTTTGAGATATCATACAGAAATTGTATTCGCTAGGACCTCGCCCCAACAGAAACTGATCATCGTAGAAGGATGTCAACGAATGGGCGCCATTGTTGCTGTAACAGGTAATATTGAAATATTTTAATGGTTAGTTCATAGTTGAAAAATAATTATAATATAGTTTCTGTTGACGAAGACCCAGATCCAACTCCAAACTACGTAAGAATGAGTCGTTAATCATTGAATATTGATTGAAAGTATTCGGAAAACTGTCGAATATGGACAGGTTGGTTGACACAGATTAGGACGTTTGGATATCACCCATATCAATCATTCTTCACGTAACATTGTTACGACATGAGTGATGGTTATAATAAAACACTCCTTCAATTCACTTTAATTGCGGGATGTCCAACCTATTGCCGAGGATACTTGAAGCTTTTATCAATTATGCAATTACCTAATGGGTCAACGGGAAGTGACGCTGGTATGCATGCTCTTTATACCTTTCAAGGACACTTACGTCCTAATGTTTGTCATATATACTAGACCTAGAAACATCCGATCACTCCTGTCCTAACCATTGAAAATGTTTAAAATCAGTTCGAGAGCAATTTGAATTGTTCTGATAAAATTGTTCGATGAAAGAATTATTATTTCTGAAAATTGAGTTTCCTTGGACGTGAGATATATCTATCTATTATTTAATCGGCCTTGAAGTGCATTCAATCTGATTGCAGTCCCATCTATTGATCACACGAGGTGTTTAATGTACACATAGTCGCTTTATACAAACAATGAAATTCTGCTGTGAACTGGGTGACCCGAAATGAACTGTCAATATTCAACCATCGTTATCTAATTTGAAAAATGGGCCAAAAGTTCCATATAAACATTCAAAACTCTGTACATAGAATGAATTTGGCATGTTTCTATGACAATATAAAAAACAATTTTATCATGCAGAATAAAGTGAATCTTCTGATAGTATCTTGTTAATACCATAGCGAAAATACGGTGCAGTTTGGTCATTGAATTTTTTGAAGAATGATTTTTCGATTACAAATGATTCCAGGGGTTATTCAAAAATGAGCAATAAAAAATGCCATCCAATTCAATTGACTTGATTTGGGATGACATAGAATATTCAAGTAGCTGCTATTATCACAAAACAGGTAACATTGATTAAATTGGTGGCCAGATATTTTGTCTCTACTGAATCTAGAGAAGAGTGATGGAGAGAAGTCAATTTTAACAAAAATCAATCAATGCAATGTTTGAATCCCAATGACATCCAATAAAATCAGAGAAGCAAACCAAATCATTTATTATCTACCTCTTATCTACCACTTTCATATAACTTTCAGAAAGTATGAAAGATGTATAGAAGATTAACGAATGGAATTTTGTTGAAGTACTGAGCATCAGTTTCAATTGAAAAATCATGAAATTTCTATCATGTTTGGTGCCTACACCTTTGCGACAAACTGCAGAATTGACATTATGTCACTGTTAACCTCTTTTTATTCAACTCAGATTGATGCCGTTATCACCTGTTCAATATTGAATCTCAATTGTCAGTGATTTTTTCACGTTCATGTTTATATTGTTATATATGTAGAGTTTGAAACCCGTTGACTGCTTTTCGAAAACAAAAATCTGTAATATAGTACTTGACGAGCTTTCTTCGAAATTATAGACAGATCTGAAACATTCACATTTTCAAGGCCTACTCGTACTATTGTTTGCTAAAGGGGTCGAAATTTAAAAAAATGAGGCAATTTTTGTTCTACAAAATGAACAGCCTATTCGAATCAGGCATATTTGAAATACCTTCATACAAAATTTTAAAGAAAGAAGAGTGTTAGTTATGCGATGGCAAATTTTTGAATTTTTGATTCACTTTGTATCGAAATCTAAGGAGTTCATATAAGCAGTGAAGTGGTTGATTGATTTTTCAAAAATATCAACAGAAGTTATTGAATCAAAGGAATATTCGAAATAGCATACAAATAGAATGGAAGATAAATATTTCCCAAAGCCTGCTAGGAAATGTACAGTCTGGCTGCTTGAAGTGATTGTAATTTTGGCAAAATGCTCAGTGGAGAATTTTCCTTTGAATCAATCACTACTATTTATATTTTCAGAAGAAATCTAAATGCGATATTTCTTCAAAAATTTTTATGAGGGAATTTCAGCTAGTCGTGAATCGGCTATCCATTTTATTCTAACAAAAATTGCCTAGTAGTCGTTTTTGAAATTTCGACCACCTTAGCAAACAATAGCACGTCATAGAAAATATGAATATTTCAGATCTGTCCACGTTTTCAAACGAGCTCGTACATCGAGTACGATTTTTTGTTTTTGAAAATCGTTCGACGGGTTTCAAATTGAGAGGGTCAATAGTATTATGACCTATTCCTGATTATTGTGATTCCATATGCATCTATATAGGTGACGGTGTGAACGATTCTCCGGCATTGAAAAAAGCCGACATCGGTGTCGCTATGGGAATAGCCGGCTCAGACGTGTCCAAACAAGCCGCTGACATGATCCTGCTAGATGATAACTTCGCTTCGATCGTCACTGGAGTGGAAGAAGGCAGGCTGATCTTCGACAACCTGAAGAAGTCCATCGCATATACCTTGACCTCCAACATTCCCGAAATATCTCCTTTCCTCGCTTTCATTCTCTGCGACATCCCTCTGCCCCTCGGTACTGTCACGATCCTGTGCATCGATCTTGGAACTGATATGGTAAGCAGCCGATTATTAATATTTGAATTTATTTGATTTGAATTGATGTATGAAAATGATTTCGGCGAGAAATCAGCTTCTGGAAGTTCTCTATTCCTCTCATTCATTCAGTAATTATAGTATCGAAACTATGAGAAAACAGATCTGGTTTTGAAGATATTAACAGGTATTTTATCACGAACCACCAAAGATTTTTGCCTGTTGTTTCTTTGCATGTGGCATTTTTTGCCGTTCAATCTTGAGTAGAACTATTCTCAGGATTTCTTTGTTGAAACGAGTGAAGAAAATCCCAAAACATCCTTGGTGAACAGTATCTATACTCTATTTTTTTTTTAAATTGCTATCTTTGAATCACGAATCTTTCTTATCGAATTGATTTTCATTACACCCCACTCAAGGTGGTTCTGATAGGTTCGTCTCTCATGTTTCGTCGAGGTTGAATTTAGTATGACATCATACCAAACAAGAACAAGGAAAAGCTAAGATATTTAAAAGGTTGCCGGTTTGAAGAACATGTTGTTCATCTGTAATTGAATCATTACCAATTTGGCATCGAAAGATGGGAGCATATCGATCTCTGCTCATGTATTTTCATTTTTAAAATTGTTATTAATCGATCGATTTCTGGTCGTCATATCATTTTCAAATTTGTTATTAATGATCATCACGCATATTGGCTATTTTGATAGTTGATTGAGTAGCCCAGAAGGATCAATAAGGCTTTTCTATCAAATCATGACGGACAGAGAGGAATTGGGCATTCGAGAGGCTGGTTCATCGGGAATTCATCATTACACCACAGAATTTGAATTGGAAGGCATCAGATTCTATAATGATATTTGGTTTTTGGGGAAAAGGTGCCGGCCATATCACTGGCTTATGAAAAAGCCGAGTCAGACATTATGAAAAGGCGTCCACGTGACCCATGGAATGATAAATTAGTAAACGAAAGGTACAAATGATAATTCATAAAAGAGCGAAATTCGTATATATTGAAAAAAATCAATTCGGTCGCATGTAGAAGTTGGGAAAACAGTTGAATTGAAATTGCACTGATTTTGAAACAAATAAAAACACTCTGGCGATCAGTAGAAGTAGATGAAAAATTTGCACTGGGATTTGATATTCAGCTTTCCTACTATGAACGTTCTTCAGATATGAAAATTGTTGAGACATTCAGTTGATACTACTTTTGGAATTGAATTGATTACTTTGAATGACATTATTCGACAAGAATCCAAAATATTATTTCGTTTTTAAGAACGCATTGGTGGTTGGTCATACCAAGTGCGCTATACATATGATAACGTCCGGACATGGATGTCGCTTGATGGCAAAAAAATACTTATTTTTTTATATATAAGGTCGATGTTCAATCATTGAAGAAATTTTTCATATTTCCTAGACTGAGCCTGAAAACAGTTATCTCAAATAATAGAGAAATCATCAGAATATGAGCCCATTTATGGATTACAGTGCATATTTTTCTAGCGATCAGTAATTGAGTAGATTCAATATTTTCTCAAACAATGTAAAACGGAAGTCACAAACGCCAAAGGTACGTCTTCTATGAATTTTCTCGTATCTGCTCATTTTTTCTATTTTCTGATCTATTCTCACATTAAGCTCGAACAGTTCTCTCTAGATAGTCTGAGCTATCAGCATTTATTCATCTATCGCCAACAATTAGTCTCTTATTCTCAGTGCCATGTTTGGTTCATTTTTTTTATAAACAATTTGGATAAAAAGTTCAAATTTTTTGTTGGTGGCAGATTTTTTCCTATATTCCATCATTATATTTCATAGAAACTGTGATTAACTTCACATTTTCATATTATTATTATTTTTTTAATATTTATTTTCTTCTAAATCACTCTTAGGTGCCTGCTATATCTTTGGCTTATGAGGAAGCTGAGTCTGATATTATGAAGAGACCCCCAAGAAATCCCAAAAAAGATAATCTTGTCAATGCTAGGTGCAGTTTACTTTTTTACTTTTTTGTTTTGTCTCTTAATCTAATCTTATGATTTGGATATATCACTAATGATAATCACTAATATGGTGTGCCTTGTACAAAAAGTATTGGTAATTCAGTCATTTCAGAAGAATAAAACTTGTTGAAGCTTGAAGCTTCAAGCTTGGGAATATGGTGTAGCAACATGCATTCCTCATTGGAGTTTGCAATAAGCCTGAAATGACTGAAAGGGTGAAGATTCAGGGTATTTAGATTAACTAATGTTTGGGAATAAACACAAGAACAGTATGAAGCCAAAAACATTTTGGTCTTTCATGCAGCTTGGGGTAATATCTTATAATTGTGTCAGCATCGTTATTTATATGAACAAACTTACACAAAAATACACACCTTCTCCCATCTCGCGTAGATGCCTTGCTTAGCACTTAGCCTTGTTCTGACCGTATTCTTAGAGATGTTTTTTTGATCTTCGCATCAAAGAGAATGTCAAATTTTCAAAGGAAAAGAGTGAAAAAACAATGTTGATGTGCATCATATTAGAACTCATTTCAGTCCACATCATCATATCTTTTTTCTCTGGTGTTGACGGATGACTTTCATTTGAATCACTGTAAACATCTTCAAATATATCGAACCAACATATTATAGTCCACTGAATTTAATTTTTCAGAGCTAAGGTTTTCTTTTCTTTTTCAAAAGTCAAATTCGACATACATTACTGATTCCCAATTTGATATCAATTTGATCACTTATATCAATGTATCCTAGTATAAATTGAATAGCATTATGCAACATCAGAGAAAAGCCGATGAAGATCATATCGGCCACTAACTAGACTAGTTGAAATCAAGGAGCAGTGCTAGCATGTAATTGTTGCCCCTCTCTCATGTACGTTCCATTTCGTGTGGTTTTTTGCATCTATCTAATGAACTAATATATGGCCCATCAACAACCTGAAAACAGTGACACATAATCGAAAAAATTAGCATATCAACTTCCTATACTAGCTGGTGCATTCAAGATGACGTCGATCTCATAATGTTTTAACCAGTAATTGTAAAATTCCTTATGTAAAATAAGCGTCATTTGTTAGAATTGCTTTGGATGCACTACGTTATATATGTAGAGGTAGTGCTGCATAATTGAAATAAAATAGAAAACCGTTTAAACCCTTTGGTATACATTACCAAAGTATTTATTGGAAAAATAATAATCTGGTAACATTCCGTTTGCTACTTTTAGCCACAGTCTAATGCCATAAAGATCCAGTAGTTTCACTTCATGTTCATTGCGCAATCACAATTTCCTGTCACGAGCATCATGTTGCCTGTATCATTGTTCTCGTTTTTCCAGTATTATATGAACTGATGGAGATTCCAGCGTTCATATAATTTGTGGACTCGTCCTTGTCTTTCACGCAACTGGAGTATTCATTGAAATTGTTGTCACAACTGGTTCTTTACAGGCTTTCACTGTGGTTCAGCTGACTATGCTTTCCTACTGTGGCCATATAATACTGATATATCAAATATTATCTTGGTCATGCAACTCACTTATTTTTCACTATCAAATGAACCTGTCAAAGTTTGTTAAGTTGTGTTTCATTAATAATAATGAACTTACAATTCAAACTTCCCTTCCAGAAACTGTCATTCGAACAGTATCTTTATATCTGGTTCAAAATTATGCAGATTCAGAATATACTACTCCGTTTATTTTGAGAAAAAATGTATTGTTCTTATTCACTGAATTACTGGCGATTTGAGGTTATTAGCACTATGTGAGTTATCTTGGTTGGATTCATTGTCAATAGGACTTGATTTGTTATATGTACATGCATACACCAGATCATTTCATCAATTTTCTGTTCATAGAATTGAAAAAGTAACTTATTATAATCATATATATTTAAGAGCTGTAGTGGCACCTTTGCTGTATCCAAAATAAACTACAGAACAGATCCACTTCATAAATGCTTGACAAATTTTGGAAATCAAAAATGAATGATGCACTTGCATGAAAATATCTTTGATGAACGTCTAATGACTACATCGGACCAAAATGATGTTTGATACTTCGGAAATAGTTATTAGATATATGGTTTTTGGTTTTCTTGACATGTGTTTGTTTGGCCGAGATCAGGTCCCTGCTATTTCGCTGGCATACGAGGAGGCAGAATCAGATATAATGAAGCGAAGACCTAGAAATCCTTTCAGTGATAAACTGGTAAACGAAAGGTAATAGAATGTCTTCGTGTTAGAAATTCTTTCTTCCTTCCGAGAGCGTGGCCGCTAGGCCCAAGCCTCTTATACTGCCTCGAAGACTCGGCTTCATTGATATTATTACCTTTGTGTTTATTTCGTTGTACTGCGTTACTTCTGCTTCCCTCTCATCCCATTATCCATTACACCTCAGCACAGGCTTCTGCTACGAAAGAGTAACCGCCTCGATAACGAAACTGACCAACGCTCAAATGATTATAAATTTGATTGTGTGAAAACCAATAAACGATTTGGATGAGACTCAAAAACTATTTGAAAATGCCTGGGTGTGTATGTCGACAACTTAATGATCATCTCTTGTGTCGTTGACGAGTGAATGTAAGCCTTATTAATTGGCAAATGACTTTCAATGAAACAATGTAGTGTAGTAAATAGTGCATAAAATTATCTCACAAAATCTTTCCATACCGGTTTCAAAAAAATACGATCCCTGTCTCACATGCAAGTTTTGAGGAATTCATGAAGGGCTATTTGTTGTTGAGTTGCCGTGAATATTTGTTTCATCAATAAGTGTATTAATTTTTGTCGGATAACTCTTTCGATTTGAAAAGTTTGTCTATAAACTCAGGCTGAAGTTGTTACTTTTATGAAGTTAAGGAAGTGAGTAGTCGAAGTGGAGTAGAAAAATTCGGATTTATCTCCACGATACATGGCTATATCAACTCATCTCCTTTCTCCTCTTTAGAGGATGTCTCTAAGTTATACAATTTGTATTTTTCGAAATCAAGTGAGTCGCAATATTCAGGCATTTTCAGTTGTTCATGAATATTATCGAAATTAGGAAAAATACCCTTGGCAAACAACCCCTGTCAAAATTCATTTGTTGGTGTATTTTGACAGCGGTGTTTCTATGTATGGAATGTATTTTCATGTGTTGTTTTGTGATATTCTTCTTTTTAGCAAAGCCCTTGGCACACTCTTCTTGAGGTCCGCTATTCCAGATTCTTCTAAACAATCCTAAATTTCAAAAATTCGAAAATGATTTGAGTTAGAATTCTCCACTACAGAAGCAATTGATCTCATTACAAGATGCTATTTGATATATTTACATGTCCCGATGATAGCTTTAGTTCACAATAATCATCTTCGAATCATTCACCTCAAAATTGACTACTATGAACAATTACTTCAGTCCTCAAACTTCGGCCATCCTTATGACTCCTAGTTGAGAATGAATTTGGAAAGCGGACCAAATGAAAGGTTTAGTAAACATTCATTATTATTTGAATCTTCCACTAATTGTTCAAATAGACCTTCTGAATCCTTTTACATAGATTCGCCACACTTATGCCGTGACAACAACCATAACAAAATGTACGTGGTTTTTGCTTGTGCCGACGGTTAGTAACAATATAATTCAGGAATATCACGAATTATATAGAAACTCGTATAGATTATAAGACACCATTGAACGCGATTCGGGAAGTTGTTTTTCGAGGTATCGGTAGGTTCATTCATGCACTTCCATTTGTTCATTCATTATGCACCTGATAGCTTTCTTGCGCGCCTCCTAAACTAAACTGTTGACTGATTGAATTGTTTCCTCGAAAATTTCTCAACCACCGATTGTGATATTGTTTTTTGGATTCGTATAGGACCATTCACGATCCGTCGATGTTTGTATTTTCGGGTAATATTTTCTTTGGAAACAATCCAACCATTTTGCAGTTTGCGTCATCTATCCTCGCCACTCCTCTACACACTATTCAAATCAAAACAGTCCGAATACTAAGAAGAAATTTGTGCATTGTGCATGTGAATTCTCAATACTAACACTATGTGTTGCGCCACCTCTTCCTCTATAGGTGCCTGCTATATCTCTGGCTTACGAAGCCCCGGAGTCCGACATTATGAAAAGACAGCCTCGCGACCCTTACAGGGACAACCTGGTTAACCGTAGGTGGGTCTCCGCCAAGATTCTGCAACAGTTTCGCCAAAGTTGCAACTGAGCTCCGTATAATCCCTGGAACGCGCCAGATCGCGAATAGGTAATGCGAAATGACAGGACTTCAACTGCAAGCCATGGTGCTATTTCCGGATATACTTTCACATCAGGCGAAATGGAATAATATCAACCGATTATCTTCGGTACCATACGCGAACTGTTAGTAGCAAGAATACTGGTAACACTGTTAAATCGAAAACTTTGCGGAAGTATCAGCTGAGTACTGGATAAAACGCCTTTTTATAGAACATGCAAGACTCTTTGCCACCGACGAACTATAAAGATATTCATTCTGTTCTTGTTATTCATACAACAATTTCTATGAAATATTTCAGAGATGACAACACGATACGAAAGTGATTCTAGAACAAGAAACAAATTGTATGTCAAGAAAAACTTCAAGTGCGAGTACTTAATGAAAGCAAATACTACTGAACTAGTTCGTGGCTCGTTTGTTGTTTGTCAAGGTCAAGGAGTATCGGTTCTTCTCGTGGATGGCATCTAGGGATTATATGACTCAGTGAGTTGTCAGTATGCCGGGACAAAGATAGGAAATGGTGGACAAGACCCAGGGTTCTACCACGAGGCTTTTACCTGTTCGACTCTCCGCCTGTCTTTATCTTCAGGCATATGGCAGAGCGACTTGATAGTTGAAACAATACAGCACTCTAATTGAATCGTTCTGTTCGATCATGTTCGAGATCTATTGAAATTGAAAAGTCTCAATTCAAGTATTTTCAAAACAAGTATTGTCTACTTGGCTGATAGACTGATAGATAACTGCTCTGAGGCCGAGACCATTTAGGCTAGGATCCTGCAATTTGGTTACTAGTTTCCCTTTGTGACGTTGCACCCACTAATAGGAAGGGAGTCTTAGAAATATGCAATTGTTATGTGCCAAGAAGTATAAAACTAGAATTTTCAAATTCTTATATAATTAAAATAATATTGTATACTTGTTAACGACAAGAGATTTAAGTTCAGTGTCTGATTGTTTTGCCATTAATTCATTTTAATATTTCTAAACCTGTCTTGTAAAGGACTCATAGTAATTATCACAAATTTGGAGTGGATCGAGACATTTCAATTTTGTGGTCACTCAAAAATGATCGTATTTGATCGTATTTATAGGTGTACGTTTCAGTTGCGATGCACTGTACTACAGATTAATCGGTAATTGGCAACCAGATTTGCATCCTGTGAAACTGAAAGAATAGTTGTGATGAAATGTAAAATGGATTATATGGTTTTACCTGAACTGAGTTCTATTTGCGGTTAATACCTCAGTCAAGAATATATTCGTGCCGTAATTGTACTGCAAAATGCGCAAAATTCAAATGGTACGATATATCCTGAAGGCGGTTGCTTCCTACTGTTTATTTCTGATTGATTTATAATATGGTATCAGAAAATGGAACACTGCTTTCACCAAGACTAATGTCGTTAGAAGTTATGTTTGAAAGTTTCTGCAGAGATATTAGATTTTCTTGAGTATTCGCTTGATGAGACTCATCTCGATAATGATAATGATAATGATAATGATACAAACTTTTTCAAGATTTATTGTTTTCAAATGTTACTTGTTCGGTAAAATTTATAAGATCAGGTGAACTCACGACCATTAAATGTTTCCACAATTTCTCAGTTTCCTTGATATTGAGCTGGCCGTGCTAATTACTTATGGATCACTCTGTACTTGAGTCGACGGTGTCGTGAAGCTTGGCACCACACAACAACTACCTCGGCACTCGCAGTACTACCGCGTACTATCAGTCACAAACCTGTATTTTGAGTTCTGTTGTTCTCCAGCACATTTTTTTTCTGTTCGTTTCCAGTAGTCCAAAAAATCTATAACTTGTAGGCAGACGCATTGATTTTTTCGTATTCATTTCATGTTGATACTTTTGGTCTTCAAAAATGTAACTCTCCAGTTCAGAGATCTAGTCTTATTTTTCAATATGCCATTCATAAATCATAGTCCATAGATATTTAGAATATATTTCATTTACAGTGTCACCCAGTTGAAAGTAAGCGGTAAACCTGAATACAATTTGCATTCCATTTCTTTTTTAATTTGTAGATCTCGAAAAACTGTACTTCACGAAGTAACAAAATTTCAATTTACTGCAATAATATCGTTGATATCATTTCTTGAAAATGCAGTATCCTTCTTAATGTATCCATTATGGATTATGGAGGTTGATAAAATATGAAGAAATATATATCATGAGTTACATTTTTGAAAAGTATTTTTTTAATGTTGTATCTACACATTGATATTCAACTACGGATTATTTCATTCCTCATTATTTTTTCATGTAGTTTAGTAAACGTTGATAAAATATTTTTGCCGAGGTATAGTTTGTGTTGCGTCTAGAGCAAAGTAGTGTGTTCTTAGAATAATATTTTACTAGTAAGAGGTGGCCATATGAATGGCTCATTTCGAAATTGCCATAATCGACAGATATATTATAAGCATTCCAAATATTTTATATAGCTATATTGGATTTCACTCTATGTTATGAAAATGAAAAATAATCGGATCAATTTTTTTCCTACAGTGTCCGACATTGTGTATTGGCCTGACTAATGTACATTTTGAATGATTTTCAATTGAAGATTTGGTTTCACAAGTCTCTAAATTGATAAAAAATACTAATAAAGTGTATACATCTGGAAGATCTTCAAGCTTTCAGTTTCACTCTTATACATGAATCATCTAAAAAATAGCATCACGTTACCTAGATTTCATAGGCTAGTTAGTGTACTTTCCTTAAAAAAACAATAAGGTATTTGGAAACATGTCAGGAACATAGATTATTAGATTATCTGATGAAGCGTTATTGGCGAATAGCCAATCACTATAAATAGATGCGAAATGGAATTAGTCTCTGAATAGTAATGAAAGGAAGGAACCCCTGTTTCTTCACTAAAAGTTTACATAGGTATCAATATAAGTATTGAAGATAATTAAGTCATTCTTCATCTAAACACTTGTGGTACACTTGAACAGACAATGCGAGATACCAGCTCAATAAAATTGTTTCATTGTCAACAGTAAAAATATTGGTTTGAATTCACAAGTATATCTGTCGATTCTGATGATTTCAAAATAGTTCATTCTCATAGCCACACCTAACAAATGTCTGCCTTCAAGATAGAATAGATCGTTCTATTAGAAACGGAGTTAGTTATAGTAATAATGTGTAGAGGTTCTGTTTGGCATGTCGAGACTCCCACATTGTTTTCCTTCTCCTTGGTATGCTTCTTTGAAGGAATAAACTAGTGCTACGTAGCTTAGGAATCTTCCATAGAACAGTAATTCAATCAATAGACTACTATTACAGTAAACATGATATTGAGCTAAGATATCACGCTGTAAATACATAGTGTATATATTATGCTCCACGGATTTACGATCTGCTGTCTAGTCTTCTTCGAATGTCAAATAGTAGTGTAAGCAAATGGCATATCGCTGGAATGTTAGTAGCCATGATAATAAAAATCATTACGTATTATAATTCATACAGTGTGCCTCTCTTCAAGCAATGCCAACTTCTATTCATCTGTATTTGCTCTTTTGATGCACTCAGGTCGATTTCCACTGAATTTCCTGAACTAATATCAACTGATTTTGAACCAGTATAAAGCTTTGTGAATTATTTGGGCTTACTTCATCATGCTTCACTAAAGTAATCTATACTGCATTTTATTTAAATGATGATTTAATTCAGGATCTTTCTGAGCTAATCTTGAATCGAAGTCAATTAGAAACTGTTTGATAATATCACCAGTTTCTCATTGACTTCGAGGACCTGCTTGTGATTTTCTAATCTCTGACGTGACTAATATCAACTAATTGACTGACAAGTAAGTAACTGAACGATTTTTCATAGGTAATACAAAGAATCATACAAGTATTATCCTTGCTATTTAACCCTCTTTCCCCTTGTTGAGCAGAAGTGTCGCTTTAAAGTCAACGTGTCATTTTGCCGAATTTAATTTTGACTGTGAACAAAATATCTTGGACAAAACGACACGATGCCGAAGGGTTTGCATGATGTATGTTTATTAACAAGAAACAATCCTCAACAGCATGGATGTATGTGGTCGTGAGTATCAACAATTTTCAAGTTGAAATGGTATTGAAACAGAATTATATCCGAAAACATTCATTCCGTATACATCTCACTATTTCCTAACTTATTCAGTATCTACTTTTCTTCTCTGTTTAATATTTCATTCCATAAACATGTCATCTGATTATTTATAATATTTTGAAATGAACGAAACTGTAATATTACCTATTTTTAATATGTCTCAAAAAAATCGCAGACATTTTCATTTCAATGATTGATTCTACTGGACATAGTTCAGAGCTATGAACCATAATTCACTTGAGAATTGTTCGTATCTGTTTACATATACCAGTGAGCAAAGCATTTTTTGAATACATATTTTTCTCTAGGTTGATTTCTATGGCATATGGTCAAATTGGTATGATCCAAGCTGCAGCAGGTTTCTTCGTATATTTCGTCATCATGGCTGAAAATGGATTCCTGCCAATGAAACTGTTCGGAATACGTAAACATTGGGATTCGAAAGCTGTCAACGATTTGACAGACTCATATGGTCAAGAATGGGTGAGTTAAGGCACAGTATGAGGAATTGTTTTCTAATCGCCCACCTGTTTCCTCAGATGTGTATATCTCATTAGTATATCTTATTAGCTATTAGTATTCTCACGCAGAGATTATGAAGTACCTACCTACGTTCGAATCAGCGAATTTTGTAATCTCATTTCTTAGGTCCACATTCCGTTAAGTCCCTGAAATACACCAACTGAAAATCATTTATAGTATCAATCTCATTTTATTTATAGTAAAAATACAAATATCTCTATTACCATTGACTGAAATATTATATCAGTATAGCATATAGCATATAGCATAGCATAGAAACTAATATTAAAGTAAAGAAATAATATAAAATAAAATGGGACAAAGCGATATGACATTATATAGACTAGCAGTAGTGTTGATAACATAACTGAATGAGAGGGACAATCATATCTCAGTCATTGAATTGTCAATGTGACAAATCATTGTTAATCAATTAGATTGCTTATTGTTTTTCGTGATTTGCCATTTGAATTTCTATGATAATGAAAGATTCAATATCCAATCTTAAACTTCGATTCTTTGTTGAGCCGCTTATTTTGAAAAACACGATGATTTCTGTCAGGTTCATAAAAATAATCATATAGAATCGAAAGTTCACAAAGTTCGAGACGCCAATGACAGCCTAAGAAATAGTTTTGAAAAAAGTCATAGAAACAAAAACTAACGTAAATCTCACAGTTTTACAGTTATTACGAGAAATTGTTCGATGTCGAAAATGAACACCATTATTACCATAATTGTCGAAATCGCATGGTAACCGAAAATAGATGGTGTTTCATTTTGTGATTTGGTTCATTTTCAGGTGTTCACTAGTAGAATCGCAGAAATTATCCTGTTGACAGTTGATAACGCTGACAGGAGGAAGCAGTGGTCCTTTAATTTCAAAAAAGATGTGGGGATTAGAGGACACAGTTCATCAGCGTCTATAATAATAAATAATGATAGTAATGAAAGAAAAATTTCGAAATGTTTTCAACAAAAAATTATGATATGAATGAATTGTAATATTTTCATATCATGGAACAGTTAGTCAATGAGCAAAAGGGGAACGTTCCGACATTAATAATGATATGATTTTCCATCATTTGATCCTCTTTTATGGTCATATCATATCATGTAATCTTTTATCAGTTCACCTAATTTACAAATCGTATATATCCTACATTCGACTGTCCGGTGTGTAGTAAGGAATTCGTTGGGTTTCAGACATACAAGGACAGAAAAACTTTGGAATACACCTGCCATACTGCTTTCTTCGTGTCCATCGTGGTGGTACAGTGGGCCGATTTGATAATTTGCAAGACTCGTCGCAACTCAATCGTGCACCAAGGTATGCGGAACTGGGCCCTCAATTTCGGTATTATCTTCGAGACAGCACTGGCAGCTTTCTTGTCTTACACCCCCGGCATGGACAAGGGATTGCGAATGTTTCCACTCAAGTAAGTTGAATCCACTCCTTCATATTCACACTGATCCGAATACATATTATTAGGCAGTTTTTATTCTGAATATACAGAAACAATAAGTAGATTCTCCTATGAGTAGAGAAAACTGGGTTTTATGGTGAAATTTTCCACTTTTCTTATGCATACGCTGATTTTCCGTATTCGGCTGATAACATTTATTCAATACATAAAGTGAATAGTTCAATTGAGTCTGGAAGAGCATTTGACGTTTCCGTTCTGGAGTTTTTTTCTGCAGCTGATCTTCTGGACTGATATTTGATACAAGGTCACATAATATAAATATTTTTCACATTGATGAGTTTAGGAATTCAATTCTGATTGTTTGTTATGTAAGAAATTGCATTCCTTATATATATATATTATGGAAACAGCTGAACCAAGTGTGAATAGACTATATAGTTTTCGAATCATTTGAACAAATACAACTTTGCGTAGCCAACTTCTTCACTTTTCATTTCTGTGGTATCGTGTTCATTCTTGTCAAATGTGTTTCTTGGCATGTTAAAGGAAAATGACGCTTGCACTGGAAATATTGACGGGACGATTTAATTTTTGTTAATTCATAACAAATTATCTGAAATTGCCCAATTGGTACTGAGTATTTACCAGAGGTTTTTGGTCCACGGATGACTTGAATTTCCAAACACGAACTGGTTCTTTCAATTTAATGTTATATTGAGCTCGATGTAGCAATGTGAATAATAATTTCTTGTTTGTGGAACACTAATTCAGGAACAATCCGAGAAAATCCGAGAAAAATGATATTTGTGATGTAGTCATTTCATTTGCTTGTTTGTTTTTCAAAATGACTCAAGGCGTTAGTCAGCCGATATGACATACGTTTTATAATTTAGACATTGTGACACTCGTTCTCTTGGAGCCGAAACAGCGTTTCATAAAACTTGTCCTATAATGTACTATTTTAGCACCACTGTTTACAAAATAAAGTAGGACGCTTTCGGAAATATCTATTTTTTCAGATTCGTGTGGTGGTTGCCAGCCATCCCCTTCATGCTGTCCATCTTCATCTACGACGAAGTCCGACGATTTTATCTCCGCCGTTGTCCAGGCGGCTGGTTGGAACAAGAGACCTACTATTAGGCGCTATATCAGAGAGATAACTGCCACGTGGTGGAACCTGCGGCCCCTACGAGCCGCAAGTTACATAGTTGTTTCGGTAGGATGGACTTCGTGCGCATACTCAATAAAAATTATATCAACATCTCCGACTAAAATAAATCATCCATCATTTTCATTCCGTGATAAAGATGACGTCTTCACCTATCGATTATTGTACAAAAATACTGTTGCTATTTCTAGTAAATTCGCTGCTTGGGCAGCCTGATAGTTATGGAGAGCGTACAGGAATGATTTGCGTAGTTGAGTTGATCTTGTACGCGTTAGCTATTTATTGAATTCAATATTTCGATGGTTGAGAGGTCTTGTGACAGAAAACGAGCCAAATCGTTAGCCACAACTGAAAACAATAAAATACACAGTCGATCGACCTTGTTAGTTTCATAATGGAAGAGGATCAATACATTCCAGTTGAGAGGTGATAAGCCTTAGGGCCGTCATCACAAGACGATGTTCGATGGAAAATGAGACTGGGTGACAGCCTATCTCGTTGCCTGTTGGAGACCTCACCCAGGCTCTCACATAGTAGCATCGATGTGGACGAATGATTTTAGTATTATTTAGGCTTTTAACATTTAGGTTAGCTAGATTGTAACTGTGTTGTTATTCGTATTAAGTGTCAACCAGGTCGTGCTCAATACACAACATGACTATTACTATCAAAATTGTAAACGTTTGACAGATCCATTTCTTTGTATATAATTTAACGTTATAGCTCTGAGGTGTGTCAGGAATGATCCTGACTTTATTGAAATCGTTGAAGTACATCGTTAGATTGGAAGTATGCTTTCGTAGAGCTTTATTTTTTCATAACCGAATGCGCTCCGGTCTAAGACCATTTGACGACGGTATTGTTATGTCATTGTAAATATTTTTATGTGAGTCACTTAATTATTTCTGCTTATGTTCTCTTCACATTCATGTTCTACATAAAGGAGCTGTATAAATTTGGGTTTTAATAAAATGGATGATAGTATTGCCAGGCTCTTTCTGTTGTTCTAGAAGTAACATAATATTGATCTACCAAAACGAAAATGGATTTCAATTCGGTTTGAAGGATTGATTTAAATATCTTCCGGATAGGTAAGCAATGGAATTTTGAATTCCAAAATTATGAAATCATTCAGCCGAGCCAAATATCGTAGGGAATATGTAAAAATTAGCTGAATTTGTAAATTACATACACATGTTTCTTGATAGACTGCTCATCAGGAGCTTCGTTAATGGATGCATTTCGACTTTATTATTCTTTGACGTCTTGAGACGTGACAGTTGACATCGACTCACGTCAGTGGAGCAGCGCCTAGTTGATATTTCCAGCTCAGGCATTGGTCTCAGCCTCCGGTCCTAGAATAAACTAGATGAGTAAAACCTCATGTGTCAGAACCGGTCAGTCGATAAAATGGACAGAAATACATTCTAGACGAGGACGTGTTGGCACACCACAAAGTTGTTGATCGTGTTTGACAGGTGTCAACCCATGTATTCTAGAATTCAAGGTTTTTTGCTTGTTCATCAAATGTGGAATAGAGAAGTGTGGAGATCCACGGAGTCTGATCTTGCACAATATATGCACAATAGCCGTGTTCATTTATTGCAGTAGTTTCAAATACATGGTTCTAATTCTACTGATTCTACATGTATCACTATCGGAGTCTACTAATAATCCATCTCAGAAGTTATTTTTCTTCGAGAATAATATATAGGTATATGCAGCTTTCAGTATCTAAAAATAAACAGAATCATGATTCAGATACTCGGTTGAAACAGATGATTGGGGAATCGAAAAAACATTGCAAAGAATGGCACATTATCATCTGAAGTTATATGAAACAACTCTTGTAAAAGGTAGAAGATTCATGATTTGAATTTTGAATTTTTGGCGTTATGACTTCCTTCATTAAAGAATTATTTCCAACATGATTTCAGTCTTGAAAAATCAAATTAAAAAAAAAACAACCGAATCTTTTCTAGAGTAAAGTGTACTTACTATGCAACCTTGATTGAAGTTGCGCATTTTTATGCTAATTGATAAAATGGAAAATAATCGACCTATCTTGATTAGTTTTTTAGATGTCGAGAAAAAAAAAACAGAATTTTGCAATTTTCCTTTCTTCAAAACCAACCAAACCAAGCAAGTCTGCCATTTACCAGTGAGCCTGTTCTCGTCAAGGAATTCAGAATCAATTTGAATATTTATGGGAACAATCACAGATGATTTGTAGTTAACTTCATTTTTTCTTGTGGACTCTAGTCGGCGTTTCTCGAATCTCATATTATTTCTCAATTAGTTCTTCATAAAAATTAGATAGAAAAGAACATCACGAACTGTAGTTTTTCCAGCGGTATTACAAAAACTAATAATGATTGGTGATATATATTGATTCAAGACCTAATGACCGAGATACCCATACATAAGGTCGAAAAACGATTATAAAGTTTACAAACGAACGAACTTTACAAATCACGTCAAATAGAGCACCCAAGCTACTGCATAGTGATCAACAGATCTTATCTGGAGAAGTGTTGATTTTTCTGTAATTAATCCATGATGGAAAACGGAAATTATAGTTGAAAACATCCCAATCACAATGAATTCAGACGAACATGCACCTATTATTCTATTAGTGTAAGAAAATAAATCGAAATTTATATATCATGATATTTTAAATCGACATATTGCATATAATATATTGAATATCCCAATTACCTTCAGCAGTAGCTCATTTCCAAGGACAATGATCCCTCCACTCTCTAACTTCAGAGGGCGCTGTGTTCTCAGCATCATGATATGTAGAACTTTTTTGATTTCGGGAGACTGTTCATGCCAGTTGGATTTATAGATGTAAGTTGAAAACTTCTCGCTCTGAAATTTATTCAACCGAATGAATGAAGGTCTCTTCTAGATCTTATTCTGGTATTTAAACTCACTTCTAGTGATACATTGTTGGCCTGGATATACATATTGGCAACCTCGACAAATAACATGGAGGTGTTGCACAAATATGATGCTAATTCGAGTTTGCTAGTCTTAAATACCTGGAGAAAATTGAAGAATTCTTATGTTCCAATATAGTTTTGGATATCTCTACATCAGTATTTTCCTTTGTGAAATACTATATTTCATTGAATACTGTGAACATTTGACTAAATTTAGTTTTTATTGGAATGAGCACTGAGATATTCATGGTATAGATCAGTGTGCATCATTCAGAAAAAAAAACAGCAATAAGGATGAATAATGATTCACATTAAATTGAAACAAACTCCACTTGCTCTCCAGTTGAAACTTGATCATTCATCTAAGGGTTGAACCAATTGAGAGACGGTAAACTGATGGGCATTCTTATTCTCCATTTATGGAAGGTTAAGGTCGTATAGGTACCTTTTCCTTCATCATTATGTTGAAAAGTATTCAGAAAATGAAGACGTTTTATAGGGATGTCACCCTTTGATGCAAATACTCAAGCAGAGGAGGAGGTTAGACTGATGGTAAAGTGGCATTTTTTCTATACATCCTGTATCTATGCATGAATTATAAAATCGATATTTCAGAAAAACTTCTTATTTTGGATGAACCTACTATATCAGCCACAAAATCACGGAAATAATGGGAGACAATCTTGGACCACCTTGTAATATCATATTTATATGAAAAAGTAAGTTCCGAAAATAATTTTGACATTTGCTACATTCTTTTTTTTTTCTTAATTAACGGCATAAAACTTCACTTCAATTTTCTATCTGAAACTGGGGAAATGTTGATATTTCAATAGGATTCTTCATTCAAATCCAATCCATAATCCCAACGCACATGAAAAATATGATATTTAGAAACCCATTCAGTCATCATCACCTGATCACCTGCTTGAACTTGATGCATAGTGATTACTAACAAAAACGATATCCCAAAAAATCTGAAATTGCCTTGTGCTTTCCCGTAAAACCAATGAGTATTTTCAATTGTCAATAAGCTTTCTCATCTAGTTTTTTTTTGCGAGACACACCGCAACGCAGTTTTTATGCACAGAACAAAAAAGTTTGTGGTTCATTACAATGATTCAATGAATCCGTGGTATATTTAACATAGCTTTTGATGCTTTCGTGTCGCGACTCGTGAATTCAGGTGTTGATTGCTGGGATGGTGAAAAGTTTTTCGAGTTGTGTGTGATCGATCTCGACATTGTGCCATTTTCGTGGTGTAATTTCGGGTAGCTACACGCCAAAAACAGTTTCCATTCGTGTATCATGTTGAAGCTCATTGTTTTGTTCTGGCTTCGGCGAGAAACAGGTATGTGAATAAAGTTTTAAGGTGCTATTAGTAGGGACATCCTGGGTGTTTTCCAGATCATACAAAAAACTCAGGAGGTAATTTATTTCTCGTGATATAACAATTTTCCAAAAACTTGACTAATAACTTAGGAGAATCCCTCTGCGAATGAGAAACTGCTTCATAAACGTGAACTGACAATTAGGATATGGGTGTTTGATAGGTAGACAGGGTGTTACAGAACTATGAAATCAAACTTCTAGGGGCTATTCAGTGCAACAGTACAAAACATTTGAATATTGGGTCCCATATCCGGTCCCATATACGGCTCTAGGGCGCGTTAATATTTAGAAAGATGATGAATTGCCTAAATAGGATTTAATGCATTTAATTTTTGTCTTTTGTACACGATATCATCACAACAATTGTTCAAAATGTCTTCCTCTAACCTGAAAACACCGATTTGAACTAGCACATGATTTCAGCGGACTCGACTAAAAATTTAATCCTCGTTTTGAATGATTTCAAATGCTGATGTAATTTGGCTAATTAAGTCTCGCTCTGTTTCTACTGGAGTTGCGTAGACCAGAGACTTTGCACAAGGAAAAATCAGCGGTTTGGGCTTGTTGGATTGCCAGAGGTGAAGCAGTTTCTTCGCCTCCTAGGTTACCCGATTTAACGTCGCTGGATTTTTCCCTGTGGGGACATGTAAAGTCCAGTTCATATGAAATGAGGTCAATCCGTCACGAATACTAAAGAATATGAATTTAACTCCTCCGATGATATATTTCCTTCTTTTTGACTCATTGAATGTCTAATGAAGGTAAAAAAAATATCATGTGTATCCAAGTATACTCAAATCGGGCCTAAGAAAGGATGAGTGTTACTGTTTCTGGTTCGGTTGGTGCGATATCCACAACTATGTACAGTATGAGTATGAAATGAATTGAGCATTTCTTCAACGGTTATTTTTTTTTTAATAAACTTGGATATCTTCTTCTCAAAGCATCCAAGGACGTAGACTTCAAGTTTGCTATTTCAAATTAATTTCCAGGAAATTATGTTCTTGATCACAATAATAATATAAAGGGAAGTTACAACTCCACCCCCTGGGGGGGACTGTTGTGCATTTAGAAAAATCAAATTTTTGTAGTTATTCTTGAAGAATTCATATTAAAATTATTCAAATTAGTGCAATCGAAATGGAAACACTTGTTTCACACCATAGAATTTGTAACACAAAAATAGCTGTAGAATATTGGCGCCATCTTCAAGAAGATTTGCGTCTCTGACGCTATTAATCAATCGATCCATTAACGTTTCTTCATAATGATTTCAAGGGAATTCGACGCTGTATGAGAATATGTGAAGAAATATTATTATTATTATTATTATTAATACTCTTTATTGCTCAAATAATGTTTGGTTACATACTTTACATACATTGTTCGCAATAGGTGGGCATATCGCTAGGCGATTTCTTCCTGCCGACCTTCAATATATACCTTAAATATACAGGTTCTAAATTGAAAAAAGAAAGTTGATGTCACTTCCGATGGAACCGGAATCGAAATGTTTACCTCCTGGGTCTCATGAACGAGGAAAACAGATTTTACCATCACTCTCCTCCCATGATACGTTTTTACACGGTTTTGAAAGAAATCGAGAGAGGCTTATATTTGCAGACCAGAAATACTTACGACTAGCACGTTGAAGAGTACCATCGAAATGTGATAAGATTTCGCCAAAAAATCAATCAAGAAATAGAGTTTCAGAGCTGCGTTCAAGTCGGTCACATATCTGCAAATTGTTATGTTTAAGTTGTTTCAGTTATGACGAAGTTCACAATGTGATGTCTTGAAAAGGACGCACCCTGAATATCTCCGATAATACGATAATCACTTACAAAATTTACAAAACACATTATTTTTCATCAAGAGATGATATCTTTTGTCGTAATCCATTTTGTGTTACTATGGAAATGTTTCGGTATCCAGTTGAAAAATTGTTCAGACAAAATCGATGAAATGGTACAGACCATTATCACTCTTGATACGATATACCTAACTGCAAAAACTGCGTCGTCAGTATGTTGCCAAGCAAGCTTTCGCGAAATATTATAGCATTCAATTATTCAGACTGTCAATGTCCTTTGGGATGCAGATTATTTTCAAAGATGTAGTAATGTGTTCTGTTAGTTGAAGGAGTTATACATATGAAGTAACTTCATTATTTGTCACTTGATAGATACCTATTTATTTCTCGTTTGCTTTCAATCACTGTGTATATTGATTTGCAACCATAAAAAGTTCCGATCACTCATGGAAAATATAGCAACAAATCGAAATGACATACAGGGCTCTGATTGTGAACATTCTAGAGAGTATTGAATGATTTGAACGATTCTTGCTATTTTCAATACGGATTTATCTATGGTGAATTCAATATTGTAAATAACTTCAATATGACAATTACATGGCCTACCAGATTTATGAATAGTTATGAATTCAATATTGCTGATAACTCCTTAACTTTTGAGTTTTGGAAAAAAACCGTATGATACACTTTGTACTTGAAATTTTACAAGGAATACGTTCTCGAGTTACGGGATATTGATTTACGGCTCATCCTGTATAGGTATCATCGAAGAATATTGGATACAAAATCTCCAATGGAAAATGATATTCAAATATAAATGACAACATCTTCCATTTCCTGTATTTTGATTCTCGAATATCATTTTTATAGTCTACAATAATTACCTGATGATATCCTTATGTTCCAAGATCAAGTTCTTCAGAATTCGAGAATTATTCATATTATCGAATCCTTTTTCTCTGCCAAAATTCTTCATTTTGTAGCCCAATATTTTCAACCGTATTGACGTGAATAATACTAGAGAAATAAATATTGTATCAGTTCCTACTATCAAACCCCCAGCCAATGATCCATTCCAAATTTGGAAGAAGTAAATCACATCGAAAACTTTCTCCGTGTTGAATGGGAACCATTCAGGAATTATGAGAGTTTTTTTCGTTTCGATACCTTGTGACTCTGCTCTCTTCCACATTAGCAAATTCCCATACGATAGAATGATGAATTGGATAACAGCCATCGATGTCACGAATAATAAGCTACCGAAAATTTTGAAATTGTATCTCGAAATATCACAGTGTATCTTCTTGATGTCCTTATTTGATGACATGTGTGTTGACTCAAGCATTATAATTTCTTCTACAAGTTTCTTGATGGATGAACTTCTCACAAGGAACATTTTCCAAACGGCGAAAACGTAAGTTATCACGTATTGTAAAAAATTTGCTCTTTGTTGATCGCTACTGTGGATCACATACTTCCAGCCAATCGTTAAAGTTACAACGAATATCGTGAAATTTGTCTGAATGATTATAGAATATACGGTATAAATCATTTGTAAAAATCTATTGGATAACTTGAATGGCCAGAGTCCAACCAATACCAACATCATTTTCGTACACTTCAAAAAATAACAACTGTTCTCCATCATGCAATATGAGAATGATGAGCGAATAGGTTTTATAGGCAGTGAAATACTCATTCATAATTTTTTCATGGATGTGGAAAACTTCAAGTTAACATATATTACCGAAAGTTTCGTGTGGAAATTATGGGTTAGAGTTGTATGTGATATCTGACCTGACAAGTGAATTCATCGAATTATTCATAACATGATGGTAGTTCTCACTTCTACAGGGTATTTTAATCCTGATATTTTTTCATGGAATTGGAAATAACTTTCAATCCTGAACTTTTACTGGTGCAAATAACATATTCAAAAAATTGTCAGCCTGCTGACCAGAATTCTATTTCTTATTCAATGATATGCAAAATTCTTATCTCTCAGAAAAACCATGTTTATGAAGGATCATCTACTGTAGGAACTATCTTGGACATAGTGGCTAGTTTTCTCCAACATTTACACAAAATGAATTGATTAGTGTATATATCCTATCGAAGAAATTAAATGCCACGAAATTTTGTCGAATATCGGATATTGGATATGATTTAATTTTGCTCAAATATCCGCAATAGTCCTGATTTACCCATTTTGATTACTGATGGATAACTGATGAACAGTCGGAACATGTCTCGGCCGAATCATTTGCCAAACTTATTTTCATATTTTTTTGGATTTCAGGGTTTTTCTTTCTTGAGAAATAACTATCCTGAATAATTTTTGTGATCCCAAGAAAATGTCCGAGTATGTCAGCAGCAACTATTCATCAAGTTATTCATAACATTATTCCATCGATTATTCTTTGAGAGTTTGTTGGTATAAAAAATATTATGATTGAAATGAAAAGTTTATATTTCAGTTTGACAATGTTGTGAACACACTCTTTACATGACAAATCCATAAATAATAATGTTAATTATAATATATACAAAGTTAAGTAAATTGCACAGTTTTTGGAGTATTTAGAAAAATAATATCTACAATTAAGTTAGTTACATCATCTGTGATCAAATTTCAGTATGTGTTCCTCAGAATCGGAGTTGGAACATTATCTGACTGAACCAATATGGCAAAATGAAAATATATCTTGAAAACAATCATTTCAAATGATACAACTATTGCTCAGCACTTCGTTCCCGCCTATAAGACTATTGAAATTTGAATCAGTGACAAATGAATAATATGACATGAAACTGTAGAGCTCAACAACAATATTTGATGTAACCATCATTGATCCGGCGAGTGGACAGTTTATAGAGAATTTCAGAAGAATCTCTGCAACGTTTACAAAAATAAAGTGAATGAAAAATCTGGTAGTATTGCCAACTTGAAAATATATCACAATTCCACGTTCATACTGCGACTGAGAATGGCGTCATGCTCATGACAAAAAACAAATTTCAATGATCCTTTCTCTAAATACAGAGTGAAAATATGGTTGGCATTTTCTATACCTTCGAAATGTACTGCACTGGGAATTTTATCTGGGGTTAAAATTAACCTCAACAAAAGTTTATGAATAAATCTTGCCTTGATGTCATCTTTATCCTTCCTCATTCATCCTTCATCTTTCATTCCTTGCCTTTATCAACTTTTGTTGTGTGTTCATCTGGATAATTCAGGAAAGTATTCATCCACGCATGTAAAATATGCTGATGAAAGTTGTATTTGTCACCGACCATATGTTTTGTCTTGTTTTCAAGATATTCCTTAGAACAATTAGACTAGCAATCAGTGTTGATCGATTTAAATTAAGTTACTATCTATGGCACTCGTCTTGCTGTAGCTTTTGAGATGTGGTCCATCTGCTGGAAGAAGTCCAGCCTCTGTACAAGATCGACAACAGAATCTAGCATAATATTTGTGTGTACAGTATTTGGCCTTGACAATGAGGGCACAGTTGGCGAAGAACTGATTATCCGTACAGCTGGGATGGATATAAATTCCTGAGGAAAAAATCGTTAGCAAGGAACTAATAAAAATGCTTGGATAAATCTTCACCTTGAATTGATACCAGTAGAGTACTAGATGCTTTGGAATAGGCATTGGTGGCTTCACACTGGTAAAAACCTGAGTCTGCTTTGGTCGCACTCTGTACCCTCAACGTGTTGACTTCTGCTGAAATCACAGAATATAATTTGTATGTACGTAACTAAACTCATTTCTGTATGAGCTTTTACACCGTTTCTTCCATCAAGCTCAACATATATATTTTGGAAGAAGTTGAGATGAAAAAAAAACGTTTACTTTTTGTTTTCTACAAAAAACACAAATTGGATTATTGAAAAAATCAAATTTCGAATAATATAATTCTTATTTTTCTCCATACTCCTTCTATACTTACTGCGGAATTTGAAACCAATAAATTATTTTTTTGAAAATTCATTGAAATCGGTTATGAGAATCTCTTCACAATATATTCAGTCATGGAAAGTCATATTCATATGCTCATACCTGAAATATCTATTCTTTCTGATGGATTCAGCTGAACGCCATCTTTGTACCATTGTACCTGAGGCGATGGGTATCCTGTGACCTCACATTCCAATTCTATGTTACTGCCGGTTGGATATTTTGTGTCAATTGTCGTTATATTTGCTCGAACTGGTACTGAAATAATCGATTGAAAATATTTGATATCATGGTAAGATACCTAGTTATTTGAAGGTGAAATGTAACTCTAGGTGATCATCAATAGGAAATGCTATTTGAATAGAACGAAAACAGTAGCCGTCCAATGATATTCTACATCGAATACTTATGCATTCATGCGGATGAATTGATACAGTGGAAAATGAGGCGACTCTCTGAGTCCTAGGGAAATATTTAATTTCTTCGGATGTTATTGGCACTTTCCTCTTCATTCGAAACTGAGATGAGATTATGATGTTGAAACTGGCATTCGAGTTCATTTGTTAGCATACATTACCAACATGAAAAATGGAAAATGATGAATTTGGAGATGAAATCTGGTTCAGTCATCACATTATTTAAATGAATAGATATGCTTCTGCTACAGGAATTAGAAATAAGATTGCTACATTCAAGTCGTGTTTTTCAAATCTAGTTTGAACAATAATATGACGTTTTACAATCACGTCTGTTTTCAAACGATTTTTTCATGTTTATTCTTTAATTTCACACATGTGGGTATTTGTTCATCAACATAACCTCATCATTTATCTGTTCTTCAAGTACTTCAAGTACAAGTACTCTCGATGAACCTATATGTAGACTGCTCCTGAGTAATGAAGAAGAAAATGAAAGTGTGTCCTTCCATATTATCATAGCTCATCATATGAGATATCTATTTCTATGAAGAAAAATGTGTGTGAATGTGCTGTTGAGTCTGATAATGGTGGGAAAACCTCCTCAACAACAACAACCACAAATAAGCCCACCATCGTGAAGGTCTATCCAGAATGACATTTTTATGTCTTGGTGAAGACGAACCTAAATCGTCAGCAATTCTACTGTTCTACCTGATGAATACAATGAGGGCGTAAATACCGAGGTAACTACTAATGGAGAAACTGGTAAACTCTGAAATCACGAAATGCCCATGATGGATCTCCGAAGGTCACAGTGAACAAGTACAGACCTGCTGAACACAGTGAATCGAATGGCTACACTATAGCCCTGACATTTCGTTTCTGACTTAGCCAAGTGATTTATCAGAATATCCACGTGGTAAAAGATGTTATGTACAAGAATACAAGGTCTTGATGATGAATTTGGTAACTATCAGGAGATTCAAGAAGCTTACAATTCATCTTACCGCATTTTCAAAAGAACCCGTGAGTTTTTCTCCAAGTGGATATATTTTGAATACTGATGTGCATATAATTGGAAGACTGATTTATATGAGGGTAGAAGATGGAGAACTTGAATGAAACGATAACAAATGATTCCATCGATATTTCTCATATCCTATTCTGAGGAAATTCCCTGAAGCCTGAGCGTCAACTTCTTGTCATATCCTAGTGAATCGGTACCATAGAACAGCTCCAGTTTTTCTGTGCATCTAATTGAAGAATTAGTGACCATAAACTACCACTTAAGAGAGAATCATTTGGGATATTTCAAATGCCCTTTTACTAGCTATAAACGGCGACGCTGCTCATGAATCCATTGATAAACATGTTCTGGATGCTCATCAGTTCGTATCGTATTATAGATTCTCCCAAATCCATATGTAGATGAATATGATTCCTTGATGATGTGAGTGACTTTTTGCAATTACAATACTAAGAAAAGTTTGGTGATTGCTCTGATGTATAAATATAAATGCATGCATACCAATGAGGCTAGGCGGATTCCAGATCCCAGTAGGCGCCACAGAACCAGGCAAAATTTCATTCGAAGGCTCCGTGTAGGATACGGGAGGCACGAAAGGCTCGGGAGTCGGCCTCGTCGGAGGGTGCCTAGGGGTAGGAGCAGGTGAGGTTTCGGGACTGGGTTGTTGCGGTGGATCGACGATGAACTCCCGATACTTGACATACTCGCTGGAACTCGGGAAATGGTAGGGGCCTCGAGCTTTGACGGTTACCGACCAACTGGCGGCCGTGCCGAAACCGTTGTACGCTTGGCAGGTGTAAATGCCGAGGTTGCGCAGCTTCACCGAGTGGATCAGCAAGGAGAAATCTTCGCGCACCTCGAATTCGGAGTTCTTGAACGGTATCATGGAGTCGTCTTTCCACCAGGTGACGGAGGGGAGGGGGTTGCCGAGGACAAAGCAGTTTAGGGTTGCAGGGGCGTTAAAGGAGACTATTTGGGGAGGTTCTTTCGATTGGTTGTCCAACATCGTTACTGGACGTGGGTCCGAATCTACATAGGGTAGAGTTAGAGAGAAAAGTTAGTGCTACAGAACATGCATATTGAAAGATGTTGAAGAAAATATACATATAGTAGTGGTTTAGTAATACCAAATACCAAATTTCTACTCTAATCTTCTATTCTATTATATCCTTTGGTTCTACTCAAAATATCTATCCAGTGTTTAATACATCGACAAAAGAAATTGTTTCGTTGTAGAATGCATGAGATGATGAACGCATGCCAACCAAGCTTCGGATACTGAAATTGATAGTTTGTGGTGTTTCGATGAAGATACAGACAGTGTCTCCAAGCATAAAATTCATCGAAAATTAGGTTTATGAAAATTTAAGAAAAGTTATCATTTCGTAAAATAAAATGCAGGTAATATATATTTGTATATGATGTATATTTCAAAAAAGGGTTGTAGTTTTGGTGCTAGATTGGTATAATGTGGTAGGAAGAAGTGATGAATCAACTCTATATTTTCATATTCATTCACAAAACTTTCTCCATGAATTTCATACCACTGAATATGATTTAAGTTTTTTCGCAATTAATATATTTATCTCCAAACCACATCGTTCATGAAGTGTGGAACTACTTCATTATCAGTTAAACATTATGGGAAGTAAAACTCGGATAGGTCGATTTCTCATTTCAGATTTATACTTTTTTTCAAAACATCAATTCCGTCCATGTTTTTCAGTTCAACCATACCAAATTTCTCATATCACTCTTTGTTACAAAAAACTGAGTATATCAATATTTATTTATGTAAATATTATGTAAATTTATCAACATACAATTCATAATTTTTTTTGAAAATCTGAGAGTTCCCCAATTGAGTTCGAGTATATTTCCAAACCTTCCAACATCTGAAAGCTCTTAGCAACCAGACAAGCGTTTCCACACATTATGAACGGAATGTAAGTATGCGGTCTCTCTGCGAAAATATAGGTTCAAATACATCTTACAATTACATGATACATGATATTTTCTTGACCAATATATCGCTAAAATCAATTTTCAATTTCTATTGAATATTGAAATCAAATGAATCAAAAAAAATTATGGCAATACCAGTTCAATTTTCTCATAGGACATTCAGTCATCACAATGATGAATCCATATGTTAAAAGAACTCAAAACCATAACATATCAATGTTATTAACAATGATAGGAAGTGAAATTAGACATTGATTGACAAAACGAATTCTCATGCACTATTTGATTCACTCACCACCTCCAATAAGCATCGCTTACCTAATACTTCCAGCCTGATTTGATTCGTAATGGGCTCTCCAATACCATTATCAGCGGTGCAAAGATATATTCCCGAGTCAGTCTTATGCAAAGTGATGATTTGAAGTGACTGATCCAACTTTATCCTATACCTTGGTTGAGTACCATCGATCTAAAACATCCAATAATGAGATAAATGCACTTACACGTGAAATACAATTATTGAAATATTTTCATAATTGACATCAATGCCTTTTACCATCGACTATGTAACTCATTAATTATATATAAGTAGGTATCAATTTGGGCGGTCTATCTTTGTTTTCATGTTGGAATTCAATTATATATTCAATAATAACAACTTGGTTTTGGTTCGAGTATAAATATCGTTGAGAAATAATTGTTGCTGAATAATATATTATAGTGACACCAATTATGATGTATCCTCAACATCACTAAAGTAGTGGAAGTCACTACATAATACACTACTCCTCTCTGATACATAATCTCTGTGAACTTGACAGTGTTTTTGAAAATCAGCGATTTCACATCAAAGTTCAAGATTGGTCATTGAATCGTTTATCATCATGAGAAATTCTAACTGCAGTGATATAATTGTTCAACATTAATATGCCACAGGGACGATTCAATGTTTGGAGTGGATGAATCAAGTTCTTACTTTCCTTACATCTTCTAGTGATTTTCTTTCGATTTTGAGTATTTCCAGGACAATATTTACTCTCCTTCAATACTTGTGATTACATCAATGAATATTTCTCAATTTCATCAACTGCGTTTGTCTTACCATCAAATCATCTTTGCTCCATCTTATTCTAGGATTAGGATTTCCAGATATGGCACACCTCAGAGTAGCTTGGTCCCCAAGAAGAGCTGTAGTTTCTGGTTTGAACTCTAACGTATCCACCTTGGGTGGCCGATCTATGAGAAACATATAATTAAAAACGAATTCTTTGGCAACCTCATAATCTTACATATGGATTCAATAGGGCCTTCAGTATAAGCTGGTTGTGGTTGCTGAGTTACCAGCTGAGCTGGTGGAGTGGGATCTACACAAGCAGTACCGCATCCGGTTGAACAACATTTCAGGTGTAGAGTGCAGTCTGCGTCAGACGTACATTCTTCTTCGCAATTGTTGTCGTTAATTTCCAAATTCGGACACGAACCAGGTTTCACGCCTACAGATTTTTAGAAAAAAAAATCATCGGACTCATCAATACTCAACTATATGATTTGATATCGCCCAACTATCATTTATGTGGAAATAAAGAATTCAAGCTCAAAAAATGATTGGACAGTCGGAAATTGACTACAGTGAAGTCTATAACGTGGCTCTGGAAATGTCATTTCTTGAAGAAGTCTTGAACGCTTCTCAACATATCATTTAATGCCCACTACAACAGAAAAAGAGATATGGAAACGCCATTGAGTGTATCAAGAAAAAATCATAGCTATTCGAAAGGTGAATCGATTAATAAGGATTTTTTTTTTATATCAATGTCAATCCGAATTTTCTTTCCCAATACAATACAATACAATATTGCATTTTCCCAACTTCTATTGGTGACATACTATTCAGGACATGTAATGTCATTCTAATGTTGATGTTGTTTTGTGAATGATTTCGAAACGTCGTAGAATGTTGATTGTACAATATTGTTTGCCCCATTTTACTGAATATTTTAAATTTCACACCTTCGTCATTGTTCTTCTGAAGGTGCGATATGAGAAACATCACGTTTCACAGTTTCACAAAGTATGTGAATAAATGAAAAAGTGAATATAAATTTACGTTTTCTGCAAATGGCTAGGAAGTCTGCATCTTGAGGAGACGTCTTGTTCCTGTTGATATCGATAGCACATTGTTCATCTTCTGGACACTCGACTCCCATGCAAGGGTCGCGACAGCGACATCTGTTGCATTCGTCTTGGTCCACGAACGGTTCGACACCGTAAGCGCATCTGAGAGTGGTACATTCGTCGAAGACTTCTTGACAAGGATGAGGGGGCATATCAGTTTGTATAACTGGTGGAGCTGAAACGGAAGATCAGTTACTAATCATTCCAATGGTAGTAGTGAGAAAAGTGAAATCAAAAAGTTGTTTCCATCTTTTGACGACACGAAAGGGAGAGCTATAATGTTCGTGGAAATTCGTGTGAGCCATCGGTCGGATGCTGGGAAAAGAGGAGGAAGGTAATGAAAAGAGAGATCGCCAACCTTCCTACGATGTTTTAAGGAAGTTAATCAATTCTTTAGTATAGTGTTGAAGATCATGACAACCTCCAAGTGTTTGCACGGAAGAGAAAGCCAAATTTTTGTGAAGCAGTTCCCGCAATGGACCTAATATGATCGTCCCATGAGAGAGCGCTGTGGTGATATGTAGTGTGGACACTGACGACTCCATATGAATAGTGGTGTATGACATCAAATTAGGAATTGTGTGGTGAAAATACAAGTTTGAGTTTTTGTTGCATCGATCTCTAGATTTTCAGACCCGCATTTCCAAATTCTCCATCTGGCATCTCTCTATAGAGTCTCTAAAGGAACCGCAAGGCTATGGACTAGGCAGGTGGTCGCATCCAATAGATCGTTGACGTAGAGCAAAAACAATTTTGGTTCCAAGACAGATCCTCGTGGAACACCAGCATTGATATTCATTGTATGAGATGAAACTCCATCTATCACCACATAGAGTGATCCACTCGTGGAGAAACTCGATAGTAAAAGACACAGTTGGGGCAGCAAACTATATGACGGAAGTTTTGCTAGAAGATCTTGGTGCCAAACTCGGTCAAGTATTTTCGAAAAATGTAATATAGCCGATGTTTCTGGATTGATACCTACCACGTATGAGTCACGAAGGCTAGCAGATCTCCTGTTGATTTCTGATGACGAAAGCCATATTGCTGGTTGTTCATAATTTTTGAGTTTTTTAGATATCGGATAGGCGCAATGTTGAATGGCGATAGAAGTTCTATGACTGTATTGAAAAAATTATACGACCTACGAACAACCAATAAACATGTACAATATAACGAAAATGGTACTTTCTAAGTTTCTCCCACACCAACATGTGAAGAAGTACACGGATGTTTTCCGATTCTGTTCCATTTGAACTTCTGCTGTAATTTTTCATGTCACTCAAGAGACATCATGGTGTTTTGAATCGTTATTATATGCTGATGATTGTGCATTCTTTTAAGCTGATATGGAAGGTGCAGTGTGCAGTGGTTGCTTGAACAATGTAATTGGAAGCCAAAGTGAGTGCGCAAAGTGCTCAATGAAGTTCATTTTGACAACTTACGAGGTTCTGTTCGAGGTAACAAATCTCTACAGAAAGTAAGACAAGATTGGTAAGATTTGAAATTGTTGAAATTGCCTCCGCAGCCAGAGAAAATGAAAGCAATACATTCTCCTCTAAGATCATCAAAATACCAACGTTTGTGGTATCCTTCCTCGCAACTACCTCTGTCAACCTGCAGTTGGCATATTGCTACAGAACATAGAATTGAGTTAGAAGTGCATGCCCATTCAGTTAATCACATTTTTGTTTGAATTACATTTCTCGATTAAATTTTATCGTGTTTTTATACCTGTAGCTGTAATGTTGGGTTTAGTTTCCTCATGTACCACGCAAATGTCTTCACACTCTTTAGCTGAGCTGAACCTATTTCCATTTCCTTGGCAACCACCGAACGCGAATTGTTCGCATCTTCTGTTGTCTCTGTTATAGAAGTACTTAACGAAATAGCCTCTGCATGGCCCAACGTCTCTATCCATATTGCAGACATCTGAAACAATAAAATCAGCATACTTTTTGGAGCAAATGTTATTGAAAGAATCTCAGACCAAAAACGAGGGAAATTATTTTAATTCTGTTTTTTCTCTGGGAGATATCTGTCTATGCGTGCTCGCGTGCATTCAAACATTGTTTCCACCATGGGGATCTCATAAATATCAGTAAAGTCCAATTTCTAAGAAGTTTGCTTCTTTTAACAGGTTATGATATGCTGATTTCGATATAGGCTTTGTACCTAGAGACTCCCAGATTGATTTTTTCAAAATAATGAAATAGCCACCAATAACAGATATAGAGAGATAATTTCATATCATATTGGAAAGGTTGAAAGCATCGCAGGGCTTTTATGAATTCAGAATTCATTCGGCTTAACGTTACCATTCTTGCTCGACACATCCATTTTTTCTGTTCGTTCATGATATTCATTTATTATGACGAATGACAAAATTTGTAGCTACCTTGACCTCTGAAAGATCCGCATTGCCTTTCGCACTGCTCCTCACTGTTGAACCTATTATCATTACCGCCACATCCTGTATACGTGAATGGAGCACATTTAGAAGTTTCCTGGTCGAAGAAATATGCCACGTAGTTGTCAGTACAGTTTCCTGAATCGACTGGTATGAAGCACATCCTCATATCACTTGGAACTGAAAGGTAATGTTACAATATCAAAATGATATTTATGATGGAAATATTTATATGGAATATATATGATGGAAATGAATAATATATAACCTGACCACTGCTTCAAGAGCATCATTCAGTGTCTTCTTCCTCAACCTAAACTTTGTTTCTCGAGTATTTATTATACAGGGTAATTCACCTGAGAATGCAAAGATTCATTCATAGGATTGTCCCCACCAAATGAGATGTGAACCAATTGAAACATAATGATAAAAGAAAATATTAAAATATATCCATTATCAAAAGGCAATGCACGCCCATGATGGCAGACACCGATTCTACTCCTGTAACTTCGGTGACGATACGTGATGTAGGTATATTAATATATATATCTTCATTTAGTGAGAAACTAATTCATTCCCAAAAAAGAAATAGTACATTGTCAGCCATTATAAAATACTATACAATACATCTTGATAAAACATAATTAAAAAGCTACAGTAAATAGACGATACACTGGATGAGTATAGGTATACATAATATGTGTGTACGGCACAATTCACATTGAATCTGATTCCAAAAGTTGTCACTTCCTAGTTCTGAACTGTCACGATATGTCACAGATTTGCGCACACAAAATTGTTCATGTAACTCCACAGATGGAAATCAATAGCCAATCAAAATTTGATGGTAGGTGTTCGGTCCGCCAACTTCTCTAGCGTATTCACGAAAATCATTGAATTTCAATCATTCTCACGACGTAAAAGTTTGCATAGAGACAGTATCAATCAATAACTGATCACGAAAATAATTCGAAATTCACTCTGTAACAACGATCAGCTTGACATTTCAAACGGCAATAGAGATCATCGTCTCTCTCTGTATCTCAGTTTTTTTGGACAACGTGTACAGAGTTATCTATCGAAGAGGCCCAACCCCGTACTTTTGAAAAAAACAATAAACAGAAATTGCATCCTGTGATGGCCTTTTTATAGCCGTCCGTTGACCAGGACTTAGGACTCTTGAAAGCGTGACAAAGTACAAATTTATTTTTTCAAATGAAACCCTATTGTTTATAATTTTTTCTGAATATGTGATCTTGCGATCACAGAAAAATTGATGTACAGTATGCTATCTTTTGCCGTTTCCTTTCGATTGAAAATTGTGTCTGTCCAGAACAAAAACTTCTGTGTGATGGCAAGGTGAATCACCCTGTATGTGACACTTGTAAACTGGAAACATTAGGTCAACTCAGTGAAGTTATCAGAATGTCTAGGATTCTAGATGCAATTCTCAACAAATTTCGGCAATATAATATTGCCCCATCCGAAAAAAAAAAACAATTGGCAATTGACACATCAACTAACTAGTTGAGAATCAATTGAATTGATCAAAGCAGTATCCAAAAAAAAACTAGGTATGCTATTATTAAAGAAATGAATTTCCATACTCTGTGGTGTTTGGGTGGCAACAGGTGGTGAAGATTTCCTGCATCGCTGCTCGCAAGCGTTTATATCTTGGAACCTGTTGTAGTTGCCTTCACACCCTCCGAAATTGAATCGCTGACATGTATCACTGGATGGTTCGTAGTAATATTGAGGATAAGAACCGTTGCACGGGCCGACAACTGGTGGAAGTGTGCACAAATCTAACAAAAAATACATTAGGTTTATTTCAAGGTAATGATGATAAGAAGAGAAACTGACTAAATGATTAGATGAATAAGCCGACTGTCAGTAATTTTTCCAGCTTGCTCAAATCGAATCTTTCTGGCTTGATAATAAAAAATGAATTCATCAAGATATGATATGGTATTCTACTTTCGTTTCATGTCCTGTTGTCGTACCAATAATATATTTCAACGATCTGTGAAGTCTTCCAAATATCAAGAAAAAATCCTGAATGGTAGAGGTGTTACCGAACCATGGTCTTCTAGACCCATCACTACTAGTTCCTCTGGGTTTAACGATGATAATACACACCATGCATAATCTTTGGTTCCTATTTTCTTGAAAATATAAAAATTATGAGCGTTTCTTAGGAACCTATTGATACAAGTTGTTGACAACAATGATTTTCGATCTATTCTGCCTTGGCAATGAAACTCCTATATGATCAAACAGTTACCTATATTGCAGAAATGATTTTTCTTCGAATTCTCATCTGTAATGAACGTAGTTCATAACCTATCAATACTTGCAATAATATGCAATTGTGTAGGTTGGATATGAATGCACATGAATTATTTCTTATAGCTGATCTTATAAATGATCATGAATGACCCATTCTGATTTCAAAGAGTCTGCAGTTTGTGATTTTCCTCTCGAACTAAGACATTGATGTGAAAGAAATACTAAATACCTTGGGAAACTCCGCAATGGCTGAGGCATTCCTCGACGGTTTCAAAATTGTTTCTATTCCCGTCGCAACCTCCATAGGTGAAGTTCTTGCAAACTCCATCGGCACTGTCGTAGAAGTATCTTTGGAATGCTGCTCTGCATCGGCCGGTTTCGCTTGGTAAATAGCACATTTCTGAGGAAGAAAACAGATGGAATCGACATTTCCTTGTTAATTGTATCACAACGGTTGAATGGTGCCACAGAAAAGAGACGATAGAAAAACAACGAGAGTTTTCGAAAGAAAATATAACGATTTATATAGGTCGAGAAAAAGTACCGTACACTTACTGAACAATTAAATTTTTTTTGGTGATTTTTGAATTGCGACGAAATAAAAATAATAATAATAATAATTTTTATTCCATTCAGATCATATTTACATGATATTGGAACAGTCAGAAAAGCACATATTGTATAATACTGTCTGTAAGTTCTTCGAGGAGGTGGTACATTCATTTTTTAGCTTTTCATGGGATTTTCTCTCCTCGTTTCTAAAAAATAGAGCAGAAGTTATTAAAAATTATTTCAATATATTTGTAGTAAGGACAGATTTGTAATCTGTAACGTCCACCAAGATGAGTAGAGGTTTTATTCTTATTAAATATATTTGTATTTCCAAATTTTTTCAAAAACAAGTTGTCACTGACCAATAGAGAATTTCTCTTCTAGGTATCTAAAGGTTTAATTTCAAGCGCAGTGACATTTTGGGGCAGATCCCAAATCTGTCCTTACTACAAATATATTGAAATAATTTTTAATAACTTCTACTCTATTTTTTAGAAACGAGGAGAGAAAATCCCATGAAAAGCTAAAAAATGCACATATTGTATATATAAAATCAGATAAAAAGAGTAAAAACTATTAGCGTTAATGATAATTACCTGGGCGTACGCGCGTGATAAATCACGTTATTTTTTTATTCAAAAATTCATTTATGTCATAGTAACATTCATTAGATAAAAAAAAAATCAAGTTTTCTTTTGAAAACATTGAAGTTGTCTTCCAATCTTATAGAGGCAGGCAGATGATTCAGAAATTGAATTCCTTTATACACTGGGCTTCGCTCATACAGCCTGGTTCCATGTTTGGGAGGCCTAATAAGTTTCGAGGATTGAGTTGGGTAGTCGTGATGATCAGAGTCGAGAGAAAAATCATGATACCTACTTTTAGCATATATAATGCATTTGTAGATGTAGATAGAGTAAAATGTGAGAATTCCATGTTCTTTGAAATGATTACGACATGTTTCTCTATAGTCTAGGTTGAACATTAATCGTATAATCCTCTTTTGAGAAACAAAAACTCTGGATGCTCCCACTGCGCCACCCCAAAGAATAATATTATAGAATGCGATACTGTACTTCAATGACAAACGTATACACACATAAGTACTCCAGAAAAATTGCAGAATCAGTGAAGTTATCATTAGGTACCTAAAATGTCATTATTTTAGTGATCAGTGATTATTTCAGACAATCAGTGATTTCACCATCTTCTGCGGCCAACAAATTAGATGCGTATCGTTGAAATCTCGCAATCTCAGGAAACTACGAAACATATATCAGTGAAAAAACTACCAATCCAATCGTATCCTCATATCTGTCTTTGATCCATAATAGATTTCAAGTGCTTCAATAAAGCTCACTAGCACAACGAAGATAAATCTATGTTAAAATTCATGTGTGACAAAGAGAGTTCATTTTTCATGAACTAATAGGTCTCTAATCTCAACTTGTGTCATCATTCTAATGAAACAGGATTCATTCAATTCGATCTCTGAATTCAGGTGATGAATCATACATCATTTCATGTGTACAAACAAGAATATTTCAAGAGATTCTTCTGTAGAAAAATATGTATACCATATTCTTTCACAACTTTCTCATTGACTCGAGCAATTGTATATAGATTTCACTGAAAAAAATTTTCTACCATTGAATAAACCCTCTTTTGAACTTAGTTCAATCATTCGAAAAAAAAAACATTTTATTTATCAGTATTATATTTACCAATTCTGAATGGATCCACCGGTTGGGATGGTGTGGTTGGTTGTGGTTCTCTAAGTTGGCCATTTTTGCATCTTGCCTCGCAATTTTGTTGAGTTTCGAAGTTATTTCCATTACCGCCACAACCGCCGTAGTAGAAATGTCGACAATCTTTTACTCTAGTGTCATAGTACCATTTGTCTACGAAGTGGTCACATTCACCAGTTTCAGCAGGCAGTTCGCAAACGTCCTTTTCTGAATTTCCACAGTAAAATAATGTCGTTATTGAATATTTTGTTATTATTGTTCTCATAGTTTTGATGTAACTGATTAACTCTCACGGAATCATCAATTTATAATCCATATACATTTTATAAAACGTGTATTGGAAAGGTCTCTTTGACAAGGTTTATCCTTAGTCTAGAGGCCAGTAATGAAAAAATAAGGTTTGTATAAAATATCTTATACTCTCAGAATTCGATCTACATTGCTCACAGCCCTTATTTTTTTTTGAGCAAAGTACCCTGCTATTTCGAGATGCAGAATATTAGAAAATAGTGTAAATGAACTTGATACATGCTATTTTTTTGAATTATTCATTTTATGAAATTTGGCGTATATTTTTCATTCGAATCCTTCAATTTTCAACAGTTCATCCGGAGGTCGGACTTTGCAACTCATGAGTCGGATTACGTGAAATCAACCGTTTTGGATAAAAAGTTATTATTGGAAGGTTTTATGAAAGATCATCAAAAGTGTGAAGAGCCCAGACTGTTAACTCTTCAGAATAAAAATATATGCATATCAAGATAGACTACTTCAAACTGTTGATTTCAGGAAAATAACAAGATCGCATATAAGAAAAAACACGACCTCAGGAATTTTGGCTGTTTGTATCTCCTTCCATATATTTAGAGGATGAAAATCAGGCAGTTCTCTCGAGTTATGTCAAGACATTCTATGTTATATGTACCTACATTAGATTCCCAAGACTTTGGACGCAAGATTGACCAGTTAAATCACAAATTAGTAGCTATACCTACACAACTTCCAATCATAAAGTAACAATGAGAACAATGAAGTTGTTATCAATCATGAAAGAAAGGATTGTATCTTAGGTTAACACCAAACTCACCAATTTTCATTGGACAAACGCTTTGGCATGCTTCCCTAGTGTTGAAGTTATTTCCGTTACCGTTACAGCCAGAGAAATAGAAGGGCTTACAACGGTTCTCGGGAGTGTCAAAGTACCACGTCGCTAGGCGTTCCGTGCAATTACCTTGGACCATTGGTAACGAGCATTGATCTAATTCATACACAGGCAGTTAGTCAATAAGAATAATTCATGCCGACAAGATGCATCGATGAATGAGGGAGTGTTACGATGAACAAGCATTTATGAAAGGTATCTACTGGTCATTGAAATCATAACTTCATCAAGTTCGTATCATTGGTTATAAGATTGCATGCGGTAGAAACTATATCTGAAAATCACTGTGTATTATCGACAAATAAGACTCACCATGCTTTTCACCAGATGTCGCACATTGTTGCTTGCAAGCTTCAATAGTAGCGAAGTTATTTTTATTCCCTTTACAACCACCGTATGTAAAAGCTTGACACTGGCCAGATTCTGTATCATACCAATACCTTTGGTATTGACCTCTACATGGACCAGGTTCTTGCTTCTGTTGACAGGGATCTGGAACTCGATTATCATTATTCGATGAATTCACCAATCCTGATTATTTTACCTGGGCTACTATCGGGAACACATTGGTTGAGACATTGTTCTTTCGTTTCAAACTTATTATTGTTACCAAGACATCCTCTGTATATGAATTGACCACAATTTTTCAGGTCTTTATCATAGTACCAAACTGGGTAATAGCCTTCACATGGACCGGCCACTTTAGGCAGATTGCATCTGTCTGAAATTACCGTCTATGATAAACAAGTCCTGATAGTGGATAAGTCGACTCACCTGTTCCTTCAGGTTTCACACATATCGATTCACATTCTTCTTTAGACTTGTAACGATTCTCGTTACCATCACATCCACCATACCAAAATCTTGAACAACCACCATAATCCATGTCGAAGAACCATTTAACCGTGAAGTTTCTGCAAGTACCTCTTTCCTTTGGAACGGAACAGCCAATTTGCAGGTTTTCAGGAGCAGTTTCACATCCCTCATAGTTTTCTCCCTTGGCTTCCGTGAGACCGTCAATACAGCAGCCGTATTTACTATTTTCACAACCACAACCTTCCATTTGAGGCCCGGAAGCTGGGGTTTGCTCATCAGAGCAGCAACCAAATTCAGTATTTCTGCAACCGCAGCCTGAAAATTTCAAAGTGAGAGAACAAACGACAATATTCATTCATATACTTGCCAAATCCCAAACGTGAGCTAGACAATGAATTCAACATCAATATAATGTAGAAGAGAGGAATTTCAAGGGTAAACAGAATGATGTCAGCTAATGTGATGCAAATATCATTATAGAACTATGAACATATATAAATATCTTCCATGACTAACCTTGTTGGCGTGGACCTACAGCAGCGGTAATTCCATCCGGGCAACACCCAAATTGGAACGTATGGCACAAACAACCCTGGAAGTCGACTCCCTTTGCAGGCGTCAGGGAATCTGGACAACAGCCAAATTCGCTGAACTCGCAGCCACACCCGTCATTATCATAACCTCTTGCAGCTGTTGTATTATCTGGGCAGCATCCGTAAGGCGAATGCTCACAATCGCAACCTTCCATATTCGGCCCTCTCGCTGCTACGATGTCATCTGGACAACAACCGTACAACGTTGTCAAGCAACAACCTTCACCACTGGGCCCATGAGCTGGAGTTCTCGCATCTTGGCAACACCCGAATGAGCTATTAGAACATGGAAGATTACAGCCGATGTATCCTGGGCCTGCAGCAGCCGTCAGACCATCTGGACAACACCTGTAGGTCGTGTTTTTACAATCTGTAACGACAGGTTCTGTAGTGGTTTCCATGATAGTTGAACCTGTAGAGATGGATTCCTCAGTAGCTCCACTGAATTCTGTGGTTAGTTCTGTCGTGGAAATGATTTCCTCTGTAGTCGTTATCTCGGTTTCCTCACATCCCTCATGATTAGGACCAGAAGCTTCAGTTGAATTATCATCACAGCATCCGTATTCAGAGCTGAGGCAGATCGGAGGACAGCCTTCATTATCATTACCTTCGGCTGGAGTTTTGTCATCAGGACAACATCCAAAAAGAGTTTCGTTACAGTGCATACTAGGGCAACCTGCGAAATCGGGACCAAGCGCTGCTGATACCTCGTCTTGGCAACAGCCGTATTTTGATTCTTTGCATGTATGAGGTGTTGGACATCCCTTATCGAATGGACCTTTGGCAGGCGTGATGTTATCCCAGCAACAACCATATTTCGACTTTCTACATGTCCTGAGCTTCCTTCTTTTACACATGCGTGGTTTCTTCGTGAAAAGATCGATGATTGTAGATTTACTATAAAGATCTGTAGTCGTGTATTCTTCTGTAGTACTACTGAATATGTCATTCGTTGACCCAGTATACTCGGTAGTGGACTCAGTACTGCTTGTATATTCTGTTGTCATTTCGGAAGTTTCAGAACTATCTGTGAATTCTGTTGTACTCTCAGTAGAAAATTCACTGGTGGAGCCTATTGTGAACTCCGTGGTTATTTCTGTACTGACTGTGATTTCGGTGGTAGCTTCAGTGCTTCCTGTGAACTCTGTTGTGCTTCCAGTATTTTCTTCGCTCGAGGAACTGAACTCTGATGTACTGCTGATAGCTGGAGTCTCAGTTTCTGAATATTCCGTATTGATCGAACTAGTACTTTCAGTTGTCTCAGATGGGGTGCTTGAACTCATCACAAATTCAGTACTGACAGACGAAGGACTCTCGCTAGATTCGGCTGTTTCCGCTGTCGATCCGGTAAATTCTGTAGTACTGCCACTTTGTTCTGTTGATTCGGTACTTCCAGATACACTTGTCGATTGCACCATCTCTTCTGTAACCTCACTCTCGGTTGTAATATCAGTATATAATGAACTTTCAGTGGTCACACCGGATTCAGATGTTTGGTATGACGTGGTTTCGGTGAATTCTGAAATGGTGGATTCGGTACCGATGGAAGAGTCTGAAGACTCACTACCGAACTCTGTGGTACTACCGCTCTGTTCTGTCGATTGTTCCACTATAGAATCGAGAATACTTCCTGGTTCCCCGAAGAAGATCATATCATCAGTGACAACTGAAGAATGAGAAATGCTTTCAGTGAGAGGAGAAGTAATATCAGTACTAACTGGACTCTCTTTGGTTACATCAAAATCAGTTACTTCTGAAATTAATTCAGTAGATCCTGAAATATTAGATTCAGTACTAATGGAGGAATCTGTAGATTCTGATACAGATTCACTAGTGGCAGTGAATGCTGTAGATCCTAAATCTGAATCAGTACCAGATGATGTTTTTTCAGTCGTGACTTCTGTCAAATCGGAAATAGTTGTCATACCAGTAGGAATGCTTTTATCAGTTATTGCAGTGACTTCTGACCCAGAGCTCACTGATGTAACCGATTGAGTAATTGAGCTGGTACCAGATAGTGTTGTGCCAGAAACATCAGTTTCTGTAGTGACATCTGAAGATGTTATTTCAGAGGTCGATTCTGTTGAGGCCTCAGACGCTACAGTAGATTCCGAACTGAAATCAGTTGAGTAAGTAGATTCAGTTCCAGAACCTTCGAAATCAGTAGTTGATGTTTCGCCCGAACCAATTTCATCATATTCAATAACGACGATACCATCTCCCATCATAACATCATCTAACGAGTAGATTGTTTCTCTCTTATTACTGGTGTGTTTCTGATCCTGACCACTTGGTGGTTGTCCGATATCTTCATCTTCTACCCATTCTCCGTCATCGCAATTAGTGTCGGGTACTATCTCATATTCCTCGTCTTCATTCGTAGGTTTCGTTACTCCCAGTTCTATTGTCGATTCTGTTGGTTGTGTCATGTAAGAAATTTCACTGGTATCTCCTTCTGAGACTGCTGGTTCTGATTCGTCAACTGGATGAATGATATCAGTTGGCATTATGGTGTCTGTGAACCAATAATAATGAGAAATATGCATGTAATTCTATTCGAAATCGTTACCTTCTGAACAAGGCTGATTGTTGCATTCTTCTTGTGAAAAGACGATCTTCTCAGAACCACATTGCTCTGGGCTCACTACCTGGAGATCTTTGATGCAAACTACCTTCTTGGTACGTTCACCTCCCCCACATGTTTTGGAACACTGGAAACAATACAAAGTATTTGATGATGATGGATTATAGCAGAAATATTGTATGCTGAATTACCTCTCCCCAAGGACCGCTGAACCATTCGCCTTCACACTTTTCATCTTCTCCAGTGCAGTTCTTGATTGTTTCGAAGTGTTTAGACGGGTCGCATTGATTTTCCTCAACTTTCTGAACACCATCGACGGTTTGGACACCACAAAATATGGTTCTAGTCTGAATACCTGCACCACAAGTGACCGAACACTGAAATGAGGTGTTGATTCCATGAATGATGAAGAATGCGACAATATATAATGATTCTAGTCACCTCGCTCCACTGAGATGCGTACCACAAATATTGACAGGTGGCATTGGTCGATTCGCATTTCCTTATTGTCTGCGGTTTTTGGTCTGCCTCACAGAGATTGTCATCTTGGATTTCCCCGCTCGCAGTAGCACAGCTAGCTTTCCTCGTTTCGTTCTTCAGTCCGCAAATCCTGTCACACTGACGAAAAATATTGAACATTCGTAAGTATAATTTTGCTGCATTATCAGTGCTTGCTCGTCAGGTTGCCGAAAATGTTTCACATAAAAATACCTCATAGTGATAAATAGGAGAATTCATCCTGAAATATCATTTCTATTACCATCTAGTGATTTGTGAAGAAAAATCTCACCTCCATTTATTCATTATAGATTATTAACCACATTGGATCTTTCATTAGTTTCAAGTGAGTAGATTGACCGTGAACTGTTAGAGTTACCTATACAAATGTTCTAAGTTTGAAACGAGGTCATTTGATTTCGAATAAACGTATATTGAGGCACAATGAAATATTCTCAAAATCCAGGCCCCTGGAGATTAGTTTCAGATTTCATTCATAAGATGGTAAGCTTGAGTCTACTTCATTGAAAACTCTTTCATTATTTACCTCCGTTCATTCACTGAAGAGGATATAGAGCTAAAACATGGGTTACCTCCGTTTATTTACAGATCGTTTGTGACATTATTTCTAAATGGATAAGATTCTCGGTTGAACACATTGACACAGTTTCCGATACTGTGAATATTTCGTGTTTATATTTCAGGTTATAATTGTGAACATTAAACAGTTGTTAGTTGGTAGAGAAGTCTCACAATAGGTGAATATTCACCATTTTTTTGAAACTGTGATAGTCGAAAGCACTCTACTGCAATTTCTCCATAAAACTTTCACATTTGATAATTTTCTTACCCCACTCCATTCGGATGTGATCCAGTCGACTCCTTCGCAAGGGCGGATCCTACATTTCTTGCTATCCTCAGGTTTTGGTGCGATTGCTTCACATTCAGACTCTTCAAGGAGTTCTATTTTTTTTCCTTTTTTTATAAAACAGTGGATTTTTCTTGTTTGTTTACCGTCCCCACATAGGTGATCACACTGAAAACATTCCAAAATACATTATACCTAATATATTAGCAGACGGAACAATAGGAAGCTAGTTGAAATGATACACAGGGTTGTTATTAAATACGGTATTATTGAAAAGGTTAGGTGTTATACCCGCGAAATTATTATTCATCATTATTATATTATTATTGCAGTCGTATCGATATGGTAATATAGATTTTTGCGAAATGTGTCGAAAATCTCTCATAATTCAGAGAAGGCTATACGGGGAAAGAGTTTCATATAGAGTATTATCGATTATATTGCTCAATTTTATGGTGATATTTGCAATAACGCCAAGTTCTCTGTTTCAAGTGAGTCGCAGATGTGAATAAAATTCAAATTGTAAAAAACAGTGCATCCTGAACAGATAAGTTCACTGTGATATTCATATGAAAAGATGGGCTAGCCATCTCCAGGAGTAAAAAAAAATCGAAGCATTCTTAAAACTTTGCAGATGAACTTTTCGACGTGCGATTTTATGAGGGTATGAATTTTGAACCAGCTGACGGTCATGTCCCATGGAAATGAATAGCACGATCTTCTTGAAGATAGTTTCTGAAAATCATCACGTATCCGTCGATAACATGAAAAATTGTAAGAAAAGCGTCACTCATCCGATTAAAACATCGTCACGCATCCGTCAAAAACGTAGAAAGATTAAAAAGGCGTTCGTGAAAAACGTGATATAAGTATCTCACATCCGTCGAAAATGTGAGTGTACGTTAGAAAATGCCTGCACGTTAGAGTTTTCGTTGGAGAAATACAGGATAGCTGCACCAGTGTTCCCTACATCGGTCTTCCCGGTATATTTGAATCATGTAGTACCGTTGATCATGGAAATTTTGTTGTTATCAAGCTGTGTTTACTTGTGAAAGGTATATATAGACTTATAGAATATATGAATTATAGAATCTAAAATGTCCCGATGGATGATAATGATAGGTCAGGTAAGGAAATTGAGGACAGGAAGGAAACTCCAATGTTCAACCTTCAACGTTTCCTACTCATCTTAAACGTCTCATCTTTCTCCTCCACTCACCGGCTTCCAAGGTCCTTTGTGCCACTCGGCGCACACCTTGCCGACGTTGCACGGCTCGCGCGTCGCCGGCCTCGCGCTCGTGCACTCGCTCTCGTCTGCCAGCGTTGGCAGCCCGTTCGACACGATCTGCTGGCAGGAGACGTCGCGCTCGCGCACGCCGCCCTCGCCGCACGGCGCCGAGCACTCCTTCCACGGGTGCGGCACCCACTGGGCGGCGCACGCGATCTCGTTGCAGCGGCGCTTCGCCGCCGGCTCGACGCTGGCGTCGCACAGCGACCGGTCGGCGGGGTCGAGCGACGAGCGCCCGGCGCACGTCACGTTCCTGAATTGGTAACCTGCACAAGGCGACGGGGTCAGAGAACTCACTTACTGACGGAAGAACGAATGAAAGAATGAGCGAATGAATGAATGAACGAATGAACGAATGAACGAATGAACGAATGAACGAATGAACGAATGAACGAATGAACGAATGAACGAATGAACGAATAAAAGAATAAACGAATGGACGAATGAACGAATGGACGAATGAACGACTGAACGAATGAACGAATGAACCAATGAACAAATGAACGAATGAACGAATGAACGAATAAAAGAATGAACGAATGAACGAATGGACGAATGAACGACTGAACGAATGAACGAATGAACCAATGAACAAATGAACGAATGAACGAATGATTGCATAAACGATTAAAGGAATGAGAGAAATCACAAACGTACACAGAAAAGGGCGAATGAATGAACGAAAAAATGGATGATGAATAATGTGTGAATGAATGAATAATGAAGAATAAGTGAGTGAATGACTGAGCAAATGAATGAATGAATGAATTAATGAATGATTTTATAAATTATTTTATAAATTGACGAACTCACTTAACGGAACCAACTAACGGAAGGACGAATGGAAGAATGAACGAATGAACCAATGAACCAATGAACCAATGAACCAATGAACCAATGAACAAAAGAACGAATGAATGCATAAACGATTGAAGGAATAAATGTAGGCACAAACGTACACAGAAAAGGGCGAACGAATGAACGAATGAATGGATGATGAATAATGTGTGAATAAATGAATGATGAAGAATAAGTGAGTGAATGACTGAGCAAATGAATGAATGAATGAATGAATGGATGATTCCATAAATCATTTCATGAATCAACGAACTTACTCACCTGAGCGAATGAATGGATGAACTAATGAACGAATGAACGAATGAACGATCGAACCAATGAATGAATTAACGAATGAACAAATGAACAATTGAACAAATGAGCAAATGAACGAATGAATGGATGATGAATAATGTGTGAATGAATGAATAATGAATAATGAATAATAATGAGTTACTGACCAAGCAAATGGATGAATGAATGAATTAATGAATAAATGAAACCCTAATCCTCTGGATATCCTTACAAATATGTCCTTCATTGAAATAAGGATACCGCTTCAGTTTTAAATATATTTGATGCAAATCTGATAGCTCGATTATTTTAATGCTAATGACCCTTTCTCACTGAACTGAATATCGAAAGAAATATGTTTCCAATGAACTTTTGACAGGTGGCGGACGTCACGAGGCCCGTCTGAGTAGGCCATTTATCTTCTTTCCTCAACAGACGTTATGAGGTGTTGAATAAGTATATACACGATAAATTGAACGAACGATTGTTTGAGTGCCTTCAAGACAGAAAAGTTCATGTAAGCATATGTGTCCAATTGTGAAATTGATTTGTTTCCAAGATACGAAATCAAAAAAAATGTTTTAACAAAATTTCTCAAATATCCTTCACCCAATTCAGTTATAATTTGGCTCCATCAAATTTATCAATACGAGTGGCAGTGGTGTATATTTTTTTGTCAAAAATATTCGCTTGAGTTTCCGCTCAGGACGACACTGGACTTGATAAATGTAAACACGTTCGAGCTGAATGAGCCCTTCAATATGACAAAAAAAGCCGAAAGGAAGTTGTTTAACTAAGTGTAACACCTTGACCCTTGAAAACGAAGTTTGAAACATATGTTTATGTGAACTTTTTGTCTTGACATCACTCGGAATTGTCTCTAGAATTCATTGTACACCTCATTAACACCATGTGTACATAGAATTGGAGCTGATAAATCAGCAAAAAATTGTTAAAGATTTCATGGTATTGTCGAAAATCCGATGACTATTCCATGCCACTATCACTTTAAATCTTGATTGTATAAATGGTAATACATTATTCCATGAAATAAAAATCTCTTCGGTAAATAGCTCACCTCCGCCACATGTAGCTGAACAAGGTGTGAATTCGTCGTAAGTCCACGCGTAAGTCTCTTCACTCGGAGGAGGTATATTCGTTGGTAAACTATAAGAGTAGCTGATTGGCACTCCAGAGTCCTGGTATAGAAGCTGAAACGAGTATACCCCAAATGAGGGAATTCGCATAGTCAAGAGAAGCTATATTTTGTACTCACCACCATGAACAAGGATTCTTCAGTTGGTCCCAAGCAAGTGATCACATCTGGTGCAGCGAACTCTTGGGGGCTCCTTTCGTATTTGAACCGACAACCGGCAAAGTCGAGTGTTCTGGGAAAATCTATCCTCCAGTTCCCATTGAGGTAGTAGTAACCGGTTTTGTTACGAATAGCTGAAATAATTATCGTTACAAATTTTGGAATGAAAATTGAATATGAAGGGGAACTTTCCTCCTGTGAAAAAAGATCACAATCAATCTTCCATGATTGCACATAAAGTTGATGCTCTAACTACACTATACTCAAGGTGGATTTATGCAGCAGTTAAGAAATGTAATCCTTTGAGTCGTAAGTTTCAGGATGGGTCTTAGCAAAGGCATGTCAATTCATAATATCTGCTACTGTCATATTGGTCAATTTTGCGCAATCGACAATTTGTTTTTTATTGACCTCTCTATTTTTGATTTCATATTCATTTTCTTCGGAGAATAGTATCATCGATGAGAAATCTAATATATTTGTTATAATGTGATAATTAGGAATAATGTGAGAAAGTGAGTAGTGAGGAGTTGATATGCATGTGCATGTTAACCCTATCAACAAGTACTCTTCTGCAATTGTAAAGGTAGATATTGTTCTATGCCCATCAATCGAAAAATGAACTACTGAAAAGTGTCCTAATATCCATTCTGAAATGATATACTAGGACTACAGGAAAGTGTGTATTAATAAACAAAAATAACGCACTCACGGAACTTCAAGAACAGCCTGAATATTACAAGAGACACAAATAAAAAATAGCGAAATGCATGCGTAAAGCTACTCAGTTTTGAGATTTTGGTCTCAGAAAGTGAAAGCTCAAGACTTCTCACTGAAACTTATAACTGATTACTGAAAATATGAAAGAAGTAATTGACCATTTATACACAGTAATACCTTTTGGGGGATGTGAATTCATGTAAAGGAAAATATAAAAGACAGTATTTCAAAAACAATCTACCCAATTCAACAGGGGAAAGAACGGGTCCAACCTTTACAAGAAGATAAACTATTTTGACTCTCATGGTTTCAGCTCGTGGTCCGAAAAGTCATGTCTTGTGCAAAAGATATTTGATTTCTCAATATGTAATGATAGTGATAGATAGAAATATTCAACCGAATGAAAGAAAACATCAACATATTATACATCTTCGATATTATTTCGAATAGAAAAACAAGAGAATTTCACGAGATTTAAAATAGCTCAAGCAATATAGACTCAATTTTGACGCTTCATTCAGGTTTATACATTTTCTTTCAATTTTATTAGATTGACCGAATAGATCTATCTATACATCTTATGGGATCATCATAATATCAACAAATGCAATTCAAAATTATCTGATGAGACAGATTGTTCCGATTCACTGGAAGTATTTTGTAATGGATACTTGGTTTTTGATTACTATTATTCGATTTTTCATTGGACTTGAGACAGAATTCACCTGTCAAAAGAATCCGGTGAATAATGATCATATTATACAGGGTGTCCTTAAAAGGTCTTTACAAAAAGCTACCACATATTCTTCAGACCAAAACAATTCGATACAAGCAAACTTACCTCAGTAAAAAGTTGCTTAGTTTGGGCGCTAGACGGCTCTGAAGTTGAAATTTTCAAATCGATTTTGCTTCATAACTTTTGAACGGCTCATGAGATTTTTTTCAAATTTGGTACGTTGGCATAGACTCATCGGGCAATGAAACTCATATCATAATCATAATGAATATCATTCCATGGGCGTAGAACTTGATTTTTTCAGTAAATAAACATCTAAAACTCCTACGCCAATGGAAAAAAATTAGTTTCAATATGAAATCTAAATTATTCAACTCATTCACTACAAAAAAGGTACTCTTGACAAAAGTCGATTCCTCTCATGGTTTCGACAAAATTTCAATTTTAGTGATTTAGAGCATAATTAATAATAAAACGATTAACAGATATTTCATAAAAATTGTTCAAAATGTTCACCATTTTCACGTATACAAAGATTTATACGACGCAAAAAGTTGAAATGTACTCTTTGCATAACTTCTTCATCGCCTGTAAGATTATTCGTCGCCTGTTGGATACGTTGCCATAATCGTTCTACAGTATTCACAGGGGTCTTGTAAACCGTAGACTTGAGATAACCCCATACAAAATAATCCATCGGTGTTAAGTCTGGAGAACGTGGTGGCCAATTCACGGGTGCATCATTACCTCTACCTATCCATCTGTCTGGGTACTGTTGGTTTAAAAAATTCCTAACATCCACCGAAAAATGTGGTGGAGCTCCATCGTGCATAAACCACATATCTACACATATCTACATGTTGGAGTGGTAAATCTTCCAACAAATTTGGCAACGTATTTCGTAGATGTTGTAAATACATGTCTACTGTTAATCTTTGTGGAAGTATGACAGGACCAATTATAAAATTTCCTATTATTCCAGCCCAAACGTTGATTTTGAATTCGTGTTGAAAATGGTTTATTTTAATGGAATGAGGATTTTCAATTGCATAAACGTGTTCATTATGAAAATTAGTTATTCCTCTTCTCGTGAAACAGGCTTCATCAGTGAACAAAATATTCTTTCCAAAGTTCAGATTCATTTCTCTTTGCAAATTAATGAACCTACAAAACATCAGACGACTTTGTGAATCATGGATTAATAAATCTTGAACTGGCGTCTTGTGGTATGGGTATAATAATTGTTCTCTTAGTACTTCATGAACGGCATTCCTAGAAACTTCTAGTTCATTACTTATCCGTCTAGTACTCAATTCTGGATTTTCTTCAATACGGTCTAAAATTTCTACTTCGACTTCGGGAATCCTTACATAACGCTGTCTTCCATAATCACCAGTTCTAGGAGCAAAATGACCGGTCTCCCGAAGACGTCTCTCAACTGCAGCAAAGGTTGGGTGGCTTGGTACGCGACGATTTGGAAACCTTGCCGAATACACCCTCACACTCTCTCGACCATTTCCTTGACAATATCCGAATACCAATAACATATCGGTGTATTCTTCATTGGTGTATTGTACGGCCATGATAAATCAGAAAAGTCCGATATCAACAATCAACGTCAATAAAACTCGACAAATCAACACAGATGAAAAACTATGGAAACCAAGAATGTGAATATCACTGTTTTCGAGCAGATAATAATAGTCTTCAGAAAAAAAAACCAGTGCTACTTATTTTCAATAGAAATAACCTATGCAAAAAGTACATCTCAACTTTTTGCGTCGTATAAATCTTTGTATACGTGAAAATGGTGAACATTTTGAACAATTTTTATGGAATATCTGTTAATCGTTTTATTATTAATTATGCTCTAAATCACTAAAATTAAAATTTTGTCGAAACCATGAGAGGAATCGACTTTTGTCAAGAGTACCTTTTTTGTAGTGAATGAGTTGAATAATTTAGATTTCATATTGAAACTAATTTTTTTCCATTGGCGTAGGAGTTTTAGATGTTTATTTACTGAAAAAATCAAGTTCTACGCCCATGGAATGATATTCATTATGATTATGATATGAGTTTCATTGCCCGATGAGTCTATGCCAACGTACCAAATTTGAAAAAAATCTCATGAGCCGTTCAAAAGTTATGAAGCAAAATCGATTTGAAAATTTCAACTTCAGAGCCGTCTAGCGCCCAAACTAAGCAACTTTTTATTTTTACTGAGGTAAGTTTGCTTGTATCGAATTGTTTTGGTCTGAAGAATATGTGGTAGCTTTTTGTAAAGACCTTTTAAGGACACCCTGTATAACCATGATATTATTTCAGTCAGGAATATTTTCATCTCTATACTTACCCAAATAATTATTGGAAGGAGCTAATTCTTCGACTCGAATATTTGTTGCTCCGGCAGGAATAAGTAGTATATCGTTATATCCTAGAAATCATATGAATGATCAGTTTGAAAGTTTGAAAGGAGAGAGGATGGAATTCTCACCAACTTGCATGTCTTTCATTTCAATAGTATTGGAAAACGTATTACAGCTGGTCCCGTCCCCTCCACAAACACGGCACTGGTCTTCCCTAGCGCTAGATCCCAACATTCGGTCGCATCCCACTGTCTGAAATATACAGAGCGTGTAATTAGAATATGTTACTTGAGTGTGACTCGGATACGATGCTTCTCGCAAGGAGCGAAGGAGGAAATTTCTAGCGAATCAGGCAATTTACCTCTCCGAGAATTTGGTGGAATTAAATTATCTATTGTTATCACTCTCCCAACAACTTATTTCCCTGTGAACAAGGCTTTCCATTCGAGTCAATGAAGAATATATTAGGAAATGACGATCTATAAAATCACTTTAACCAATCAACTTTCCTAACAGCTCTTCAATCGACAAATATAGATTATTGACATATAATATAGATAATTGACAAATATCAAATAATAGGAGATACAACTTCGAAACTGAGAAGTCTATTATATATTGTATATCTATTATATAATGAATGTCGATATTTCTGAGAAAGAAATAGAATTATCAAAATAGTTTTGAAAACTCATCTGAGCGAAATTTTTGAAAATATCTGTTGATATATACGAGAGAAGTTCAACATGCCATATATCTTTCATAAATTCATACTTCAGAATATCTGAGGTTTCTTACCCGACATTTTCCACTGACGCAAACATCGAATTTTTCGTCGTTGCATCTAGTGCCATCGATCACGGCAGTGGCGTGTCTGAAATAGAATCTCTCGCCTCTAGGCATACAGTTCAGTTCACATTCATTAGGAGCTTTCGTATAGGGCACCCACCTAGAATATGCATTCCAAATTTCAGATATCTCACTAAACAAATCCATATAGTGGTTCAGAATAAACATAGGTATATAGGTGTGTCAATAAAGAAATTGGAAGGTCATTATGGGTTGGTTACATTGGGGATGACAGGTCAGGCGTTGAAAAATGTTGAGTTATGAATTTTAAATTTAGGCATAAGGCACAAGCTGATCTACCACACTTGACTTGCCGTGAAAAAATTCAGTATCACTAACAGCTTTTCGAGGAGTTTCTTACAGTTGGATAGAGCCCGAGATTCAAACATTCGAAAATATAAAGTGGGTCTCACTTCTGATGGAAGCACCCCCGTGTCTTCTACAATCATTAAAATAGGCTGCTCAAATTTGCAGGAGCTAGAGATGTACCAAAGATTCACCCAACGACCCCGTTTGGTCATATTATATAATGAATAGTTTTTTTTTATGACAATAGCGTGATTCTCGATGAGTCACACCGCTGTCATGAATTAAAAATTTTTGAATAGAAAATCAAATGAACTGTGTCTTGTGAAACGTTTGTTGTCACACGGAATAACATCATTTATATTGTCCAAGAGTTGAGCATTAAACATTGAAAATATTTTTATTTTTCTTCGAAATTTTGTTCCATATTTTCTTATGCTGCCAACGACATTGATGGATCCAATTTTGAAACTCATATGAAACAACTCGACTTCAAAATAAAAATGAAATACGATACTCACTGATAAGATATCCCTTCAAACGGTATATCATCATAACTAGCACACTGCTCTGCCCTGTAATCTGCTGCGTCTGGACAATCCTGGTGAAAATAAAGAGACTTCAACGTTAGCACACCACAGTAGCTCAATATATTCAATTTGACTTTTTTCAAGGCACAGAGAAACATTTCGTAATTAGTGTATCATTGAATGAATATTGCATATTTTCCATCATGTTCATGATGATATGTAGGGGGCGATATAGATGCCGGCAATATACAGGGTGTCCCATAAACATACCGACAAACTCCAAGGGATGGTAGAGGACATCAAAATAAACATTTTTGCTCGATAAACATAAGTCCGGAAACTCTTCGTTTTTGAGATACACGGTGTTTAATTTTAAAAAAATAATAAAATTGGTATCTGTGGAATTTTATTGTAAAAACAATGTTTGTTCCCAACATCAAACGTAGTGAAATCAAAGAATGTAAACAAAAGTCAATGATGTTCAACTAAACTGAGAGTTGATTTAGTTATTTTTATTTTATTCAAAACATTTTATTGCTTTAGCACCCTTTATTTGTTGGTATGTTTTGGATATTCTTTCCAAGATATTAAAAATTACGAATATTTTCCAATTAAAAACAAAACAAAAAATGATTGAAAGTCATCAATAATAATTAATGATTAGTAAAAAAAAAGTTATTGGAAGTTTTATTAGTTTTTCAATATTTCAATGAACGCATTGGTAAAATGTAAGGTATAATTTTGAAGCATTCAATTTTTTTTCATAGATGTAAGAGATATGGTTTTTATTTTTTTTTTCTTCAAAACGTAGATACGGAAAAATTTCAAGGGACAAAAAAGTTGCATTTTCAGTTGTTCATTCAAAAAAAATATCATAATTACAAAAAATCTACTGGGCAATATTTTTTTTGTGCAAAAACTATCCGACATAGCCCGTGGGCACGCCCCTGAAATTATTAGGCAAATTCTAATTGCTCCAAAAGATACCTTATAAATGTATCAATAATCTGTGAAAATTTCATTGAATTCGACCAAATCGTTTTTACGATATTAATAAAAAATCGATTTTTCAAAAAAAAATTAACACCCTGTATCTCGAAAACGAAGAGTTTCCGGACTTATGTTTATCGACCAAAAATGTTAATTTTGACGTCCTCTACCATCCCTTGAAGTTTGTCGGTATGTTTATCGGACACCCTGTATATCTAGAAGGCCCTTTTTCGATAGAAATGTTATACTCGCCTTGACGATCTCAATATTTATTGGTTCCTGTGATTGAGATTGACTATATATACAGGGTGTTCCATAATATGTTCAGCTCAGTCGGATTGTAATTTATATTGTTGCATGAAAATTAATGGTCAGATTTGATGGATGAGAAAGAAGTTCATGTGAACATATATCTGGAAACGATTCAAGTTCCTCGTGGAAATCGATCTTATTGATTTCCAATAATGAGGCTTCCACCAATTTCATTGAAATTAAGAAAGTTTGTAGATACTTATTCTTGAATGTTTCCACTTTTGATTCTGACATTCACAAAATAAAATTCTTTCGGCTCGTTAGAGTTTTTCGTAACTAGCTGCTTTTCCTAGAAATAAAACTTATGCATGTCTCTTAATCTGGTTGAGAGGAACACTGTATCATATTACTCGAAAAATTTATTCAACCCGAGACTATCATCGAAGCAATCGTACAGCTACGGCAAAACAAGAAAAACATTCTTGAGAAATGAAATCGTTTGAAGCCTTATTCAGAAATTATTGAAAAATCGATTTTTTTTTTCAAACTTGTACATCCAGTATCTCGGAAACAAATCGTATGAAGACATATTTGTTTGTATGAAAATCTGGCCTTGTGATTTCGTGCAACATTAATGGAAAGCCCTGTACATAAAAGCATTCAAATGAAGCAGCTTACATGAATATCTCTCGTACAGAATCTGAATATGCAGTTGAAGAAGAATACATAGGGCAATATGATATCAAAAATGCGCATTAAAATTGGAAAAGTAGGAGATACTGCGATATTCATTCATGATCGGAATATATGCATCATCATTGTATACAAATTATAATTTTAATATCTTGTAACCTCCAAGTTTTTCTCTCATATGACTGACGTCCACTTTGTGTATACGACAAAGCGCATTCAGTGCTATAAATTTCCATCCATCATTCTCTTTCATCCATTAAACGTCCCATGATTCTCATGCATACGAAATTTATCTTCATTTTATGGTCCTTTTTATTCAAAACGCCAGATTGGCCATTACTGAGACGAAAGCATTTTGTTTAATGAACCTCTTCGAATATTCACACGGTATGGGTTCTTTATGTGGAACGTGCTTTTGATGTCTGCTCACTTAATTATTCGAGATGGTGAAGAATCTTGACATTACCTTCAATTAGTTGACTATGTAAGACTGAATTGAAACATATTTCCAGCAGATAGTTACTCATCAGGATGTTTGAAAAAATCATAATAATATTTTTTATAGCTCGAAACTCGGGTGTATACCCTGTACTTGTACATTTTCCTATTTTCCGAATAGTCCTATTACTATATTTCCAGAAGAAATTCAAAATACCGATGTAATTCGTGATTCATTGGAATATTTCGGTCTATGAATTGTCCTATATTTTCAAGAAGAACTTAAAGAAAGCAGAAGAAGCAGTGATATAAGAGTAGCACAATGAAAAGCCTCCCTGACGAAGAGATATCCACGACAAGTTCAATCGAGCAGAGTCGAAGACACTCTACAATATGATTCTCAAGGCAATTACAGGATTTTCAAGGAGGCACTGCGCCTCAAGAAATCTTCATGAAAGCTAGATTCAAAAAAGACAGCACATGCAAATTCTGCGGGAATAACTAGTGACATGTTGTACATTACAAAATATTGAATATACTGAGATCCTACCAGCTTCATCTTTCCTATCATCTTTTGACAACACGATAGGAAAACCCGTAATGTTGGTGGAACATCGTACGAGCCAGCGGGGAATGTTAAGAGAGGAGGAAGGTATTGGAATAAATTTCAAAAATGAATCAGGTAAAACTTCACTAGTCAGATAATTCCTCAACTTTGCTCCTCTACTGATTATTGAGACTTGATAGAGTGACTCTAGAGGAGGAGTGGCTCTGTGGTAGAGTGTCTCAAGAGGAGAATCCGGTTCAGAGAATATATCATCAGCATCAGATCTCTGGACTGGCTCAAATCTCACATCCAAGAGAACGTTTAGATAGCAGAAAAATATTGGATATTACAATAGAATTTCGCTCCTGCAAAAGACGCGACAATTCGCTGCAGCTGCGAACAATGCGCGCAGGTTCAGAAGCGCCGCCACTCACCTGCGTGTTGCAGGAAAAGTGCCTCTTGGTGGGCCCTTGACAGTCGTAGCCCTCCTGGCACGCCCGCTGCTGCGTCGCGACGCCGCCGCCGCACGTCCGCGAGCACGGCGACGGCGCCGACCACTCGCCCCACGGGCCGGCGTCGGCGTCGTCGCTGTCGACGACGAAGCTGCCCGGCAGGTACAGGTGAGCACCCTGCTGCCGTTTGAATCTGTCCTTGTAGTGCCGGATGCGCTGAAACAAAAAATAATTTAATAATAATAATAATAATAAGAATGATAATAATAATATTTAGAATATTCATAATGATGATAGCAATGAATATGCTTTATTTTCAAGGGTGAGGTCATAGATTAAAGACTTAATCTATGGTGAGGTCAATCGGAGTGTCATTCTCATGAAATTCCACAGAAAAATTGATAGTTACCCTGATTGCCATGTTATCTATACGAACGGATCCAAACTGATGGCAGATCAAAAATATTACACGAGAACAATCGAACAGAGTGGCAACACTTCACTGCAGGGCTCTGCGGTCAATGAAGAAGATGAATACAAAGCTCACAGAGAATTGGAGAGAGATCAGAGGAAGTTATTGTTATTGTTACTCATCTCCTTAGTTGCCGAAACAACCCTCAGAAGCCTGAAGGAGACGGGGATCTACAGTTTAAACAATTGGAAACCAACCCACTGTGGCATTTCGGATAGTTCTGTGTAGAACTTTATGATATACATTGTACAGCGCATAAATAAACCCAAATCCGACGGCCAGCCAGGAATCGAACCCACGACCTCATCAGGTGAATCAAAATGATCAAAATTTCAAGACAATATTTTATGAAACTCTAGATATAATTCTCAATGAAATGAATCAAGATTCACAAACAATAGTGAACTACTGATACTTTGGGAACAAAACTTCCATCATCAGAGGGAGTATTTGTGGTGAATAAATTCATTGAGAACCAGTAGGAAGTACATCCTGAAAATTGTATTTCTGATGAAGTTTTTAAGCATAGAGAAGCATTGGAAGATATTATAATTTACTTGCATCAGCTAGGACCTTTGGATGCAGTGCGTATCGAGTTTGTCTGTTTTGACAAGAATTAATCGACCACAACGCGTGTTTATGTGCCAAAAAGGAATGGCCAATTTGAATCTTGCAATTGTACGTTTGAAAGACATCGCACCGAAGCCTAGACATGAACATTTTTTTTCCGGAAAATTCAGTGATCGACGACTGCAACTATTTTATATTATTGGATTCCACATTTTGTTCAGAAAAATCCCCCAACTCCGAACATTCATCCTGTATATTATCATTTGATATCGAAAGAATGTGTCTATGAATAGCACACTATATTATTATACCCTACTTCATTTCCATAACCATGAATGAATATCATAATATTACGTCAACTTTCTAAGTATAGGTACTGAATACCAGTTCTGTATCAAAACGACACAGTTGTGAAATTGATCGTAGGAAGGTCAGGAACATGGCGATTTTCACAACAGTTATACATAATTGATGTTGTATCTGGTTATGCTTAGTAGAATTCTGTCTAGGCGATGTCTGCTTATTAAACGGTCTGCTAAATGTCTTGATCCCAACATGAATAGGACATGAATAAACGGATAATAAATTCTGATCGGATGAGCTTGTGTCATAGCTTGTAAATAAACTAATGTTTATGAATTGGTCAGTACTCAGTCTATTGCACGGACATGAAGACATTGTGTATTATATATATATATATATATAGCTGGAGGTTATTCCGCATGTTCTTATCACTAAAAATAGTAAATACCTGTTAGGGATGTGTTATATTGGAAACTCGATATTGGTTGATTTATATCGATTGATCCGGATTTTGATTGAGAGATACGAAAATAAGTTTCCATCAGCCAATTTGAATGATTATATACATAGAATCAAACTTTTTGGTTCATGAGGACTGTAGAAATGTTTCTTGCATAACTGAATTTTTTGGATGATTCTGGTGTTTTGGTCCTGCGGGACTCTTATCTCCCAACAACTGATGATTTAGGGAGGTACATGGGGTAATTACTTCTTTGATTTTTCTGGTACAAAATAGTTTATGATACACACGTATCGAGAGGATTTTTTTTTCAAATTTAAGTAGGCAGGTATCTTTTGGGAATAAAATAAACATGAACATTCATCACCATGTTTAGATCAAATTTTATTTTTGTTTGTGGTACCTTTTTTATTACTGGATGTGATATGAGATATACCATATCAGGCTCCATCTAGTGGCGAAAGGTCTAAGGTAGGTTCCCAAAAAATTCCTTAATTCCTATGCAATGCTGGCGCCACGTACACGCCCTTACGCCTGCACTTACACAAATTTTGCTGGCTAGGTGGCGCTACCTGAATCAAGACTGTTGAAAGGCCACACTATATATAGATCTCTCGCCACAAGATGGCACATGCCATCACATCTCATGTCACACCCAGTTACTTTTCGTATCCAGATATGGTCACGAAGTGTTTAAAATTCGTCAGCAAACCAAGGGCTACTGATGAGGCCCCTTGTATGAATAAACCCAATAGCATGTTTCATTTCTGTCTTATTTCTACTGTATACGTCACTCCAGTGACAAATTCCTTTCGGCGCTTACGGTTCGTATCAAATTATTTTTCCAAGTTGTCCAATAGTATTTTGTACCTAGATATTTATTTCCCACTCAGAGACTATCGACTACTGTGCAATGATAATAAAGGAAGTAAAAATGCATCAAAGTGTCATTGCTTCGGTCGTTGCTCCAGTTTTTCTCATCGAAGGAAACTTGCAATGTGTGGGTGACAAAATGCTTCTAAAAACTCAAAAGCAGAAGTTCATTGTAGAATGAATATGGATATGAGGATGTAGATATTTGAAGTTGGGAATCTGGAAGATTCATGACGAATGATGAAATTTAGTTGGTTTCATTTTGCTTGCAAGTCGAGAAACACAGGAAGGCTTGTGACTTTTCTTTTAATCCTGATCAATTTGGACATCTACTTATTGTAGATGTGTTCTGTTGGTTTGTTTGTTCCCTTAGCAGTTATCCCCCCACCACCTCAAGAAAAAGAGGTTAATCCGACCTTGTTTTCGCTGCATATTTTTCGGTTCAGTTAATTTGTCTATTGATTTCCTAACGTGACGTTGCAAAGAAAGAGTACGCTGATGAAATCTTATTCCTTCTTCCAGAATCATATTGTCGATGGCAACCTTCGGAATTCATTGTGAGACTTTTCATTTCTTCTCTAGGAATTGCCGTTCAAACATAAATCAAGTGCCCTGATAAAGATATTTCTCTCAGATCCGAGTTGAAATCACAACCTCCGTGAATTCTGCTATCGAATAAAAAATCTCAATTAAATCAATTACGAGTAGATTCCATACACGTGTATTCACTACTTACCAGCCTTCTGTGAGGTCGTAAATAAATTCACGGAGTTTTTACCGTAAAAATTATCGATTAAGATAATTGTAGACTTCTCTGCGGTACGCTGAGCAATAAATTCAGAATGATTTATAAGTAGTAGTACTCCTGTACTTTCCGAAGCCATTTCCCACTGTTCAATACTGATGTTACCTACCACTATCGCAATAAGAAGATTGCACTAGGTACATGATGAAAATGAGAATTCTCTGAGAGAAATATTACTTCGTACTCGTGTGGCTTCCTGCTGTTTTACATTATTATATACCCGTGATTATAACATTATTCGAAAAAGAGTTGGAACAAAAAAAAACTTGAATTTATGGACAGTTTTAATGTAATTTCATTGACAGATATAATAGACGAGGTGTTGACAAACGTGAAAAGTTTTGATTTATTCATACATTATGGGATTTCCCCTCATCGTTTCTGAAAATGGGAATAGGGAATATGATTATTTCAAAATACAGGGTGACATATTAGTAACGCAAAAAGACCAATATATCCATCGCTATTGAAATTCAACATATACCTAGTTACCTACTCGACGATTCCATTCCTCCCACATTATTTGTATGAAGGGTGGTAGGCTCAAACTTCGGCTTATTCATTTTCTTCAAATGGAACTCCCTGTATATTTTTAGCTGAACATATCGCCAATAATCTATACTTCAAACTGTACGGAAAATTTCCTTTACCTAAAATCATCCGTTTTCAAGTAGGAGCAAGATGAGCAAGATATTAAATATAATAAATAATAAATAAACAAATGTCTCATTATATTGCAAGAAATGGTATATTTTCAGTTCTTTCAAAGAATAATAACTAATGTATCAGTTGAGATCCATCAAATTGAGGTTTTGAAGTATTTGTTATAGTGAACTTATTGGAATGAATTATGAAATTTTCTACTGAAAATTGTAGATATGGTTTCAATCATTATTTGGAAAGTTTTGGGGAAAATGAATTGAAGGTACTAACAATCTAATGTGCACTATTTTGGAAACGGATAGCACCAAGGAAATGGTTCAAATAATTTATAGGAAATGTTAGGGTAAATAAATCAAAGTGGATTCGTTGATTACAAATAATTCAAATTCCTATCTTGTAATTCTGTTTGCCTCATCTTTTTGGTGCCATTAACAAGGCGATAGAATTAGTACGAATTCTGTATAGAATTGGTCATATCTTTATGTAACCATATATGGTTAGAATGGGCGAATCGAGAAGGAAACAATTATGTGGAAGAATACAGGGTCCTCTTTTGTGAAAAACAAATGTATTCAGCTCTATAATATGGCATGCAAGTGGGTCTATGATTTTGTGTCCAAAGATTTTCTTTCAAGTTCAATATCAAACTAGATATTTGACATATATATGTGTAGTAAGAGCAGATGAAGGCTGTCCCAAAATATTACTGCGTTTGACATTTTGAATTAGAATTCTGAAAGAGAACTCTGTTGGTGATAGTTACATCTTGTTCTTAAATAAATTTTTGAAAAAAGACCTATTTTTGTAGACTTTTCGAGAACGAAATCCATATAATATAACATTTAATAGTGACATTTCGGGCCAGATTATTGATGTGTATTGTATGTACAAATCTATTGAAATAATTATCGTATCATATTTTCAGAATCAAGGAGACAAAATCCCAAAGAAACTGAAAATATTAACATACCGCACCTTCTCGATTGAAACCTATAGCAGTGTAAATAGTATTATGCTTTCACTTGTGCATTATCAATGTCTGAAATATACAGTGTGTAAAAGCCAAATGGAATAAATTCATTATTTCGGTTACTGTACATATTTATAAAAAATCCCGGAACACGTCAAATTTAAATTATAACTTGACATTCTTTAACGTGAAAATGCAACCCCTACCTTCAACCCCCTTAGAATGACAGGTACAACCCCCAATTTTTTAAATGGGAAGTATAGGCTTGTGATATATCATTTGAAAGGTCTCTTCATTCTCTATTCAAAAATGTTATTGTTTTTAAATTTAATGCAAAAATTAACATAAAAAAATTAATATCATGTTGTTACCGAAATTCGCTAAAATATACTCGGAACTTATTACAATATTACTTACAACTTATTTCCCGTTCAGGTCTTGATAATGAGAAAGTGAACAAAAACCGTAGCAATGTGGTTTTTAGATGGTAACCATTAAAAAACTTTAAAGAATTTCCGTGGCAACGCTATTTTAACAAGCAGTAGTAAATTGTTTTATTTAAGTTGTCATTGTTGTAATTTGAGTATAGAGTTTGTTCATTTCAATTCTGAAAAATGGTTAGATTAACGGAAATGCATAAAATAACAGTTTTACAAATGATTGGTTACGGAGATAACATCCGAACACAACGGGAAGTAACTCGCCTATTTCATGAGAAATTTCCTAATTTACCGCCTATATCCCAAGGAACAATAAGTAAAATAGAAAAGCAGTTTCGCGAGTTTGGTCATGTAAGGCAGATAAAAAAAGCAGCTGCTAATGCACTGAGTGATGAACTCAAATTAGATGTGTTGCTTGAGTTTCAGGAAAACCCACATACATCGAGTAGACAGGCATCCACTACATTCAATGCTAGCCATACATCGATAGCAAACATATTAAAAGAAAATAAATTGCATCCGTATAAGATGATACCTACTCAGGAGCTCATGGAAGACGATTTTGATAGGAGAACTTCTTTTTGTGAGCAAATGATGGACATGTTGGATAACAATATTATCCAATTAGAAGACGTTATGTTTTCTGATGAGTGTACTTTTTTACTTAACGGTCATGCTAATCGGCAAAATTGCCGCTACTGGTCCACGGAAAATCCTCACTGGATGAGAGAAGAACACACTCAATACCCTCAAAAGGTTAATGTTTGGGCAGGGATTGTAGGGAACAATATAATTGGTCCCTTTTTTATTGAGGGCAACTTGAATGGCAACAATTATTTGGCACTACTTCAAAATGATGTCATTCCAACGTTGGCAAATTTATATCCTGATCCAGGTAATCCTCAAGTTCCAGCGAATACGATATGGTTTCAGCAGGATGGAGCACCACCACATTACCAACTTAATGTCCGGCAGTACCTCGATACAATATTTCCCAATCGGTGGATAGGGAGGCGAGGATCGATTGAATGGCCAGCGCGATCACCTGATCTTACATTATTAGATTTCTTTTTATGGGGATATGTGAAGAGCCATGTGTACAAAACTAAACCTTCTGATTTAAATGACTTAAAAGAACGAATAACGCTTGCGATTAGGTCGATCACGCCTGATATGTTAAATAATGTTAGAAGACAGTTTTATTTGAGATTAGGATGTTGCCAAGACGTTCGCGGAGAACATTTTGAACATCTACTTCATTAACATTCATAGTTCTTTTTCGTGTTCTACATTTTATTACGTTTTGCATTACATTTTAGTTTTTGATTGTATTGTAGCGAATTTCGGTAACAACATGATATTAATTTTTTTTATGTTAATTTTTGCATTAAATTTAAAAACAATAACATTTTTGAATAGAGAATGAAGAGACCTTTCAAATGATATATCACAAGCCTATACTTCCCATTTAAAAAATTGGGGGTTGTACCTGTCATTCTAAGGGGGTTGAAGGTAGGGGTTGCATTTTCACGTTAAAGAATGTCAAGTTATAATTTAAATTTGACGTGTTTCGGGATTTTTTATAAATATGTACAGTAACCGAAATAATGAATTTATTCCATTTGGCTTTTACACACTGTATGAATGAGTTGAATTATACTGTGAAATTTTCGAATGAAAGAAGATAATTTATATGTTTATTGTGGAATCATTATTTTCATTGATTTCCTTTCCCGGTTCGAAGAAAGGTTATCAAGAATAAATCGAATAGGTATTACTTTACAAAGTAGGTACAGTTTACGTCTCCTGTTGACGAGTACAATGCATCTTTAGATTGTTCGAGGTAATGTGATTTGATCATTATTCAGATGATTAGAAATGGTTTTGAAAGGATGCTGGTTGATAGACTATTGTACTCACATGTCTGCTTAACACATTGTGAAAGAGGCTGATGAATAAAATGGCCCATATCAGCGGTAACCTGAAACAAAAAAAAATGCTTAGGTATGAGGTGAGGTAATGAGGTGGCAAAGAGAATATTTGAATATAAATATCGAAATGAGCTCATACATTTAGGAGTGGTTGAATTTGCAAAACATTGATAAAATATCTGTTCAGTCATCTATTGACATTCGAGGCCATTTTTTTAACGGCGCATCGCAGGCAAAACTCAAAAGAGAACTTATCTTTCGAATTCAACCGTGATTTCGAAAACATGAAGTCAGTGCTCGGTATACACCCCGCTGTTATAACTGGAAATTATGTTTTATTGAAAAGCATGCGCTTTCATTGAATGCCATGACGTACCTACTACTACGAAATATCAGCGATACATCACAAGCGGTTTCAGAAGTAATGAATAATTTGTTTTTTTTTTCATGAACATAACAGAACATTTTCGGACCATAGTTTATATTGTTGATTTCCCATGTAGAATCACACATTTGAATATTCGCAGTATCATTGAAACCTTGTATAGAAAGAATCGAAAGGTCATACTTCACACCGAGAGGTGTTGACTCTGTGTACCCAGACATGAAGACATAGAGCGGTAAATCGCAGAAACAGTTTCCTTCGTTTTTCACCCAGACTCAATTTTGATACTGAACGCCGTCTGGTGTTGTGTTGAATCCGAATTGTTTTGTTTTCAAAATAACACCGCACATATCCATTTGATCTTGAAGTGTTCTTTCTTGCTCCCATTCTTTCTGTCAGATCAGTAATTATACTCAACGCGACTTTGCGAACTTTGTCTTTGATTTCACATTGGTAAATTTCTTTCCCACACATATTCGTGATGATTTCTGAAGAATAATTAACACTGCTTTCGCCTTGTTGATTTTGCACAAAAACTGTGTTAATCGATATCAGCACCACGTAGTATTGATCTGGTATTTAAATTGTCTACAGTGTATCAAAGACCCAGTAAACAAACACCTGCATTATATACATATTCAAATCATTGAATACGATACTGCCCGATGATTGAGTTCACGTCAACAGTCTGTATGGCACTTCATAGTGGATATCTGAAGAGCCTAATTGGATGGAATGCCGGATACAATTAGCATCTATACAAGATCGTTTCGTGATAAACCCATCTCTAAGCGACAGATATCTATGACTATGGCTAGAAAATCCGTTGAGTAAACACGAAGGGAGAACTGCGCTTCTCAGTCCAATTACCGATCGATCAACGGATCGTCGAGATTCTTCTTTAGAGAGGCTATCTTCATTTGACAACTTTGTAACCACTTTCAAGTTGCTATGTGAGATGAATACTCTGATAAACATAATACGAATCTTCGTAGAAGAGAACAAGAGAAAAACTTGTTTGAATATATCCCTATTCGTGATCAAAATCTATGAGATCATTATTGACATTCATTCAGCAGAAAAGATAGTAAATCTGAAAGTGATGTCAACACTTGTTCCTTCTTGATCTCTTATTATAGTATATTACGTAACGAGAGTGTGTGTGACTCCACGGGTGCATAATTGCATTACAACTCGACTTGTGTACTATAATTTTTCTACGACCACAAATACAGGTAGAGTATTTTTTCAGATAATTCATAATTGATAAAAGTTACTGAAATGTAGAAAACCCACATTGATTTCATCAAATTTCGAGAATTTAAAAGGTATACAAGATATAAGAAATAAGAATTTTGATTAATCGTGAAGTACCATTATTTTCCACATTATCAGAAAACTTCTCGTAATGCGGGATCGGGATTAAAACTTTCTTTACAAATGACGAATAAAATTTGTTATGTACACATGAAGGAAACATTTTGGCTTACTCACCTTACCTTTGAAGTTGGGTGTGTATGTAGGTGGGTGTATAGATACCGTATTGCACAAGAAACTGGAAATATTCATTCCTTCCCCATTCAAGATTCTAAGGGTGATATCTACCGCTCGTATAGGGTTCCTATAGGTTCAACCATGAGGGCTAATAATATTCATTTCAAATGACCCTATCGCAAACAAAATCAACCTGTCGTTTTGATTTTTCATATTATGTACTGGAAGGGAGATATTGAGGGTGGAAAGTTTTAGAAATGTCACCCTGTATTGTTCTTGCCACGTAATAGGTATTATAAATATATTGAATACCCTAGTATTCCAAATCAATCATTTATATCAACTTATTTTTATATATCCTCGGGTAAGTAGTACCATGCATTGAGGATACCTACCCCATCTATGGTTCTACAAATACATTATGCAGTTGACTTATAAGTGTGCAAATACAGAGACACTATTTGATATCTAATCATCTGGACTCTAACGTTCAATTATAATCATTTCTCCCTCCTGAAGGAATTCCTGCCGCCCTCTCCGACTCCTGCGATCCTGTCGCAGCAATCGCAGCTATGCGACTACGTCACGTCTGGCGCGCGCTTTTCCTTCAACGCTGCCGGAAACTCGTCCTTGATGGAGTTCACAGTTGCGACTGCCGAAAATTCCGCTCCCGACCCTCTACCGACCACGCTTTCTGCGACCCGGGCAGGCAAGCGGCCGATCTAACCCGTATTTCGACCCCGCACAAGGTTGTTGTCCTTGCAGCCAGCCCTTTGCGGAACATCAACAGGTGGACACGGACTACACAACGAGAGGGCGGAGTTCTCGATCTCAGAGCGCCACTTCCCAATCATTACCGGAATCGCGTTAGCACTCGAAGGGGTATGTGTTGACTGAACTACACGAATGATTGAAGCTGGATTTATAAGTTTGAGGTTGAAGTTGCTGTTCAGGTTGCCGTTTGCCGTTCGAAGTTAAAATATCCATTTTGTCATTTATGAGGTTCAGGTGTTGTTCGATTCGTCATAATTATAGATAGGCTCCATAGATTTAAGACAGTTTCAAATGATATTTCCTCGTGAATTCAATGATTTATTATTTCATTGTTGATTTTTGCCACCTCGATGTCAGTCATGAAATACAGAATTTGCGCCCAACGGAGCTAGTTCATCAGCTCTGATATTCAAATGTAACTGAGCAATGAGATGAGAATACGTTAGAAGACTAGTTATATCTTCGTCTTCACTCAACATAAAATGTCTTCTTACTACTAGGACACTCATTCTTGATCTGAAAGGGTAATAAGGCAGCGATATCATGTTGAGCAATTTGCGATTCTTCGATGACAAGAGATTGGCAAAATTTACGAAGACGAACTAACGAAACTTCAGATTTTCAAGCCACTGTGTTGCCTTGTACTCTTCATTTATTCTCCTTCCGTCTCTAGACAGGTCTGTAGGTCGGATTCATTAGCACATTACCCAAACTATTCTTTAGGATTCTCCTGAATCTTCTAGTGCTTCTGGGCACAGAGAATGCTGTAGTCCAGCGACTATATAAAAATCAATTCATTTCAGAATCTGATTGGTTCATGGGATGCTAATATTGCTTCGATAAGTAATATCAACTTTAGAGTACATATTATTCAATGAATTAGAAAAAGTTTTTGAACAACCATATTCATAAGCCAATTTCACATCACCCTTCATACCAACAGAAAGGAAATATATTCATCAATTCTCTTTCTCAATAATCAAGAGGAGACCAAAATGAGCGTTATTTTATGATCGATCATGTCATGATGATGATCACAGCTCCTGTAATATTATTCTGCAACTAATGAACTGAAGATTAAATGGACCTCAATAATGGAAACACAGTTTCCCTTCCTGTGCACTCCAAGCATTATTTTCCAATATTTCCTTCTCCCCAGTCGTTCGTCGACCTCACCTGGATCTGTGACCCAATTCAGCTATTGGGGGACAGTAGGTAGGTTTCTGCGGTCACGAACGACCAGGAGAATATGAGGGAAAGGGCGGATCTTTCCCCCCAATTGTGTCGGTTGGGGATATTGATCCCAAACGGGTTTTCCGAAGGGCAAAGGATGGAGGGCTAAGGTTAAGGTCGTCCCTTGGAGTGGAGAAAAAGTAATAAATGAATCCGTGTAATAGAAGCCTTGAGTCTGAAGTCAGTTTGTTCTTGTTGGAACGCTCCATATAAATTGATATCAATGAAATGGATGAGTGCAATATTTGAGCGCTCGGCTCACATGTTTTGGATTTTAGCTCCCAAATATACGCTGAAGTTTCGGTGATACTGACACTCACGAAATGATTGACCTTTCAAAAAATCATGGGAGGGTGGACGATCTCTATAACTTTTTTAGAACGATAATTCCATAGTCGGTGCTCATCAATAATAACAAATTCAGGACTCCGTCTGTTTGTACCTATCCTAAATTTGTTTGTCAAATGAATGTCATCTATTATTCCACTACGAGCGATTCCAGGTAGACAGACAAGACAAACTCAGGCTGTTGAACTATGCTATACAAAGCTTCATTCATCGATAGAGCGGCAAAGTTGTGGAATTATCTGCAGAGTAAAGATTTTCCTGATGCTTACGACCTCTAAACTTTCAAGAAAAGATTCGATACCTTTCTTACCTCCCAATATTCCACATCGTGCTATGTTCCTCAAACATTATAGGTTTTCCTAATGATAAAATTAACAAAATGAACCTTCCTCGAGCTATTCCTTTCCCAACATTCCATCACTGGCCTTTTTTTTCTTTGGAAAATTTGACAAAAGCTCTCGTTATTACTATAGGCTGTCACTACACAATCAAGTAGAAGCCAATATTGTTTACCTAAGTTGTGGATCGATTATTTGTACTCATCTCCAACGATCGGTGGAACAATTATTTCTTTTTCAATAACTCAGTAATTATTATATTCCAAACGATACAATGGAACAAGCTCATATTGTAAATCCGTCATCATCTCAAGATCCTCATCAATTGAAGTTTTTTGTGAATGAGTTTCAACAAGAATGACGTTTTTGATGTATCGAATATATCGACTTCCTCGAGATTTGATATGTTACCCAACTTTTGCCGTCTGCTCGGGGGCTAGACGGAAAACAACCTTGTTTAGGGTCGAAATACGGTTAAGTTTGGCCACCAGAGTCCCAGGATCAGAGAAGAGGACGGAGGTAACGCAGATACAAGATTTTTGGCAGTTCGTCTACTCTCGACCACGGTTTTATACAACTAGATGGCGATTGTGTCGATGATAACAAAAATCTCGTTTGAACCAATCAGAATCTTTGATTTTCACTAGTGTGTATTGCAATGCTCAATCAACGTTTCATCGCTTGATTATAACAATAACTACAGGCTGGTTGACTTTTGATAAACAATGTCTATCTATCAGGTGACTACGAGTAGTGGTACAACCCCGGACTCCGCTTGTTTTTTAAAAGAAAAATCTGAAATTGTGGTCATCGTAAAAATGCAGAATATGCATCGGCAAAGCCGACTTCATTTTGTTGAACAATTGACCATATCTTCGACATTTTCAATCGGATTTCTAAAAGATTACGTTCTCGTAATTTCTCAATGTGAATCAATACAACCACCTGAGGAAAATGAAGCTGTGCAATTTCACAAAGCGAATCGATAGCGTTTGAAAAACTATCTAGTATAAAATTTTCATGCAATATAGGAACAGAAAAAAAGGCTCATCAGGTCTGCTTTCCATTTTATGTCTGTTGAGCTAATCAACCATAGGCCATTCAGAACCAGATTCAGGCTGATTCAGCAGTCTGTAGTAAATCATCTCCCCTTATTGTATATACTTTCATCAACTCTAGATTGAATATTTTTCCAATTTAAAATTTTTCCGATCAAATCCTCTTCCCGCATCTTTGCCAATGGGCATAAGTCAACTTGAACTATAGATGACTATTCCAGAGAACCAAGGGTGTCTTGAGATCTCACAAATTTATCTGGACAGGAATCTCATTCAACGAAGGAATATTTTTTTCAGAATCGTGAGTAGGTACTTCTATCCATTTAGCTTGCCTTCTAGGTCTCGTGTAAATGATTGAAACCCAAGATCAGTTTGACCGCAATTAAATCTTTGTCCTCCATATTGATTTTTGTCTTGTCGTTCATCACTAATTTCTGAAATTCTTGGCAACTGTTTGTAACATCTAATATCTAATATGGAATATTCAGGGAATAATCTGGCCGTATACCACTTGAATCATAAATTTGAATGAATTAAACTATCAAATTTTGTTGGCTCAGTCTCATGCACAATAATTTCTCCTCACCTTACCTCACTTCACTCAACTCAACTCGACTACTTCACTTCGAGGTCTCCGTTTTCTTATTATTATAACATGTACGAAAACATGTATCCATTATTTTTTAATAACATAACCCCTGTAGAAGGGTGCAAAAATATACGGGAAAACCTGTACATTCAACTACTAAAAGTAAAATCTTGCACGAACTATTTTGAAAGTTTACTGGATCGAATTCATAGGTCTTGTGATATAATATATGGATAATCAATCAATGAACATAAACATCTCTTCCAAGTAGTTCTCAACTGCTTCATTCATGAAAAATTTCACTTTTGCCACCACAAATTCGCTTTCGTTCTAGTACTCCTGTCATCGCAGTCAACGGCCGACCCGAGAGTATTTATTACGCGTGTGCATTCGTAATCAGAATTACGAAATCACATCGAAACAATTCACGGACACCTGTTCAGATTCGCTTTTAACTGCGGGTGATTGGTGGCAGGAGAGCAGAAACTCGTACAGATGAGCAAGGTAGATGAAATTCGTGTTCCGTAGGAAATATCGGAGCGTGTTTCCTTCCACCTTCCACCACCTGAGTTAGTGGGTAAGCGCTGCTTGCACCAATACAGTTACTCTTCTATATGATGTACAGATGAGTACGTCTCTCGCACAATCATATGAAACAATCAATTCATTCGAATGATATTCAAATGAAGTGAGGGAGAAATAAAACGATTTCGCAGATTTTCATTCTCGTCGGATATCTCCAGAACTATTAATTTTTTTTAACTTTGGAACATGAATTTATTGAGCAGTAAGCGGAAACAATTTTACTCTTTCTGACATTTTTTCTAGCGTGTGACGTATCATTTTCTTAAATGGTCCCTGCAATTTTTAACTGACGGATGTCAAGGATTCAAAGATTGCTTCGACAGATAAAGATACCACGAAATTCAAGATCAGAATTTTGAAATTGGTCGCGGAATCCATCGATTGTTATCGAAATTTGTAAACTCGATAATAAACAGGATCATACAACATACAACTTAGGGAGATGAATGAAATAAGTGGAAGTAGAATATGTCATAAACCGAAGCCAAAAACAGCGACTATTGACAATTAGTGATTCTCTTGAATATTCACCATGATTTGTTGGTTCCGTTATAAATTCATTTCGCATGACGATCGTAGACTCGATCCAATCCACATTTCATTTTAATATTTGTTAATTTTGACTAGTTCGAAATCAGTATACTCTAGGTGTCAGTTTTTAATATACTAGTGTATATAATCAAGGGTACCAGGGAAAAGTATTCTAGCATACCTATTTTTAAAAGCATATTTCTGTTATCTTGGTGCATTCGACGCTTGCCCACCGTTTACCTACTTTCCTAATCGCCGGTATATACCCTATTCAGGTATGCCAAGCTTTGTAGCTGCTTCTCTCGTCTTCCTGCTCTCCTGGCACTTAGATAGCAAATTACCGCAGGTAAATCAGTATTGCACCTACCTGATTATCTTTTATCGACCTTCATCAATCAATTTACCTGTTCATAATCCTCGCTGTTACGCTGATGGTTATCACGTTTTTTTTTTAATTTATTTGCACAACGTATCTGATTGTGCCGATGCAAATAACTATCTTGAGAACCTTGAAAAGAAATGCAAGCCATGAAGATCTTTCATATTGAGATTTCTCCTTTATCATATACAATGTTCTTCAGTGGGTAATTTTCGGAAAATATCACCACAAAGACCGTGTCATGTTTGAGAATCGTTAATTCAAAAGTGCCTATTGAAAGCACATCTGGACCATTGTGGCCTTGCTGAACACTACTTTACAACTTCGCATAATTGTGTATGGGCTGATTTACTGATATAAGACGCTTCTGCAATAAATTCCATTACTTTCGCACCTGATAGGTTACACCAAGGTGATAAACATTTCCTAATAATACGTTGTGAATTGACAGGATTGAATTGAATTTATCTTAACAAATGTGTTGTTGATTAGAATAGGTAAGTTTTCGTTCTCAATAAATTTGCCTATAGAGTTCTCGAACTTTTCGCAACTTGTAATTTTTTAGATTTATTTCAGGAACGTCTGCTTCAATGTGTGAATAAGGTATAAAGTTATTTGAATTACTATCTCGCTGAGATTATTTTTAAATATTCATGCTTTGTATTCTCTTTTTTTTCAGGGGGACCAGGGCTAATCTTCTAGTTCACGTACGTACCTACCATCAGGCAGTATTTATCATTAGATTTTCAAATCATTCGTAGACAATAAATCAGACTTGTCAGTATAGGTAATCCTATTACCTATGGAAATACTACTAAGGATTGTGGTCGGTAACTCAAGATTATTGAAGATTATTAACTACGGGGTGAATGTTGGGGAAATTCATTCATTGTAAACATTCTGGAAGGTTATGTGTTCGTTCAGATTCGAAGGATAGGATGAGAACTTATGAGTGTTGAGTACTCATGAATTAGTTATATCAATGCAAACGTTATATCATGAATTGAAGAGAAGAACTTGTGATGGTACGTATTCTCAATCAATGGTTATAAAAAATAGTAAGAAATGGTGAGAGATACGCTGCATCTTTAGATCTATTGTACTCCAACTTTTATCTTTGTTCGTGGTATCTCTTCTACAGTTAGCTAGTGTGATCTCAGTGAGTATTCGATTTTCTCTGATGCACAGCATCGCACTTCATCAGGATGTCGTCAGATGTATCTGGGTTTCCTCCGCAGAATCTGCAGGTTCTGTCCTCCTCCAAGCCTAGGTTTTCTGAGTCTGCAATGCGCCGTTCGAAGTTCCGTTATTGGTTTGAAACTTCTCTTGCTGAGGTTGATCTTGCTTGGTTGAATTCGTCGACGAGATATTTGACCTGTTTTGCCATTTGAACTAGGAGTTTCCAAGACCACAGAATGGTTCTGGTCCAACCAATGGTGTTGAAACTCTTTCACTAGCCAGAGTGTCTGCTTGTAATACCATCTTCGAGTTAAAGCTTGGCTATCGCGATTTCCTTGTTCCAGTATTTCCTGTTGGGGTAGAACTGAACACACTATTTCATGACCTGTATATGGTCATATCAAGAAAGCTAGAAAATGCAACGAGAAGATTAGAAGGAAACCTGATATGTTTCATTTTTAGCTGAATGAGCACATGATTAGCCCCTCTGGAAGTTCGGTCAAAAATATGTTGTGGAAGAAGCAGTACATGTGATTTGCCACTGCGCGTGGTCTCTTTGATAAGGGTTACGTTAACACTGTTTCTTCGTGGCAGTTTGGGTTACATCAGTTACCATCAAAGTTCTCCAGCTGCTCGGAATTCTGTACGCCATTAGGAAAATTCATTCTACTTGGTACGTTTTGATATCATTTCAGAAAGAGTGCATGTATCACTCTCTATAAGCTTGATATAACTTTTCCATTCTCGAAGGACTGAGAGGGAGGGTCATGACCTCAGGACTCGCTTGCAACGCATCTGAGAGTTGCTCAATGCGCATACTTGATTTTCATCTGCATAACGCTGTCAGTCGGTAATTCTTCTATACTTCTTTGGATAGTCATGCCATTCAAATTGAGATTGTCGGGGATCCAAGAGATAAGATGATAAAAATCTATTCATAAGTCATTTTCCTTACCTCTCATTGTACAGATAGATCAAAATGTAATCACAATTCTTATTATAAATCGAGTATTGCGGTTCAGTGTCTGAGAAAATCGTGTATTCAATCCTTTTTGGTTCTTTTATCCATCATATTATATGTAAAGATGTCTAAAGATCAACGATTCGATTGTTTATGAGCATACATTAAACACATATCAAAACATGCAATACAATACATTCTGCAATATCTTGATGTGCAATAATTTCAAGGACGATTATTGATGGCTCCACTTCAGCAGAATGAGAGATATAATATTTCTTTTTTCGAAAGAATTCTAACGAATGCAGATACCGACATTCACGCCTACAAATAAACAGATTAACCGCAATCTATTTCAGTAACTATAGTGGAGAAATAGGTTGGAATAGCAAACAAAGTACTTTAATTACTAGTTTGATATCCATTCGAGAAAATATACAGGGCGAAAAATCAGTCATTATGAACAGTAGTTGATAAGTATGCAAACTCCAAGTAGCAAAGAAATCCATTTGTGATTCTTTGCAATTACATATATGTACGAGATAAAACTGATATTATGCACTTTCTGAACTGAAGTATTCCTTCCATGGAACATGGAAGTTTTTTTTATCTTGCGGACAACACGAAAGGGAAACCTATAATGTTCGAGGAACATCGTGTTAGATCATTTGATCCCTATGGGCACTGATCTATATCTTATCAAGTAAAATTTTTGAGGAATATTTCATTCGTTCAAATCACTATTTTATATTCTTCAATACATCTTCAACTCCTTGCTGTTCCAAGTCGGAATTCTCCATTTCTTTTGTAGTAACCGTATTATAGCTAATGTTCTATCTTTAGGAAGTTGAGTATTCATCACCTCGTATATTCCAGGAGGAATGATTGTGTAATTCGATCATTTATTGCCTCGATTTGACGACTCTTGGGTGCAATGATCTAACAAGTAAATGAAATGTAATCTGAAATAAATTTTAGATTTTCTACACTTATTTTACGGTTTTGCTCGATCAATTTCCTGATTCAATACTCTGCGTCTTCAATCAATGGTAATTCACGTTACATCGCCAGGAGTTCATGTTATGATATAGATTTTGTCTACATCTCGATATTATGTTACTCTAGGTTGATGAATTGTTATTTATTTCAAGTAATAGGTGTTCAATTTCGCTAGGTATGCATGAGGCAATTCGCTGCTTGCAATTTTTGAGCTGAGTGAGAGATGAAATCTTATTTTCAAATTTTGGCTACGCACGGAAGAAAAAAAATCAACCTATATGTGCGAATCTCATTGGTTCAGGGTCATCGGTGGTGGGAAGTGTTGAAAAAAGGTTTTTTATACGTACTCCACCTACATTGAACTAAATTTGCTCAATAATACTCAAAAATTTTGAAATCTCAATAATCTGTAATTTGGAAGCAAAAGAATTTTGGAAATATGTTCATGATAACTTCTATCATTTTTTTTTGAGAAGCTCTAGTACCCCTGAGAGTCCATCCCAATATATGAATCATATATTATATACCGATATGTATATTAATTATATGTATTAATGTATATTATATTAATATATATGTATATTATATACCGATATAACATATGTATCGATATGAAGTATTCAATATCGCACAGTTCTACATAAGAACGAACGATTATTCTGCATATATATCAGCTATCTGTCCTGAGCCCTTGAGCTAAGACTTCGAATATATTGGCACTGAAATAAATTGCATTCTGGTTGGCTATTACGTTGACATGAGATATTGTTGGTGCTCAATTGAAATAATGTTCTGCTTTACTGCCTCTCCCCATTGTCGTCCAATTACAATTCGCAACAGCAACCTATGTCATAAAAGACCAAGACAAAACAAAACAAAAAAGTAGTCAACATTTATAATGAACATTTGAATAAAATTTAGAATTCGTTAATGAGAATAGTCATGTTCGAATCGAACGAAATGAGAAATATACCTTACCAAACCAACACTTCAACTTTTTTGTCCAAATACCTTAGGATAGTCGCGATACAAGGAGCAAATCATATGAAACCAGTTGAATGAAACAAATCAAAGTAGAGACTGTAATCTCCGCCGTAATGTGATAATGCCTTCCTACTCACTATAGTCTCAGAAACCAGTTCATTGCATTTCATCTCATAGACGACTTTGGAACCACTAACTGACTTATCCTTATTTGGAAGGGTATCTGCCTGACTGGGTCAATAAAAACTTCATTGATGGAAGATGGAAGATATCGAAGAATAGAGTAAAAAAAGTTGAAGTTACAGACGATTTAGGTGCGGAATATTTTTATTTTGTGGCATTATAATAATGCTCTCGAATTTTGAGTTAATTTCATGCTAAATTTATACTTGACTGGAACGAATTTCATGCGAAACTTGTCGCAGGTTCACGTGAGTATACTCGAGCAATAATGGGTGAAGATATCGCATGTTCGCATAGCAGTCAACTATATTTTTTCAGGTATACAGTTTGGGACTGAAGCCTCTCCCTCCCCAAAACTCCTTCAACTATCGAAGCAGACCATATTCATTTTCAATTTCTCCACGATCTTTTCTAATGAAGTATCATTGAATTATTCATTACAGTTATTTGAGTAATAATTAGAGGAATCAATTTCAGAACTCGATTGATCTAATTGTTGATTTGAGATTGTTAAGTAGGTCAGGCGGTTTGGTAAGTCAGTGAAGTTTTTTAGTCGAATACGCTAACTTCAGCAGTTCAAACTGTCCGGAATTGACCTTTTCAGAATCCAATATGTCAGAATAGCATCATAGACGTTCGAAATTGGCAGTTTCGCCATTGTTCTCAGCTTGTGAATCCTAGAAATTCAGTGCTCACGATTGTTTGATATTGTCAACCAATGAACATAGAATGAATAATTATATTATGACCTATATATTTGGTTGAGTCCAAAAGAAACTTGTATGTGACATCTGTTTCTGAAAATTCGAACAACAAGAACGATTTTCACTTTTCTCTTCTCTCCTTGCGCTCCTTCAGCTTCATCTGTCAGCTTCACCTCATGAATGCTTTCTTTGTAAGATTACATTAATGATAATAATAACATTAGCATTTTCAATGTATAGTTTGATTGTTGTTTATATCAAAAATAGCCTATCGGCAACTTGTCAATTAACGAAGGAAAGCATCAAACGCTTATCCCAGGGCTCTCAGAAATCTTAATGTTCATAACGATTGATGAAAATAACTGCTACGGCAAGAACCTCCATGAAAGAGTACCGCCAAACTGAAATTTCTTGTAGTACTGCATTCACTGCTTGTGGGCCACTTAATATTTGATAGATTGTTGCTGCACACCACGGTGTCCGGTATGTTATTATAGACGTTAATCATTCATGCAAGATTTGATATTTAATTTGAATAGTTTCTTCTTTTATTTATATCAACTGGTCTATAGGCTCCAGAAGTTCGAATTGGTTACATTCAGATTTGAAGAAAGCTTATTCGTGTTCATATTTGTTGACTGAACTCTTCAATTCATTGGTTTTGGATTCCTCACGAGAAAGTATTTCAACTCAACTACTCTATACTAAAAGCAGAAGTACGTAAAGTAATTTCATTCACTATACTGGTGAGTATAATGATGGCTTCTTTACTCACCAGTTCCTAGTTTCAATGTATCAATTCGAGTGTCAAAAAACTACTCTGTATTTCTATGAACTAGATACATAAATCATCGGTTATACTCGAGACGTTTGAAGTATGTGAAGAAAAAAGCACTAACAGATTTCGATCCTCACGGAACATAAAGCTCATATCGTAATAAGAAATATAATTCTTGATCGAATTTTATGAATTAAATTTTCCACATTGTTCAACCTTTGGTGAAATCGAGGGAATTCAAATATATGAAAAAAAAAATTGAAAGAGTTCTTCAAACTCCAAAAGAAAGAAGAACGTTCAAGTTGCATGTTGCAGGATGTTTAAAAATTCACATGAGAGATTTCGAGCGTGAATTTTAGAGATCGTTATCCTAATATCATTCTCGATGTCATGCCATGTGTCTCAAAATGCATATCGCAAGTTGCATGTGCAAAAAATCGATTTTTCTCAACTCTAGTTACAATTGTTCATCAATTCTCCTGAAAATTTGGGAGCCACTGTTTATTCATGCACTTCATTTACTCATTCACTTTCAGCTTCAAAAATGGCGAAAACACAATTTCATGGGATGCATGATTGAGAAAGTTTACAAATTGTATGACTTCTATTAGGGCATGTGAAATATATTTCAGACTCTTGCATTTTTTTTCTTTTGAAAAATTCGCTGTTTTCATTTGAAGATTTCAATGTGTAGATGAAATCAAATGTGGAGAGGTCATTAACAGAGCGCCCAAAAACTGCAAATTTTCAGAAGAATTTTGATGCTATAGATTCAATTAATTGATTATTATGATGCCTATAGCTTGGGCATGAGTAAAACCTCTTGGAATCATTATGAAGTGAATCATGAAACATCCTGTATAGCCGCTCAGAACCTAAGTATAGTGAATTTCTTTCTTCATATCGCAGCGACTCATTTAAAAATCGGGTTCCATACCATTCATACGCATGGTATGGAAATGGTCGTCAGTCTCCCATTTTTATAGTGTTATTGGTCATTCTTGACAACTTTCTACATTTTTTAGATTATTCATGATGACTTGTGTCAATTAAAATGTAAAGTATGCATGGTATCCAACATCTTTCCAATCCATCGGATCATTTATTATACTGAATTGTAGGTCCCAGCTCTGGTTCGATATTATTAAGTTGTACCAATTCAAGACCAAGTACAATGATTATTTCCGAAGATAAATAAGTTAAACATTTCTGGCTTGTGATCAAGGTTGCCGTGCGTGTAGCCAGTTTGAAGATTCAATTAAGATATTTTAAATTGATGGGAAAAATACGTGTTTGGTGACTTGGTGATGATAATTAAAAATTGAGGACCATAAATAGCTCACAATAGTTTCAAGTACTTCGTTAGCGCTCTATATCTATAAGATGAAACATTTTCGAAATAATTGACATGAAAAAGATCATGATGGTTGATATAATGAGGTATAATACTTAGAAGGTTGTTCTTATTCCGAACCAGAAACGATTCACCAGCTGCCGATTCAATTTTTTTCCCCAATAATCGAAAACTTGATTTAGTTCAGAGAATGTAAATGACATAGTCAGACTTCAGAATAAAATAAAAGTGAAGGAAAATGGTAGATGAATGGAATATCTAAACATTGTGAATCCCAAATCAAAAGTGTACTGTACTGTACTGCACTGTACTCTCTCGGAAGAGAATACATAGAATTTTGTCAGTACTAATACAACATGTGCAGTCAAGATTACCGATAATTGTGTTGTGAAAAAGCACAAGTGCATGATAGATAATTGCAGTAGTGCAAAACTATATAGCATATTCTGATTCGATCAATCATGAGCAATAATGAAACCGCAGAAAATCATTGCAAAGTTATCGAATCTGATTTGAGTAAACTTTCAGAGAGAAATTACACCTGATATACAATCATTCAAATTGAAACCAATTCCAGTGGTCAACACAAGTAGATGAGGTTATCCATTCGAATTATTTTACTATCGATGTAGACAGAAATTTTGGAATCTGAAGAGGGTGATATGTATGTAATAGAAGTAAAGATGATAGCAAATTGTTTTTGTGACAGCAAATTCATCAACCGATAACTCACGATACGAATAGTGACACTGAAGGTTATAAATTTGACACGTGTGTGGATCGTAGAATCAAGTTCATTTTAATTATATTTTTTTGTGCGCACGCCAATATCGCCAAAGGAGATAGAGAAAATGTGCAATCAAAGCAATGTTTGAGGTATGAAGATTGATATAGATCAGTTCACTGCAGTTTTCTAGCACCATACTTCAGAACATCTTGTTGATTTATGTTCATCAGTTGATGAAGATCTACATGTATTCTGACTAAAATTCCACGCGTGAGGAATGCACACTTAGGAGCGATAATAAGAATCCAGATATTTACCAACTGAAAACCGGAGTATTTCTGAAATATCAGGATTCTTTCGATGCCGCTCATTCCACGAAGCGCATCAGGTGCCACAGAAACGAAAATATTTCTTGCACGACCACAGAAGTTCATCCTCTGGAGGGTAACATCAGAAATATATGCAGTCTTGTTGCGTGTATTGTCGAAAGCGTCTTCTTCAGCACGAGAAATTATTTACGAAGAGAATACGTGAACGCCTGTCTGCGACTCCTTATATAGGGACTAGTGGTGGGCGATAACAGTTTTGAAATATCGATTATCGATAATCATAATGTATCGATATCATAATGTATCGATATTATCGATTTATTGATATTATCGATAAAATATCGATAAAATCGATAAAATCGATCAAATCGATAAAATCGATGAAATCGATAATATCGATATTGATATATCGATATTATTGATATCATCGAAATTATCGATATTATAGGAATTATCAATATTATCGATATTGTCAAAATAATCGATCTTATCGATTTTCGTCGACTAAGTATTACTTCGACCCATGGCATTGCCCAGCTATTGTGAATCTTCCTTCGATTACAATTTCGGTAACATCGAAAATATTGATGATTTCCAAGATTATCGATGATTATCGATAGAATCGGTGAAACTGGAAGTGGAAAATTCCTTTGTATGTCAAAACACGTGACGTTTATCAACTTTATGGGTCATTCCAAATTTCAATCATTCATCTCTCGAACTGAAGAAAAAAAAGGGGGTGTACCATGATCCTGTTACACCCGGTATACCGGATATAAATAGATTAGACTAGCACTTTTGTTTGATCCTGTTTCTAGGAACTATCGGAATGAAAAAAGAATATTTAGACTAATCTTCCACATTCAAAATGTCTATTTCACTACTAACCTGAGACATCATCAGATTCATATCAATTAAGAAAAACCTCCAATGGTGCAGTAATAAATACGTTTTTAACCTAGGCGAATGATGATGATGAAAAAATACTTAGGTCACTAACGAGAAACTGTCAATATGTAGCACTAATCTATCGTAGTATGGCGTTGCAACCAACAAATCATTCATCATCATCCAGTCAAAACTAAATGTGGATAAAACTGAAGAAATCACTACAGTAAAAGGAATCGGATTTGTAAATAGTTAATCATGAAAATGTCACAAATCAATCGTGAGCTCTCGTGGGCAATAGAAGATTCGATTGACAGACTATCATCGAGGATTGATACGATTATTCAAAACGGTTCGAAGGTAATATGAAATTACCACTGTTCATTCCTATACTACAGTACAGTTCCGGATTACCAATGAGGTCAATCTTGCCCCTGGCATAGGACGCAAGGCGGAATGGGCGCAATTCAACAGATCAGGGACAAAATATATATTTGTAGTAATCCAAAAGAAATGAAATTCTCGAGCTCCTCATAGGAAAATAGTTCGTTCCATCATCACAATTTGGTTGTCTGAAAGGAAATCAATTTCTTCAACTATGAATAAAGATCCATACAGAGAGGCTGAACAAACAACTCGTGATAATCATGACTGTTTGATTCTCTGGAATGCCTTGTGTTTGCCTTGTGTGTGCAAGCCTCCTCTTTCAACGGACACTGTTGGCTTATCGACACATTCACTAAGTACTTCGTCCCATTACCATTAATCACGAATGGTATTAGATATCTTGAATGATTGTTCGTGATGCGAGTTGTATCGAAAAGCGCATGTGAGTATTTCGAGAACAGTTCACATCGGGTGCATCAACACCATCTATACCTATTTTGGGCTTCACTCCATTCAATGAAAACTATCGCGCTTTTAACGGTGTTTACACAAAACTCGTGATGATGAATGAACACTCTTCTCATGTCAACACACAAACACATTCTCCCAGAGAACATACTGTGATGTGATGAAATATTCATCATTGTCGTGGTCGTAGTGCGTAGTACGACTGCTGGCTGGGTGTTCAACAGTTTCAATGGCGAGTCCCTGACTTTCAACCTCGGCAGTGAACTTTCCATTAGAGATCAGCGTGTGTGGTTCAGTTATTTGGATTCACCATTATGCATATTATGTCATGTTTCGATGAAAAGAAAAAGTTACCCATGATGTTTGTGGTTCATTGTCGGTCTTATGTTTGGAGAGGAGGAAAGTATTGGATTTGTTCTTGAATGTTTGGAGGTCCTAAGCATCGAGAAGATTTCACTATTTCAAAATTCCACAATTCCACACATAGGCATGACTATGTAAAGGTGAGCCCACCACGACTTCTGGTTTGTCTACCTGGAATCGCTCGTGGTGAAATGATAGATGAGATTTTCGATGAGCACCGATCACGGAGATATCTATGAGAATGGGAGAGGTCGACCACGTTTTTACGATGTACTAGAGATATCAATCCATTATTGAATTTAGTATCACCGACTAGGCGAGAATAGATACATGTGAACAGTAATCGCTTTGTGTGTAAGATAGAAGCTGTTGGGGTGTGAGGTAACTCTTCGCGGGACAGCAATCAAAATTTTCTCATAGTTCTGGTTCTAGATGAATGGTCGGAATGAACTGTACTATTATCGGCATGTTCGTGATCATCCATTGTTGACACTATACTTGTCACTATATAGTGTTAAAAACGATAATCACGAACGTCACGAAGAAGAAGGATATTCCAATTGTGTCGAGCAGATTCGTTTCACGAAACGTCCACTACACTAATATTAGTTAGTCACTTTCATACTTATTGAATATTTCTGAGTTCCAAATTTCTCAGAAACAAGGTGTCACTGACAAATCTACGGAAATACCAGTAGATAGATGAATCTGGTTAAAAAATAACCGACCGATCGAAATAATCGATTTTGAAATAAGAATTGAGTATATTATTATGTATGTTTCAATTTAATTCAGTAGACACTGTATATACGAATATCAAACTGGAACTTTTCGCTTGCACATGAGATCAAGAATTTTTTTTCGAGTAGTTGATAATGGCAGAAGCTATTTCTGCATATGCATATAGTTTTCATTATTATGATCTGAAATTCCATGAGAACAACATGTCCACCATTTTATGCCAATCATAAAATTTTAAGACCTCTCACGGCATACTCTACGGACTGAATTGGCGTGTATCGCATTTATGTCAGTCTATGCCTATTGGATTTACAAAAGAAAATACACGTCGCCAGGAATTTACCGCCTTCTTGACCTTGACTGATCCATCGCAGCGATTGAAGTGCCCCTTTTTGTACTTGAACATTTTTAAATTTATAATTACATTTGGGTTTCTTCGAGACTTTCTTACCAGTCCTTCTGAATGCATCATCACATATAGCCAACGAATTCAAGAACTTACCTGAAATAAAGAAATATAATGAGTTGCTAGATTCTGCAAGAAAGTGATTATGTAGAGGGTAGCCTCAATGATTCACACAATAACCCAATTGCTCATTGTTGTACATTGAAGTTATATTTGATGGGAGAAAGAATTGAGTTCGTTATACGAATTTTAATAGATCATTTAGGTACCAGAACATGAAAGTCCATTTCATACCATTATCGAGAATAGAGATGAATCCCATATTTCGGCCAAATTCAACAGGTTATATTATGATATATACTTTCTAGTTCGCGTCTTCAATGAAGTTATTATGACATTGGTATCACTGAACCGTCATACTCTCTGTTATTACAACAATAACATTTGTTCAACACTACTTTTGGAAATATTCGACAAAATATTTGGTCTCCTGATAGTATTATGAATGGTTTTGGAATCATTTTTATTATTGACAATAATAATCTCTGTGTCACTGAATCATTGCAACCTTTGAATCACTGACATTGCCACCTCCAATATTGATAAAATAACAGACCCACTGGTAACAAGTCTTCATGAGAGGAACTCGCCACATCGTTATCAAGCTTGGAACACCCTCGGTACAGAATATAACTATATATATAACATCAACAAATTGACAGAAACTATCCTATTCAGATTCATTCAGAAATGAAACTGAATATAAGGCTCAATGTATAGAGCACGTTTTGTCTTGAACTGAATTTGCAGTGAGATGCCTTCTTTCTAACTTATGATATGGGTTACCCACATCTACACAACTAATTGATTGTGATTAGTGAGTAAACTATCACAATCACAGGACAAGAGGGCTCATCAAGATACACCTTCCATAAAATTCGCTACTTATGAATGGAATATCAGTTAATTATTTTGGAAACTCAATCTTCCTACTAATAGAACTGATCCACCGACTTTCGAAAATTGACTGAGTCTGACTCATTGATATTTTTGCCAATTGATATTCCGAATACGATTAATTTAAGTTTCTTAAGTGACTTCTCCGAGAAGCACCTCGTACATGGATTATATGTATGAATTTGAATGATGTAACAAATGGAATTTACAAAAAAACTTATAGTCTCAACAATATGTAATGCCAGTGAACTTCGCTGTATGCTTTCAATAGTTTTTTGCTACTTTTGCTTTTGCTTTTTTATACTTTCTGGCTTCTGAGGGTTGCTCCAGCAACTAATGAGACGAGAAACAATAACAGTAACAATATTAAGTGGTATAGTGCTCCCTGCGACTCATTGTTACTTCGCTGGTTGACTGGGTATCAATCAACAATCTTAACAATTGCTATTAAGCCGGTGCTAGTGTTAGAATAATTTTATACAATATGGTGTGTGATACACGAACCACCGATTGTTGATTGATAGTAAGCTAACAACAACCACGCATCAACATTCTTTCTCATTGTTTCTGTTTTCGTTTTCATTGGTTCAGATGATAATGCAGTCAAATTACAGGTCGTCAACTGCATCTGAGCATGATCAATTTCGCCTGAGGATTGTCGAGAGGTTATATAGGAGTTACGAAACGAATACAAAACGCAAACAATCCAGACACCATCGGCGTCAAAAGTACCTCCCTTCTTCATAATAATGTGTCTGCGAAACTAGGTTTGATTGCTTGTTGTACGGCGTGAACTAAATAGTCAGTTCCAATGAATACCATTTTTCTCAATTCAATCGACACATTCACTTGTATATTGCTGGGCTCCAAAGTAATAGACGTGGTCGGTCGGTATACCATAAATTTCTACATAGAGAGGGCCAAAATACCATGCACAGTGGTTTGATCTGAATCCCTTCGAGGTGATTGGAAATCCGCAAATCTTCCTAATGTACAACAGAAACGATTATTTCTTAAAATCGAGACTACACATTAGAGACTACCACAGAATTTATTTCCACGGGATATGGAACACTACTTAAAAGAATATGTACCACTCCTGTAATATAGTACCTTGGAGGATTCAAAAGGGAGCAGCATAATTTTGGGGGCGTAATCCTCGCAAAAAATGAGGCTTATTTTTTTTATTAATATGGGCTCGAAAATATGTCCTTTTGAATAGGACACCTTAAAGAAGATTTATCTCCGCAACTTTGAAACTCTCAACAATTAAATTTTTAAATTTGGTGAACGTTATGAACATTTGTTGGGTAATGTGATTCTGAATTCAAAATTTGAAAATTTTGACGTTATTATGATATCGTTTGAAAATTATATAATTATAGAGTCTTATACGCAAAAAAAGTGTACTTCTAGTTCAATTCGATGGAGTGTACCATTTACGAGAAAATCGACTCTTTCTGATCTACATAAGTTTATTGAAAATAAAATTACTTGAACACTGTTCGAATTATTTGGTCATATTTCCAAGAACGAATATAAGGAGCGTCATTTCCTTGGTTATTTCGGGATGCGATTCATGACAATACCTCAGTCACATTTTTTTCTGTTTTCATTCTTGTCGCATGAATTATTTTTATGTGGAACTTAAATTTGAATCATCTTGTGACCTGTATTTTTAAAAAGATTACACGAGTTCTTACGAATCTCAACTCACGAAAAATTCTAAAATATTAGTTATTCAGGTAGGTAGGTGGTATATCGATTCGTTCGTTCCAATACATTGAATGAATTCAGCTTCCTAGCAGTGAATGCAATCTGCTATAATAATAATCAATCATATGGCGGATTAACACCAAAGGAATATAAAATCGATAATAACTAAGCTGTTAATGCTGTTAATTTTCAAGAGCCGTACATCTACATGACTCCACAGGATTTATTCCTGGTGGCATACGATACCTCCTATTCGTAATTAGGAACAGTTGACATCATACATCATGACTAACGTGAAAACTGACAAGGATGCTCATAGGTATCCACATTAATTTCAACTCTGGAAACCATTATTACGATCTTTCTCGAGTCGGTTGTAATTACTGGTGCATCTCAAGGATCCGCCACAAGGCCCAACAATATAATGCTACTCTGACAACTTGCCATTGCTTTATCTAGAACATGCGACTTCAGTGCTATATGGTACTGTGTAGTTTACTCTGTTATAATTTTTCGTTTTCATAAAATTTCATTTGTGTAGAAAGAGAAAACAGTTAAACATCTCAACATTGAAACAAATATCTAGATAGTAATTCATCGAATCAGTAGATTATTACCAACTTCATCGTTCGACAGTTTCCCGCAATTTTCAGATTTTCTTGATAAGAAGAGAGAAGAACAATCTTTCGTTTCGTAATTCAGCTATGGTAGAAGTTGATTGGCCCACGAAATTTTGGTATACGTTGAGAGAAGTCCTGGAATATCTTGTTCTCTCCATAATGAAGGTGTGTATCAATCTTCATTTCAAGTTCCAAATTTCATGAGTTTGTAAACTCTTTCCAATCATTAAAAATTGCTAAATAAAAAAAATTTCCACATGAGGAGCTGCGAACTCAACATTTTTCAATCTCACGAATAAATCTGTGGAATTCAATTGAGCAATCTAAAATATAACATTAAAAAAGTTGATACCCACTTTTTTGGTTTGAAGAACGTTTCCAACAGTTTTGAAAATATCCCTATTAGGAAGGAATCAACTGTATACATATTTTGAGATTCAGTAAGTATTACCATTAGACCCGTCTTTTTCCTAATGTTTGTATAATTATGGTATAGCAATTCCATTAGCTCTTAGCTCTTTTCCAACGCATACTATATCATTTAGTTTGTATTCAGCTATGTGTTGTATCATCTATCAAAATATGAATGAGATCAATGAATGGACCACCAGGAAATATGAGGTGTACCTATATGTCGTAACTAATTATCCAAATTCCTCTCATTTCGATGAGAACAAGACGAACATAAAACTTTCCAATATACTGGTATCTTCCATTGAATTTTCTTTGGGAAGTAATGTGCTAATATTCCCAATGAATTTGGTGATTAATAACAGATAAGTTGGCAAAGAGCTGTTGGTAATTGGCGAGTTTTCCATTGGCAATACTAAAGTACGCCGCTGATATCTTCCTCACTAAAATCTCTGACCCCTGGGGCCGTGCTTTCGCTCTCTTTGAGCCTCGCAGCTCGCGCCGACATAAAATTATAGGTCCAATACACCATTAACTTGCTAATTTACGAATTCTCCATCTTTTGTTCCAGCATGGACGTCCATGCCAAAGATCAGAAAGATCATTCACGTGCACCTCCTGACATCCGCTGCAGAGATGAAACAATCCGTGAGTTTCTAAAAACTAGCGAAAATCATTGTAATTATAAGTCTGGGTGGTCAGCTTGTTGTTTATTTGTGGTTTGCGAATGGAATCATTGCAATATCGTGATACGCTTTTGTCAGTCGTTAACAGTAGGTTGAACCCACACGCCGAAAACATTTGCGTGTATTTCCCGCATGCATCTTGCGACCGTTGGAGTCTGAAAATATAGATCATTATAATGGCTTCGTCAGTATACCATCGAGTCCTTGAATTATTCGGCTATGAAACCCCAATGGGCTACGACATTTACCACGATACAGGATAATGTATGAAGACATTAAAGAATACGTTTTTGAGTATAAAGGCTATCGAACTGGGTCTTTCATCCAGAATGGTGGTATATTTTTCATTGGAGTTTCAATTATGACAATTGATGGGAATTATGAAACGAGACGCAGTTGTGGAATCATCTGAGCTATTGGAAGACAGCGAATATCGATACTAGTACTGGCAATGTTATTGGTCTTTGTGTCTCACCTCCTCTGCTTTTTGAAGACATCCTCTCGTTCATTTTATGTCTCCTAGCAGCGGATAAATATTATTCGTTTTGTCTCTTGCAGAAATATATTTTTTTCAAAGTCGATATCGGCATTGACATGGTAATTGTGTGATGTATCCTAACTCCTCTGCTTTCTGTTTCTATTTTGTTGATTTTTTTTCATCCTGAATTTCTTCATATATTTCAAGTTGAATTCAAAAACTTCAGGACATTCTCAAAAGAATATGGGTGAAATGATATTCATGTACCGTTTTCAAGACGAATTGATGGCAATTTTCTTGTGATTCTTGCATGAAATCACGTTTGAATACTAAATTATGTTCACAATGACTAGTTATCTGTGACAAATCATTTTGTCAAATTATTTTGGTGTCGAACAATTTCAGTACTGTGCAAAAAATACATAGTGCATACTTGTGGTTAGCATGGTTTATTTTTCAAATGAAGGAAATTATGCTGATGTGTCCCTAATCTTTGGGAAAGTTCACTGTATGAAGCTTTCTTGAATTGAGGTAATACAGGTTGAATCGCCACGAAATAATAATTATATTTATATGTATATTTGATATTCATAATGAAGTTGAACTCTGATGTGCTGATCGGGTCACATTCAGCACGATTGCTGTTGATACCAAATATACAAAATGATCCAGTGTCAAGTACCATGAATTGAAGGGATTGTAGGCAAAGCCAAATTATGATTTGAAGTTTAAATGAATTTTTCTCTGAAAATGTCTCTTCACTAAGTGTAGATTTTTGAGATGAAGTCAGTTTTTTCTCAAACTTTCATAGTAGTGTTAGAAAATGAATAATAAAAATGAAGAATTGAAAATACAGACAAAATCGCTGGAAACAATTTTGATTTTTTCTCGTAAACGGGCATTCTATCGAAGGACAATCCTTCTCAAGTTCAGCTATTTTTCTTTGAAATCAGCTAAAAATAAGAAGAAATGATTGGCAACACCTATCCAGAATTTCTCTTTTTTCAATCTATCGACACCTTCTGTGGTATAAAAGGTGTCATAATTATAACCCCAGAATATACATCACTGGGTGCTTCCATTGCACCTCGAATTTTCCTAATGCGTGCTTATTAAGAAATCATATATAGCAAAAATCAGAATCATCGGTCAATCTGCGAAAAGATATAGTCAAAGAACCGTTTCGTCAGCCGACTCTTGGGCACCCTATAATTCAGAGAAAATTTCATTTCAACTTTCTTCATAATTTATCTTTGGCTACAAGCCCTTCAATTCATGGCACCTACCATTTGATCACCTCTATGCTTCCAAAATCTACAGTTCAACATCATTCTTTTCAACTGTATCTTGTACGCGTTTTCTATGAGGAAATAACGGCTCGTGTGGTTTTACAATCATTATTGATGTACCTACTTATAGTTTTTGCGGCGCTGCTTTATGAATAGGAATTTCCTGCCTTATTATTTACCGTAAAGAAAATTGATGTCAATGATGCATTAGGTGCAATTTGTTGTCTCTCTTTGAAAAAGCCATGACAAATTATGAATGGTGACTGTTGAAATCCGTGAGAATATAATTCATTAGAACAAAAAACAATCGTCAACGCTGAACATCTAAACAATAGCTCATAATAGCCAATCCTCATAGCGAAATATCCATAGGAATGAAATGAAAATATTGAATATTCATTAGTTACCTACATTGAAACGTTTGAATCAAGTATGTTATTATAAATTGATTCAATGTCAATGTACCAGTCCTGGTTGAACAGAACAATGGGACAACAGGATCTGAATTTTCAACTTGAATATGTTTGTAATATTCCATTCATGTAGTGTACATTGATTACGTTAATCATTGATATCTCTCAGACCAAGTCAAGATATTCATTTGTATATGAATGCCCTATATATTTCTTACTGATGCCTTCTCAACCGTTCAGGCTTATATATTGCCAGACATAAGCTTCAAGGAATGAAGAAAAATTACAAAAAACAAATTAATATTTCATAAATATTTTGATGAAATCTTTAGTTGCCTTGTTATAATTTGTTCACTTGTCATTTGGGATGGATGCTCTCTAGTGCACCAGACGATATGATATTGTTATTGGACAGGTTATTACAGCATTTTGTATTTTCTTGCAATAAACAGTAATTTGAAAAACTTCAAATATTCAAATATTCATTACATAACTTCGAACTGAAGAAGGAACTCCTCTTTTGCCATAATCCTGCCAATCATTAAATATCCGCCAAATGTTAAAAACTAGTATCGCATGAATATTCTTATGGTAGTAGTATTCATATATGGTACCCTCCTTAACTTCATCACCCTGTATTAGTCGCATAGCATTTAGGGGGTTTGCAAATACTGCGAATGCCCTATTATATCAGCCTGTTCCCAAACGTATTCAGTTCCATAAATATTTAAAAATGATAATAGTTACTTGCATATGGCGTCACATAAAAACTCATCTACTAGATATACGACAATAAAATAGTAATAACTCTTCCGAAACATGTGGTCTTGCCGGATGATTATTCACAAGGTTTTTGTTTTCGAGAATGGCAATGACATTGTGTAGCGGAGATCTTTGACATCTATGAGAAGCATTGTTTTCATCATTAATTTCTCTGTTACCACCCACATCGTCTAGTGTATCTTCAAATGGTAGCTTGAAACCTTTGTTTCGACATGAAATGAAGCAAAGCTGAAGTATAAGACTTGTTGAGATATGAAAAATATGTGTGTAGGATTCAACAAGAAAATATATCAAAAAATATAGTGCGATGTGGATTTTATCATTTCATAAAAAAAAATTAAATGAACTTATATTATAAACAATATAATCATTATAAAGGTTGGTTAGTGTGTCTGGTGGGACTCTACAATTTCCCTGTGAAATTATACACCGATGTTTATCGAGAAATTAGTATTATGATCTTGAAAATTACATAGTCGCCTTGTTGCTGCGATCTTCGTTGATAGTCTCTGCTATACGTGTCCACTTATTTTCGATCATACTGTCTCAGTGTCGCTGAGAAAGTGCATAAACGAGGTGTAGATAAAATCGATAATGACCCTGACGTTGACATTGTTCCTTACTTTACTGAACTTTTCTCATAGAGGTGTTCATGAGATGATGTTACTACTCGAGGCTATACTTTCACGATTTCGATTGACATTCTAGTTATCGTTTGAATTATTTTCGTAATATTTCGACAAAACCCTAGTTCTTTTTATCTTGTTCATTGCTAGATATTTTATTGATCCTAAAATCTTTTACATTTTTTCAATATCTTTCTCATAGTATACATTGTTAGAAGATAGTATAAAAAAATTAAAAAAACAATCTCGACAACAAATTGAATACCCTATATAGCCTGATCATGAACTAAATCCTTATTGATCAGAAGATATCAGCATACAGTTAAATTATATTAGAAACTGTTCGATGTTATTGTCCACATTGGATATATTGTAACGTCTTGGAAATGTCATATTCTGCATAATAATAAATCTAGATGAAAATTTCAATTGAAACGGTGTCTCAATCTGAGTTGAATAAGAATCAATCGATAATAGCGGTTTTCAATCCATTCATCACTAGCAATACTTCTCATTTCCCAAAACTATTTATTTGATGAACTTTCAACAAATTTTTATTGAAGACTCAATTTATAAACAACTTTGTTTAATTTTCTCAGGAAATGATGCAGTGAATGGCTATTTGGTATCTGTTCATCATCGAGAAACGACTCTGCTTGTTATTCACACAGTTCATGTCAATTCGATGCTGAAAATATTTTGATAAAAATGTTCGAATACGCTATTAGTTCCTCCATGGAGACAAACGAAAGTGATGAATCAGTTCAGAGAGCAGTGAACTGAATCAGTTACGTACGCTCTGAAAGCTTCATCAAATTAAATCTTCTTTCGTCAACTCAAATGCCTCTCCAAACAAGCTTGTAGATTTGAAATCATATATAAATTGAAAAGTATCATTCAAGTCTGCTCCCCATGAGTTTGAGTGAAGGATTGAATAATCCAGTATCATCAACCAAGTGGCCGTGGTCTGGATTTCTTATGATATGAAGGCAAAAAACCATCGAATCTATCATTTCTTCTCGACAATACGTAGTTCTCCGGAGAACTAGGAAAGACAAACAACGCTGATTCGTCAGAAAATGGCTATTGCTTATGAGGAATTCGTTATTGGACGGTTTGTGGGAACACTGGATAGTCAAAGCTGATGCTATGCTATTTAAAGGTTGTCTTGATGTTGGATTGATGATCGAAACACTCCGCTCATCTGAATATTTCACTTAGAATAATATACTTCTCATGAAAAAATCAAAAATCTAGTGAAGAAATACCAACTCCTATTCACCGAAACGTTTCATCTCGATGTAACCACACACCCAATTCAATAATCGAATTTCACGAGCATGACCAACAATTCTGTGGTTTTCAGATTTCATCAAAAATAATCCTGTTCTATTCCCATGAGGAATGACTCCACCCCTGATTGATGTGTTCCAATGTATAGGTAGTTATTAGTATAATGGATCCTCACAATTTCTAAATCTTCTGTATCATGATGTTCTAAAATATTTATAGACTAGTCTGAACTCTCTGAATTGATTTCTTGAGGAGTCTAGCTAGGTATTTAATTGGTAAAGAAAGCCGAAAGGAACAGCTAAGCAGGTAGGTGTTGAATTATTGGATCCTAAATAAACAAAATTATATCTCACATATAATCTAAATCAACTGGAATGCGAGTAAAAAAAAAATTTTTCAATTTCGCATCGTCAATAGGATCATGATGAAAACGACATACATATTGATGGTATAGATTTGAACAAATGAAATGGAAAAATTTAATAATTTATTCATATAGTTCGTGAATCTTGGTATACCATTCCCCCTCAAAGTTAATGATTCTGATTACGTTTACTGATATGATGTAGTATTTTCTTATCATTCATCAACCAAAGGCTCCTTTTTCCACTCCGATACTGATCGGATCCATTCACGAAGTGTGATCCAAACTCTTTCATTTCGCAACGAAGGTTTTTGACAGATGTAGTAATAGTTGAGATCATGAAAAAGGTGTACGATGTGCTACCGAGACCTATCATTCATGAGCGAAAATAGATATGAAAGTGCTTTACAAAAGTACCAAGTGTACCCTTGCTGATATGTTTTGATTTGCCAAATTCGCCGGGTTTTGCTCCTATTCCGATATAGTTTTTCGTGCATGAAATGATGGTGCATATGGAAGTTTTCAGTGGCACACTAGGATAGCCATACGCATCACTGGAATGTCAATATTTTGCATGCACAGCGGATTTTCTTCCAAATTTCCATTTGTCCAACTTCGTTTCACAGTACACTGTATAAAACTTTCACGAGCAGACTGCACGTCTGTCTCCAGATCTGATGTTACGCCATAGAGATAAATAAATATTCTCCTAATTACCAATTTATGTAATGGCAGAGAGGCATCGAGCATGCACCCATACCGCGAATGTTATTAACCTCTCAGTCGATAATAGCTGAGTGTTTTGTGGTCTTTGGTAACAGAATAGGTAAAATCACAAAGCTCGATTGTGAAATCATTCCACCATCTCAGTATCATTCAGACACTATTGAAAATTGTCTCAATTACGAAAATCAATAAAATCTAGTCAGATCATACTGTCTTGTTCCTCAGAAAGTAATTCATTCATATATTTATCTATATAATATAAAATATGTCATATATGAATTCCAATCGACTGACCAACCTGACAGGGATTAGATGGAAGTGATGTAGTATTTATGTAATTAGTATGAAGTATATGCATACCTATATTTTTATCAATCGTGTGGTGCACACAATATTTTCTCTACAATCAAAATAACTTGATGTGTTCCTTCGAAACATTGAGATTTTCACCTACTAACTGAAATATAATTCTAGAAATTATCACTATCAAACACTGGGGTCCATAGATAAAGCGAACATACTTTAGTTATGATAATTCAACAGTCCAAAAGAAAGTATTTTTCGCATTTTCGCAAAAGGTACTAACTTTTAGCACGATGGTAGAAGAAATAGGTATTGACTTTTACTAGACTATACACTCTTACTACAGGACTGAAAATTTGCCTACCAGTTCTAGAGAATGCCCTATCTGGACTCATTAAGTAAACCATGCACTATTATAAGTTGTTCTATTATTACTACTGTTTACTCCATCGAGACTAGAAATAAGCATTTGATAACGGAAGTTACGTGTCTCTTTCGGCACAAAAGCTTGTAACCGATATGATAGTCGAGATTTTCGAATCAGATCAAAGAGACATCCAGCAGGCGTGTTTGCGATTTTAGCAGAGAGATAAACGCACGTCATTTCAGTTTATGACATTCGAAAACAGCGTTCGTACACTCATAAAACAGGAAGACTTTTACGAAGATCGTCTCTATCTGGCATGGAATATGTAAATAAATTAAGAGAACGTGTCTTCGATCTATCCCGATATGGCCGAGTGGTTCTTTCAACAATTTGTTCGGTACCGTCATTAAATTCATTATCTTAGATTCACGTATCGAGACAAAATGAGGTAATGAAAGAGAAAGTTCGGGAGTTTCGGCCTGGGAACGTATATACTCCTAATCGTTCTCGAAAAACAGACATGTGATATACCGGGTATTGCAGTATCCTTGTTCTAATGAAATATAACTCATTCCTCATTTACTTTTTTTGTAATTTTTTTTCTACTGATTTCTTGAAACTTTATTATCATCGAAGTTACAACATTATTTGAATTAGCAAATTATTGATATTTTCAAGGCTCTCCATAGAATGTAACAATTTCAAGCGTAGTGACATTTTGGGGCAGATCATAAATCTGTCCACTACAAATATAGTGGGATAATTATCAAAATTTCTATTTTCATTTTCGAAAACGACGAGACATAATCCCAGAAATCTTCGAAAATTAATAAAGTATCATCTCCCCGATCAACCGAATAACATCAGTAACGGTAACAACAGACAGTATTGAAAAAATACAAGTTGTAAGAAAATAGTGAGACGGTCATAAGAACCATATGACTTTCACGATTTTATATTAGTATCAGGTTACTTGATGAATCGCAGACCTCCAGTTCCATGTATCTGGGATCATATATTAAATAAACCTAGAAGTCTGTGAATCGAATAATGTCAATAGTATAGTCATTTGATTTTTGTTGAGACAGTTAATTTTCTCTCTTCTCGTTCATCTGCTTCAGAAATACTAATTGACTTCTAATTCAAACAATTTTGTATCTCCAATGATATCGAAGTTACCTGTGGCGGATTCTCAATTCGGAAAACCCTAATGGATTATGTTCTTTTCATATTCAATTATAATTCTGCAACTTAAAGCTGAATAATTCTCATCACGATGAAGGTTATGGTATTTTCTCTTAAAAATATCACTGATAGCTATGTCTATCTCTTATTTCACGAGATGACCGTCTAATTCGATCACCCCTGTATAATCTATTCATACTAGTTGCGAATAGAAATTCCCTTTTCTGAGGTGAATTATCCTTCATTGATAGATAGCACCGACATGAAGTCATTAACTGAATTTAACAAATCTATTCCAAAATTCGAATGGACCGATTCTGATTTGAATAGGCAATCAACCGTAATAATTTCTGTATCGTAGACTAGTCGTTTTAGGGCATCATTGAATAGAAGTAAGCCTTGTTAACCTAGTTTGTTCGAGGACAACCAGGGGTCTATGTTGGTTGTGGTACCTGGTGAGATGAAAATTTAATGACTAGACCACACAGGTAAGTCCGATGATCCAGCGGATAATACGAGATGATGAAAAAATCCCCCTGATATTGTTATCTTATATACATTCGATTCCGAAGAATGAATGAATAAATAGAGAATAAATAAAATGCTCAGGGGACAAGACAACTCTGTATTATTTTCATCAGACTCTTGATGCAAAACGATAACATTTCTTCCATGGAAAAAAAGAAGACGGATCGAATCGCTAATAGTTAAATATTCCATTTTATTAATCAAAAAAAGTCAAAAATATTGCTATTTTTTCACACACTTCAGGAAATGAAATGAGAATTTCAGAACAAAATTCTATTCTTGTCAAATCCAAAACTCAAATTGATAGAACTAAAATGAATGAAAATTCTATTAAAAAGTTGGTATACCTCGAATTGCACATTTTATCTTTTGACAACACGAAGAAAAAACCTCCAGGAAAGCCTATAGTATTGAAAAGTTGGTAGAGAAGGAAGGAAGGAGATCATAAGCATCAAGAAAGACTTCACTAGGCAAACAATTCCATAACTTAAGTTCAGCAGATCTCGCTCATGTTGGCTTTACAGACTGAGAGAGATATCCGCTGTATGTACCTAGAATATAATTCTCCACCCTGTGGCTTATAAACTGATACATTCAGGACATATGACAATTTATCATACTCAGATTAGTTGATGAAGAATTTCAAAAAAACTAACGATCTAGTTATATTGCTATGGATAGAAACAGTTTTTTTACACGCCCTTCAAGAAATAAAATGTTAATTTCGAAAATAATTGCACTATTCCGAGAAAATCAAATGGTCATTTCTCTCTCCAAAAATGACAGATCTGAAGACTACAAAGATACCACTAGTGGTAATGAATATTGTTGCAAGAGTTTAAGAACTAAAACATGGTTTCGTATGAAAGAATAGGCAATTCTCTCTCATATATTCGAGGCTATTAGTCGATATTTCCTTATTTTCACCCTATATATTTCTCCAACCCGACACATCAGGAGATTGATTACCATCGCAGAGCAAAGTTTCGAATTTCACCGATAGCCACAAAGATGCCATAGACATTTACCTGATATACGAGTTGGTGAAAAATGTACGGTCCTTTTCAATTCACCGTATTCAGATTACGGGATAGGGATCAGATCGTATCTGGTTGTTTTCTTTTTCGATAAAATGTATTCCAAAATATCAGAAACAGAAAGACACCTTTCGGATTTGAACCAATGAATGAGATAAAAATGTACAGAAATCCCATCCATCCAGGATTTTATCTGATTGATCATTGATAAAGTCACCGTAGATGATAATGTTGTGTTGTTTTGTAGTCATTAAAGTCAGTACAAATGCGATCTATGGAATTCTGGAGGATAATACACATACAACATTGAATAATATTCCTCTGTGGCATTTTTATTCCAATATTCATAGATGGGTGCTATTCTCTGTCCCATGTTTATGGAAACCATGATAAATAAATATGGACTGGTGTCCCAACTCCCTATACCCAGCCACTAGAAAAAGTTGTAGATTTTCGCCTACTTGATTATGTTGAATTTCAATACTTTACTGAGGCTTCCCAAGATCAACACCAGATGGTTATTTTGGAAACTCTGGAAATCCGATTCGAAATTTAAATTCAACAGAAATTCAAGATTTGAACCATTTGCTATTCATTAATGTCAGATATCCGTCAATAATATCAGTTGGAGCGAATTCGACTTCACAGGATCGATGATCGTATTGCCATCTTTACTCAAGCGGTGCGGCCTTAGTAAATTTTTCGACAGGTTCTCATGTTTTGGAAAGGAACAATTCAACAGTTGGTTCACCATCCTATATTCATCTTGATGGAAACATTCTTCCTTTTGTCGTCCATGAGAGATAATGGTGCAAAATCACTCCCTTATTTGGGACACCCTGTATAGACTCTTTTATTTTGGTCGTTTATATACAGGGTGTCCTTAAAAGGTCTTTACAAAAAGCTACCACATATTCTTCAGACCAAAACAATTCGATACAAGCAAACTTACCTCAGTAAAAAGTTGCTTAGTTTGGGCGCTAGACGGCTCTGAAGTTGAAATTTTCAAATCGATTTTGCTTCATAACTTTTGAACGGCTCATGAGATTTTTTTCAAATTTGGTACGTTGGCATAGACTCATCGGGCAATGAAACTCATATCATAATCATAATGAATATCATTCCATGGGCGTAGAACTTGATTTTTTCAGTAAATAAACATCTAAAACTCCTACGCCAATGGAAAAAAATTAGTTTCAATATGAAATCTAAATTATTCAACTCATTCACTACAAAAAAGGTACTCTTGACAAAAGTCGATTCCTCTCATGGTTTCGACAAAATTTTAATTTTAGTGATTTAGAGCATAATTAATAATAAAACGATTAACAGATATTTCATAAAAAGTGTTCAAAATGTTCACCATTTTCACGTATACAAAGATTTATACGACGCAAAAAGTTGAGATGTACTTTTTGCATAGGTTATTTCTATTGAAAATAAGTAGCACTGGTTTTTTTTTCTGAAGACTATTATTATCTGCTCGAAAACAGTGATATTCACATTCTTGGTTTCCATAGTTTCATCTGTGTTGATTTGTCGAGTTTTATTGACGTTGATTGTTGATATCGGACTTTTCTGATTTATCATGGCCGTACAATACACCAATGAAGAATACACCGATATGTTATTGGTATTCGGATATTGTCAAGGAAATGGTCGAGAGAGTGTGAGGGTGTATTCGGCAAGGTTTCCAAATCGTCGCGTACCAAGCCACCCAACCTTTGCTGCAGTTGAGAGACGTCTTCGGGAGACCGGTCATTTTGCTCCTAGAACTGGTGATTATGGAAGACAGCGTTATGTAAGGATTCCCGAAGTCGAAGTAGAAATTTTAGACCATATTGAAGAAAATCCAGAATTGAGTACTAGACGGATAAGTAATGAACTAGAAGTTTCTAGGAATGCCGTTCATGAAGTACTAAGAGAACAATTATTATACCCATACCACAAGACGCCAGTTCAAGATTTATTAATCCATGATTCACAAAGTCGTCTGATGTTTTGTAGGTTCATTAATTTGCAAAGAGAAATGAATCTGAACTTTGGAAAGAAAATTTTGTTCACTGGTGAAGCCTGTTTCACGAGAAGAGGAATAAGTAATTTTCATAATGAACACGTTTATGCAATTGAAAATCCTCATTCCATTAAAATAAACCATTTTCAACACGAATTCAAAATCAACGTTTGGGCTGGAATAATAGGAAATTTTATAATTGGTCCTGTCATACTTCCACAAAGATTAACAGGAGACATGTATTTACAACATCTACGAAATACGTTGCCAAATTTGTTGGAAGATTTACCACTCCAACATCGGGTAGATATGTGGTTTATGCACGATGGAGCTCCACCACATTTTTCGGTGGATGTTAGGAATTTTTTAAACCAACAGTACCCAGACAGATGGATAGGTAGAGGTAATGATGCACCCGTGAATTGGCCACCACGTTCTCCAGACTTAACACCGATGGATTATTTTGTATGGGGTTATCTCAAGTCTACGGTTTACAAGACCCCTGTGAATACTGTAGAACAATTATGGCAACGTATCCAACAGGCGACGAATAATCTTACAGGCGATGAAGAAGTTATGCAAAGAGTACATTTCAACTTTTGAAAATGGTGAACATTTTGAACAATTTTTATGAAATATCTGTTAATCGTTTTATTATTAATTATGCTCTAAATCACTGAAATTAAAATTTTGTCGAAATCATGAGAGGAATCGACTTTTGTCAAGAGTACCTTTTTTGTAGTGAATGAGTTGAATAATTTAGATTTCATATTGAAACTAATTTTTTTCCATTGGCGTAGGAGTTTTAGATGTTTATTTACTGAAAAAATCAAGTTCTACGCCCATGGAATGATATTCTTTATGATTATGATATGAGTTTCATTGCCCGATGAGTCTATGCCAACGTACCAAATTTGAAAAAAATCTCATGAGCCGTTCAAAAGTTATGAAGCAAAATCGATTTGAAAATTTCAACTTCAGAGCCGTCTAGCGCCCAAACTAAGCAACTTTTTACTGAGGTAAGTTTGCTTGTATCGAATTGTTTTGGTCTGAAGAATATGTGGTAGCTTTTTGTAAAGACCTTTTAAGGACACCCTGTATATAGTTGAGGTATTGGCTTGACTTGTGATATCTTAGTGGTGTTATAGTTCGATTTCTTTTCACCGCTGTATTGAATAAATTCGCATCAAAGAATAGGCTGAATAGAATTCTACACGCTATTCAATGCATAGATTCCCGAAGATCAGCATTCCTACAGTCACAATGTAACACGTGAGTAGGTACCTTATATTTTTTCTTCATACCGTATATATACCGTTGCATTCGTATTATGAAACAGTAATGTATTAAATTATTTGTTTATTTTAAGCAAATAAACATTGGTCGCTACCGTTCATCGACATGCCGCTATATACTCAGAACCAACGTTGCCAAATTCAGTTGATATATATACCAGGCGTTTATATTTACACCATTGTATAGTCCATTCCTATCAAAACTAGCCACCCTGAATACCTTTTGGCATAATGATGTATATGCCTATAAATAGCAATTCTCTTCAGATATGAAATTTTAACAGCAAAAAACTATATTTCGACAAATAAGCCTATTGTATGAATTTGAGAAATATCGCAAATGAAATTCATTACTTTATATGATGAAGCGAAACTTGGCAACACTGAAATTATCTCGAAGATTGGGTACCCACCTACCAAACACCTGTTGTGAGAGCGCACCTAATTCATCCTAATTATTTACCATCTACAAATTGCAATACTGCACAAATCATCTATAAAAGGACGTTTGCCGCCAGGTAATCAACAATCATGACATAATTGGCACGAGATATATTATTCGCTTGGGAACTATTTGTCAGCATCCAACTTGGAATGAAGCTTACCTTCGTTGGGTGGGATTCATTCAGATTCAGAATAGTTTTGTTGACTTCATCACGTGTATGTAGTAGCAATAGCCAATTGGAAGTGGAAAACGACTATAAAAAACATCGAAGAGTCGAGAATATCTAAATATGTCATAATATTGTATTTGAAACACGGTTAGAATATAACGTGAATTTCTTTAAAGATTAAATGAGCAACACGTTGCAAATTAGATCAGAACAATTATTCACGGTTGATCATACTATACGAGGTGTTCTGAAGGTCGATGCAACGGAGTACGAATACTGTTCTCAAGATATTCGAAAAATTCTTGTTAAAAAATCTCTTTTTCCCACATTTCTACCCTGATAACACGCCAATGGGACGTGACACATTAACTGTTAATTATTTTACATGTGTACCAAAATGACGTGACAATAAAATGATGACATTTGTGTAGAGAAACAATCGTACAATAATTACAATTTACGTTCTCGATATGAAATACATCGAAATGCGACCCAGAAGTTAGAAATATTTGTGGTCGATGCATTTGATGTGGTTGATGTTATCAGGATGGGAATTTGAGGAAAAGAGATTTTCCTTAAAAAAACATATATATTATATATATATAACTTGAAAACGGTGAAAATTTATACTGAGATATTTGGTTTTGAATTCTCTCTCTCTCCTCCGTTAGACTCCTCATCGACCTCTGGAACACCCTGTATATATAACAGGGTTTGTCGAACTTACTATTCTATTAGGCGAGTGTGGAAATATATTTCTCGTTTTTTTTTTTCATGTCTGATTGAACAGTTTGCTTTTCTTGTAATGCTAATAATTAGTTATGCATAAACATGAAATAATTGGAACATTATTTTCAAAACTTCTAAAAACTACACCTCCAGAGGTGGAGGAATGTTGACTGATACACAACATCCGTGCTCACCCGGTATATATAAAGTAACGTATGAATGGAAAATGCAGTGAGGAGATATGTGAAATGAAATACTTGTTTCCTCTATCCATTAGGGCGTGAGATTACATCAAAAGGGCATTAATTATCTGTCGTGAGAGCAGTTCTAGATCTTGAGACAACCCTTGAATTTGTACCGGGACAGCATCTTCGGACCGTATGAATTTAAAAAAGTTACCCTTTTGATAAAGCGGCTCGTACCGCATCTTATGGGTTTTATTTCTTGACTTGAAACACTCGATCTTCGACATCAACGTGGTATAAATATTTTTGTCTGATGTGATAATAACCATTGCTTATAAGTCTCCAGGTTAACTCTTCAATTGATATATCTCTATCTAACGGTTATTTTAAACTACACTTTAGTGTGTCGACAGGTGGGAAATTGCCTTCATAGCACGAATGAAAACAAATCAGAAACGAGAACGATGCACTGTTCAATGTTTATTGGAAGTTATTCACTTGGAAATTAATATAATATTTGATAATATAATATAATATTCTAAAAACTCGGGGCACCCTAGATAACACGTTGATTTCTATATCTGGAGAAGATTTCGAAAACTCAGTCAAAGTAATGATTCTGATAGTTAGGATATACGTCAGGAAACCTCTGAATGCTAGGAATTCATGCTATGAACTCATATCTCAAGTTCTACTCTCATTGTTGTCGTTATCAATAATTATTCGATGAATCATTATTTTATATAATATTATTTTTATATTTAACATTATTTTTTATGAAAATCAACATGGTCATCGAATGCTCATGAAATAATATAAGTCTGATATGTGAAATGTTCATACGTTATGATCTGAAAAAATTGATGCCTAGGTATTCCCAATCCGAAGTGGTAATGCAATACGGTTCGAATCTATTTTCAGACACCTGACTGATATTGATTATACCTGATGAGTAATTGTTTATAGCAGGAATAACTTCATACGATTACGGAAACCGGTGCTAATTTCAGCAGCATGAATGATTATGTTTAGAGGTATGAATGTGGGTACTTAATATAAAATCAGAGTTGAACATCCTCGAATCTATTGGATAAATAAACGTCTTGATCCTTGGTAGCTATTTTCACTTTTGTTTAAGGCAAACGACGGAAAACGAGAAAACTCGATAATAAAACTACAGATTCAATTCAAAAGATCAACCCACGCCAAATTGTGTATATCTGGACAGTATTTCTGGATTTTACATGAATATCCATTGTGTCACATGATGTTTTATGGAGCAACATGATTTCATTGTATTTCAGTTTATGATTTGAATATGCCCACATAATCTAGCTCCGTATGATCACAGCAATTCGTTCATTTTGTCTGAAAATGGCTTATTGTAAATACAAAAAACAATGCTCGTGATGTCAGTTGTATATGGAGAAATGCATGTTTCTCTACGACTGTCATTTTATTATATGTACAATGAAAATTAATGAATGTGATACTCTTCATATACACTATAATACTCTTTTTCATTGCTAGGTGACTAGTGTACGATGTTGGTGAGCAATTGGTAGTCACACAATAGAAAAAAATATCATTCTACCTGGTTCTATCTTCACCAGTTCATTTGTCTTTTATATAAATAAATATATAAATAGCGGGAATAAGATATCGTCACATAAGAGCTAGCAGGTATTTTGGCAGATCCGAAATATGAATCTGAAATATGACACAAGCTGCCGGAGGTCAAAAACTCCTTCTAGGTAATATTTCCTTTTTTCTAGATCTGAGTAACATTTCAATGACTTACTGAATCGCATGATACTCCATAGGATGGAAATCAAACCTCTATTCTGACTTCTGTCTCCCATTCTCATGGCATCTATTCGAGGGACCAGCAAAAACACCAACAGTTCGAATCGAACAATTTTATCGCGGTAGAGAATAAATTGTACGGTGGCCGCAACTTCTTTTTTGCAGCCGTTTTATTAGGTATCTTTATCTTTTTCTGGCCTCATGCATCTTAGATTTCCAGGAACTTTTTCAATAAACGACCACTCTTTGTCAATCAACGAAGATCACATGGACTTTTTCATTGCCGTTTGGGAAATAAACGAAATTAGTCCAATTTGTGGGTTCGGTATAGCAACCATTATCCAGTATCGGACTGACCCTACCGGTTATTACTAGTGGAGAGTGCGATCAGGTGGCTAGCATGCTAGCCAGTATTTTAAATTCATTAAATATCAGATACGGCCTTCGGGTTCATCGAGGAGGTTGTATATGTTAATTTCTATAATATTCTAAAAATGGAAGTAGAAAATAAAACACAACCATATGATCTTGCTATCCTAACAATGTTCTATCGTTACAGTAACCAGTATATTGTTATGTTCACCATGATAAATTGTTACAGTAGCTAGAAAATTGGGCTGTGCTTACTAGAAGTTTTGTTAGGGGTACTATAATTTCTCTCTGTGAATATATGTGAATGAAGGAAGGAATCTAACAAGCATAGAAGAGAAATTAGGGAGACAAAAATGAACTGATACTAAAAATTAAAAAAAAAAAACATGAGAAATTTCCTTAGTCATCACGTCACACCTTCTGACAAAAATTAAAAAAGTCATGTATGAGCACGAGCGGTAATCGAAGCGGAATCAAAATGACGATTAGAAGAAGGCAAAGTATTCCAATCTTTCAAATTCTTGGTCCTAAATAGGAATCTTTCATTTATCCATTTAAAATATGATTTGTCGATTTATCTCGCCGATATATACTGTCTATTATTAGTAAACATTCAATCTCCAAACTTTCAAGAAAGATTCCAACACCTTCCTTCTCTCCCAATATTCCACCGCTGGCTAACACGATGTTTTCTGAACATTATAGGTTTCCTTTTCGTGTTGTCCACAAAAAAAATTGTTCTCGACAGCATTGAATATTGCAGTATTGCTGTGTTCATGAGTTTGTATATTTGCGAGATTCCTAATTGTAATATTGGGAAAACTCTTAGCTTTCCAAGTATAGAGCGAAATCGAAAATTCTCAATTTTCGAGCACCTGTCTAAGTAAATTTTCAAAAGTCTTGGTCCAAACACAGATGTAAGTAGAATTATGAGTTCTAGATATTTGCCCGGTTTGTCCAGGCATTCAATATGGCTCCTTTCCTATATCTCATTATCGGAAATGATAGCCAAGATGATGAAAATAGTTTTGTAATTAATATCTGAACATTCGTTCGTTATATATAATAAATCTGATTACTTTGGTGTTTAATATTTCCGAGCCTTATTGAAAATGCAACAGAGAATGTTGGTGGTGTTATATCAATCAATGCACTTCAAGAATTTCACACAAATTGTAACACTATTCAACTATTCAATTCATCGACTTATTCAACTCTCAATATCTTGGAAGTCGAGAATTGAATATGCTGTTGATATACTTGAAATTCAATGAATTATAAACACACTTATGTTTATCATGATCCTAATTACCATCTCATATCAATTGTAATAAAGATAATCTGAATGATGTGTAGGGCCATGAAGAGTGGTCGAACGTAGTGCTCTGATGAATATTGCACGGTTGTTAAAAATGATTTCCGTGGCCATCAAATTGTCGTCCAAACGAATGAGCAAGTGTCCACTTTCTGTCAGCGTTTCATAAACAGATTTATTAAAATTTCGTCACGGTACAAAAGACTTGTCACATGTTCTCGTCCACCAGACAAAATCTAATTAGGAGTGGCCCACTGGCCCATCGCAGGACTACTCGTGTTTTTTCATCGCCCGAAGAGTTCTTCTTAACAGTTCCCAGAAATCCGTCTGAGAAGGTCTGCAACCCATGTTAGAGTTCGGACGAACAGAGGATGATACTGGCTATAATATTCTTTATATTTAGCAGATGAAATCGGATGTTATTTTACAAGTGTTCTGATGAAACAATTTCTCATCATGTGAAGCTTGAGAAGCAATTATCTGGGCATCCAAATAGAATGAATTCAGTAATTGAAAATTCCTGATACTCGACAATTTTTGATTCTAGAATGACATTCTGCGACGTAGAAACTTCGCCCCTATAATAATCCCCCTTCGAATAAGAGTTACAACACCCAAATTCTCAGTGGACATCATAATCAAATCAAATCAATTCATTCATCACAAAAAAGTACATGAATATTCAACCAACAAAGATCAAAGACAGATGCATCTTTATCGGACTAGAAAAAAAATCGAATTAGAAAAAAAATGGGATGTAAATATATGCATTTTAGATAATTAACATACAGTTTATATACTCAAGTGAATTGAAAGTTAGAATTGAAATTTGTAAATAAAAATTTGAAAACTAATGTAAAGGACGAAAAACATTTCGAAAATTGATAAACTAACGATGAGTTGAGATCTTAACATCATCGAATATTATTGAAACGTATGCAGACGAAGTTAAGTTTTGTACTACAACAACACCTTCTCAGATGAAATTTTGTGTTATTGGAGAAGGGTTATACTCTATTCTCAAGTTATTTTCATATATTAAAAACTCCCTCCAACATTTAAAAACATAATCAGATTGAAATTGTTCATTCCAAAGTTTCCAAAGAAGACTTCAATGCAAACAAATATCGAAAAGAAGTGTTGTCTATTTCTATATGAAGATTTGCCGGACACCCAATATAGAAAATCTAAAATGCGTCAAAGTAAATATTGTTTTGAGCCATGTGGCCATTCTTTGATCACGGTTCTGACTCTGCCTATGGGGTTACTGCCGATTGGCTCGATAATTATGATGTTCGAATTTCAAATTCAGTCTCTTGGTCTCTGTCAGAACAAAAAGAAAATTGACCATGAAGAAACAACAGTGCATATGGACCTTTCACAAACGTTTTTTGGGAGGTCTGGAAACCTAATTGTCAAATAATGGGTCAATCGGACCGTACTAGTTTTATTCCTAATCCACAACTTTAGACATCGCTTTCAGGGCGCAGGGACTAATAGAACAGTTCGATTTATAGTAGCTACTGAGGATGGTAACTCAGTTATCGAAATAGGTATTCAGACATTGGCAGTAATAACTGATATATTTCGAACAAATTTCGTGAAGATACTGCACTGCTTGGTCATTCAATTTCCAAGCTAGATGTAAAGATTGGCTTTTTGTCGGCAAGAAAGTTGTTTTACATCCATATTCTATTCATATCACGTGGTTGCAGGAGCCCAGTGAAGATACGTTTGGTAGATGGATGATGAGAACGAATAATAACGATACCACTTATTGAAACTGGCGTATTTCCAAAGTGAACCTAATCAAAATGCCGAAAGATGCTCGAAGACGAAAGATTTTTTCATACTTAACAAAAACTGCAGAAAATAAAAATGAATTTTCTGATCGATAGATGATATTGGAAGCCATATCTTTTTTCCTTGTAAGAAAGAATCCTTCTTCTCTTACGTGGAGAAAATTGAGGTTCATGTTGCTGATATCAGAACAAGAGATATTAGGAAATTGACGGAACTTTCAATCGTGTTTTGATGTCAACGATACGCCCCTCAATTTTCTCTATGTACTCAAGAAACACCCTGTATGTTTACGAAGTATGAATAGTTCCATAGTTGATGGAATTGTGTGTTATTTTAAGCACGAACCGAACAATTTCAATAAGAGTTGTTCTTTGATGATGAGCAAATATTGAAGGGTGTTGTTCTACGTGGCCAATTAATGATAGTTTGTTCCATGAATTATGGTCCGAAAAGGTTCCTTTGCGAAGCTACGGTGTTAAATTATATGGAAAAAAGAGAAATTGATTATTATATCCGAAATCACTCGAGATATAAACATAACTGCCAGCTTTGACATTGATGTGCGCATGATAACCGACTATGATATTTATAAAGACACAATTCGAATACTTTATCCTCGCGAAATTTACCAGTGTTAGTTTTTGGAAACGTCCAAATATGAGTCGAGGTTCAAGATAAGATAAAAATAAGAAATTTATTCATCTCCAAAGAATTTTACAAAAAACAGTATGTTACAATAGGCACATAACAGTTTTTGTTTAGGTACATCACAAATTTGATAAACTAAGACTAGTCGCCCTTATACATATATGAGAAGCTTTACAATCAATTAGGATAAAATGTGAAAAACACAGAAATAGGTCTCACAGTCTCTTGAAGTTTTTTTTTATTTAAATCCATGAATGAAGACAGATTTTGTTTATATCATTTCTCTTCAATTTTTTAGTTGTGAACTCCTTGCATTCCACTGGTATTTGATTGTACATTTTCATTGGCAGATATTCAGTTTGTTGTTTTGTTTTCTCGTTATTTGCTTTTGTCAGTTTATATTGATTTTTGTTACGCGTATCATGGTCATGCAGATCTGTTCCAGAAACATATTTATCTGTGTTCTGATGTATCCAAAGAATTTCCTCCATTATATATGTACAAGCTAGTGTCAATATTTTCATTTCAATAAAAAATGGCTTGGCATGTGCTCTGTTGTCCAAGTTGGTCATAGTTCTTATAATTTTCTTTTGGCTCACCAAAAGTTGACGACAGGCTGGGCTTGTCGCCCACAATAAAACCCCATACACCAAATGGCAGTGTACCATGCCAAAGTAAACAGTCTTCAATACTTCCCTAGATAGTATTTCCCTGAGATTTCTCAAGACGAAACGAACTCTGGAAAGGTTATTTTGTATCTCATTAACATGTTATCTCCAATCCAGTTGAGCATCAACATGAAAACCCAGGGCCCAGTGCTGTTCTTCGTTTTATTTTTTCTAAGGGACATGACATTTGATATAGTGGTTCCTATGACTTTCGATTTATCGTGCTCAGGTTTTCATACTGTAGCAAAAAGGGTAGAGTCATCTGCATACAAAAAAACATCAGCAGTATCATTAAATGTTGGTAGGTCATTATTGTAAATGATGAACAATAGGGGACCTAGCACTGAGCCCTGAGGCACCCCAAGTTCAACTTCTATAGTTTTCGATATCTTGTTATTCAGTGATACAAACTGCTGTCTGTCTTTTAGATACGACTCGATGAGATTAAATGCTGTTCTGCGTTTTCCATATTTGTGGAGTTTTTTTTTTTAACTAGATGTCATGGAAAACACTTCCAAATGCCTTCACGTCAATTCTTTTGTTACATCAGATTAAATAATTTGATTGTGGTTGTATTGGAACACTTTATGGTATGCAATTTTCTCGTTCAGCAATGCAATAACACATTCTTTATCACTCATTAATATCTTTGTCCTGTATAATTTGTCTTAGCAGCTTAATTTCCATTTTCACGGTCGTATCGCCGGTTTCAGCTTTGTCACTTAGTGTATTTAGGTTTTTTTCAAATTGAAAATATATTTGTATTCCCAAATTTAAAAAAAAAAACTAGGTGTCACTGACAAATAGAGAATTTTTCTCTAAGGTATCCGAAGGTTTAATTTCAAGCGCAGTGACATTTTAGGGCAGATCACAAATCTGTTCTTATGTACTACAAATATATCGAGATAATTATAATAACTTTTTTTTTCATTTCTTAGAAACGAGGAGAAAAAATCGCACACAAAAGCTGGAAAAATAAACTAAATAGCACGTTGATACCTTCAATCACATACTTCTACTCCTATCACCAATGAATATTCAACAGCATAATTGAATAACTGTTATGTTAACGAATGCTTCTTCAATGTATATCAAATTCAGTTACTAAAAGTCCGGAAAGATTTCTCGATGATTCATCTCAAATAATAAAAAACTTCGTAAAACAGATATGTTTGATTGACGAAATTCATAACGTTAAACACATTTTTTCATCAAAAACTGTTTACACGAATTTCCGAAAATAACAAGCCACATGATGTATCTTGGACAGACGGTAACGCAATATCTAGAAACAACTCTTCCTATTGCTGAACTCGGTTTATTTGCTTTTCTGGTTGTTCAAAGAAGAGAACGTCCTAGATTAGGTGTTTGAGCGAAAAATCAACATCGTGTTAACAGCTTTTGACTCTTATTATAGAATTTATTATCTTCCTAGTTGAATGCAAATAAAAAATATGAATCGAAAATTACTGGAATAGTATTTACGGAGGAATTCACATTCACCGTATCTTTTATATACAGGTTACGAAACAAACTCATGGTGTGATTTCATATGAAAGATGAGTAATTTATTTATTGCAGGATTGACCATTACTTTGAATGCACAAAATTCGATCTCCCAGGTTAGTTATTTCGATTAATTATTGGTTTCGGAAGTTTGCCAATTGAAATAGGTTACCAAGTAAGTAGCCTATTTTATTTTTGAACTTCATTTTGCAATGGATTCCAAAAAAAACTCCAAGGAATTCTCTGAAATATTGTGAAGCGTCATTTCATGTAGGTGTATAATTTTATGATGTTCAAGACTCAAAAGTTGTTAAGAACCAGCTACCTGCTGACTCAATCACCCTGTTGGCACAGGGGGTGTATACGAAGAATACATCATCATCGAGGGATACAGCATCACTCTGAATTTGTTATATTGGGGACATTCAACAAAATCTAATACTTTTGCAAGTCGCTTCAATTGTTTTATATCAGAAGATTAATGAAGATTTCTCAAGAATTCAATTTTCCCACTTTTCTTCAGGGTGGTTCAAAATCTAGTATGAAGTATATGTTTACAGCCATATTATATTCATGAGTTCAATTAGAGCTGAACGTACTTATTCCCACGCGCTCGAAATAAAAGACATCCCAAATCCCAACAGTAATCCGAACCTACTTTTCAACGAAAGAAAGGCGAAAAATAAAGGAGTATTTTGCATATGGCACTATTTTTGTAGACATGCAAGAAAGAATATCCCAATACAATGGCACAACTCACGAAGGGTTTCTTCACCTTATATTAAAACACGCCTAACCAAAAAAATATTAGAGGACTGAAACTTGATATCAGGAATAATAATCGCGAATTAGCATCCCGTTTTGATTTCAAAATGTCCTTTCAGAGTTCAATTGGCCACATTTTCGATATAAGAAATATAAATAATTTCCATGATTTCAAATATACATAATCTCACTACTGATGCGATCAATGATCTCAACAATAATAATTGTTATCATTAACGAGCCGCTACTCTCGCATCTTCGAATTCCTCATTATTAATCGCTTGTTTCAGTTTGCTAACTGACTATGAACAATGGTTTCAGCAGAAATTATTCTGGAGGATTTGCTATGATAATGTGAATTTCATTTGAAGTGCAAAAAATATATGTTCATTCGATATACCTGAATATAAGACACATATACTCAACTGGAGATACAACAAAACACCAAATTCATGATTCTCTCTCAATTTATTATTTTTTCATGACTATTGTATGAAATATTCATAATACATGTGTTTCCACGAGCATTATGAGCATTGAATCATAACTCCCTGGTCTTTGAACTTGAGCTTTTTGTAACGATTAATAAGTTTTGAACGAAAAGAGATAGGAAAACGTGAAGAGGACTTTTTTTGTAGAACTAGACATAACCTATCCCGTAGACGTGCGAAAATTTTACAAAAAGGTCACGTGTGCGATATTATAGCGTAACCGAAAAATGGAAAAAATGAATGAATTCTTTGTATCAAATCTTATGTGTTGAACATGGAATTTTTTTGTAAAATGTTAGTCGATGGGGGTGTCAAAGGACCGACATTTTTTTCGTATAGTAGATTATAGCACTGTATTCATGGCACTAGAATGATTTACAAAAATCGGATACGGCTCGTGTCATGAACTTCATACGCTTGAATAAAAGCCACCATAATATGCTCGTTGAATAATAAACTATTATAGTTGTAGTGAGTACGAACTGAAAGTTTCCTGAATGCGACTGCTATAAGTGAGTTCGAAAACGTGACACTACTAGAAAGTCATCGGTTCCATGGAAGTCAGTCGCCTGAAATGAAAATTTCGAGAAAACTTACACTTTACACCGCCCGCCGAACAACTCCATCCTTCCAAAAACTCGCCCCTCGGGCCACCCAACTCGCGCACAAAAATCTCGAAAATCTCCGCCACTCCACTCACATTCGCCTCGCGTGCCGCTGAAAAAAGCCGCTGAATCTAGGCGAAAGCGCGCTGCCGACGACCGTCCGCCGAAAGCTTCTGAAGCCCGAAAGCTCGGGAGAGTCGAATCGAAGAAGAGGAAGAGGAAGAAGAGCCCTCTCGTGTCGGCCGCGGCGATGTCTTCGGTCTCGGATCGCGCAGTCGGAATGAAGCCAATGAGGCACAGAACGCCAGAAGATCCCTCGGCATGGGCCGGCAGATAGTGGTGCTTCTGCCCCCGCGACTTGATAGCGAGGCTCCGAGGAAAATTCGGGCCCCTTCGGCAGATAACCCACCGGAAACGGTCCACTACATTCTGCGTCGAATATATAGAGGTTGCGAAATTGAAACAGTTTATGGAATTTCACGGAAGGCCAAGGTGATCTGCTCAAAGTCGGATTTCCACGCAAATATCAAACGAAGCAGTCGCAGTCGCGGTATTTATTGTTAGTCACCTCAAAGACTGCTAACAGTCACAGTATTGTTAATAGCAGCCTAGCAATCACGGTATTGCTAATCAACACGAAGTTGTCTAACAGCCGCAGTATATTGTTAGTCGCAGTACATTGTTAGTTGCATAGTATTGTCAGTCACAGTATCTTTAGTCGACATTGAAGGTGTCTAACAGTAGCAGTATCTTTAGTAGCAGAAATGTTAGCCGACTGGAGTTATCGAGCGCAGTATTGCTAGTCGAACTCGAGTAGATTAATAGTCTCCTAAAAAAAATGCATCACCGTGGCCCTTCATCGCTTCCGTAGAATGAAATATCAGTTCCGTCACTCTCCGTATTCCCTTTGATACCAAGTTCGAAAGCAGTCAGCCTCGTTTGGTTGATCGTACGCTAACTCCAAGGTTTGATATATTGTTTGAGGTGGTGCAAAACTGATAACCAGAATTCGTTAGGCTATAACACTTTGAAGATTTGGAGGCAAAATTTCAGGGTCAGATAGTACTCGAAAAGATCTTTGAATGAGGTGGGGTCCGAGCCATTTTCCACATTTTCATTTTAATACCGGAAAATCGAGGTGTTAAGTTTTCGTTGGACCACCCTGTATGTATTCTTTACAAATGACGATGACAGATGATGCGATTTACAAAAATAAAAGCTTATAATCATTAGCACTCATGATCATTCATTATATTGTTCGAATGTTGATTTTTGAAATCATCTTTTATATTAATATTTATATTCTTCCTATATCTTGTTTTGTGGTGTGCTTCGTTATTGAATTCGTTCGATCTCTCAATTTGATTTCATCTTATTGACAAAGCACTTCCAATTCCAACTCTGGGACACCCTGTCGTATTTCATGACATTTTCAGATTCTCTCTGAAAAGCTGGATTCATCGATCTATCACACTATGTGCCAATAAAGATACCTCTTTCTGTCTAACCTCAATGAGCCGCGACTTCCTGTGCCCCCCCCCCCCTCAAATATCACCTGGTTCCGCCCCTGACTTCTCAGGCCTGCTACTAGCTCAAAATATAATTATTCAATACAGCTCAGTTATTATTATCATTATGCAAGCATGATGTATGTAATCCATCTCGAAATAGAAATATGTAATCGAGAAGATTTTTCCGTAACACCCAGTATAAACCGATTCAGCGGTAAGCCCATCTGGCACATCGGAAGTATATCTGCAATAAAGGAACCATTTCAGCATCCACCAAAGAGCGCGTGATGGAGAAACAACAAACAATCCGCTTGTCTAAATGGTAGATGGTCCACATCTGTTTCGTTTATAACTGGCTCCTGGAAGCAATGACCATTAACCGCAAAATCTGGCTGGCCCTCTCCTCGGATATGTTACCGGACACGATACAAGAAATTTTATATACTTCTGACTGCATTCTGCGTTAAACCTCACGGTTCATTGTTTGTACTTCAAAAGTTTACGAGTTATTCAAGAGAAATGCATTCTCTAATGATTTTGTCTATTGTCTCGAAAATGATGGATTTCGAACAAAAAACTTTTTTTAGACCCTCAGAACTGAGATGCCCTTCAATACATTACATATATTCACTTCGCTGAATTATGAATCAAATACACCATTCACAATCTATGGCCTTCTTGAATATTGGAAATGTTGCCATTGCAAATCAATTCTTTGAACACGTTACTATGGTAAATCCAACGCTTTATCACGGTTACTGTTTGATTTCAGTTATTCAACCAACCAGTTGATTGAAGAAGGCGATCAATGTTCGAGATCATTAATCGCTATTCAGTATACGAGTTGGTTACAAATATTTTTCCATCGAACTTAATTGCAATGAAAAAGATGAAGCTTTCCTTTGGTGTTCATCGAGGTTGTCCAATTGCAATTTTTTTCCAATCTGTAAAGTCATGACAGATACCACAAATTTCTACAGAAAGTTATGTTCACTTGTTTAGTCACACCTTTTCATGATCTTTATTAACAGTAGTTGTACAAAAAATTATGTACGACGCCTACATTTGTTGAAGATGATTTCACTTTATTCGTAGGGTTGGTACATACTTGTTACAAAATCTAATGAAATTGGAGCCATGAAATTTCATCTTACAGTAACGTTTGATTCTTCAACACTTCTTCTAAATCGGTTAAAAATTAGAAGGTTCAATGTGAAGTTGGTACACTGTACGTACAATACCTAAAATTCTGTCAACCTCCAGCTTGAATAATCCCATCAACTTTGAATCTCATACCCTTGGAACTGTGAAGTATGATACGTCTTTAGAATAAGTTGTCTCAAAAATTAGATAAACAGTTTTACATATTATAATTTGATTTCTTGTGATTTTGAGAAATGTCATGATTTCATGATTTCCTTTATTGATTAAATATCTCGCATCGTTCGACCTCATTCTAGCCGTATACGCGACCGACTATGTGGGAGGAGATAATGACTATATTGTTCTAATCTATAAGGATGTAATTTGGCACTCATTGATAGAAAGGTCTTATCAAAATCACGTTGTAATTTCAAAATAGGTTATGCAACAGCCTGGTCCATTTTCAGTGTTTGACTTACCCTTGGCGTCCGAAGCAGATAGCATTTCCTCTTTCAGTAACGATTTTGTATTCTGTTTAAGCGTTTCCACCAAAACGTTACAAAAGTAACGACTTATTGAACGATTTGTATGAAATATCACTTTTCGATACTCATTTCGAGTAAACAAAGGTGATACAATAAACTGATGATATGTATGCTATACAGAGTAGATGATTTATTTGCTGATAATGAAAATGAAGGGAAAGAAATGATTGAATGCATGGATGCACGCCCATAATGTCAAACATTGACCAGTCGGGGACTTCGGCGACTACTAATACGGCTAATTCGCATCGATTTTGTTTCAGTTTCTAGCCTACCTAGATTCGTGCCTACCAAACTGCATGTAACTACACAAATTGGAATCTATATCCAATCAAAATTTTAGGAATAGATGAAGTCTGTCGGCGACTGTTCCTAACGTATTCACAAAAGAAGTTATACCTAGATTTGATACAAGTGTTGTGATGGACTCAATCGCTTTCTAGAAGTTTAGAGTATTGATTAAAATCACGAAAATGAAACTTCGGAATTCAATTTAGAACAACGGTCGACTCGACATTTCGAATGTCCAACTATATTGGCAACTCAGATTGGGTAGATATTAAACGAGAATTATCCTAGGATATTAGAGAGGGTAATTGATTTCATTATATTTTCACCGTGAATTTGCCCTTGTTACCATGTTGCATGGTCAGATATTTCTTTCAGATTTCAATGCTTAGATTCTGCATATCTCTAAACTTCTGATCGAATCAGCTTTACCGGGAAATCATGCGCAGAGTGCATCAGTCTCTGTTTTTGGAAAGTTGTTTCGCTCCCACTGGAATATCTTGTGGATGTCATTTTCTTTGCAGGCTTAGGTAAATCACCCATATTGGCAGTCCGATAAAATATTTCATCTCTGATTTTTTAAATTGAGCTCAACATTCTCATCAGAAAAATTGATATTGATAGCTATTGATATTTGGGCAAAATACCGATATCGATTTGAAAACTGTATGGTGACTCATAAGTTTTTATATTTCGAATGGGAATGAAAGAATAATCTCTGATGTTCTGTGCAATCTTCCGAATATCTCATTCAATTTTTTACACCATTCCGTTATACAATAATTACATACTGATTTTCATTGTGAATGTTTTTTTTTTCTCAGAAATAGACACAATTCTGCAAATTTATTCTGATTTCACTAATGAAAACTTCACCCAGCTATCATCAACCAGACCATGAATTGAACAAGGATATAGATAAGTTGAAAGAATATATTCTCAAATAGAAACCACTACATGATATAATCCCATTTGATTGAGCGTTTTAAATGGAAGTAACTTTTCATGTTCTTATTCGGCACTACCTGAAAATCACATTTTCGGAGTATGAATAGCATATTTCATGGATTTGTAGCTGCAAAGTATTTTCCTGTAAAAAATTAACCGGAAAATATTGATGAATAAAAAAATCTGATTGAATGTTTGTGATTGGAATATGATTCATCATACACATGAAAATAGTTTTCTAAATATTAGTGACTTCTAAGTATTATGACTAAATAGTGAAAGTGTACATGTGGTGGTCTTTTCCGACTGGTTTAGTCTCAAGATGACAATATTATTATTTCAACAATCCATTCCATACCAGCTGTGATGACTCATACAGACCTTTTCAATAAGAATCGAGTGAATCTAGATATTTTCTATTCAATGATATTTCCCACTTTTGGTATAGGAATTTTCGTTTCGAATGAATGATGATTTGAAATAATCATGTCAGAAGAGATTTTTCGAACTATCAATGAAGGAAGGTATCTTATACCGTATCGTATGATTGAAAATCTCAAACAAATAGTGTAAGAGATGAAACCTAAATCCACTGATGATGAGTATGGATGCTTTGAATTTGATTCATTTCGTACAGTCTTGATATTTCTGGAGAATTTTTAATTTTCTCCCTGTGATCCTATTTTGGAATGAATGATGACACATTATCACTTCCATTTCTTCTTCACACGATGATATCTTTGCATTTGAAATCTAACATTTCATCATAGAAATATTCTCATCATCTTTTTTAGGTGAATACGGACCTTATTTTTCTTTTAATTTTCTTGAATACTTCATACTTGTAGACTGAAGACGCCGGTCCAAATTCTGTTTTTGGACGGTCGAAATTATCGAATATAAACCGAATGTAACACTTCATGTCTATAAACGACTTCTACTGACATTCCATTGTTTTTTTTCTTGATATTACAACTACATATCAAATAATGAAATCATAGATCCTGGAACACTTTGCGGATTGGCATTTTTTGGGTTACTATTCGCATGTGTTTTCTTGAATAGGTATATTCTAAATATTTACCGTTTTGATCATTAAGTTGACTCGATCGCAATCATTGCATTTCCAAAGTAGGCGAATAGATACTCAGAATCAAAATTTCAGATTGAATGACGAAAAAACTATTAAAATCTAATCATTTGACATCATTGTCATAATGTCAATTCAATTATCAATCAAGTTCATTATCTCATTCAGTTCACTACAGATGAAAATAAGAGATAGATTTTCACTTGGTGTAGGTATATATTTTCAGGACTTAAGTGACAACAAATCGTAAAACTCGGAGATGAATCTATGTTTATCTTAGATTGAAAAGATACCACGAAATTTAAATTTCTTGAGATAGCTCCCGAACCGTTGAAAATGTTTCTAATTTTTCGTCCACGGTTTATGATGGTGAAAGCTAGTTTGTTACACCCTGTACGTACTCTCGTATTTATTTATATGACAGTAGAGTGAAGCTTATATCTGGTGCGAATTCGATACAGGATATTCACAATAAGTTTCCACAGTCTACCAGCAGATTGTATTTTTAGGTTTTATGGGAATTCCATGAGATAATCCGATTGGAACTGCAGATGGCCAACATAAATTGGAAAAATATTCACACTTTTTGTAAATACCACTGAGGTGGCCTTCTACAGAAATTGATTCTTGAAATTACTGGAACATAAATGTTATCACTATTCAATTGTTGAATCAACTCTCACGTGGTATTGCGGCATTGTGTAAAATGAACCTATTACTGTAAACATGACTGTAATTTATTTTTGAAGATGCAACTGAACTACCCGAAATGGTGATTAGAGGTTTATGTTACTGTATCAGATTCTTTGCGAGCGTTTTCAGTTGATAAGCAATTTGAATATGGGAAATATACAGAATGGCCTAAAGAAAACGAAACAAGATATGCATTTCACTGAGAGATCAAGGAACTGACATTAAAATAAATGATTCTTCATGTAATTTTGGATAGGACAGGATTAAAAAAAACACATAAGACACTTCTTAGATGAACATCGTTCTAACTACAAAATGAGAAATAGTGATGAAAGGGAATGAAGCGTTACTTTCCACCACTAGCCGATTATTTTCATAAACGTGAGTTCTCGAGAACTACCTACTGCATTGAATTCCAAAAAAAACAGAGCGTTGGCAAGACATTTCGATTACCTTCAAAATGATGTATCACTTTTGATCCCCTTATCCCATTTGAGATCCAAGGGTTGGAGCTCACCCCTCCGAGGGGTTTGAAGTAAAAAAGTTGAAAACATGTGCAAAATATTTTCCTCTCGAAATAAAAATCGACAGATTGAAGCGTTTTTCTTTTACTGAGAACGATATCTATGTCGAATCGGCTTTGTTTCGTTTTCATTGGGCCACCCAGTATTCATTTAAGTTATTTAAAAAATTTTTGAAATAATTTCGTGGCTGGGTTGCTCATTTATACTCGTTTATTGCCCTAAAAAATGATGGAGATTATCATTCAAACTGTCAATCTTCCCATGCAGATCTTTGAAAATGAATAATGTTTTATTACTATGATCAGATGTTTTTTGGGTCTCATTTGCTCCATAATGTTTCGTAGGTTCGAGAGAAATTCTTGGTGATTTATATTATTATTTTCATTATTCTCGAATAAAATCTCTCCAAGGAGTCGTAAGACTTGACCATGAACCTACTCAGCAGATGATACTTCAAATTCTTCTTTGAGTATTGAGCGTAATCCAAGTAGAACTGATGGATGTGATTCCGTCCTTGTGTTAGTAGGAGAATAACATTTTATAATATATAATAAGCCATTTGAAGAAGGATGGTACGGCGTTGTTCGTGTTCGTTTAAAACCTGATTATTTTGATAATCCCTCGAAAAGTTCTGATTCGAATAGTCCGCCTTGGTCAGTGTCATTATGGAAGGTATTTCAAAACTTGTAGTCGGCGTCACCAATTTGTAGGTATCTTATACGAAATGATACAAATCAAATTGAGGAAATTATTTTTCAATATTCGAACCTGAAAACTCCTGTCAAAGTATTTTGTAAACGTTATCGTCATCTTGATATAAACAGAATGTTATGAATAATATGTGACACCACACTTGAAATGGAAATTCATAGTTGGATATCTTGTCTACCACTGAGATTAAAGACGCGATTTCAATACAGTAAATCGAATAGTTTTCGGTAAAATTTCGATCCGAAAAAAGTTTCACGTGCATCGAGCTTTCATAAAACTACACAATGTCTATATTTATGGTGCATGTATACGAAGACTGAAATGAACTTTCTGAGAACTGAAGCTGAGATTGAACATTCCTATTTCCTAGATATTCTGTGTCAAATAACATAGTTTAGTGCACTACTTTGAAACACCTATATAACTTGATCTCATCCAACTAATCTGGTGTAGATCTGAAAATCATACCCAGCATGTTATATAATTCTATGGTTGCTTTGAATCGATCGATACATTAGTGGTGAATATTTATATTGTATGATAATATTATTCCATATATCAATATTCGCAGAACAAGTATGATAAAGTTTCATGGATCGAATAAATTATTATTGTACGAAGCTAAGCGGAAGTTGGAAAAAAAGAGGAAGTCATTTTATCTAGTACCACTTCCTCCATGCCTCCTACGAATCCGTGTAATTAATCATTCTCTGATTTAGTCTATCTCGGAAATACATTCCCGAATGTGACCTAAATTATATATCCATTCATTGGCCCCCGAAGTTTTCAATCATTTGTCATCTATTCCATATCGTATCGTATTTGAGCGATATTTTTGCCCAAGAAGAAAACAACTGATGAAGTCGAAGTAGGTATATCACACACACCATCATATAAGGCCTTATCAGAAGTTAGGACAGATTAATGATCTCTCCAAAATACCATTGCGCTTGAAATTCAACCTTCAGAAACTCAAAAGAGAAAATCTCTATATGCCAGTGACACCTCGATTTTTGTTAGGATTAGTGTTAGGAAAAGACATATATTTCGAATAAATATCAAAACCTCTACTAATCTTAGTGGACGTTTCGGGAACGAATATGCTCTCCTTCTCAATACAATGAAAGTAATGTTTTTTTTTCGCAATGTTCATTTTGATACTAGTTTGTTGTAACAAACACTTTTTTACTGTTTAGTGCCAAAGACGAAAATTTCTATTCATGGTATTGAAAACGGGAGCAGATTCGTTCATTGATATATCCCTGAATATCTGAAAAAAACATTATTGCAAGATTTTTATGTTACGATTAGCGCTCAGTCTCAAATTATTCTGTCAAATGAGGACATAGTCAGATTTATAATGCAGTTACTTAATTGACAGGTTGATCTTGTATTTAAGTTAGTCAGTTGCAAGTTGTATTCTTGCCAATTGAGGTTCTTCTAAGGTTTGATGAACTTCACATTATACGACAGATATCTTCATTCTGTAGTCTTTGACGATAGGTAGACTTAGATCTCTGTATCCAGGTATACCAGGAAATTGAAAATTGTTTGCAACACGTTCAACATGGTTGCCAGTGGCTTGAATAGGACAGTGCTCTCTATCTCAGATAAAGCTCACTCATTGATTCACGGTATTCGAAAGACGTAGGAAACCTATAATTCCATGAACCATCATATTATGTTTGATTGACTCACCGTTAGATGGCGCTAAAAATATCGTATCACAAAGTTGGTAGTATCGAAAAATTGAGAACACAGCGATATACAGTATACAGCTTTCCAGAGTGGAAATAATAATTTATCACACATGAGAGGTTGTGATTTTTGAACTTTCAGATAAGGGGTTGGGTTGATGAGAATGATGAGGTTCGCTCATTTCTTGGCATATTCTTTTCATTTCCGAGATATTGGCGATTTTACATGACATCAGATATTATTAGGTACCTGAGTCCTGATTGATTTAACATTTTACAGGGTACCCATGGGATCTAAAGACCAAGATGATAATGCACATTATGGGAATCTCAGAAACGGTGAGAATTCCAAAATCGGTTTTGTTAAAAAAAAGTTGCGCATCCATTCCAAAAGTCTTAGAAAATTCTCGAAAATACTTATAGTTTTTCAGTTCTATCGGAGGAATTGAATTTTTCAAAAATCTACTATATTTTTACATCTTCAAAGCAACTTTTGACATGACCAAATTGGTGATGTTGATTTCTTTCTCCGACGTTCCGTATATTCGTGAAATTCGTAAGTGATGTTGTTGATTCATCTATCATTCTTTTCAAATTGTTCCATTGGATAGATTTGTTAGTTGAACTCACAATGTAGGAAAGAATGGGTGAAATCACTAAAAGTGGTCTGTTTCCCAAAAACGCTAACGGTATTTTCCGCAATAATGGCATAGAAATTATTGGACTCCCCAAGAGATGGCTACCTTTTTGCAGATGTCTGTGAGAAAATAGTTGATAGTCAATAGGAGTAACCTAACATTATAGTTCCAAATCGATATTTTGATACAACTGATTGTATAGTTTTCAATAATACTGATCTTGTTGTGTTTTTAGTGTCGCCATCTAACGACATGAGAGTGAATTTTCGTCGAATTTTTGTGATTTACGCAAGAGTATCATAAAGTAATCATTCATCCCGGGCAATCGAAGAATATGTGAATAAGAGATCAGAAGATTCTGTCATCATTTTACAATTCTAAATGAATATGATATATTTATTCTAAGCTCTCTCGAAACAGCTGCAACGAAGACAAACCCATGCTGAGAATCAGAGGCAAAAAAGAGATTGGTATAGGTGCATGTCACTCCATTAGGAAGCTATTCTTCTCATATCTATTTTTTCTCAGATAGTATTTATGTGTCACCAATTTCAGGAAACCAATGAAAGTGACAAAGGAAAATGTTCTGACGAATCAATTTGATCATCTGGTTATATATGTGGTATACAAAAGAGACATGCAGCAGCCCGTTGTTCTTTTATTCGAAGTGATACAAATTCGGAATTCACTGAACCGGAACCTGACAATTTATTTCAACAACCTGTTCAACCGGAAGTAAACCCAAACTTTTTTTTCAAATTCCACCCCGTTCATTTCTCCAGCCTCATATACCTTAAAACTCTCGATTCAACCATTTATCACACAAACTGATATTCATAGATCACGTGACTCCTATGAATTTCAAATTTTTATCTCTAGTCTATGGTATTCATTGCGGGCATATTTGTGATTTAATCCCCAATATCTCCGTATAGCCTTTCGACATAACCGGGATTACAATTTGAAAATACTTTTTTGCTTCCACTCGAATATGTATGATCCTGTATATTTATAATATGACTGAAACAATTCATCGTCAAAAGACAAAATAGAGGACTCCAAGGGTGTTTGCAAGCGCTCATCCCTTTGGGCTGATTCACACCGTATATGTTTTTCTTCACATCATACAAATTCGATATAAGATAGACCTACTTATCGAGTTTAAAGAAAGGGGACGGATAAAATATAGGAGAAAATGAAACATGTAGATATGAACGAAAATTTTATTCATCAAATAATAAATAACTCGGTACACAACCTCGAACCCATCATCAAGTTTCTGTACAACTATACATTTGCATATACTATATACATATACTATACATCGGAAGATATATTGAAAGCAATGAGATGACTACATCAAAATCCTAAAGTAAATCAGGATTCCATTATTTTTTTACAAACATTGTGACCATCATAGACTAGAACATAAAAGATATTCACAAGTTGGACTAGAATATGAATTCAGTAAGTACTTATTGAATAAACTTATACAGCTATCTTTATTACAATTTGACTAGAGACACTCGCTCTTATAGATTCGAAATCTATCCTAAAAACTATAGAAAATACCCCAAATATTTTTGGATACTTTGTAACTTAATGACTGTATATATATATATATATATATATATATATATCAATTACTGATTCCTATAACTACAGACGGATTCTGACAATTTTTATACTGGCAAAAATTTATCCCATTCATTTTTTTACATTTGATATATGATAAGAGTACAATGATTAAAGTACAATGAACTGATTTTCCTTTCTTTGATGATAGGTATGTGAAATCATGTATCTCTATGAGTACTCATCAGTGGAAAAAGGAAGAAAAATTTATGCATATACTATAATTTCTGGTTCTTATATCATGAAAGAAGGCAAACTCAAAACACCCTTTCCGTAGTTCTTGAAACAGTTATACAAAATTTTGTGTGCTCAATTGAGACAAAATGAAAATGGCAGATGAATGATTTGGTCGCAATTTTCTGAATGTAAAATGATATCTCGTGACATTGATTTTGGAGATCTATTCATGTTTGATTGAAATATTCTGTTATATAATAAAATGAATATGAATAATAATCAGTATAATACAATAATATCTGCGATATGCAAAAAATATTACATATTGTGAAGTCAAGATCTGTCGAACTGTTGATACACTTTGTCGATTCACAAAATGATAATAATTTCGTTGAAGGTAAATCGAGGAAGTGATATATTGATTTTTCCAGATTTTTGGAGATTTTATCTCCTGGTTTCTGAAAATTGAAAATTATAATAATAATAATCTCAATATATTTGTAGTAGGGATTCATTTTCTGCTTGAAAATGTCACTGCGCTTGGAATTCAATCTTCGAATACCTAAAAGATAAATTTCAGTGACAAATATAGAATTGAATTCCACGCGCATTGACATTTGGGGGCAGATGAATATGTCCTTGTAATGAATATATTGAAATCACCATTACAATTTCAATTTTCATTTTCTAGAAACTATATAGGCGAGAAAGTTTCAATTATACTCAATTTTTCACAGTTCTGAAATAGGTAGTTGATATGAATTTATTGGGGAATGTCGGTGTCACATAACATTTGAAAACGAAACTACCAAGTTGACACCCAGTAAAATTCATCATATATTATTCGCGCCCTCAGAATCTGTTGATTTGTTGTTTGGTTCAGAAATTAAGAGGGAAAGGGTGCTTGAGTATCAGATTTCTTGCTGCAGTGTTGTGATTATCCTGAGTATTGAACTTATTCATCTGATCATTAATAACCCCACTCATTGCTTTGTTGAATTGGCAGGGGATTTGAAGAATCTCAAGTTCTGATGAGATTCATAATGATGAATACGTTATAGGGACTATTAGGAATCAAGTGACAATTTTGCTCCATGAGAAACTTATGCACCAACTGCAGTGAGTTTCACTGCATCATTTCATGATATCTGAAACCTCATTTGATATATATTGATTTTTTTTATATTATGTACACTGGGTGAAATTCTAGTTCGAAATCATTCCGGATATAAATATTTTTTTGTGTAATAAATATGACAAACTATTCACGAATTTTGAATTTTTTTAGTGTGGTGAAGTTGCCGCTTAGAGCGTATTGCAAACTTTTTCCCCCGCCCGCACTTTTGTCTACAGCTAAAACAATAAATATGCATTACAATGATTAATTTTCCATGATAATATCTGCAGATTCGTGCTAGAAAGAAATGTAATCATCATCAGCATACTCATTCATATCCTAAAAATTTTGACACATATCAATGTCTGTACAAGATCTCCCAAATTAAAGTATGCATTCCAGTCTTATAATCAGTAGCTAGAAAGTCTACCTATGTAGGTACAGTATGGATCAAAAGTCCGTTGCCCCCATGTGACTTCTTCATCTTGAATGTATAGAAAGGAAATTGAATGCAAAAAAATTTGAGGTTCCATTCGAACTCTTCCGAACTACCATTTTTCAACTATACACTATTCAAAAAAAATGGAGTACCACGATGTTGCGCTTCTCAAACTGAATGAAGCTTGGCCCATTGAACAGTTCGAATGGAATCCTACAGCTACTGTATCATTTTTTGTACTTAATTCGTGGAATAAAGGAATTACAGAGAGGCGACAGACTTTTGGTCCTCACTGTATACGTAGACATTTCTTCATCATGTGTGGAAACTTCAAAACCCTGCAGGAAAAGAAGCACTGTCATTGGACTGTCGATTACTGTGGAATGCATATGATTTCTTGGAATATCCTATAAGCATATACCTATATTCTATAACATTGAAGTATTGTACCACCTAGCAGTTAAATTTTTAAATTATTATCACATTCTTATAATTGAAATTTGTATAATATACATAATATTTCTACTTATATGCATCAAGTTCAAGTATTTTAATATATAATTACAACTATACATTTTTACATTGAGATAAGTACTTGATATTCAATAAGAAAGACACATACGAGAAGGATTTTTTAGACTATGTCCATAGTCCATAGTAATTATTGGAATGATTGAAGTATGAAGAGATTTCAGATTCTAAAATACAAATGACTAGAATATATTCCAACGTAGAATTAGTTTGAACTCATGGCTGACTAGGAGATAACCTAATGTGTTATTTGTGTGACTAGGCTGTCACTAGAAATAAAAATATATATAGCTTTCCGTAAATACTAATAACATATAAAAATATTAGTGGTGTAGATATATCATAAATCATTTAATATAAATATAGCTATTTTTATGTTTAAACCAGAAACTTTGAACTTATGTCATGACTAGAAAATAAACTATACTTTATTTGTGTGAATATAAAATAGCTGTGACTAGAAAGAGGCACATAGCGTGCTGATTTGATATAAATCGCCGAAATGTAATATAGCAATTTATATCAAAGACTAGAGAGTTTTAACTCATGAGTAATGACTAGAAAATAAACTAATACGTTATTTGAGTGACTAGGCTCTGACTAGAGATAGGCACGTAAGCGTACCGTAAATACAACTTATATAAATAGAAATAAATAATATTATTCTTGATATGAAATATAAATTATATAATTAAAAATTTGCAATTTATATTAAGACTAGAAAGTTCGAACTGAATGTCATGACTAGAAAATGAACTATACGTTATTTCTATGACTAGGTTGTGACTAGAAAAAGGCACGTATATGTATATCGTACCGAAAATATTACAAAATAATTCCTGGTGTAGATTTAAATAAATTATATATACATGTGAATAGGTATTCATCTAGACGTGGACAGTTTGAACTCATGTCATGACTAGAAATTAAATATTATGCTATTTGCGTGACTATGCTGTGAGTAGAAAAAGGCACGTAAGCGTACCGTATATACAACTTATATAAATATAAATAAAAATATTTGGAGCTATAAAATGAATTATATGAATATGAATAGCTATCAATATTTTCTTTTCGACTGATAAAGAGGACTAGAATAAGGAATATGACTAGATGCTTTTGAGAAATGAATAGAAAAATGGAAAATGTGGCGTGGGCGCTACGATAATCTGCCAATGCTAACGAAACCAAACACAAATTGACAGTGTGTCAGTTTCTTTAGCACTGAAGATTGATTTTTTTTTTGAAAAGTTATACAAATCGGTCAAGCAGGCACAGTTTGATAGTGGCCGTTGTCTCCTCACCGGGGTAGCTACCCTAACTCCAAAAATTCAAATGGCAACCCCTAGAGCTATAAAGAATCGAAAAAATTATGAAATTAACACCACTGTATAATGTATCTATATTCGCAGAATAGATGATGGTAGTGTTGTTTTTTTTTCTGTAAATAGATATGTATATATAGTTTTTAGAAACAAGTAGCTTTTATCGGTTTCAAAAACTCGAGTAATTCTACTACACATTCTCCCTTCCTGGCTCTCATTTCTTTAAGATATCGAAAATCATACATACAGTACTCACCAAAATGTCCGCACAGCACAAGGGAATTTTTGTATTGGATGATTTATGAAAAATAGTTCCTGCTAGTCTAAAAACTGGGAAGAGAGCTGAACTATATAACTATGAACGTTAATAGGTATGTGATATAATATAACATTTTTCTTTCATAAATGACAATTTGGATTGATTCATTTGAAAAAAAAAATGTTCCTTCATGACATTTCAAGGCAATATGCGAATTTGTACATGAAATTTCGGATGAATAATATTCGTTCATCGTCCTAACAAAATTATAATTTATTGAATGGTTCATATCAGGAAAGAATACAAAATGACTGCAAGAGTAGTTCTGAGTGATTTCAGCACTGTGCGGACTTCTTGGTAGGCTCTGTATAATATTGGAAAAAGAACGATTTGTGGTAGTGATGCTTCCATAATACTGCAACATAAGAACCAGTGAAGCCCAAATGTTATCGCACATTTTCCACTAATCTTTTCTTTATCATAATTTTTGTTCGACTATAGAAAGGTTCCTAATCGAAAATTGAATATTTCCCACTTTTCACTAGAAAAACTAAACGTTGACTAGGCGATTGATATGTGCTCTTTGGAAAAACCATTTCTTTTATGTACTTCTTGAGTTTGTGTTCTTACCACTCATTGAAATCTTCAACATTATTATCCACCGGATCTACGAAAAATGGAATGTCGACATATCAAGTACGTATATAATACTGATAGAACTTATATCCTAGCGAGATCAATTTGAAGCTTCGCAGGTATGTACTTGCGAGTATATACCAATATACAGGGTGATTTAACATTATTTCTTTATACATTTCAATCGTTCGATCATCATGAACGAATATGGAGACAGTGATATTAGAAGATGATATTGACGGTTCGAAAACCTTTCAGTAGAAGATATTTTATTACAATATTACTTTTTATATAATGACTCATGCATATTCAATGTCTAGATGGAATGGAAGATGTGGCTTCCTTTAGAGGATTTTGTGGATATAGCTTTGTAAACTTCCACAATAGCTATCATATTTCGATTCGAACGGATTCTGGTAACATAGTCTGATGAATGAATTATTATCTCTCCCTCGTCAACCTCAGATGAGAAATAATAGGTAAAAATCACAATATGCAAGCGTCACTTTTTCGATAGATAACTCAAACTTAAATTTATTCAATTTAATTCTATTTAATTCATCAAGATATAAGATATTCAAGATATGTACACGGATCATGATGATCTTATCGAAATAAAAATATACATATATAAAAAATTGAATCTCTTTATTCCAATTATCAATGACGTGTATGCAGCTTTGTCTGTTTGGAAAGAAAAGAGAGTGAATGATCGATCTTATGAAACGCAAATGCGTCTCAAAATCATCTCTTGTTTTGCATTTATTAAAGATATATATACTGACTGGTCTATCTCTTCACTTTCCGAACAGACTGAAGGTGGATTCATGTGAGCATAAATTCAAACTAAGATGAATTCAATACTGAAACTTATAAGATGAAGTGGAAGTATTCATGCAAGAAACTGAAAAATTATAATTGAATCAAACTCTCAAACTGAAAATAGTTTTCAAAGGAATCAAATAGTCCTTTTGCAATCTCGTTTTATATTGCTGTTTTTCAAAATGTCTCCGTACAGTTTATTCCATCAAGATTGGATCTCTATTTCATTCTAAATACAATAGTATGCCATACTTTGTCTTCCACTTTACTTTTTTCCGCAGAAAAAAACATACAAGAGCTTGACAGGTGAGTTAATTCGGTAAGAATGAAATCGACGGTACATAGTAGTATTTTATAAAAATATTGGTAGAATTCTTCAACTTCCTCTGCGTTTGCACGGATACAGGAAAATTATTTTTATTCATCAGATATACCTTCTTTGTTATTCTGAAAGGAGTATAGGAAAAGATGAACAAATTGAGCAGTTCAGTTTATCTGCTCAACGTAGAATTCTCACCAAGAAAGCCTCCTCACCCCTCATCAGTCCAGAATATAAGCACTTGATCCTTTTCCTCGTTAAAAGATGTCGAAAATCAGTTCGAACTGAGGAAACTGTGAAAAATGTTCTTGCGTATATCGGTTGAAACCCACGTGTTACTCTTTGACAGACCGCTGAAGACTGAAGAGGATCTTGAAATATCACAGATATATCCTTTGTGTGCTTGTAAAATACTACCGTAGTCCAAAAAAAACTTCTTTAAACTTTGATACTACTATGTACCATCGATTTTATCCTTACCAGATTAACTCACTTGCCAAGATCTTGTGATTTTTCTGAGGAAAAAAGTAGATAGACGAAAGTGTATGATATACCATTGTTTCTAGAATGGAGACGAGATTCAATTTCGATTAAATAAAATAGACGATGACGTTTGAATAAAAAAGTAAGTGGTGCTTTTTTGAGGGTTGAATGAACGGAACATTGCAACGGGTGCAGTCAAGGAGTATTTGCAGCCTTTCAAGACTTAATTTAGTTCATCTGTCTCTCTATCTTTTCAAATATCGGAGATAATGCTTGGGACACCCAAGTGACTTGTTGATTTTCTCAATTAATTCTGCATGAATACCAGTTCTTTCTGAGTTTGGAATTGATGTGAATATTACATTAATTTTAGTTTAGTTGAGTCAAGTACGAATAAATGTCCTATGTACAAACTACTTACACAATTCACAACGGCGCCCTCAGAAGGGCCCCAACAACCACGTGGCGGCGCCGGGCGGCGCGTATCGGTGCGCCGCCGCGAGCGCCGTCTCGGGGGGCGGCAGCGGGGGCGGCCGCCAGAGAGGGGGCGGCAGACGGGGGATCGGCCGGACGGGCGCGAGCCGCCGTCATTCGAGCTGGTGCACCGCCTGGTGCTTGCGCAGGTAGGCGAGCCGACGGAAGCGCTTGCCGCACTCCGGGCACGGGAACTGCTCCCCGTGGTCTGCAAGGAATCGAAGAAGGTCAGCTGGGTGGTTGGGAATCAACTATCCAAAATTCAAACAGTATATTGTGGGAGAGCATAGAGCGATAGAGACTAGGGGTGATAAAAATTTATCGATATATCGATAATTATCGATAATATCGATAATTTACGATAATATCGATAAGAATTTGGAAAAAAATTATCGATTTATCGATATTATCGATATTATCGATATTATCAGAGATATCATTGTTCCATTTTGAATGTGGAAGATTAGTCAGCCGGTGGAGCCAGAAATACTGAAACAATTACTGTCTAAATATTCTTTTTGAACAGGCTACCAAACCTATCAAATTTCATTACGATAGTTCCTAAAAACAGGATCAAAACAAAAGTGCTAGTCTAATCTATTGATATCCGGTATGATATAAGAAAATGGGAACCATTTTGCTCAATCCCAAACCGTTCAGAATTCACAAGATATCTTATTCCGAACTTTATCATAACACAGTATGAAAAAATGCAGACAAATTGTAATCGAAGGAAGATTTACATTAGCTGGGCAATGCCATGGGTCGAAGTAATACTTAGTCGACGAAAATCAACATCAGTGATATTGAGATTATCAAAACTATCAGCAGCCATCGATATTATCGAAATACCGATAAGATAGATTATTTTGACAATATCGATAATATTGATAATTCCTATAATATCGATAATTTCGATGATATCAATAATATCGATAATATCGATAATTTCGATGATATCAATAATATCGATAATATCGATAATTTCGATGATATTGATAATATCGATAATATCGATAATATCGATGATATCGATGATTCGATAATATCGATAATATTGATACATTATGATTATCGATAATCGATATTTCAAAACTGTTATCGCCCACCCCTAAAAGAGACTGCAGTAATTTACGAAATAATTTAGATTTAGTATTCGATTGATGTCTCCATAATCATCTACAATTGAATATTTCTAAATGTTTCATTATGACATTTCCAAAAAGGAAAGAGATGATAGTTTCCCTACCAAATAGATGATAGTATCATCAATAGGATCAGGAAGATGAAAGACCTTGGGATTGAGTTTAATTGTGAATTCACATTCTCTCTGCAAATTGAGAAAATTGTTTCTCCAGCAAATGAATAATGGGCTTTATTAGGAGCAGTACTAAGGAGTGCGCAAGTGAGGTGAAAACTTGAATATGGGGCATTGATATGGTATCCTCTGAACAACTCTGGAATTAATTCTCTGGAAGCTGTTCAAGGAAAATTCTTGAAATACCTGTTATTCAAGCGAACAGGAACGTATCCCCAAAGAGGGGTGAATCACTCCATGGATTCGATGTAATTTCTTCGCACACTAGTCGTATTTTTGGTACAATATCATTCCTCTACAATTCAATGCACAATAATATTTCCTGTGCTCCACTTTTACAAAAAATCAACTTTCATATTCCTCGCCTTAATTCCGAAAGTGAGACGACCTTTCATTGTGAGAATATTCCAACAAAAGTTATGCGTAGAGCACCAGTATCGTTAATTTGTTCTAATTATAATTTGGTCTGTGATGTATGTGGTATTAATGTGAGCCCTCTGAAAAATATTTCGGAATGTATCATCGATAGATTGTAAACCTCTCATTTTTTTCTTCTCATTTCTTTCCAGCAATAGCGTTCAATATAATATAATCAATTATTCATTTACATACACGTATCTGCATTTATTTATATTTGTCGCTTTGTAACTCATTATGTTAAATATCACCTAGCATTTCCTGTAATTGGGTGCATTCCTGTTTGGAATATAAGAGCTATCTATATATCTACAACGACGCAGTACGGACTACGCTACTACAGCTTGAACTTCCAGGCTATAGAATAAATAAATTTGAATAAGTAATGATATTATAAAACTCATTTAAGAGGGGCGTTTCACTGCCTACTTCTAAAACTCTGTTTAGATGGTGGTGCGATGTCCGAGTGAAATAAAATATGAGACTCTTTAAGACGCTGCGGATTGATTGTAGTTTCCTTCTTTCTACATAGTTTGGGCAATGTCTCCATAGGTTTCGGTATACTAATATAGAATCGAAATAGACCGCTCAATCACAGAAATGAATATACCACGAAGTATGAGTATATTCTTGAGTTCAATTATGAAGTGAAATTCTGGAAGTGTCTTACTGTTCCGCCGTCTCGATTCGGACGATAGCTGACCGTTTGTGTTTGGTGAACGCACTCGCAGAGTATCCACCAAATTCGATGAATTAATCCCTCGCCGAAATGGATGTTTTTTCGTGATCTGAACATCACTTATATGATACCCATCCATCTCTCTAGCACAACGACTCCAAATATTCCTTCAGAGTTCGAATAATTATATGTAATATAATTATGTATGGCCAGTATATCCTTAATTCCATTCAATTAGTCGAGTCAGGAATGGTTTTTGTACGAAGAATAAATATATATTTTTTGAATTTTCATCCATCATCTTCTTATTTTCATTTTATTTATTTCCATTTTATCAAAATTTTTTTGTCGTATGATTTTACTAGTGCTAATTCATATAATGATTGATGATGATGATCGTTACTTCCGTTGTATACTTCGCTGTGATATATTTCAATCTACAATTTTTCACTGTGATCCTTATCTATCTCTTGAATGTCCATCTTGCTTTCTTACACAATACTGAACAATTTTTGTAACTCTAGTATACAATAATCGAGGTCATCATTTTGATTTTTTTTTCCCGAAATGTTCACTTTTCTCTGTCTTTCCTTGAGTTTTCATCAGTGATTGAGTCACTGAAGCAGTATCAAACTCTCATGGAAAGTGAATTAACATCAGTATTCATTAAAATTTCTAAAAAATCCTAATGAACGAAATTTCTATGCACTCATTTTTTTCATCCAAAAATTTCGTACTTCACGTTGAGCAGAAACATTTTTAACAAAATTATCCAGATTGAATTCCTCAAAAAGATTCAGACATCACTGAGAAACAATTCCTATAGTTTAGTATTTTTTTCACGAACATTTTTCCCACAATCGGAAACTATTTTTCTCGTCTTGAAAAGGGTACGGATGTGAGGAAAATTATGTCAACTGACAACTAATAAAAATCACTTTCAAGCGGAGATTATATAAAGATATGAGACGGTTTTTACGTAGGGTTAACAAAACAAGGCTTCTGATAGATGATTTCAACCTAGCATTATTGTGATACCATTATTTTTTTCTGATATAATATTAACATTCCATTTTTGTTGTTATTGACGAGAGATTTCACTTTCTCAACATTGTAATGACTTTATGCTCAATAATTCCATATTTTTCGTAATGAAGTACTGATCGAATGAGAATCGAAGGACACCACCTACCTGAATCTGCATCCGCTGCATCCTCCGGCTTGACATCCTTGGGCAGCCTCGGCTTGTGCCACCGCCTGTGCGACGCCAAATTGGCAGGACAATTGAACACCTTATCGCATTCCGGGCATCGGTACTCCACATGCACGATCCTGGAACACCTGTGCTGCGCCAGGCCGAACGCGTCCTCGTACAGCTCCTTGCACAGCCTACAGACGTAGTCGCCGATGACGTTCTCGATCTTTGCGATCTCCGCCTTGGCCTCTTCCGTGACCTCGACCACGTTGAAAGCCGGATCGATGTCCCCTTTGCGCACCACCAGGTGCTCGTCGGGCCCCAGCTCGCGGATGATCGTGCCGGACACCGGCGAGCTGTTGTCCTCGTCGAAGGTCAGCCTCCTGGTGGCCTTGGTCTTCTTCGGCGGAGTCGCCGCAGCGAGCTTCGGCTTCTTCGCGGGCTGCTCGGGCGTGGGGGACCGGTAGCTGTGCTTGCTGCCAGGCGAGGGCGTGCACGGCGGCGTGATCGGCGCCTGCACGTGTTTGAGGCTGAGGTCCAGCGGCTCCGAGTACAGGAACAGCTGCTGCTGCAAGTGCTGGAAGAGGTGCGGCTGCAGCCCGAAGTGCGGCCGGAACGCGGGGAACCCCACGTCGTGGTGGTATTGCACGCGTGGCATCCCTGGCTCGATGTCGCAGCCTACTGGACTCCGCCGTGTTACATTTCGGAGTTTGTCTGCCGGCGAGGAGCATCGCGTTTTAAGCCCAATGGGAGCCTTCACCCCGCCTCGGTGGGGGTAGCTCGCGACCCTTATTGGCCGGGTATTGGCGTATGGGCAAGGGCGAAATCACGCCGGCCGGTGTTCAGTTGTTCGTAACGGATTTCGGTCGTTCGCGATTCACGATGGATTTTTCGTAACGGTTTTTAGGCAATTATTGTCGTGTAGCGGATCATTAGAGGGATTCCCTTGCAGATGGCGATTCCACACTTTTCACACCCCCTCGAATATAGATAGAAGCCCTTCGGGTGATGGTTCTTTTTACGTTTTTAATTACGTGGAATGGTTTGGTTCTATATGGACGATTTCCGTGAATTTATTTGTTGTGCTTCCTGTTTGATTTTCGAAATTCGGCCGTTACATTTCATTAGCGATTTGTGTCGAATCATTTCCGGATGGAACAAATTATATGGGTTTCGGAATTGAGCCAGACGTTTTCAGGCTTCACAGAATTGAATTGTTTCAGTCAGAGGGTCCTTTTGTGTTGACCAAAAACGTTTATATCATTCAATAGAGATCCATATAAGTGTTTTATTCATGTGTAGATTTCATGAGAACATGTGAGTCTATCAAACATTATTCAATTCGAAAACATATGCTCTCATATAAATATATACTATGAAGGATGGTGAGGAATAGAAGTGATCGATGAAATCAACTGGAATGTATGTACATACCAACCGAACTAATTATGTTCTAATTGAATCTTGCCCTATAATTCTTTCGTTCGAATTTTTTTCTAGTAAACATCATGTTCTGAATGATTGATTCTTCAGATTGACCACCTCCGACCTCCGAGAACTGTACAATTACCAAGTATCGATACAATTCCTTCATATTCATTATAGGTAATATCAAATTGTTTTGATATATAGTTGCTACTTGAATTTGAGTTCTTCTAACTATAACCGTACTAAAAGGTCATAAAACTTTTATATTTCTCTCGATTATGTTATGAGAAGATCAAGCACCATCATTCTTCAGAAATTTGAAGCAAAAATTTGATTACCTAGAACAGAATATAGCTATAGCTCTATAAGTACTACTAAGTTATACAATCGATATTCAGTACAGTACAGAAATATTTCTATCAATTATCGCATTTATAAAACTAAATAAGTATCAAAATACCCGAAAACATATATTTTCGCAATGTAGATACCGTTTTACAAATCAGCCATCTCTAACAACTGTAAACAATTGTAAATTCATAGAATTCATATATATAATTTTTGATATCATATATCAATTTTTATAAATATAAACTTCATTTCAACAATTTCTACTCCAATCTATAGATTTCTGAAGGAAACAAGAAAATGGTGTTTCTACCTTGCACCCTGTTCAGTCTTGGTGTAATTAACAGGTTCCATTCCGAGTAGCAGTCGACTCATATTATGCCACGCTCCTTGAAGGGACAACAGGTGTTGCACAATACACGATTCCAAAGAATCTGGCTACAATAAGACATCCCCCTAAGGTGGATGCCTTTCAACTGTACCCCTAAGCATGCATGTAGGTAGTATGGAATGAATACAAGTTCGAAAGGATCTTGCTTCCTTCTTATTATGTCATACAAAGCCGCACCTGATTTGGCTTCTTATGGTGCAAGGGACACGGATATGAGGCGACTTCTCCAAATTCTAAAGATGTGCACCTTTCGGCATTTATATAGGTCCAAGAGGGTAGTTTTTCAGGGAGGAATCGAACAAACAAGTATTTCATTGTTGATGTGTGATGGAAGCATTTCACTGTCGAAGGTTATAGTTGGATTAGTTTCGATCATTAAATGATGATCATGGTGAAGAATTGAAATACATCTTGTACATAGCTGAGAACTTGGGAAAAATTTGTCTCTTCTTCTTCAATAGCTCAAAATTCATCCATAAAAGGTGTCCTAAAAAGCAAGATTTCAGTCTTGTCTAGTTCAGTCTTGAGTATACGTTTAAGTTCTGGTATGGGACTTTTGATCCTCACTGTATATAATTATCAAGATCATACAATGTATGAACCATGCATCCATGTTCGAAATATCCCTACTCTCATGGAATCATCCTTGGAATTTTTACGTTCCAACAATAATGATTACAAATCAATATTAGAATAATCGATTCATTATTTTACAATCTATCAATTTCTGCTACTTCTAGATTTCTCGTCGGAAGTTTCAACATACGCCTTCTTTACTAATCGAATAGTCAAATTGAGGTTTCAAGTTTGTATACAGGGTGAACAATTAAGAATTGGACATGAACAACCGCATCAGATTTCCATCAGAACGAGTCGAAGATGCTTATAGATAAAATAATACTATTTCCTATAATATTACCTATAACGGTAACGGCTCATTTGAGAAAAATAAGTTTATTATGTTCTGCCAGTGGCGTACCTCAAGGGTGACGGGTAAGTGAAAGGGATAATCTTTTTAAATATTATCCCTCTGTCCAAATACTGATTCAGACTATAAATTTCGTTGTTGTATTCAAGTAAATTATCTGTACGTGATGTGTGATTGTAAAATGGTTGGTTTCCGAGATATTCACACTCAAAGATGGATAGATATGTATTTTTTCAATTCATTTCCAACAGTATGGTACACTATTGTGCGATAGAAAGTGATTAGTGGTCGAGATATTTGCACTCAAAGGTGAGTACTCTAATTGGTTTCGAATTTCTTGTATTTTCTCAATTAGTAATGTAATTGTTAACTTCGAAAACCATCAGACTTTCGGACACGTAATATTTTATCCAAGCATATTTTGTTCAAGTGTCTCATTTTGAGCTTGAGATTCTGTGGTTAATCTATATTCCATTGCGAATAGGATAAGAGAGCTGTTCAAACTCGCATTTCATCGAATTCATATGTATAGCATGGGTTCTTGATTTATTTCTGTCAATATAAACAAATCACAATCAATCAATCTACCATCAGACACGCTATCAGTTAGTGGCTTTTTGTTCGCATAACACGACAAATTAGTATACGACTATCGGGACCGAAATTCCGTAAAACTGAATATTTCTATGAATTGAGCCATTATAGATAAATGAGACATTGTCCCAGCTGCACTGATCGTAAAATAAATGGCACGGAAATATCTCAGCAAATTGAGTTATCCAAAGGGAAATTCCTATCGGAATTGACAAATATTTGCAGGACATTGAAAAATGTATCATTTTTATGGCCCATGAACGTGTTGGTATGGATAGAATAGATATTCAGAAGCACTGGAATCAATGAGTCATTACTTTCCGAGTCCTGGCTGATATGAATAGTGGAAATATAATGAATCCGTTTTAAACATAAATATATCGTCCTCACCAACCACTTACCAAATTAAGAACAATAATTCCAAAACATGCTCATCAAATAATGTATTTTATCGTGATATCGGGGTACAGGGTTATCGAATGGAACAAACGAATATCAAATACGAAAAGAAAGGGGAAAATAACAGGCCCTGTGGGGAACAGACTAACTGAAATTTATGCTTGATAAACGGGATTAGGGAATATTAGAGGTTTCTACTTCTGCTAAGTGAATTGCTTTCGAGTTATAGAACATTCATTCGGCATAATTATTGGACGGGTCACGTGATGGATACGAATTCGAAGAGGATTGGTGTAATAATTCGTTCGTTCAGATATGCTTCAGCCGAATGACATCGCTCTATATACTTTTATAATATACTACATTGTAAAATTTCGAAACGAGTATCCATACCTATACCTTTTTCAAGTATGAACCAGTAACGAAATATTGATAAAATTCACAAATGAATGAAAAATATGCTATATATACCTACTATACAAGAAATCTCCCACAGGAAATTTCATTGGCTAAAATCAGTGTTATTGAATATTCAGTCATTTCTATTCATATGTACACCGTTTCCACATCTAATCAAGATAAAAAAGTCCTGCAAAAGAAATATTGGAATGAATATAACACATATATTTCCCAAAATGACCAAATTCTTCCATAATTTCATTTGCATCGTCAAAAGATATCGTAATAAGTCCGCTCGCTCCTTTGAAGCTATCGAAACTCCGTCGTTTTTTTGATAACGTGCGGATTGTTGGTTCACAGGGAGCGTATATTGAATGTTTACCCGAACAATATATTTATAAATGTAAGACCAGGGTTTCGTATCACGCATTTAGTATTATTGAGCCATTTTTCAAACATTTGCGACAGGTTATGTGGCTGAGTATTTTCAATAAGACATCAGGTAACAACAGACAACATGAGGAATGAGAAATTATTACTAATATATATTCAATAAAAACCTCATTATCTATTCGTATATGGAAAAACCTGACTAGATGTGCACGCCGATATCTATCATGTTTATATCCGAAATTCTGAAGCGAGAATAATTATCGGAAGCTAGCGACTATGTGGTTTCATAAAGTTCGATCAAATCTTTCCGTGAAAAAAATATGTACACAAATATGTAAACGTACCTACTTGTGCCAATATTCAGTTTGATATTTTTGTTTCATGCTCTTTTGAAATAGTTCATGTGTGGAAGTTATTCATGCATATTTCTCCAACAAAACGTTTGTCATGAATAGCACATTTTACTTGGATGAGCTGAGTATGGCCTACTATTCAGTCTGTGAAGTTCAAATCAATCATTGAAATTCCAATAAGAAATTATTGTTTTTGTTTTCAAATATTGTGAATTCTATTTTGGATACTCCTCAAAAGTGCGCATCAGCATAACTCTATCTAGTGTATAAAGAAAGTAAATAATTGTAAGGAGAATTTGGACATGAGTGCATGATTGAGTTCTACAGTGGAATATTCCTCCATAAAATTTTGCTCATGGTTTTGCAGATAAATCATCTTCAGGGGATCGAAAAAAATAAATATTATCGAGTACACTTGTACCACAACCAACAACAAAACAATGAGATGCCTAAGAAGTCATCACAATCAACTCAACGGAGCAATCGTGCCGTGCTCACTTTGTGAACTATTTCTCCGGTTTAGCCGGAATATGTGTCGAGTTCGATGGCATAGGGAGAGAATTTTCAACGCGATGGAATTGTGAGCGGACTTATCAGGATATCTATTGACGATGGTGAAAGTACATTGAGTATTGATGTTTCATTGGTTTAAGAATGTTTCGAAACTGAGCGCAACAAACTCATCAGTGGTGGAGACATTTTTACATCAAAATCGATATGAATACAAATTGATATTGCGTCCAGTAGATACATACATATATGAACATAATGAAATTTCATTATCTCCAAGATATGCATCAACAATGAGTCACTATATTTACCTGTAGGGCTGTTATCCATGCAACGCATTTCATTTCGAGGGTTGCTTCCAGAGCCACGTGCAAAAAGCAATTCATGTACGCGTGCCCTTTTTCCTCGTCAATTTTCTACCTTCACTAGGCTGACTGCCGTCTATACCCTCAAGGGTAAGTAAGGTGAAAATATGACCTATTATATTTCTTGATTGAATGACGGGATGGAACGAAATCATAGTTGCATCTGTCCAGAGGGTGAAGATTTCGAAGGGTTGGTATTCGACATCCTTTCAAATAATGAATTCTGTAACACAAATATATATAGGACGAACATTCAAATAAAAGGTTTGGGGTGTATCTTGATCGATGAATTTTCAAATAGTTCGAGTAACTATACTCTTTTTCCGATGCCTATATAGTTCCTCAGATTCTCGACTGAAAATGCTACAAAAACACTGGAATCCAAAAATATCTGCATGATTGAATGAAGCTATCAAAAATTATCATTTTACGATCGTGCAAAATGTTGATACTTTTCCAAATATTCTCAGTGCAGCTAGTGTATTACAACAGTTTATTACGAAATCAATTTCCGATATATGAGAACCTTCAACCATTAAAATTTGCTTTCTAATAGTGACAATTCATTCTTAGTTATCGATGGACACCAGCGTTTGACGTTGACAATTTCTTAGAAATCTATTCTGATTGTCAGTTTGAATCTATCATGAAGAATCACATCATTCAATCAATTTGTTTTTGAGCAATATGTTGTGTTCGTCGAAGGAAAGAAGTACTTTTTCGCGATCTTGCAGAGATGATCTTCATGCACAGTAAACAATGGAAGAATTCTATTATTTGCAAGAAGTGAGTATCTTCTTGCACTGTTGATCACGAAATCAATCTATGATCCAGTAACCATTAGAAATGTATTCAATAATAATGGAGTATATAGAATTAAATTCCAGCAGTTGCAAGGTGTTTTAAATTTGAATATTCCGCGATGTCTATATCTCGATATACATACCATTTTGGTATTGAATCAACACCGCAGAAGCAGTGTCAAATTGACTTCACTGCGGAGTTAATTCCACATTATGGAAGCAGAATGACATGATAGCACTGTAAAGCACTTTGCAATATCGCCAAAAAAGGGAATCCTCCTTTATTTCGATAAAATTGTCGGTTTTTGAGATAAATCGAATTTCTCTTGAAGAAATAGCAGCTGAACTTATTTTTTGTTTCCTTGATTTTGGTGTAAATAAATGGCTCTTCCTTCATGAACCATTACAAAATAACACTATTTGGTCATAAAACTTGTATTCCTCATGTCATTCTCAAGGGAGATATCGGGCCTCGAAAACATACTTCAGAATTTACGTTTTTAACTGTAAGTTTTGAACCCCTCTGTATATCGTAATGATCTTTTGTTGTGATGATTATTTGAAAACATTGTTCCAAACAGAGTAGGAGGAAATCGATTCATCTCAAAACCGTTAATTTTTTTCGAAATAAAGAGACAAATGTTGTTAGTAGCTGAAGATATGACAACTGTGTAAGTTTAAGCAAATTATATGTTACATTCTTTCCTGTCTATTCCTGTCTTTCTGCTGCGAACAGAAGCTTGCTTTTGGTGTCAAATAGTGGCTCGTTGTTGATGGAATATCATACAAAAAAATCATTGAGATATACCAAGTGGTTCAAAACTCACAAGCTAAAAAACGTTAATTATAAGGTATGTGTTTGAGGCCTGATATCTCCCTTAGGACTCATGTGAGAAAAAAAAGTTATATGACCAATTAGTGTTATTTTGACCTCGAGAGATTGTTAGGTAGTCATGGTACAGTGAATACATATACGAAACTCATAAGCATCAATCAGGTACGTTCGTCTCGATAGTCAGTCCAACTGACTGATAATTTTTGTTACTGTTCTAACTCTTTGTCGAATGAAATAAACTCATTAGGAAAAAAATAATTCTGAGTGAAAGGGAAGATGTCATTCCCGAATCGCCTTTAGAAATATGTGAGTAGGTATTCGAGGTGAAGCTTTCCTCGAGATCATTCGTGAACGCCCTGTTCATCGCTCAGCGGTATACTTGTTGCTATAAATCAAAATACCTCCGGTGTCTCCCCCCCCCCTTTCCTTCCCGAAAACCCGAACTTGCCAAAATTCCGACCGAGCTGCATCTGTGCATTGTCGAAATGCGGCGAAGGATGAACGAGATAAAGGCCCGATTTGCATACTGGCGACAATAGGCGCACCTCGACGACACATACGCACGCATACGTCACGGCATGTGCGATGTGTGTGCGCCCTAATAGCCGGTTTTCCGATGGGGTGGCACCCCACAGGGACAGCTGCCGGTACGCGTGTTCCCCTCGCTATCCATAGCGCACCTGGCCCGAAGGGCCCTGCTACAACAATCGCCCTGTGATTACGTATTTTCGATACGGTGACGCGATTGCTCTTGGTACCTGCATCGATGCAGCTAGGTGGTTACCCTGCGACGGGGCCTAATCTGGAGTCTCCTCGCAGAGATAGCAGGCATTCTTCGTGCCCCGGTACAGATTAGATCGTACGTAATGAGGTACCAATGAATAGATACTCTTCAAATACTGTCTGTGAGTTATGCGAATTATGGATTTTTCTAGTTTTTTGGGATTCTCTTTCCACGTTTCTAAAGAATAAAAAAAAGGAATAATAATTATCTCAATATACTTGTAGTGAGGACAGATTTATGATCTGCCCCGAAATATTGTGAAGAAATACATTATACCACCAAAAACATGGTGGAGATATGTAGATTATGTTTTCAATATGTAGCCACATAACCCAATGAGACTGGTTAATTTTCTGAATTAAATAAACAACTATATAGTTGAATAGAATGGAGACCGTTGCGTATGATTTTTGTTGTTGATTAGCGGGAATTCGGTCGAAATTTTGAAGAAAACTAATTGTTGAATTGTCGACATTTCGAAACTATATTGTTTCATCTTCAGGACACTGAAGTATGAAAACAAGAACATACATATTGAAATAATATTCTAAAATGTAGGTTTTGATGAAAACAAAATAAATTATGTAAAAAAACAATCGTTGAAAATAAAACACTTCGAACACTTTCCAGAAAACAACATTGATGGGTACTTACATTTAGGGTGGTTTTATGGGTTTAAAAATGATGAAATAAATAAATTCGACATCAAGTATAAAAACATATACAGGTTTATGAAAGACCTTAACACAGATACGAATGTACAAATGTACTCATTGAAAAATCAGATAACGTTTTGATAACGTGTATATCGAAAAATTACACACCAACCGATACCACAATTTTCAATCAAATCATCAAGAGTATCAAAAGAGGAATCACTCAATCAGGGAATCTGCTCTCATTTTTCGGAACGGAGAACTGAATGATATTGCTTCTTGTTCAGTTATAGATAGAACTTGGCATTCACTTCTTGAAACCGAATATAAAAATGGTAAATTCAAGATCAATTGAGGAGAAAAAATGTGCGAAATGTGTAGAACATTTTCATCTTATCCGCATGTAATATGAAATTCGTATTTTTCAAGCATCATCCATGTCATGTATTAAAATTGAGAATTGAAGAGGACACAGGTGTGAACCTTGAGGAACTCCCGAGGTCCACATCGATACTTACAATTTGTGATCTTTAGTAAAAATGAAGAAAATCTACGTAAGCGATCGCAATGTACCTGCACTGATTTCAGAAAGCTTTAGCACCAATACGTTGTGATCGATTATGTCGAATATTTTAAACAGAATCTACTTGATCTCGCTCATCGATCTGATGTACTAGATTGAGATATTAGGTTTGCATCGAATGCGAGGTTAGCCAAGAAACTTATGTTGTTCCTCGATAATTTCGGCTTCGCACCTTTCAATCAGTTGAACATTGTGTCGTACACCAAACTTTCGAAAATCTAACCTAAAATGCAAAGCTTGCTTTCCTCTATAGTTTGTTTTTGTTACTATGATTCTCGAGTTTTTGGAAATTGGGATGGGAATGCTATTTCCCAGAAGGTCGGAAACCGGCCTTCCTTTCAAGGAAAAGTTGAGTAATTTAGTGAACTAGATGAAGATAACACGTACGATAATACGTATCGCGAGGAGTTTGGGAAATTCTCATATATGTCCTAGTGACGAGCAGTTTGGTAAATTTGCATCGATTGCCTATGAAGAGATATAAGAGATCGCATATGCAACCAGATTAAGATATTTGCAGTCTGTTATTCTGATAAGGTCTATAAGGACTTGCATAAATAACCAGATTTAGATTAACAGCCAGTTTCTTGGTGACAAATGACTAATCATGTAAACAAATTTATCATACATGTTTGCATCATAATTCACAAAATAAGCAACTAAATAATTTCTGAATGATTTCATAACGAGAATATCTGATGTGAATGACTATTATCAATGCTTGGTATTCTTCCTCCCTTCTTCTCCTCCTTCCTTCTTCTTTTTCTTCTTCTTCAATCAAGAAAAAAATCGATCCTCAAGATCTGACTGATATTTTACATACTCAAATATTTAGTGCCAAAAGCTGATGAAGAAATAAATAGATCAGGAAAACATATCATATGTGTGAAACCATCCTATACTTACATATTATATGTAGATATACAAGAGATATTATTTGAGAATATCAAAAGACATGCTTCTAAACTGTATCGACTACCATACTGAAATAATGATAAATATAAGGGAGTGTTTTTCCACCTTTGAAAAATGCATCCAAGATTCATAACGAACCGTTGATTGTATGAATTATCACAGTGGAAATTGAAAAGCAGGAATGAGAGACGACACCGTCAAACCATTTCAATAAATCACCATTTGCACTATAATTTTTCTTCGTGCGGGAATGGGCGTTCTAACAGTTTCCCCTAAGATTACAGTTCACTTCTCTGTAATGTTTTATGGAAAAGAACGTGTGGGATAATTCCATGTTACTCGTGAAAAGAGCACTCCTGCTGCTGCTGTAATATTGTTAAAACATAGGGAAACTATCAGCAACTTCTATTTGAAAATAGTAATTATACAAAATGGTTTAGGTTTTTTTTTTTCACCGCAGATCCATATAAATCAAGCATGCAGGATGATATTATATGGTCTTCTGTATCATTGTCAATTATTATATCTGACGGAGCGAGTGCTGAGTAACATCTTGATTGTTCTGAGATAATTACTGATTCTCAGTTGATTGTTTGGTGATTTTTTCATTTGCAATTACAATTGGACCTATCAAATGGAGCTCGATATAACTTTTTTGTACCACAAGGATCGATAGGATATTGAAGAGAATAATGGATTTAATTAGATTTCCGAGGTGAATTCGTACTTTTTAGCGATTACGTGATCAGATTTTCCTCTATTTCGATGCTCAGGTGCTATATCTTGTTGCTCATGATGCAGTTGGCAACACCAGGAGATCACTAGTGGATGAATACGGAAAGTGCTTACCTGCTAGTGGCTTATCTTCGAGGTTTATCTTCGAAAAAATCCCTTAAACTTACTCCGATTGCTCTCAAATTTTGCATGCACTTTCTCTGGTGCCATACTTTTTCCTCCTAGTTTTCTTTTCATTCTTAGATGAATCACCCTGTATATATAATATATATGTACTTATAATAGGGGAATTTTAAACGACCTAATAGACATTTGATCTCATCAGTGCTGGGTTGGTTACTTTCCGTTTTTTTATCTGCGTTGTTTATATTCGAGTCGAGTGACAAACATTTTTGGTCAACTAAGTACTACAACTCCCGATGTAAAAACCATTTTCTGATTGTTTTCGTAGTTTTTGAAAATATTGTGCAAAAGTTGCTAGGTGATTAGTGTACAATAAGAAGAAGTATTATAAATTGTTATTGAGAGTATAATTAACGCATTAATTGGCAGTAGTAAAAAAAATCAAAGCAGTACTTTTCAGGGATCTCGAAATATTCAAAAAAATATCATAACGCTCTTTTACGGCCCGTTTTAATCAAATCTGTCTATTTTGAGCTCTAGTTCACCCACTAGAATTATGTAATGGCTCATTGTTTCATGAAACCCTGTATGATTATTCATAAAATAATAAAGCACAAAAGTAGGTAATCATAGGGAATTACATTTCGATGATCTCCATGCATGCACTCGTCTGTTCCTTTCATCATGAAAAATCATCAGTCCCCATCAATACATATCCCCATCATCATCGTCCGACACACGAAGAGGAAGCAACAGTATGTTCGAATATAATGTTAATAAATCAGATTGATGATCGGAGCGTAATTAAGTGGGTCGCGAGTGGCCATATGGCCTGAAACTCCTACATGGACCGTCATTCCCCCATCGGAAATGATCATGTGATGCCGCCGACACCGGCACGAAAAGTTCCTATGCTCCATTAATTCGTCCGCAAATATTGGAGCAGTGCGATATCTTCGCTTTGATACATACCCTTAATTAATATTTACTGGATTCCCAGTTATCGGGCGATATTGGTTGGTAGGTATGTCATACCGAAACGATCTGAAACAACCTGGCTTGTCCTAGATAATATACAAATTTTATCAAAAATGTATGGATGCATACACTGAACTGTTGAAAATTGCTTATTCCTCACAGAATATTTCTACTTTTCCTCAACAAAATGAAAGCATTTAATGTTGGTGAAACATCGTGTGAGCCAGAGGTGGAATGTTGGCAGAAGAGGAAGGCATTAGAATTTTTCTTGGAAGCTCGTAGATCTCGAACATCAGAAAAGACTTCACTAGGCAGAGAACTGAGCGTGTCTAATTTGTCTGCCTGGAAATCGCTCGCGAGGAAATACCAGACGATATTTCCGATGTACACCGAACATGGAAATATCTATGAAAAGGGATCGCGCACCTTTCTACGATGTTCTTGAGTAGTCGTACGATCGTTGCGTTCTTGGGGTACGAAGAAACTTACCTGATTCTGCGTGGTTTCTGACATATTGATCAATATGTGGAAATGGAAAAAAAAAACGAGTTTTTTAATGATGTACTTCTACTAGTATTCGTGAAAGAGAAGAAGGGTTAATTACAAAGTTGCATAAATTGTTAGTTTATCAACCCTGTGGCGTTTGATAACCGAGTTACTCCTATATTCTTATTCTCACTTTTTTGTGAATACGAACCTGGATATTCATTTCGAAACCGTTTTCCGTCTCTGGTTGTATGTGCCTTTTTCTATGGTTTGTTACTCAGTTAATCACTCCATTATTAATGAATGTCTCCAAGTAAGATCCTGAGCTTTCGGTACATTCGATTACAATATTTTTTCTCATTTGGCACATAATGTTGTATCTCTTCTGTAGTTGTCCTGCTTCAGTATGTTGAATACATTATTGAGGAATTGAGGAAATACTAAATTAATGATGGTTGGATTAGTGCAAAGTTGAAAATATTCCGAAAAAATACGGAATATTTCCGGAGATATCTTTGAAAAACATCCATACTTTTGATAACCTGTTTTCACTGAATTCTATCGATTGTGATGGTACACCATAGAATAATCCAAAGTTATCAAAAAACAACAAAAAACCTTTCAAGTGCATATTTTATGACAATTAATGTATGAAGGAGAAGAGATTGATTGAAATCATCATATTATATTGTTAAGGGAGAGGGTGATGCATATCGGAAACCACTACTGCTCGAAGAATTCCATTCATAATCCTACTTCCTGATACTTCCCCTTCGGTTTGCTGTAAGAATGCAACACCTGTTTTACGACCTTCTTGAGGAGTAGTGCCAAGTACAATGACTCCTGTTAATACCATAAACAGGTCTAGCAGATAAGGCGACCCTCTTTTATACGCTAGAATTACGTCACCGTTTCATTCAAGAAGTTTCGCCCAAGACGCCTATTCTTTCGTCGGGATACGACACCTGGCAGATCAGTTCGAGCACTAGAATGCAAAATTTCAAGGTCAACGAGAGGAAATCATATTGATAGTAGTCATGGCATGATTTTTATCGGCAGTTTTCTAATATTTCTGGGGCGTTTGTGACTATCTTGTAATAATTATAGGAAATCACGTAGGCACTTGATGGATGATTCTAGCGGAATAAAATTGTCGAGAACCAAATCATCTCGACAACATTAGAACTATCCCATTAGTGGTTCCACTTATGTTGTGTTGGACTGATTTTCGAATCTATCTTCATTTGCTTTAGATGTAGGAACGCTGGAAGGTGCAGCATCATAAGAAATTCTAATGGAAAAATTCATGGAAATGATGTTGCCAATCGAAAAAACATATGAAAAAACACAGAGAGGACAAGAAGTGAGAGATTTCCAAGGATACCATTCATCTCAGGGCTAATTTCGGTAGTATGAGTTTCTGGCCGATTTGGAGCATTAACCCAGTAGTGTTCAAGAAAAAAAAAGATTGCGACCAATGACCAGGCTTCAATTCCACGAAAATTTAGGATGACTAGGATAACTAAGGATAACTATGCTTGAAGAAAGAAAAGATTTTTTCATCTGTTGACAACACGAAAGGGAAACCTATAATGTTCGAGGAACATCGTGTTCGCCAGCTGTGGAATTTTGGGAGAGAAGGAAGGTGTTGGAATTTTTCTTGAAAGTTTGGAGGTTGTAAGCATCAGAAAAGACTTCACTGGGCACGACTAGACCATGGTTCGCTGAAAGAGCTTCACGAAAATTAACATTCGAAGATTTCAAAACATGATTCAAGAGAACTTACGATTACAAAATGAACAGAAGATGAGTGGTGGGAAAAGATGAAAAGGAGGGTACAAAATATATAGAGAGACATGAAGTTACACTGTATCGAGGTCTATAGATTTTGTCGGGATCAAGAGAAAACTATTATCATATTCGACATCCGACTGAAAGCACAACCCCGTTTTCATACTAACAAAAGCAAGACTTACTGTTGCTTGAAGATATTTTTTCTAAATGATCTGGTCATCACTGGTGAAACGTTAGTTTGTGGCAGAAAAATATAAATAATATGAAAATGAAATATAAAAAATAAAAATATTATGAATATCATGTACCTCCATGCCAGTACTTGACATTAATTATTATTGACAAAGTAACAAATAATAACCACCTCAAAGGAAGTGATCAAATCGTTATTCTATATGAATTTCAAGTGACACTTGATTAGAACTAATTTCACAATCTCGTGAATTAAACCAATCAGCAATTACCAATCAGCAGCTCTAGCAAACAGCAAACAGATGGTTCGCCAAGAAAATCTCAAATTAAATCACGATCCAGACGAGTGAGTATATAGGTACATTTTGAAACTCCAAAGCATGAAACCGTAACCAATACATTTTTCACCCACGTCGAACAGTAAAAAACACCCCTAATCGAGTTGCGTTGCTGATGTTATATCCGCTAAAACTATTAAGCAGTTTCATTGGGGTCGTATGGAAGCCGCTCTTCTGTGTCTAATAAGACCACTTTTGAAAGTTTATTATTATGCTTCCGATGTCGACATCAGAGTGGAACAAAAAAATGATGCATATTAATTTCTATGCATACTAAACATTTCGATTGAACGTTTTCGTATGCACGAACCAAGGGCGGATCTGAAGAGGAATGGGGTTACAATAAATTCAGAAGAAAAATATGGACAATACAGTTTTCCGACTGTCGTGTTACAAGAATTCCTTCTTCCGTGTAGATGTCTTCCTAAGCGAATTACAATAATTTGACGCCCTCCGAAAGGAGGATTTAGCATCATTCATCCTTTGATATAATAATCGAAATCAAATCCCTCGCAATGGCCTCATGGCTTCATAGGTCTTTATCTTCCACTTCACATACATCGCATATATATCTCTCCTGAAATAGAAATATTGATTGAAACTACTCGTTGTTGCAAGTACTCAGTAGTAGAATGCTGGAACACACGGTCTAATAAACGTCTAATATAAGATCACGTACTCATATTATATAACAACTTTTTCATCGTTATAAAAATCATAACCATTGTTATCGCCAACTCTATTTGCTGCAGTATACGATGGTTTTTCATAATCGATATTATCGAGTGAGATATTTCTAAAAGCCTTTAGAGGTGATTGATACTCCTCGAAAAGAACCGTTACTGAGTAGCTCAATTGGACCTGTTGTAAGGTGAGTAGTTCATCTGTTAATTCTGTTAGACAAAGCAAATTGTGTTTTCTCTCTGTGTTAGATTGGCCTTCCCAGAAATATATTTTGATTGTCCAGTTTCCTGAGTCATTATTCTGAAGAATTATATCTGTACAACTCCATAATGCGATATATAGTATATCTCATGACATGTGGATTTTAATCAATGTACTTATAACACATATCTGCAAGGAGTTTCACCTATGACTCGGGTATGTTGTATAACTCACAACCTAGTGAACCGAAAGAGATATCAAATGCTATTCAATTTTGTGAATCAGTTGAGAGAGATTCATTGAATCAGTCCCTGCACTTGAGATAAAACGTTCAAATATGCACTGCGCAGTATAACATACTTGGTGGCCCAATGAAAATGAAACAAGGCCGATTTGACATAGTTATCATTCTCTTACCGACCTTTCCTTGTTTTTGGAATTCAATGCAGTAGTTCTTGAGAAAACACGTTTACGAAAATAATCGGCAAGTTCATTTTTCAGCTTTCAATGGGATTTTCTCTCCTCGTTTCTAAAAAATAGAGTAGAAGTTATTAAAAATTATTGCAATATATTTGTAGTAAGGACAGATTTAGGATCTGTCCCAAAATGTCACTGAGCTTGAAATTAAAAAAAGTCACTTTTCACTGAAAAGTCACTGAAAAGTGACTTTTCAGTGTCAAAATCGGAAACATTGAAAAAAGTTTACGAAGAGAAAAATATTTCAATTGTGTTGAGAACGGGAGCAGATTCGTTCCCGAAACGTCCACCAAGATAAGTAGAGGTTTTATTCTTATTGAATATATTTGTATTTCCAACTTTTTTCAAAAACAAGGTGTCACTGACCAATAGAGAATTTCTCTTTTAGGTATCTAAAGGTTTAATTTCAAGCGCAGTGACATTTTGGGACAGATCCTGAATCTGTCCTTACTACAAATATATTGCAATAATTTTTAATAACTTCTACTCTATTTTTTAGAAACGAGGAGAGAAAATCCCATTAAAAGCTGAAAAATGAATATACCACCTCCTCGAAGAACTTACAGATAGTATTTAATCGGCAAGTGATGGAAAATAACGCTTTTTTTTCCTTTAATCACTATTTCTCATTTTGCAGTTAGAGCAATGTTCATCTAAGAAGTGCCTCATATTTTCCTTTTAAATCCTGTCCTATCCAACTTTACATAAAGAATCATTTATTTCAATGTCAGTTCCTTGATCTCTCAGTAAAATGCATTCCTTGTTTCGTTTTCACTGTAGGTTTTCACTGTAGGTTTAGTTTTGGGCTAGAATAAGGATATGAATATAAGTTAGGCACAGCCAAACTTCGCCTGGTTCTCTTATATCTGATACCTCTTATAATCTTATAATCTATCGATATTTCTATTATTGTTATTTTTGGACTTGACACCCCTCCTGACTGTCACATAATCACGTGTACGTCACCAGATCTGATCGTCTGTGAATCCGTGATATGTGAGAAGATCTGAGAGATTCTGTAATTATTTTCGGACAGCCTGTATACACATCCTGACACACTCCTAGAATCGAACACCAACAAAAACTGGAAAAATCAATAGGACGTCATCGACGTGCATGTGTCGCCGCACGAGAAGAAAGGAAAAAATGGTCCCGGTGCATGAATGCGACGCATCGGGCCGGCCGACCTCGTGGCGGTGCAGCTGGCGGCGGCTTTGTTCCGATCCCGGGCGAAAGGTAAAGGGTGGAAGGGCGCGTGGCGGCGGTCGCCCTTTTCTCGTGCTCCTTCCGATCATTCGATTCATTCATTCATTGAGGTGCATCCACATATCTATATCTACATCACAGATAACAAAATATCTATACAGGGTGTCCCATAAACATACCGACAAACTTCAAGGGATGGTAGAGGACATCAAAATAAACATGCTCGGAAACTTTTCTTTTTCGAGATACCGGGTGTTAAATTTTTTTTAAAGAATCGATTTTTCATTAATATCGTGAGAACGATTTGGTCGAGTTCAATGAAATTTTTACAGATTATTGATACATTTATGAGGTATCTTTTGGAGCTATTAGAATTTGCCCAATGATTTCAGGGGCGTGTCCACGGGCTATGTCGGATAGTTTTTGCACAAAAAAAAATATCGCCCAGTAAATTTTTTGTAATTATGATATTTTTTTTGAATGAACAACTGAAAATGCAACTTTTTTGTCCCTTGAAATTTTTCCGTATCTACGTTTTGAAGAAAAAAAATAAAAACCATATCTCTTACATCTATGAAAAAAAAATTAAATGCTTCAAAATTATACCTTACATTTTACCAATGCGTTCATTGAAATATTGAAAAACTAATAAAACTTCCAATAACTTTTTTTTACTAATCATTAATTATTATTGATGACTTTCAATCATTTTTTGTTTTGTTTTTAATTGGAAAATATTCGTAATATTTAATATCTTGGAAAGAGTATCCAAAACATACCGACAAATAAAGGGTGCTGAAGCAATAAAATGTTTTAAATAAAATAAAAATAACTTAATTACCTCTCAGTTTAGTTGAACACCAGTGACTTCTGTTTACATTTTTTGATTTAACTACGTTTGATGTTGGGAACAAACATTGTTTTTACAATAAAATTCCACAGATCCCATTTTTTTTATTTTTAAAAAAAAAATTAAAGACCCTGTATCTTGGAAACGAAGAGTTTCCGGACTTATGTTTATCGAGCAAAAATGTTTATTTTGATGTCCTCTACCATCCCTTAGAGTTTGTCGGTATGTTTATGGGATACCCTGTATAGGCCTAGAAATTGACGAGAAACTCTCCTTCAACTTTCACGTTGACGCTGTTTGTGAGAGGCTTGACAGAATTTATTTTGCGTTCGGCACTTTAAAATCAGATCTCCACAGAAACTAGAGTTCTTATCACCCAAAAAAAGATGCATGACTCCTGTTCAACTTGGGCTATAGAGAGTCATGCAGGAATACGTTCGTTGAGGATGGAATTCTAACAGTCACATCCATTCATCTCTACAAACTATCAACATATATTCATCACAATATGAAAAAGCTAGAAAAAAACAACGAGTACCACCCATACAACACTCGAAACAAAAATGATTTCCACCTACAACAGTGCCTATTTATGCTGGTGGCTACCTTTTCATTCAAAATCGATCTCAACCCACAAAACTTTGTAATCTAGCATAAAAAAATGTTCACTCCACCATGTTTTCTACTCGCTTGAAGAGTATACATACAGGCTGATTCACGGTGGATTCACGTTTCTGGTGAACCAGTCAACGGATCACATTGAAAATTTGATGAAGAACAAACTCGGACATTCTCTACCCAACTAAAATATTTTCGACAATGCGGTGTTGCCACTTTCATCAGAAAGTAGTAGCAATTTTGATGTTTCAAATGGAACACCCTGTATGTACGTATGAGTAAGTCTTCTCGATATTTCCCTATACGTATCTGTTACCGTTTTCGAAATGAAAATTAATTTCAATTTTCTTCTTCGGAAATCGTGATCTCTAAGAATGCTGATATATCTCAGTAGAGAAACACAATAATATCGAAATTTGGTTCGGAGTAAGGTGATACTTGACGGCTTTCCACATCACAGCCAAATCTTTGTTACTTCAATACAGGGTGGTAAAAAATACAGTTAAGAATTTCGTTCGTTTGAGAAAGTGACTGAAAGTTAATTATCCCAAATGGAACATCCTGTATATTCTAGAAAATTCAGAAAGCTGCTCATCTATGTATATCACACTTTTACTTAACTTTGAATAGTTAAGTAAAAGTGTCTCGGACTTATGGGCATTTATTTATGAAAATGTTCCCTGAACATTCGTTATTTGATAAACAGGCCATAATTACTACATTAGCGTTGTGACATTCAATATCGACATTTTAGTCACTCCAGAAGTAAAGTTTCCTGAGGAAGTGTTCAGCACACTTCCTAATCCCATAAACGTTTGTATTTGTTCAGATCTGCCACTGGTTTAGTAGCACTTTATGTTTCAGCAATATTTTTAACAAACATTGAATTATAATTTCTTGCATAATACTAATCAGGAGTAGAATGTCTTGGGTGATGAACTATAAACATGTGAACAATACTCTATGACATATTCAATTTTCGCTTGTGTATCGGTTTTAAATATCATTATAGTTTCATTCGGAGGGAGTTCTATTATGGGAGAGTTTAGAACCTAGAACAATGAAAATAGAGGAAAAATCTCGATGCTTAGGTGGCTGTAACCACTGACTATGTATTTGTTATACATATAGTCGATGATGTATTTCACATCTGATTATTATTCCGATCATGAACAACTTTTTCAAAAAATCTTTTTTGATGTTATAGAAAATAAGTTTGGTTCTACCCCTGATCAAAATTCCTGGTTTTTCCTCCTCTGTATACCTATCGTTTGAAAATTCAGAATTTAGACACTCAATTTGTAATTGTTTTTTTTTACTATTGTACACCACCCAACAGAAATCCATATACAGGGTGGGAAAATTATAGGTACAAACATATTCTAAGAGTAATCGAATGGATATAAATTAAAATCGTGAAGATATGAAACATATTGCATATTGAATAATATTAAAAACTGATCTTTCTCAATGAAGCAATGCTGCAAGAGAATATGTCGCATCTTTCATTGATATTATCGTAATTGTTGCAAATTCTGTATTCCTATCAATTCCTAGCAAAAATACATTTTTTTTCTGTCGAATGGATAAAAAAATGTTTCCCATGTGGTGCAAACTTCTTGAAGCTGATTTCATAATTCGATGAACTGGGTATTTACAATGTGATAATGATGACCTCGTCTTCCTATAGAGTGCACTCATGATTCATTCATCTTTTATTGACTCAGCTACCGGCTCTTCTTGGCCCATTCAATTAGTTATTCGATGTGTTCGTCCATTTGGAAAGCTATAAGCCGTAATTCCCCACAATGTTGACGTTCATCCTACTAATACACATCAAAATGATAGATTATATGTTTTAGCTTTCGAATTCAAACTCATCCTATTATCGGTAAGGGAATACAAGAAGGGATGAAAAGTATTTTCCAGGCTATGATTTCTCTGAAGACAATGTGAATGAGTTCACATGGAAATTATCGTTTTGAGAATGAATTCTAGTTTTCGATAATCTGATATTGTGTAATAATATTAGGCGATTCAAAATATTATGAATCCGAAGTGCTACAAACTGCTACACTCAAAATATCTGATGACTCATTACATCAATATTCTGTTACTATTGCTCTCAAATTTTGATAAGTTGTCATGACAATAATACATTGTCTTCGCATACTGTTAGAGAATAGGTATCATTACGCGTGCTCGTCATTCAGAGTAATATGATTATATTCAATCACATAAAAAAATGCTGTCCGAAAAATTCAGCCAATCAGAAATATAATTTACTCACCTAAAAATAGTTCAATGGCCTGACTTTCACTATCATCAGTAGATATAAACAATATTCACTTTATTGAAGAATAATATTTCATGCAATTCTTCCGTCCCGTATATAAGTTTTCATCTTCTTCAAAATCATCACTCACATACAAAATTGATTCAATTTGTCTGAATAATCCTTCATCCAAATAGCTACAACAAACAAAATAATTTGTCAGTTAAAGAGGTTAATTTATTAATTGAAGGTGTCGACAAGAAGATGAAGTTCCGTTCTATAGTACGAACGCTTGCAATTACAAACCTATTGAGTGGAGTTAATTGATAAATCTGATTAGTGTATTAGAGATATCTGGATGCGAATTTGTAATCGAATTGAGTTGGATTCAAGAGACACGCAATCGTCTATATGAGGAATATTTATGAATGCGAATGAATATGGCATGAATTCAAACAGAAGAAATGGCGTTATATTAGAGGAAATGCTCCGAACATTGAAACCCATTTTGATTTTTCCTATCGAAATTTCTCTGTGTAGTTTACTACTGTAGCCATCAAACCTGCAAAGTTCATAACTAGGAGAAAAAATACGTTTGTACTTATCTATTTAACCATAAACTACGTGTATAATCATCAATCTTCGTCATTCGAACATTAGTAGGTTATTTATCAACTGTATCAATAGCTTCCCTATTTTCAATTCAAATTCTTCTGATCACTTTCTTTTCTGAGTGAAACATAAAATCAAATTTTCCAATATTTTTTTAAATATATCATAAATTCAAGTCATCAATGATTTATTTATTGTGGATCACCTGATAAATTACCCCCAACTTGAACACACCCTTCAGGAGTTGCACTGTTTCCTATATTATTTCGTATAATTTGATGTTATTGGAGTAGGTATTCAATTGCATTTTTTGAAGTGAGTCATTTTTCTAAATTGAGAACTTCACCTATTATTCTTCTTTGCAGTGAATTCTATTTGGCAGTAAAATGCTTTCTCTGCTTTAGGTATTTTTATATGTCTGTGATAGGTTTTACATTTTTTCTCCACAAAACATCTGCCTCTCTCGAACTTCCTTTGTTCAAACTGTTAGCAAACCAATTATCTGCATATACGCGGGACAATGCACCCTTTATCGTGTCGTATGATTAAGCATTTTTTTGTCATTACCCGCATCATTTCACGAATATGGTTTCGATAACAGTCGAATTTTTACACATGCCCATCCAGGGGACTCTTCAACTATGAATAGGATTGCAAATTGTTATAGTAAATTTTATTATCGTACAGATTGTGCATCTCCAAATATGATGGGCATAGTCCATGGGTAATAGACCTCAGCAATATGCTGAATGATGAAATATTGATTATATAGGTTGGAAAATATCCATATATACATAATGAAAATGAATAGATTTGAGGAGTAGAAATATACCTGGAAGAAGGTTACATCCCATAACTGAATAAGTTCTCTAATTTCGACTCTGGTTAAACCGGGAATCACACAATCTACTTCAAAGTTTCAGTTGGAACGCGATAAACATAAAAATTCTTATATTTTCGAACATAGACTAGCAAAAAACTGAAAAGAAAATAGTATCACGTGAGCAGACGTTAAATTATTTGTCTTTCCGAATGCGCCACTTTTCAAGAACCTATTCGGAAGGTTATTACAAGAAGTAGAAAGTAGCACTTGATACATGGTCTATAAAAAGTCTTCAACCTGATATTTTTTCGAGTAAGTACTATAATGTGTGCATGAAACATTATAATTATTTTCTTCAACTTCTTTTATGGCTCTCATAATGAAGTAGTAAAGAGGGGGGTCAAAATATATTGAATAACTCTGTATCAGAATATCTGTTTCAACGCACTTTGAATGATCACAGCATTTTTGAATGTTTTGGTATTGTCATAAAATAAAGTCCAATTTGTTGAAATATTGGTACAATAATAGGATGTTATAAATAATTTTTATTTTAGAATTCAGAATCTTAATTTTTTGAAAGAAAGCAAGAAAATAACTGATGATCAACACATTGATAGTCAAATTGTTCTTCAAACAAAATCATGTCGATGGAAATAAATTCAAGCCCATGGACTAACCCTCTCGACGCTCGGATAACAATACGTCATTTTCTTATCGATCAAAGACCCCTATTTCTATTATTCAAAGGCAGGTCCTTAAGCCGAAACGATTCGCGTCGTCTTTATCCTTTGAATCGCAACAGAACAGGTGTTTTTCAGGAGTATCGTTTCCAGACGCCCAGAGAGAATAGCCCGCACCTCGTTATGAGCTCGAACTCGTGCTTGAATGACCTCATGCGGAGAAATTCTGCGTCTGATGGTTGTCTTTGTCTATCAGCTGTGAAATGAGATGATTTGTGGTTAGGTCTCGATGGAGTTCGAAGTGATACCAGCATAAGTAACAGTCACATAATCCTTCTCGAGCTCGAGAGTACCAGGAGAACTGTTTGAATATTCGATTTGTGAGGCTCACCTACGAGAGCGCTGAAGTGCATTGAAGAAAGATATTCTCAAACCTTCCAGTTATGTTGAATATTGTTTGCAAGTATGTCAGAATTCCGCTAGATAAAAGTCAGAATTCTGACATATATTATCGAATTCTTAAATAGGATAATATTTTTAATTTTTTCAATTCGATGTGTATTCATGAAAACCACTGGGACTTTTTTATTTTGAACGTAACCCCCCTTCCTAGCTTTCTCATCATCTGAGAAACTTTTCAAAAAAACCTGTACCATGTGCTCAAAATACTCTGTAGGTTAATCGAGGAGGTGATATATTCAGTATTACAGATTTTTGGGATTTTCTCTACTCATTTCTAAAGAATATTTCGAGATTATATTTGTAGCAAGGACAGATTTCATGATCTGCCCCAAAGTGTCATTGCGATTGAAATTCAATATTCAGATAGGTACCTGAAAGAAAAATTCTCTATTTGTTTTTCCATTTTTTTGGGAGACAAATATATTCTATATAATATATAAAATATATATAATATAACAAATATCAAATGACTACTCATTATTACTGAGATTAATCAATGCTGCAAGAAACAATGCAATGAAGATTATCAAGTGTTTTCTAGGTTGAGATCGTCTTGTAAAATTCTATCAAGAACATGTTATGATCATTATATTCATGACGTGAACACCAAACTAAATTCAAATCCTAAATATTTTTGGACATTTATAAAAAGTAAGAAATCACTGAATACTTTGCCATCTACCATGTACTATGAAAACTCTATTGCAGGGAACAATGAACAAATAGCAGAATTTTTTGCAAATTTTTTCTCCACAGTTTACAATACTTCATTAACGGAGCCTAATGACTTTATTCATGTTAACAATAATTATATTCATAATCCCACCTTATCGGTTGCAATGATATTTGAAAAGCTCTCAAAAATTCCTTCCAAACTCTCTACGGGTCCCGATGGAATTCCGAACATGTTTCTAAAAAATTGTGTTTACTCCCTAACTCATCCATTGTACCTTATTTTTAAGTGTTCATTAGTTCAAGCAGTTTTCCCAGATGTTTGGAAACACAGTTTCATTATTCCAGTTCATAAATCAGGTGATAATGATAATATTAAAAACTATCGTAGTATATGTAACCAGTCATCTATTCCAAAATTACTTGATAGTTTAATTTCGGAACAACTGAACTTCTTATGCAAAGAGAGATTGATTAATAATCAGCACGGCTTTTCTCGAAACAAATCCACTATTTCCAACCTTCTCATATATGAACAGAAAATATTGAAAGTCTTGGAGAGTAAATGTCAAATGGATTCCATTTATACTGACTTTTCCAAGGCTTTTGATAGGGTAGATCACCATACATTACTGAAAAAGATTGGACATTTTGGTTTTCCGGAGCACCTAGTGAATTGGTTCCGAAGTTTTTTGACAGGTCGAACACAGCAGGTCGCAATTGGGGGGTACAAATCAAGAGATATTTCAGTACCATCTGGAGTACCTCAGGGATCTCACTGCTCACCACTTTTATTCAATATCTTTGTCAATGACATTGGAAGTTGTTTCGAAAATTGTGATTTCCTTATGTTTGCTGATGACCTGAAGTTGTTTAGACCTATCAAATCTGTGAATGACCAGAATCTTCTTCAGGCTGATTTAGATAAATTGTGTGAATGGTGCGTCACCAACAATCTGTACCTAAATGTGAATAAATGCTATTTCATTTCTTTTTCAAAAGTTGGGAGAAAAGTTGATACCGCATATAATATAAATAACCAACATTTGGGATATACATCATCTATAAAAGATTTGGGAGTTATTTTTGATGAGCAGCTTAGATTCGTTGATCATGTAAATAAAGTGAGTGTGAAGTCATCTAAAGTACTGGGGATGATTTCACGCAATTGGACAGGATTATCAATAGAAGCGTTAAAAAGGGTATTTTTAGCCTTAGTAGTGTCTCAGTTAGAATATGCATCGATTGTTTGGTCTCCCTTGTATGAGGTTCATTGTACGACTTTAGAAAGAGTGCAAAATAAATTCTTGAGATTTTGTGCATTCAGGTTGGGTGTTCAGATACGTGACCATGATTATTCAGATATTTTGCATGAACTCAATCTGAAATCACTGAAAACACGAAGAACTCACGCCGATCTCTATTATATTTTTGAGTTACTCAATGGACTCATTTCTTGTCCAGAACTACTTGAGACAATCAACTTCAACGTTCCAAACAGACATCTTAGGCGTAGCTATTTATTTCACGTACCATTTCATTCTTTAAATTATGGCAAGCATACAACATTAGAAAGGACTTTGAAATTATTGAATGACAAGGATATAAATATTTGGATTGTCTTACAATATGTTCCGGAAATCTTTGAATAATTTATGAAAGTGAGAAAGTTGTTAGTCATTGAAATTTTATATTGTATAATCGTTTTTTAGTAGATATGTTTGTTGTCACTTGTTACGACTAATTTATAATAGAACCATGAAGTTTTGATTAGGTTAATGTTATAACTTATATGTATTTATTTGTCGATATATATTATTTGTACTTTAATGGGGTTTATCCCGTGAATAAATGAATAAATAAATAAAAAAACTCGATTTCAATTATGACGGTAGTTCTGTTAGAAGCTTGGTGCCAAAATCAATAAAATGCTTTGTAGATATCCATTGCTGCTATGGAAAATAAAAAGTCAATCTTAAGATAAGATATCCACAACTGACATTATCATTACCATGTGAAGGTGGAATGAGCATTCAGGTGATATGATTTTTTTTCTGGGGAAAAAGATCGGTATGTGAGGTTTTCATTGTATGAAGATGAAGTGCCCATCTCATTGTAATGAAAATGTCGAGAAAATTCGCAGAATTGCCTCTCATCATTCATGACCAGTTTAGTTTCCGGAAGTTATAATAACGCCTCATTTGCTCAAGAGATATTCCTTGAAATTCATAATTCCGTCTAATTGCATACACACTTGAAAACATTATAAAGAATTTAATCATTTTCACAGTTAATTTCACCTCGAAACACTCGAGAGAACTTTTCTAGGCATAATTATATGCCGGGCAGCAGTTTATTAAATCCGTGGAAGTGTTTTCTTAATTCATATTGAAATATTTCTCGATAACATTAATTTTTTCCGGGAATCTCAGAGCAGTTGAGAAAGAAACTGTATATTGAAGAAACGACAATGAAAATATATTCCGTGAGTTAGATGGCAGATAGAATGTACCCACAGTGGACAAACTAGAATTTCAATTCGTGATTTTCTTTCATGACACCTAACTACTGTATCAAATCAAAAGAGTTGTATTATATACAAGTTTTTGAAATTCTCTTTTGGCGCTCGTGCTCTCCTCGCTTCGTTCATCGTACTCCAAGACAACGAGTATAATTTTGCGTACATTTTCATTAGACTCATATGACTCAGCGCTGGATGATATCACAGGAATATTGGTAATGCTCGACAATACTGATGAAATGATTGAAAATTCAAAGTACAACGTTCACTACTTTTCTGAAATTTTTGAAATTCTGGAAATGATTATTCATAGTAAATGATAAGATCCAACGTGTAGGAACTGATTTCTTTCTTCTACGTTTCGTATTTGTGAAACCATCATCAACTTCTTCGGGTTATTATTCGGAGCCTGTGGTTAAATACTCAAATACAAAATAGTTAAATACCCACAAACCAACCAAGTTACCATCTTCAGTAGATTATCGACTCCTTAGTATCTTTCAAGATATTCTCTAGAAGTTACCATCGTAAATGATTGTCTGTATTGATGTCAGTTTATGTATACATAAAATTATATCATATGGACCAATGAACCGTTGCAATTTAGCGAACCGTAACAGTTCAATGATGGTCGAGTCAGCAAATCGAGCAATCCAGAGTATGGAATAGGACCAAGGTCTTGGTTAATTATTCGGTTTTTATTACGATCAATGAAAATTCTTTCCGAACTATTCAGTTCTCGATTGTTCGTTACATGTTTGAGAGGTTTCAAATTATCTGAGGATATTAGATGACTAGTCTCAAGAATATGTTGGTTAACGCTTCATCTGTTGAACCGAATATCTGGAATGAGCAATATGTTCTTCAAATCTAGTTCCTACGTTTGTCCAATATATTTCATTATACTGTCATTGCAATGTATTCCATATATTCCTGATTTTTCAGTAACATTGGCTTTGTCTTTAGGGTTATCAAATGAACTATGAGTCGTATTGTTTGTTGTAAAAGCTACATTCAGCTCTTGCGTTTTGAAAATACCATTCAAATTCAAATTTCTCACCATATTTTCTACAACATCAGTCATACCTTTAACCATCGTGATCGCAACCTTTTCAATACCTATCTGCGAATGAACAAAATGATAACATTGTGTGAACTAAAGTTCAGAGCGGAATATTTATGTTGGATACAATGTTGGTAATCACTCGGTATGAATCTTTGTTTACAAGTTTCTTAAAGCTTATAGGAATTTGTTATGGAAAGAAGATATCTGTGCCCCGGGTTAGATATGCATTAAAATATCGTATATCTGAAATATCAACATTCGTAGAGTTTTGATCAACACATCATCGGCTCGATGTATCAGTTTTATTTGAAATCAATATTTTAATGGTGCCAGAGGCATTTTCGATACACTCATATCTGCGTTCATGAAGGTATATTATTACGATAATTCTATTGCTTAGGTTCGCTGATTAAAACTCCTTATCCATAACAAAGCAACTTCCTATATTCAACTCTTTTTCTACGCAGTCACTCATAGCTCGATAGAATGATTATCACCCATCCGCTGTCTCCTGTCATTGTATAAATACCATCGATCGTATTCTTATATGATTATTCCAGTCGTCGGATATATTATTCGTTCACAAATTGACCTATTTTTTATCTTTTGACAACATGAGATGAATAAGTACCTATTATATTCGGTGGAATGTTGGGTTTTGAGGTCGTGAACGTCAGGAAATACTCCACTAGGGCAGATAATTCCACAATTTTGCCGCTATATTGACGAACTCGATCCTGATAATGTATAGAGATGACCAGCCTGAGTTCTTCTAGTTTTTCTACATGGGATCGATCGTGGTGGCATAACAGTCGCGAGATTTCCGTTGAACACCGACCATGGAAATATCTATGAGAAATGGATAGATCGCACAATTTTCTATGATGTTCTGGAGAGGTCAATGAATTCGTGAGAGTAGGTATCAAGAAAATCTCAATAGAATCTATAATAGCTTCAGAATATGTTTGGGAGCTGAACTCCAAACATGTGGGCAGTACTCCAAGGCAGGTAGAATTTGTGCTCTGTAGATCATGAGGAGCTGCTAAGATATGAAGTACCTCTTTGAACACAACAGAAAGCGAAGCAAATCTCACAATGGACCTGACACCATGGTCAAAACGAACTTGGTGCCAAGAAAAGTTGATTGCTTATATTTTGCATTTAGAACAATGATAATTACCTCTTATCCTCCATACAAGCTGTATTTTTTATTTCGACCACTATTGGAATCTCGAAAATGAAAAACGATACGAGGTTCCTTAAATGGGAAAGAAGTTGCGTATTTCAGGACTCGATAAGATGATATTTCCAAATTGAAAGTATCACTAACCATTTCAGAAAAATACGAGGAAAATGAAAATTACCGCTATAGCTAACGCCTTCATTTCAAAAAAGATTTGCATATAGAACATAACGGATCTGTTTCAAATTCTCTTCAATTTGCAATGATTCAATTCTAAATACGACGTTTCATTCTTCAAGGGCCACGCCACCCACATTTTTTTTCTCAAATATGGACCTGTATTTTATTCTACCAATTCTCAATGTCGTCTTCATTCTAAATTCGACCATGTATCACAATCTGTATTGATTCATGAACATTTCAACGTTCGACAATTCGAAAAAAAAAATAGACTCCTGTAGCCCAGTGTTTTTTCTTCACAATAAATGTTAACCATTCGATTTCAATCGACACAGGTTTTGTTGACCTAGTAGTTATACAAAACTCTCTGTTGTAAGGAATGAAAACTTCGAAACTAAGACTGTCGAGTGTTTTCTACTGAAGTTAATGATAACCAAGAATGATATCCAAAGAGGCATTTTCTCTGTCAAAGTATTCGAAATCCGTTTCTAGAAAAATCTGAGCTTTTCGGCTGTTCGGCCAACTTCTGAAACACTTACCTACTATGTGACACTTGAAGAGAAGTGGAACTCGAAGAAGTTTGAAAAAAAAGTTCGAAGTCAAACATCCCGGGCCAATAATGAGTTGGGTTCTCTCAAAATATATTGCCAATCGTATAATAATCCAGTACTGAACTAATTGACCATTACCAAAGACTTCAGAACCAAGATATCTGTAATAGGTATTTGTTTTTATCAACCTCGTAACATTCTAGCAAACCTTCCTATACTCTTCAACAGAGGTATCTCATCAGGGAATTCAGGTTAATCAATTTGCTGATTTATAGGAATTCCCCAACCAGAATTATTATAACTACAGGTGTGACGGTTTGTATAGGGGAGTTGTAGATGATTCAGCCCCACAGGAATATTTTACAGGAGAATCACCAGTGCGTAACAATGTTCGTGAATTAATAAGTGGAAAAACGCTACACCCCTGTCTCTATATTCGTATTATACCTTAGTTCATCAGGTAGATAAATACCTAATTATTTCATGAAGATTAACCTGATCATTTAATGGAGTTCATTCACAGTTGATTATTCATTGATTATTAGGAAAAGAGTGTCGATCATGTTATGACCTAAATGTTATGAAGTATTCGAGAGAAATAGGATACAGATGTTGGCTATGTGATTATCAAGTGAGTGGGTATCTATGAAGGGGAATATACTTCGGGAAACTGCATCGATCGATATAATATGTAGAACTATAAGAAGAAAATGTGAAGGCAATAACTTTATTATTATTTGCTCGACGTAAAAGAGAATTTCACCTGAAATTTTCGAAATTTCTGATTGAAATACTTTTTTTTTTGGAAGAAGGATAAATTGAGAAATATATATTGCTCAAATATAATGAAAACTAATGAGTACAAGCAATTCAGAAAAATATTGAGCCCACGATTCTTTACCAGGTATATATTTGCGGAAAAGCAGGTCATTACATATTTACCGTAGTATACTTATATACTCAGTATATACTTCCTGGAAGTTACTAAAAGCATATTGGTGAAAAAATATCTATTTTATACACATGAATAGTTAAATACGGTCTGTAAGTTTTTCGAGAAGATAGTACATTCATTTTCCAGCTTTTTGTGGGATTGTTTCTAAAAAATAGAGTAGATGTTATTGAAATTTATTTCAATATATTTGTAGTAAGGACAGATTTTGTGATCTGCCCCAAAATGTCACTGCGCTTGAAATTAAACCTTTAGATACCTGAAAGAGAAATTCTCTATTTGTCAGTGATACCTTGTTTCTGAAAATTTGGAAAAACAAATATATTTAATAAGGATAAAACCTCTACTTATCTTGGTGGACGTTTCGAGAACGAATCTGCTTCCGTTCTCAACACAATTGAAATATTTTTCTGTTCGCAAAATTTTTCAAGATGTTGTCGGTTTTGACACTGAAAAGTGACAATTTGGTAGACGGAGGAATTCTGGTTACAAGGCGTATTCATCAATTGATATATACGAAGTGAAGCAGTTCTCTGAATGGACCTCACATGATCGTCCCATAAGAGAGCGCTGTTGGTGGGGATACCATCATGGATACATCATGGATATTGACGACGATATTCTATTTCATCATATTCAGAAATTGGCGCTATCGGACACGATAACTATGACAAGAGATTATTGTTTCTCCGAAGAACGTCAGAAATTACGAGAAAAACAGATTCGAAATATTATAGATTCCAGTAAAAACATCATCTCCTTCAAGATGCATCTTTTTCTTCAATCACAGAACCTGATAATAGTTTTATCATGACCGACAATGATGACAGCAGCAGTGTATGCGAAGATTAGTTGTGTTTGGATTCAGTTGAGTGAAATGAAATGAAACTTCTAGGCAAGAATTCGGTTTTTTTTTTATCTGTGGACAAAACGAATGGGAAACCTATAATGTTCGAGGAACATCGTGTTAGCCAGCGGTAGAAATTTTGGGTGAGTAGGAAGGTGTCGGAATTTTTCTTGAAAGTTTGAAGGTTGTAATCATTAGGAAAGACTTCACTAGGCAAAGAATTCCATAACTTTGCCGTTCTATTGATGAATGATGCTTGGTATAGCGATGTTCGACAGGTCTCGAGTCTGACAGAGTAGAGGTGACCAGCTTGAGTTCGTCTGGTCTGTCTACTAGGAATCGCGCGTGGTGGCATAAGAGATGATATTTCCGTTGAGCACCGACCGTGAAAGTACCTATAAAAAAGGCATAGATCGCCGACCTTTCTACGATGATATAGAGAGGTCAATGACTTGGTGAGTGTTGTATCATCGACTAGGCGAATAGCTCTCTTCTGAATTGAATCTAAGAGCTTGAGCGTATGTTTGGGGGCTGAGCTCCAAACATGTGAACAGTACTCCAGGAGAGGTCGAATTTCTGCTTTGTAGATCATAAGCAGTTGCTGGGATGTGAAGTATCTCTTCGCACGGAAAAGTAAACCGAGTTTTTGTGGAGAAGTTTTCGCAATGGACCTCACATGATCGTCCCATATGAGAGAGCACTGTTGGTGGTGACACCCAGCATGGATATTGACGACCTCATAGGAACAGTGGTACCCGACATCATCAAATGGGGCATTGTGTGATCAGCCTTCTTGGTTTATTAAACCTGGTGAGAAATTAACTCTTGGGACTATGAAGGTTCTTCCCATCGGCGCTGCAATTGCTGATAAATCATTTCGATTCACTCCAGGCTACAACGAAACACCTAGACATATCTCTTTAGTTATCAAACATAATATTCAGCGTGGAGCGGGGTCACCTGGCCAGCTGGTTCGGATCCCCGTGACGTCACGACGACGCCAGATGTGCCGCCGACACGGCTGGCCTCCCAAATGAAATTGTGAGGGTGGCCCCCCCGTTCGGGTTGGTGTGGTGGTAGCCGGTGGCTATATAACGCCACGCGAATTTGTTTACACGGCCCGGTGATTGCAATGATTTGCACATTGTTGATTCCATCGTGTTGTTGTGGAATGCTGAAATTTGTTAATGACTCAGCAAGAATTCGCAGTCGAAATGAAAATTTGTGAAAATAGTTTATTGCACAAGTTGATATTTACGAGTACGGAAATGTAACTTACATTCATTTTGTTTCCTATAATAAATATATTACTATCACAGTCTACATCAGTATCCACTCCAACTGTAACTGTATGAGAAAATCATATTTCTTTCAGAGATATTCATAGAAGATTTCCATGGAAGGCTGCAGATTTCCTCAAAGACTATTTCCCCGTTTTTCCATCCGTTGCCGAAAGCACGACGGATATATGCGAAATGAAAATTTCAGAGCTATTGGAACGCAGTCACGTCGCCGTTTAGCCACCACGAAAATCCTCAGGTAAATGCAGCCTACGATATGCATATTTGATACGATTTTAATGCGTCTAGAGTCGTAAGCCTCTTATGGGGCATATTACTGCTGCACTCATTCTATGAATAAATAATATGAAATATCTATCAGGTCCCAAAGCCGATCAGATCGCTTCTTTGATGTGTGTGTGTGTATGTGCGCACGCACGTACATGTATTTTGGTACAGATATTTTTTTTTCGGGCAGGCTTCTGTTAGGATTTTCGACTAATATCATCGAATCTATTAGATTTATTACAATGCAAGCAGGATGGAGATCACTTGATAATTGAGATGAAATTTATCAACAGCATTATGAAATAAAAAAACAAAATATGAAATAATGAATAATGTACTAAATGAATCTTCTTTTTCAATATATACTTTTTCACATGCAGACTACAATGCACTTGCAGTTTTATTTTTGAAATCCATGAATCAAGTACAGGTCACTTGACATACAAATAGAAGTTTCTTAATTTCTTTAGAAATAACGTTATGATGTATTATTTCAAACCTTGTTTCGAATGATTGAAACGACGTATAGCATCCTGATCCACATATATTATTATTATTGAAGTTGTTCTTCAACAATCCGTCGAGGAAATCATTCAATGTTTAAACGGGCTGTAAGTTGAACCAAACCAAACATGGGAGTGCAAATTCTGTCCGTAAGTTCTTCGAGGAGGTGGTACATTCATTTTTCAGCTTTTCGTGGGATTTTCTCTCCTCGTTCCTAAAAAATAGAGCTGAAAACCGAAAACATATTGAAAAATTTTACGAAGAGAAAAATATTTTAATTGTGTTGAGAACGGGAGCAGATTCGTTCCCGAAACGTCCACAAAGATAAGTGGAGGTTTTATTCTTATTAAATATATTTGTAGCTCCAAATTTTTCAAAAACAAGGTGTCACTGACCAATAGAGAATTTCTCTTTTAGGTATCTAAAGGTTTAATTTCAAGCGCAGTGACATTTTGGGGCAGATCCCAAATCTGTCCTTACTACAAATATATCGAAAAAATTTTCAATAACTTCTACTCTATTTTTTAGAAGCGAGGAGAGAAAATCCCACGAAAAGCTGGAAAATGAATGGGAGTGCAATTTGAAAAACAGAAGTTAGGGGTGTTATCTCGGGGGTTGTTTGCCAGAGGGTGGATTTTGCTATGCTGCATGAACGAGCTCATGGTCTCCTACGACACGTATTTTTTTTCAATTTCCTTTTCTGCTCATAACTGAAATATCTGCTGGCCTTAAAGCTCTGAGACATTCGGTATAGATATCTCTGTAAATTTGTCAGCTGTTTTAATATCGAAATGATTATGAAATTCCAGTTCGCTAGTGCGTGCAGTTCAGCACTTCTAATGACTCAAAGCCAGCGTTAATTGGCAAAGCATTTAGCACACCATACACAGGCATTGCTCGAATTGTAGCAGGAATATTTTTCACTTTATTACATCGGGATGAGCACGTTCGAAGTTCAGCAAGTATTCGACCCTATGGAAGTTTCGAGGAAGACATTAGATGACATTAGCGAAGACTGCGACAAGCGAGAGTACCGGTATTCATGTCATACCATCCTTGTTCACATCGCAGGCAAGATAAACACTTTTTATCAGTTCTGTGTCTATGTGGTGTATCAATAAGAATGATTAATGAAACTAATGAATCATCTTGATTCATTCAACGAAAAAAATACGGCGTCTCTGATACTGCTTCACAAATTGATAAAGTGACAATACAAGTTTCATTTCATTAGTATTTCTCTCCACCTATCTCTCCCCATCTCTTTGTTGTTCGGATCTGCTCAAATTGTCAAAATCACAGAGAATTACTTCCTAGAAGGAACAACTTGTGGAGCGAACCTTTTTACACATCGAAATTGAATCATTCCAGTCTATTGTGGAAGCGTAAATCCAGAAATTGGATGTGAATTGAATTTTTCCATATAGAGACGCGAAAAGTGAGGAAGCTTCTTACTGAGCGAAATCCTATCCATGGGGGACCTTCGCATGTGGCAGTTCGAAGTGGAAATACTCATAACCTTTTTTCGCCCCAACTTGCGATGGAATTAGTTTAACTCATGAAGGAAACCTCCTTTGAGTTTTCAGCGGCTTGGCAGATCACCCTCTTGTCACTTTTCGTACTTTTTGTAAACGAAAATTATATACTGGGTCACCTGGAAACCATTAATCTCTCTATATCTCAGTTTTTATGCTGAATGGGTATTTCAAATTCAGTAGGTCGATTTGATATCATGAATATATAATTTGAAAAGTATAAGACTGAAAATGTCACTCTCGGTAGAAGTACACCAAATATTTCAGTTACGATTCAGCATTGAAATTCCTTTTCAACAATGTATCCGAATATAACAATGACATGGGTTCCGATCCGATATGTCAACTGGAACTGTCTGTACTGGGTTCTTTAACTATGTTCATAGTAAATTAGATAAAAAGAGATAAAGGCGTGACAAGAGATGTGGGTGCCCCCTTTTTTAATTTGTCAAAAGCATTCGACTCTAATGATATTTCTTTTATCCAAAATAAACTATATGCACTTTGTTTCAGCGGTGTATTTCCGAAATGGCTCTCATCATATCTTAACTCACCTCAAATATGTGTGAAAATTTAAGATATCGACCGTGGTGTGCCGCAAAGATCAATTCTAGACCCTTCAATATTTCTTCTTTACATCAATGATGTACCTCAACAAGTTTTTGAAAATCATACGATTCTCTATGCGGATGATACAACCTTAGCAGCTGGCATCACATAATATTTGCCATGTCAGGGTTTAACTACCTCACTAACTAATACTAACTTCATTGACAACCGATCTATTATGAGGTCTACAATTTTCCCATTTCCTTGTTCAACCTTGTAACATTCCCAGTTGTTTCTCGACTACTTCGCCCCTTGTTGGTTACTCCCTATCGGCCGCGTCGGTTTTTACCTGGCGTCCGTCTGCTGGCGTCGCTGTGACTCATTAAAAGGACCCCTACGTCGAGACGCCGAGCCGAATCACCTGCACCGATCTAAAAGGAAATTCTCACGAATAGGAAAATTGCTCCGCCGGAACGGATTCATCGAGTTCCATTTAGAAATATCTCAACTTGTTTACGCCGCTCGTAAAAATATCGCCTTGTACAGAAATTTGAGTTTCACTCACTGGGAATACCTTGAGTCTATAGAAAAAACGCTATTTACCTTCACTAGGTTCAATTCATACAAGAAATACTGTTACGGTTTCAGTTAATAGAGGCAGAAAGCAAACTATAAACTGAAATACTATCAATTTAATTGAAATATATAGATTAGCAGAAATGGAAACAATAATAATAGGCCTACAATTTGAATTTTCGTGAAGGTCAAATTGAGCAAATCGGGTTGACAGTTTCTTCTCTTGCTCAGTACATAGATATGATTCATAACCTAAAAACACAAAAACCAATGGATCAACTATGATATTTTGGCGCGAGCCTGGGAAAAAGCGGCCATTTTGTGATAACCTGTGTTGGTAGACATAAAGTGTGCTGTCGCATTTTTGCGGATTTTTCCTGAATAATCAAACGTTTCTGAGAAGTTATTGTAGTCGAAGGATGGTCCACTGACTACCCAAGTGTACCTGTTGGATAAAAATTTCTCATTAGGATTGATTATAACATTAATTTTCTCAACTCACCGTAGTTGCTGCTTCTGGCCACCCCCCATCCAGGTATGTTGTGCGTCTAACTAAGCTACTGCCCAATTCTGCTCAATGCTCCAAACTCTATTAGATATAGCAATTTTCTACACTTGCAGGGCCAAAATTTTGGATACCTCTAGGCTGTACGTAAACTCAGCTGCCTCTAACCTGCTTGCTTTACGCTGCTTTGACCTGCTTGCTCACCCTATTTCTTTCCACTCTATCGTTTCCCGCTTGGCACTGTACCTCTAGAACTGGAAGATTCGAATAGACTAGACATTGATTTAGGCTAAGTCATTGATCCAGCCCATCGAGCACCTTTCTGGGATTAACTACAGGGGCCACTGCCTAATTTAAGAACTGACCAAGTGAGAGTATCTTTATTTTAGCCCATTCTCCTCCTGCCAACATTTTCTTTGCTCATGCCATAGCTTGATATTGTCTTTTTCTATTATATTCCTGATAGTACAGATCTGTCCTACATGTGAACTTCTGGTATCGATACCTGGAGGGAACCTAGGTATATTCAACGGTGTTGAAGGTAAGATTTCATTCAGTACCTGCTATTGGCTTTTCCGGAGGAGGACACTGTATAGTTAATAATAACACCCGAAGTGAAACACTCCCACACATCAAATAAAGAAATTGTATCCTCCACTCCCTGAGTTTTATTGATGATTGTTGGTTGATACCAAATCATCATTTTTGATGTCTTGGTATCAAACAGCGTTATAAATTTGGCGCCCAAACAATAGGGGTTGTGAGGGTTTGTTTCACTACAGGTTTTTGTGCTTATCTGATAATTTTCATTTATTTGATGTTTTCAATTTTATAATTTTGGATCAACCGAACCTCACTTATTTTTCGCAGCCACATCTGTCAGGTCACAGAATATTCTTCTTCTGTTTCTTTTGGTAACGGTACGTACATGGCCAGTACGGACCATAACCGGTAATACACTTTGCCAGTTGCGATTCAGTGGAGATGTAAATATCATTGGTGGGTGCTTGCATGGTTGAATAGTTTGGAGTACGATAATTTTTCATGGGTAATGAGGCGTGATTATCATTGATAATTCGAAATCAATCATATTCGTTAGTAGATAATCACATAGGGTAATGAAGTTTGGGTCTAGAGTTATCCGGTGACTTAGTGTAATTCCTATTTATATTTTGAAATTTAGTAATTCGATTCTGTAGTTACAGCTACAAAAATTTAGGTTTTACTGAGTAATTTCACTTGGAATATTACGAATTGTCAGAGTATATTTTGTACTTGTTACTTGTGAATTTTGATTTTGGTTTCATTATTCGCGTGTTGTATAACGGTAATCGACCTTCATTCCTCATTCTGTATTTTTGTAGAGAATAACTTTTTTCTTTTTTTTTTCTCGGGAAAGAGGGGGGTGCGCGCGTACCCGATTGATTTGACCAGTCAATTTAAACGAACGCTTATTCGAAATGGAGGTCAATCGTCTTTTAAGTGATGAACTCACTTATGAGTTACAAGTTCGAGGTTTGCCAGTAGAGGGCACTGTTAATGATAAGAGGATTTTACTGCGAGGAGCATTACGATGCGAAAGGGCGGGAGTACCACCAGCATCGGTACCAATTGACTTGAAACACGATTCGGAGTTTTCAATTTGTGAAGATAAATTGTCTGAATTAGGCGGATATATTCGGAATTTTGATAATGACAACCGAGTTAACGAACATAAGAGAATTTCTTCGCGATTATATCATATTCAGGGACGACTTAGGCGCTTATCGCACGGAGATGATGAAGTCGAGGAGATTCGTCGAAAACTGTTAGGCTTATGTATGCAACTTATAGAGGAAGTTTCTGATCGATTTGAAAGCGCTGAAGGAAACCGACTACTGGTTGATTTCAATCCACCTCAAACGGTAGATCACTCTATTCTTGATGAATTGGTTCCCTTGCCCAGTAGTTATGCACCAACTCTTTCTTCAAATTTTAGACATCAAATTCATGAACCAGGTAGACCAATTTCAAGTCAAGCTCTGATTTCCCGTCAAGGAACAGCAGAAAATCAAAAAAATAGGGAGTGTTTGAGCAAATCTTTTCCGGTGGAAAGAACTGCAGGGAACGGTAGAGTTCAGGAAACACGAGACACTGATGATAATTTTCCTATTTCCAGTGGGCTCAGAAATAATATTAACGTCAATTTCCAACAGGAAGCGTCAGATAATGACTTATTGAATAGAAGGTTATCGGGCGTTAGATTTGAGGAACCGATCAGAGCTCGTAGTGGGATAGAGGGGCCTTTGCAATCTACATTGGTACATGAAATGGGAGCTGAGGATAGTCCATATGTATCGGCACGATATTTCCCTCAGGATTATGGTCATCGATATCTCGAAGTCGGGAGGTGGAACATCAAGTATGATGGGGAGTCTAGTGTGACCACGTTTTTAGAACGCATTGAGGAAATCAGGGTCTCCCGAGGGGTGTCGAAAATACAACTTCTGCGATCGGCTCCTGAGCTTTTTACAAAAGATGCCCTGATGTGGTTCAGGACGAATCAGTTCACATCTTGGGATGATTTGGTCTCCAAGTTGAGAGCAGCATTCATGCCGTATGATTATCAATATAGTCTTTGGGACGAGATCAGACGACGAACGCAGGGGGCTCGAGAAAAGGTAGTGTGCTATGTAGCTGCGATGGAAAGTTTGTTCAACAAGTTGGAACCTGAACGGCCATCAGAAGAAGTGAGAGTAGCCTTGATTCGGCGAAATCTGTTGCCCTTCTTCCAAACGGCGTTATCTCTGCATCATATCGCTAATGTTACGGAATTGGTGCGTTTGGCTAGAGTCATTGAGGAAACAGAGCTACGCGTTCAGCGGTTCATTCCACCGCCTACGAATTATCGTTCCCTCGTGGAACCAGACTTGGCCTATCGGAAGCCAGCGGGGATCAGTCAGATTTCTGTCGTGTCTACCCGTGAGGGAAGAGTGTTGGATACTGAAAGCCGACCCGAACCCCGTAGGGAATCTTCGAACGCGGCGAATATCACCCTATCTCCTAGCAACCAAGGCAATCAACCTCTTTGTTGGAACTGTCGGGAGATTGGACATAGGTTCAAGAAATGCCATAAGCCTCGACAAATATTCTGTTTTCGTTGTGGACTTGAAAATGTCACCGCCCCTTCATGTCCTTCCTGTCGACCAAAAAACACCACGAGGGGACGCTAGGTAGCCGACTAGTTGTCTCCCCTACCAAAACATCGGCAAACCTTTCCACTGTGCTTGTAGAAAATAAAATTTTGTTAGATTTTGTCGTTGCTCATGCAAAGAATGACGTTCGTCCATATTTGAGAGTAACTATTTTCGGTAGAGAATTCATGGGTCTGCTAGATAGTGGTGCGAGTAGAACTATTCTAGGCCAGCAGGGTTGGAGTATATTGAAGAACCTCTGTCCATTGGAATCCTCTTCGGTGTCCAGTTGCACTGTGGCCAATGGTCAGACTTGTGAGGTAGTGGGAACGGTGAATATGCCTGTTCGGTTATGTGATCGGGTGAAGATTATCGAGGCTCTTATAGTCCCGTCATTACCTCACTGTCTTATCTTGGGAATGGATTTTTGGATAAAAATGGCTATCGTTCCAGATTTGTTTTCAGATGAGTGGTATTTCAGGAATGAGTTAGATTCGTCTCAGAGCCTAGATGTTTGTACCATAAACTCGTTAGATTCTTTGTCCGAATGTCAGCGAAAAACTCTAGATGAACTGGTCAATGGATATTTCCATTTGATGGGTGATAAATTGGGATGTACCACCCTTGTGGAACACTGCATAACCACTGATTCAGCTCCCATCAAGCAGAGGCATTATCCTATTTCGCCAGTGTTACAACGACAGGTGAATGAAGAGCTGGATCAGATGCTTCGGGATGGTGTGGTGGAGCCATCGAATTCGCCATGGGCTTCTCCAATTCTTTTGATCAAAAAGCCAGATGGTCGATATCGCTTTTGCGTGGACTTCCGCAACCTCAACAAGGTAACAAAGAAGGATGCCTATCCCCTTCCTTTTGTGGCAGCTACTCTTGATAAGTTGCGTGACGCTCGTTTTCTAACGACTCTGGATATAAAATCTGCCTATTGGCAGATACCCCTCGCAGAATCGTCTAAGCCACTCACAGCTTTCGTTATTCCTAATCGCGGTCTATTTCATTTTCGTAGGATGCCGATGGGCCTCCATAACGCCCCGGCTACTTTTCAAAGATTTGTCGACCGAGTCGTCGGTGCGGACCTGGAACCATATGTATTCATCTACTTAGATGATATCATAATATGTACTTCTACGTTTGAGAAACATGTGGAAATTCTCGACGAGGTATTGGCCAGACTCACAAAAGCTGGACTCACTCTTAATTTGAAGAAATGCAACTTTTGCAAGTCCGAATTACGGTATCTGGGATACTTGGTGAATTCATCCGGACTTCTAGTTGATCCCGAAAAAGTCAACGCTATCCTACAAATCCCCACCCCGCGCAATGTTACGGAGGTGCGTCGGATTATTGGTCTTGCCTCCTGGTACCGGCGATTTGTTCCAGGGTTCTCGACCATCATTTCTCCTTTATGCGATCTCACCAAGAAAGGTCAGCAATACCTGTGGAATGATACATGTGAAAACGCCTTTCGACAAATCAAAGAATGCCTCATATCTGCACCTGTCCTGTCGTGTCCAGATTACAGTCTGCCGTTTCAGGTCCAAACGGATGCATCTGACTATGGCTTAGGAGCCGTTCTATCGCAGATGCATCCGGATGGAGAAAGGGTAGTCTGTTATCTGAGTCGCTCACTTACTCCAAGCGAACGTAAATTCAGCACGACCGAGAAAGAATGTTTGGCAGTCATCTTCGCCATAGAAAATCTGAGGCCTTACTTGGAAGGAACGCGGTTTGTCGTCATAACTGATCATTACAGCTTGAAATGGCTCAATTCTATCAAAGACCCAGTTGGTCGAATTGCACGTTGGGCCGTAAGACTACAGCAGTACGATTTTGAGATTCAGCATCGTCCTGGAGCGAATCATACTGTCCCAGATACTCTTTCCCGGTCGGTGCCAGCCTTGACAATAGCCACAGTAGGCCACGAAGTTGTCGCCAGAGATCCCTGGTATCAGAAAATGATACAAGCAGTCACTGAACACCCGGTACTATATCCTTCATGGCGTGTCCACGGAAAATTACTTTTCAAACGAGTGGAACGTAAATATCCCGAATTGACTGATGAAACCGATCCTTGGTTACAAGTGGTACCCAAAGAGAACCGTAGTGATCTCATTCGGCAACACCATGATCCACCTACAATGGGGCATGGTGGTGTATTTAAAACGTTCTCCCGGCTCAGCAGCCGATACTATTGGCCGAAGATGAGGCAAGACGTTGCTCGATATATCAAACATTGTATCGTGTGTTTAGGCACGAAGCCTGAGCAAAAGCGTCCGGCTGGACATTTGCTGAGTTCTGCACCGCAAACCCGTCGACCCTTTGAGATAATCAGTGTTGATTTGGTAGGTCCATTGCCCCGATCCGCATCTGGATACTCATATATCTTCTCAGTAGTAGATATATTTAGTAAGTTCGTCCTATTTTTCCCGTTGCGGCAACCGACAGCGAAAATGGTTACCCAAATCCTAGAAGAACAAGTATTTCTCGTTTATGGTACCCCGCGAAAGATTATATCGGATAACGGCGTTCAGTTCCGCAGTCATTCATTCCGAAACCTCTTGGCTGAATATGATATTGAACCTGGGTTCATTGCGAACTACCACGCCCAAGCGAATCCTGTTGAGCGCACTCATCGCGTCCTCAAAACGATGTTGACGGCATATGTATCGGACCATCATCGGGCCTGGGATAGATATTTGCCCAAAGTTGCCTCTGCAATGAGATCGGCGAGGCACGAGACGACCCAGCTCACTCCCAATTTCGTTGTGTTTGGACGAGAGATACAGTTATCAGGGCAGGGTCGGCATCCTCTGGCCAATACCACGGGATCCGGAGAATACGATCCAGAGGTTAGGGCAGAGGCATTACAAAAAGTCTTCGATGAGGTCTCTAAGCGGCTGGTACATGCCCATGAACGTAGCAAACATCATTACAATTTAAGGAGAAGGGATGAAAGGTTTTCCTTAGCCCAGAAGGTTTGGCGGCGAAACTATACCTTGTCCGATGCCACTCGTGGTGTTACCTCTAAGTTCGCTTTGAAATTCAAAGGCCCTTTCCGCATTTCTAAAATCTTGTCTCCATGGTCATATGAATTGTCAGATGATACTGGAAAGACATGCGGCGTGTGGCATGCCAAAGACCTCAAAGCCCACCCTCCAGACGAGGAGGAGTGTCAGGAGGACTGCGATGGAAATGCTCAGCCATCGAGTTGATAGTTGTATAATTAAAATAGGTTGTAAGTGATTACTCACTTTCGCTTGATATGTAGGTTAGTTAAATTTTGTAATAAAAGTTTTTTTTTTGGAGAAATAAAAACTTTTCCGGGGTATGAGGGGTGTTGTTACGGTTTCAGTTAATAGAGGCAGAAAGCAAACTATAAACTGAAATACTATCAATTTAATTGAAATATATAGATTAGCAGAAATGGAAACAATAATAATAGGCCTACAATTTGAATTTTCGTGAAGGTCAAATTGAGCAAATCGGGTTGACAGTTTCTTCTCTTGCTCAGTACATAGATATGATTCATAACCTAAAAACACAAAAACCAATGGATCAACTATGATATTTTGGCGCGAGCCTGGGAAAAAGCGGCCATTTTGTGATAACCTGTGTTGGTAGACATAAAGTGTGCTGTCGCATTTTTGCGGATTTTTCCTGAATAATCAAACGTTTCTGAGAAGTTATTGTAGTCGAAGGATGGTCCACTGACTACCCAAGTGTACCTGTTGGATAAAAATTTCTCATTAGGATTGATTATAACATTAATTTTCTCAACTCACCGTAGTTGCTGCTTCTGGCCACCCCCCATCCAGGTATGTTGTGCGTCTAACTAAGCTACTGCCCAATTCTGCTCAATGCTCCAAACTCTATTAGATATAGCAATTTTCTACACTTGCAGGGCCAAAATTTTGGATACCTCTAGGCTGTACGTAAACTCAGCTGCCTCTAACCTGCTTGCTTTACGCTGCTTTGACCTGCTTGCTCACCCTATTTCTTTCCACTCTATCGTTTCCCGCTTGGCACTGTACCTCTAGAACTGGAAGATTCGAATAGACTAGACATTGATTTAGGCTAAGTCATTGATCCAGCCCATCGAGCACCTTTCTGGGATTAACTACAGGGGCCACTGCCTAATTTAAGAACTGACCAAGTGAGAGTATCTTTATTTTAGCCCATTCTCCTCCTGCCAACATTTTCTTTGCTCATGCCATAGCTTGATATTGTCTTTTTCTATTATATTCCTGATAGTACAGATCTGTCCTACATGTGAACTTCTGGTATCGATACCTGGAGGGAACCTAGGTATATTCAACGGTGTTGAAGGTAAGATTTCATTCAGTACCTGCTATTGGCTTTTCCGGAGGAGGACACTGTATAGTTAATAATAACACCCGAAGTGAAACACTCCCACACATCAAATAAAGAAATTGTATCCTCCACTCCCTGAGTTTTATTGATGATTGTTGGTTGATACCAAATCATCATTTTTGATGTCTTGGTATCAAACAGCGTTATAATACTTCTGCTGGAAGCGCTTCTGGATAAATTTTCGTTCACTACCAGCAAAGGTTCAAGTCCTTCCGGCGGAACGTGATCGTCAAGCTTCTTGGACATAAGAGGTCCTTCTGGTCTTAATGTGGTCGGTTAGACAACACTGATTAGTCCTGGTAGTAGGATTTGGTACAGAGTTTAGTTCGTACAAGATGCACCAGATTTCGAATAATAATAGCAAACAGATTCGTAACCGAAAAGTTATTCGAGACAAAGTTGGTAGAAAGAATAGTGACCTCCATACTGCTCTAAGGACTCTATATGGAATCATTTACTTTCTGTTTTTTGTGGAAGTCAAGTTCAGCCGGCCTATCGTGAAATTTCAAAAAATCTATCAATATCTGACAGTGTTGTATAGTGTTATTTCATTCTCCAATGTGTTAGCGCGATTGAAAATAAATTGTCAATAATTTTCGATATGGCGACGGTGGTGGCAACCCCAGAAAAGGACAAAATTAGAAAACAAGGTAGGTTTCGACTTATAAAAGTTGCCCCTTAATCTAATTTCTAATTTCCGATTCCATTCAAAAACATTTTTGGTCCTTCGAACCGGATAACGTAGACTAGGAGTATACTTTAAATATCGAAGACGATCCGTTACTTATGGTGGAGGTGTGTAGGTATTCCACTAGAAGATTCGTTTTTTGTACAACTGTCATCGTCAGTTTTTATTTCATAGTTAGATGGATTAAAAACTGACATCCAATTGCGCTTCAGAATCCCTTCCAATTCTGAAGTCGAAATATTTATCTAGGATAAAAAAGTGTCTTGTTTAAGATACTTGTTTTAGAAATTTCACCAAATCCGAATCAAACGCCTGCCTGCCTGCATTGCCATTGCGCCAGATATTTTCTGCCAGACAAAGTTATATGGAAGTTAATGTTATGTGAAACGGAGGATAGGCGATAGAGAAGTGAGAAGAGAGAAGAGAAGTACAACCTACAAAAAAATTATTTATACAATGAGGCCTCAAAAACCTTGGCTTTTTGTTCAGTGCGAAGAGGTACTTTACACCCCAGCAACATCTCTGGATCTACAAAGCACAAATTTGGCCTGTCCTGGAGTACTGTTCACATGTTTGGAGCTCAGCCCCCAAAAAAACGTTGAAGAAAAAATTAAATAGAAAAAAAAATGCAGTTAATATTCTTCACAGTTTGAGCGAAGACTGACAGAACTATGTACTTAGTCTTGAAATAAATAGATGAAAAATTCATAGAAAATAACTGGGATCATGCGAACCGAACATTGAAAGGATGAAATTAAATTTCACTGATGTTCTTTCGGTAGATATACGTGTGACATTGAAACCAAACGAAAAAATTATGAATCATTCAGAACTGTCGACTTCAAATCGAAAAAAAAAATGTGTGTACCAGGGAAGTTATAGGGAAAATTCCATCAGAATTATGACGAATCAGTGATAATTGACTTTTTTTCTATCATAACTGTCACGAAACACAATGTATTCTTGATTGTGCTACAGTATTTGTATCGAGGATTGAATTGCATTACGAAAGAATTTTGTGTACCTCTCTCTCTCTTTCTCATTTCTATCTCTCTCAGTTTCTGTATCTATCTTCTATTCGACCATTTCAATAACTTTCCGTTGAAAGTGAAACTCTGAAACAAAGGCCAAAAATAGCTGTGCCACGAGCCAGCAATAATATGCTAACGAGGTACATTACTACTGCCGATGTAGTGCTGATATGGAAATATAGACGCTGGACGTCGGTATGAATGACGCCACACGCGAGCTGTTGCATTCCCTCGATTGCGTCGCGACGCCACGTCTGGAGCTACGCCTGTTTGGGAATACACAGTCGGTCGTCTAAGTTATCAAAATATACAGGGCAATGCGCTAAGGAAATACTTCGGAAAGTCACCGACAGAGCTCGAACGAAGCAATTTTAAGATAACTGCCATAAGAATACTTGTCGTAACATGAAATAAATAAGTCACATTAGCAATTTCAACAGGAAATCAACAGAAATATTGTACTCTCAAATCACTTCAGCCTACTTAGCTTGACAACGTCAAATCAATTTGGGAAATGAATTACATTCATGAGTAACAATCAAGATTTCGAAATCGGAAGACTTGGGTTCGAAAGTTAGTAGTGAAAACTTTAGAGCGTAGGTAGTCGCTACTGACCAGCGAATATTAAAAAATACAATTTTTCCTTCCTTCTTTTATATACATAGATCTTTCTTGAACTGGATTTTCTTCTTCATAGCTGGGAGAGAGAAACATGAATTTGATGATGAGTTAATGCCACTATACCAATTCTCAAAGCAGGACAGTGTCCTTCGAGTTGAACACTTGAGTCAACTTCTGTAACTGATAATGGTCGTTTCTTGTATACATCGCTCATCAGGTATTCGGTTCGTGAAGGATTCTTCGACTAGTTATACTTGGTATCTCTTGACGCTGAAGTAAATGACAAGCGGAAGAAAAAATAGTTTATTTCCCGCATGAGTTAGAATCAACAATGCAGTTATTTCGTTAAATTTGATAATATTCAAAAACCACTTTGAATACTGGCTCAAAAGTTGTTTGGTTTTACATATTTCTTCAAAATATTTTTTTTATTCGATGTTTTCATTCTTGAAATATTATTGTAATTGAATATTATGATAACACACGTGCATTGCTCCTCATACCTCTTTTTAGACTTCGTTTACAATAGCAATGAGTTTTCATCAGAGGCTAGTTGCACAATGTGTTCTGTAAGTTCTCCATCAGATGGCATTGTGGCAATTTCGCTGAAGTAACGCTTTGTCTGTCACTCAGACACCACTAAATATGAGTTTTGATTGGTATGACCACAATTATCACATCATATTTCCCAATATTTCTCAATTTTATAAAGAATGGGGCAAATTGATGGATAATTTCGAACAAACTCACTCACTTCTGCAGCAAACAAACTTAAACTTTCATATTTTATCACCACCACTTAAAAATGTCGCAATATTTTGCGACATTTTCATTTTAATATGCTTCCGTACTAGTGCGGGAAAATTGAATTTCACAATTTAAATTGCGTGCTGGTAGTGGTTAATAATAATAATATTAATAATAATAGGTCTTTATTTTCGAGAAGTACAGAGTAGGTACACTAGAAAAACGCCGAAGATCAGATGGTGTCACGCATGGACATGGTAGAATCGATCGAAGGATAAAAACCTTCTGAAGAGTATTTTTTTTAAGGCATCGACAACATTGGTCATTAGCCTTGAATATCCGAACTATTCGGAATAATACCTGAACATCAGGTGATTCTCAAATGACATAATGCTCATTCAAACCTTCTTCATTAGACCTGTTTCATGAAGAAATTTAAGTGTTCAATTTTCAAGCATTGTTGCAGCGTGTTAGGGAGGGAGCAGTGGTTTCTGGCTTGGGTGTACACCGGACAGACAAGGAGTAAATGTTCCACAAAGAGTATTATCTGTCGCGGTGGTCGTGAATGTTAAGACGGGCGTTTCACTAAAATGGTTCTCGTTTCGTGAAAATCTTCCATCGTGAAAATCTTCCATCATATATAGCTATGCAGCTATGAGTCTATGGCGTGGACCTTGATGTTATTACGTTCTCAACCCCACTCAAGATTCGACTTGAGTGGGGTGTTGGTTCCAACCAAAAAGATACTGCAATTGGACAAAAAAGGAAACAGAACCCACAACCATGCTAGGCTCCAGAACTGAATATTCTGATAGCTGTTGAACAATGAGCTTTGATGATACAATTCGAAATATTTTTCCAATACTTTCCCACGATCCGACCGGTACCTCCCTCGACACATCCCTGTATGCTTTTCACAAATAAATAATAGGCTTTACCCCTGAATAACGACCGTTTTGTGCGTGCGTATATGTGTGTATCGCAGGAAAGCGGGTGAATCACCACAGGCACGGTATTTACCCCTCATTCCTGCGAATCGTCGCGACGGCAGGAAACTTCAGCACGGGACCCTTCACTGCCCTTATTCAACCTACCTTCGCGTGACCTACGACGAATTATAAGGAGACTAGCGCTTGAAGCACTCTCATGGAATAACTGATATACAGAGTGGTCCACAAACAGGATCTCACTGGTCTGACGCCGTCAGGAGTTTGAGATTCTGAGTTCAAAAACGAACCGCGAACTCGTGCTCTTACAGCAAAATTGCTGTAGTTACATGCAAGATGATACATACGGGCATACAGAAGAGCTATTTCTCAGTAGCTTGTTAGACCCCTTTACGTGTCTGGGTACCAAACTGTGACTGAGCGGTCTGAGGAGTTAGAATACTATTAGAATTTTGTATACTTTGATGTACTCAACAGTGGCTATAAACATGAATGTTACACAACATACGTATTTCCAATCTTTGTTCAGATACTTTGGTTTTTATATTTGATATCTCAACGTCACCTAACTTCTCAACATTTCGATTCACAATTTTTCAAAATTTGATTTTCAAATTTATTTACTCACTTGCAGGTACGTAGTGATGATGCACTGAAAGCGCTTCGCTATAATTATTAATGAAAAAAAATTATGCACGAAATACAAAATTCCTCTCTTTGATTATAACGTGCACACAGCTAGAATCTTCACATCTCATCATGGATATGACATTATATATCCTCTACTAGATCGAGCTTAGAGAGAGAGGAATTGAAACGACCGTATAATAAAGATACTCAGCTATCAAAAATCAGCTGACTGTTAGCAGAACATTTTAATGTGCCATTGATATATATTTTCATTCGGATAGAGTTAATAATGTAAGATTATTCAATCAAATAATAATAATAATAATAATCTTTATTGATCACAAATACACCTTGGTGTCTGGATAGGTCAAAAACTATTAATAATAGTAGTATCAAAATACAAAAACTATAACCTACTACATAACAAATATACAGATATACACATACACCTACAAATAATTAAAATTATGCATTACAACTCTCCCTATGAGGCAAAATAATAATAAAATTTAATGAAATTTAAAGATGATCTAATCAGCAAGGGTTAAAATCATTGACCTCATAATGGGCTTCTTGCAGTAATATAATTTTCAATTGTTTTTTGAATGTTTCCAGGTTAGCATCTCTCAAAGGTAATGGAAGTTTATTATACAATTTTATGCCTAGTAGGCTACGACTTGTACTGGTCAATCTATGTTTAGGAATGAGAAGATTCTGTCTATTTCGAGTACTATAGTTATGATTAGAGCCCACTTCTTGGAACTGTATGATGTTCTCCCTCACATATAGAAGATTGATATATATTACAGCTGATGGTAAAGTGAGGATCCCAAGATTGATAAACCAAGGTTTGCAACTCTCTACCCTAGTTATTCCTACTATTGCTCTGATTGCTCGTTTTTGGAGTATGAATATATTCTTCAAGTAACAGGAGTGTCCCCAGTTAAGTAATCCATACGTCATTACATTATGACACAAGGAATGATATGTTAGAAGTGCAGCTTCCACACTTATATTCAATCTCACATGTCTTATTGCATAGACTGTACTCGATAACCTCCTCGCTAGGTTTTCTGTATGTGTTCTCCAAGAGAGAGTATTATCTAAGTGGATACCTAGGAATTTAATGGATTGTGAATCACATTTTTGAGTGGTGAATATCATCGACGACGTTTTATTTTTATTAAGACTTAATTTATTAGCACCAAACCAATCTGGAGCTGTCTCAATAATATTCTCAACAGTTGCATCAGCTTCATTCCTATCTCCTATCCTCATCGAGAAGGTGGTGTCATCAGCAAAGAGAATTGTATTAATGTTCATGGATGATGGTAAATCATTTATATAAATTAAGAACAGCAAGGGACCTAAAACACTGCCTTGAGGAACTCCATTATTTATCAACAGTTGGCTACTATATTTATTATTGTGAAACACTGTTTGCTTACGACTTGACAGATATGATGATATAATGTTGCTTGCAGTACCCCTTAATCCATAGTGCTCAAGTTTCTCTAAGAGAATATTTTTTGAAACACAGTCAAAAGCTTTACTCAAATCAACGAAGACTGCCAGAGTTGACTGTTTTTCTTCAAATCCCCGACCTATAAAACTAGCCAGGTCCATAACTGCTTTTGCTGTGTTCTTCCCCTTCCTGAATCCAAACTGTCTACTTGTAAATAAATCATTTTTATCGAGAAACAAGGTTATTCTCAAGGCAATCACCTTTTCGGTCACTTTACCTAGTATAGGAAGGAGATCAATGGGCCTATGATTTGCTAAGCTATTACTGTCTCCAGATTTATATATAGGTATAATTTTAGTGATTTTTAGTTTGTCTGGAAATATACCCGTCGTTAAAATATTATTGACAATATGAGTAATTGGTTTTGTCAACGATTCAAGATTATCCTTGTAGTAACATATTGAATGATCGTATATATCAGTAGAATTACTATTTTTGAATGATTTGATAATATCTGACACTTCTGTTTCTGTCGTAGGATATAAAAATATGGAACTACTCTTGTTATTTGTAATACCTCTCAAATATGATGCATAGTGAGTTTCTGAATCTGGAATATCATTTATTATTTTTTCAGCCACATTTACAAAGTATTCATTGAACTCTCTAGCCAACAGAGTTTCAGGGACATTTTGTTTTTTTCCTCTACCTATTTGATTATTTACTTGTTTTCCAAATGGCTTTTGGTTTGTTTGAGGCTTCTCGGATATGTTCTAGTGCTATATTTTTCTTCTTCTCTTGTATGAGCTTTTCGTATTCATATTTTCGCAATTTAAATAATTCTCTCAGATTTTCAGAATTAGGCAAGTTAAGTTCTAATAAACAGCACATTTCTCTTATGTTTGCCTTTGCCCTTTGTATATCATCATCATTATATATGTTTTTGATATTTTTATTATTTCTACCAGTTTTCACTCTCATTATTGGAAAACTAATATCATGGTAATATTGCATAGTATTCAGGAATATTTCAACGCATGTGTTGGGATTTGTTTCACCACATAACACATCCCAAGACTCTTTTGATAATAAAGTATTGAAATTTGTGAGGAATATTAATACTTTGGTATTCATGAACGAATGAAATCACTTGTGCTTTATGATCTGATAAGCTAAGTTCTATAACTTCAGCTTTGTCTACAACGAAACCGGTGAATATGTTGTCAATACATGATTCGCCCCTTGTTGATTCAAATCTATTGTTTAGCGAAGTTTATTGATCCATAAGTGTGTTAAAACAAAGTGACTCAGTTGTACTTGTTGTTTGGATATTCAAAATTGTTGAATAATCCTAGTTAGTTCAGCCGGTTCAGTCCATCAAGTCAAGGAAGGATTTTGAAACTTTGTTCGAGATTTTGTTGTGTCATTCAGCCTATGGCTGTACTGATATATTCAGAAAAGATCAAAATATATATTTTTAATGGTAAGTTAATTTCGAACAAACTTTAGATAGACCCTATTTCTACAAGAAAGAGAAGTGTCACATAAAATTCGTATTCTACTATTTTTTTACAATTTTGTATTCATTTGAATATATGTATTCCTTTCCATTGAATGTGATTGTGTCAGATACTTCAGAATGAGATAAAAAATACTATTCTGAATACAGTGAAAATCTTATATATGGATGAAATATTCATTTGCTCAGATATAGCTACAAGGATGCCATTTCTTTGAAACAAACAAAATTATCTTTTTCGAGATACTCTATTTTGCCGTGTATCTTATTGCAACTCAACCCCGATCTCATAATCAAGTAATAAATCAAACTTCGTCTGATCGTAAAAGGACAGTCAAAGGAAACTTTTCAGAAATAAAAGACGCATGCACATGAAAGAAAAATTCAATTTCTTTCAGACGTCCAGTGGTCCAGTATGATTAAATTTGTGAAAGATAAGAATAGGGAATAAAGGAGTATAGAGCGTGGCTAAGCCATGTACATACGGTGGCCACAGGTAGAAAGCTATGTGACCCAATTATTATGTTTCCAAATGATATGATGAGAAGAAATTTGTAAAAATTTTGAAAAAATATATAATTCATTTTCTGTGAGCACCTTCGAATAATAGTGAAACAATGTAATAAGATCATCTTAACCGAGAGAAATAATCGATTCGTTTCAGGTCGTTGATGACTGGCGGAGGTTTTTTAATATTTTTAGATTTTTGGTATTTTCTCTCCTCGTTTCTGAAAAATAAAAACAGAAATAATAATAATTATCCTAATATATTTGTAGTAATATTTCCACTGGTAGTCTTTGGCACTAAACAGTAACAAGTTGTCAGACAGACAAAATTTTTGGGTACCGTGTGTTTCTTCTCCAATTGATCTTGAATTCACCATTTTCATAATTAGTTTTTAGAAGTGATTGCCAAATTCTATCTATATCAACAGAACAAGAAGCAATATCATTGTCTCCATTCAGAAGAATACAAGCTGATTCTTTGATTTTTCTATTTCGGTTGTTGTATACCATATCCTCGATTAACTAAAAGATAGTATTTTTTTTTCCTTTTATTTGAGCTTTTATCGCAAAAGTGAATATCGAGCAACAAAAAGCAAATACCCTCAATCTCTATCAAGCATCATTTATCAATAGGACGGCAAAGTTTCAAGTAAATTCATTTTAGGGTTGGTAGATGAGTAATTAAAAGTTGCCTTTTGTATTATCATCTCCTTTGTTACGCTTATATCCCTACAATAAACGTTCGGCGCACTATTGCAATGTGCAATAGAGCACGCGTGTTGAATCAGCTCTGGCCTACATGACCAACTACTTATTCCGCACTCCTCAGACGGCTACCGTTCAGTACTCAGTCACATACAGAGGATCGATCGATCTGTCTTGCGATCTGTTTCTTCAGCACTTTCGCTTCATGAACCCGTGTTCGTGGATCGCTTTCGAACTGAGAACCTCGAACGCCAAACGGGAAGTCATCAAACAATTTCTTATTTCCTAAACCGCGTTGGTTGAGTATTTCTTTCAAGAAATCCCAATACCTTTCTCGTCTCCTAATCACAAGATGTTTCACGAAAATTATAGGTTTTCCTTCCGTGTGCTCAACTCGAGTTCAATAATTACTTAATTGTGCGAAACTCTTCCTGAATTCGCTATGATATTAATCGAGTTTTGGAATAAGTGCATTGCGTTCGAAGGAAGAATATCAGCATAGATTAATCTAAGGTATAAGTATATGTACTTACATGCATAACTGTCCTCACAACATGTCTAATATTAAATAAACCATTCCCAACAGTTTAGATAGATTACTTGATCAGGCTGTGAATAGCACATGGCAAAAAAAATAAATCATTTGGAGCCAACAATAAATTTGTTTGTTTTATAAATTCCCACAAGTAAGTATACGGATTATGGCTTCATATACGGTCTAATATCAATAAGGACTGGACACAATTTATTCAGTATTCACTTGCCATCAATCACTTATCACATAAGTGGTTCGCGAGTCCCGAAAGAAACGATCCCTCTTCGAAAGTATGATTGTCAGCTCGTAAAATTCATTAGCCGCAAACAAGCCACTTGCCTCCGCATAATGTAGCTACAACGATCCGCGTCCCTACGATTAACAAATCGTCACAAAGAAGCGGCAAACTGTGGGAACGTGTTCCCGATCCACCGTCCACGAAGATTATAGCGTCACGACGCTCTCGGGACGCGGAAGCCGCGTGGCGTCGAGATGTAGCGTCGTGTTGTGCCACACACGCGGCCTGCCTCTCGGTACGGTTGGCTAAAGCAACTGATTCAAGGGCGTAGATGAGGGCATCAGTTTTTTTTTATCTGTGGACAACACGAAAGGGAAACCTATAATGTTCGAGGAACATCATGTTAGCCAGCGGTGGAATTTCGGGAGCTAAGGTAGGTGTTGGAATTCTTCAGTTACCTTGTCAGAAAGCTCGGAGATCGTGCGTATCGGAAAAATCTTTACTGAACAGAGAATTTCATAACACTGTTCATGAATGATGTTTGGTAGACAAGTTTAACAGGTCTCAAGCATGACAATGTTGGGGTGACCAGCCTGAGCTTGTCTGGTGTGTCTATCTGATATTTCTGAGAACTCTGATTTAATATCTATTAAAAGGGAGATGTTCTAGAGAGGTCAATGAATTGGTGAGTCTCCGTCTCGCACCTCTGGCCTCATTGGATGATAAAGGGGCTCTAGAGGAGAAGGTGGGATGAAATTTAAATTTGCCTCCTATCCTCGTTATATTCACCCAATAATTATTTTTAACCGGTAATTTATGTATTGGTTTTGACAAGTGTTGGTTTGAGATAAATATACCCCATTAAAAGACCACGCTTGTGCTAATGAATCTGCCTTTTCGTTGCCCTGAATCCTTTTACGTTCTGTATCATGGACATTTCCAGGCGATTATTGATAGAACAATTCGAACGTATCAGTAGTCAATACCATTAAATCTATCACATGAAATTCCGATATTTTTCTGAAAAACATTAGAGTGATCAGACTAGGATTTCAATTAACATGATTCCCAATTTCATTCATTTATACTTTCTGTACTGCATACAGCATGATGGAGCAAACATTTATTAATTTTTCTTCGAATCATTTATTAGGTTTTGCGCTCTATAAAGGCCTAATCTCTACGCCTCTGGCAAAATTCTGTACGCTATTCAATCATCCCTAGCAATGGCAATTATAATAGTGATACACCCCCAACTACGGTGTGAGTATGGCAGTAGCGAGTGTGAGTCCGAATAAAATTACGATTCCCATGGATCGATTTTTCATCGCCTGGGAATTATTTGTCTATCCTGCGTCGGCATGGGAAATTCAATTATCCCAGCAGGAAATGCCCCGCACTTTCTGATGGTGCACTTTTATGGGATGCTCTATTGTTCGATTTTTTCACAGATTGTTCGATGTATTGGAGTACATAAGTATTCATACAAGGTTATTTCATTCATTTGAATAATGAATAATCAGTGAATACGAGCTATTTATAATTGCAACTGTAAATTAGTCTAATTTACAGTTGTCACTAGATATTATTCTGGAGAATATCATTCAGAAAAAATAGTTTTCAGGATGGCAATTCAGAGCCGTCGTAAATCTGTACATAACAATGAATCACGAATGGTGTTTTTGTTCAGTAGTGTAGAAATAGAAGTTCGTTGAGAAACTTATGATTCAAACAGGAATGTTCAAATGTCATATGCTTCAATATTTGAAATGTAATCTAGTGTCACCTGCTGAGATTGTCAATATTTAATTCGTCCATGTATCATCGAGAATGTCACGAGAACAAAATGAAGGATAACGGTAATGTCAGCTTCCTTTTCTGTCGTAGTTCATGGCTTGCGATGCACGTGTATTGTCTAATAATAGTAACCATATACCAATATAGGGAAGACATTTTTCTCAGCCGAACAGTATTATTTTCCGAGATGCACACTTAGCAGGGCATAAGTAGTTACACGATAAATTAACCGTGGTTCATACTGGGTGATTTGTCTAGAAATGCAGAGATTCATCAGGATTTGTCCCCACCAAATCAATTGTAAATAGTGGTCAAAAAAATAAACGAAATTGATATCTTGTGCTTTTGTAGTGATATTCCTACTATCTCACATATCGTGGTAAGTGTGAGCGTATCTCTTTATATTCTGTGTACTACCAAATAACAACACAATAGCTGTCCAAAAAATGTTCGAATATTACGCAATAACACACAAATTTGTTATGCATATATAACCCCACTAAATGATCTAAGAATCTAATCAAAATTGTTCTTATATTTATGAAACTTGGATTGCTCTAAAATATTGCAGGCATTTTCTCAATGACAGATTAATACACCATATTTTTCCGCAGTCTTAGGTTAATCACCATGTATACAGAGAGCTCCGGAATAATACATACACCCAAGTTACTTTATCATTTATATTTGCTGCAATGAACAATTTAGATCAAAATACAGTTTTTGAAGTAGAAAATCACACAGACCGTTTAGATCTTCGATCATAGAACATGGGTTTGTTGTTCGGAGGTTTAGATCATAAGTGAATGATTTACAAAACATTAACTATTGTTTCATCATACAATAGTATCATCAAAATAGAAGCAAACTAAATTATTTGAGAGATGCGGCTATTCAAAGAAAAGGTAAAGGAAGAGATTAATATGAGTATACAGTATGTTGCTATGGATCCGAAACTGACTGATTATTATGTTTACATTTCTACAAGATATGGAGATATGCCGAGAGTGTTCCATCAACTATTCACACTGACCCTCAGAACAAAAGTTCTGAGGTCGGTTTGTGTATGTTTGATATTATTCTCAATGAATAAAAACCTTCAGTAATGAATTTTTCAATGAAAGTAAGTTAACACCACTAAGATGAAACAGGAATTTGATGACCGATATTGTTTCATAGTACATGAATACTTTTTTAGCAATACGATAAATAGGCCCAATCAACAATAATAATTGATATACTTTAGGTGAACTGTGGGATAACCTTCAGTTCCTTGCAGAAATTGATTTCTGATGGGGATAAGGAGATGACACTAATCCATCGGTTATACCAGCGAATCCTGTTGTCGACTTGCCTCCTGCCAATTAATGAAAATCCTTCCCCCAAGATCCAGCCAAGCAGGAAGAGGATGTAGTGAAAACCTACCTTGGTTGATTGCTTTTACAGATAGATCTCTTTACGGGCTTCAGAAAAAAACAAATAATAAATTTATGTCAATAGAGAACGTGTTTCACGACTGTTGTCATCAATTTTGAATAATTTTAAAGTATTTGCCTCGAAATCCTGGATTCGAATGCCTCGAATGCCTGGATTCTTCTATGAATTTGGGTTTGTAGGAAGAATAATCGTTGAATGAGTATATGAATTCTTGGGAAATTAGCACAATTTCAATCTAGCATTACAGTGTTATTAGGTACATAATACAAGTGTTTCAGAAGATTAAAAAAATAAGCGAAATTATTGATAAATTACTCAACATAGAATATGTATGCTCAACAAAAAAACTTGCAATCAGAGGCTGAAAATAAATTTTCCTACGACCTCTCATGAAATTTTTTGTTCTTGCTCCTTTTGTTTTCTAGTTTTGTTCTTAAGAAAGTGGCCCATTTCGGTATGGCAACAGGCAACACAAAAATATAATGCACCAGTGTGGAAATATTCAAAAAATGCATGCTCGCCGAGTGATCGATGAATTCATTGATATTTCAATCATCACATATCATTAGTACATATCTATCAATAATAGATATCAATAAGAGATATAGATACATATATATATATATATATATACTGGGTGACCCAATGAAAACGAAACATGGCCGATTTGACATAGTTGTCGTTCTCAGAAAAAAAAACGCTCCAACCAGTCGATTTTTATGTCGAGGGGGAAATATTTTGCGCATGTTTTCAACTTTTTCACTTCAAACCCCTCGAAGGGGTGAGATTCAACCCTTGAATCTCAGGGGGTCAAGTGATACATCATTTTGAAGGTAATCGAAATCTCTCACCAACGCTTCCTTGTTCTTGGACTTTTATGAAACTAATCGTCTACTGATGGAAAGTAACGCTTTTTTCCCCTTTCATCACTATTTCTCATTTTGTAGTTAGAACGATTTTCATCTAAGAAGTGCCTTATGTGTTTTTTTTTAAATCCTGTCCCATCCAACATTACATAAAAAATCATTTATTTCAATGTCAGTGCCTTGATCTCTCTTGTTTCGCTTTCATTGGGCCACCCTGTATATATTCCATGATACGGATGGAATCGATGTATCAATAATAATCGATAATATGGGAATTTTCGATAATTTCATTACGTGAATAAGTAAATTACGACAAAATCACAATAACATGAACAGTAAAAGAAAAAGGGATCACGGTTGAATACTCGTATATTGAGAAAAGTATGTGGAAGCTAGCCTCATATGCCCCCATGCGAGTTCCTCCTCGCACGCGAACATTTTCCATCATTCCCTGTTCCCTCCTCACCCTTTCTGATCCAAAATAATCTAAACCTTCTATAACGTGAAGGTACAAAAGGGATTTCAGTATTTCTTTGGTGGCTTTGTCGCGAGATCAGGGCCTTATCGGATTATTTCTTTTACTGTCGTCTCCATCGGGAATTTCAGTTTTGCCCGAGTTCATTAAATCCCTGAAAAGTATGTCTCTTCGGGATTAGCTGAACGCTATTGGACATCTCCTTTTTCCACATAAGGAAGAGTTATTATAACAAATCATGATGGGGAAGAATTTCATCATCACAGGGTGTGCTTGGACAAATCGGATATATAATAAACAGATACAGGCGTATCGTGTGAACACGCCTTAGGAATTGACGTTTCTAGATTTTTTCCAAAAAGCCAAAAAGCGTTATATTTCAATACTGTATCATTCAACCCAAAAATGTAGACAAAATAGGAAGATTCCCCAAACTGTAGAATTATTATCCATCAGGGTTATTGTTTCATGTTTCAATCTCTCTAAATGTTCATTGGCAAAACACTGTCTTATTTGAGCTTGAAAGAAATGAAGTCATGAAATTAAAAGCTATGGCGTTATATATGGAATATGAAAGATCTGATTTTCAGTACGTTTCTCAAGATTTTGATCGATTTACGTTTTAGTAGGTTCCAGTACTTACTGTGATATACAAGAAATGATGTTCTTCTCTATATCATGTATATATTATATTCGGAATATATCACTATCATCACTGACTAAATATTTGTCACTATTAGTACACTGTACGCCAATGTGTCATGCTATTCTAGCCGTATTTTACGACTTCCCCTCCCTTCCGTCTCCAGACATCTTTCGCGAGCGTATCTATGCGACGCCGATGTAAGTACTAGTACTAAGTACTAGGTGTACGACGATGTAATACATGGGCATAATTTCATTTAATGAGTAAAAGAATCAATAATATTGGACCAACATAGGCGGAAATAATTTGCACCATATGAGAAATTAGTTTGGATAGTTGCTTCAGATTTGTCAAAATAAATGTATGCAATGCAAGATGTATCCCCTGATTCTTTCTTCTTTGTGAGTCCCATCTTTAAAGTCATTTGCCATCCAACCTCACCTTTCTCCTGGAGTGGTCCCCAAGTCATCTTCTTTTGAAACCTTTTTTTGCGGTGAACCTGAATTTGGGAACAGAGCTTTTTGATCTTTACGGTAACGGTTGCGCTTTCTGCTATTTATGTGCTCAGCCTAAGGGAGATTTTGAGTATCATATCGTTTGTGTGGAGTAAATGGTTCAAGAACAAGCAACCACTGTAAACAGTTATTGTCTGCCTGTGTTGTCGCACTGAGGCTTTTCATGGAAAGTATCTGGTTTCCCAGGTATTCCATTAGTATATAGGGTATAGTGCTGATGTGTCCTGACGTGACGTGTTTGTGCAAGGTGCGATTTTATCAGGAAATGATGTAGAACTGTTCCTTGGATCATATAATGAATAATGAATACATATCATACCAGGTTTCAAAAATTGTGTGCAGTCTGTTACAAAAAAAGTGAGCCTCAATAGTTTCATGACAAATGTGTGGACATAGTGTTTTGTAGTTTTACTTTTTGAATATTCATTGTAGTACAACAGAGTTCGACTGTGTCAATAATGAAAGTATTCTCATCATTAATGTGTGTTAGGGACTGCTAAATGTTTCACTCGGTATTATTATATCGAATATTACGAAGTGACCGTTCTTGTGTGTTGTCATAACAATACATATAATCATTGTCTGATTGACATCATCTGTTTTTGAAATCCTCGAAGGAATTGAAATAAATATATTTTGCTGAACCCTTCAGCTGGTCCTTCATTTCGTCGTTCAAAACAGTGTGAACAAAACTTTAAATAATGATACTGTTCTTGTAAACAACCATAAATAGTTTCTCAATAACTCTTGGGTTTCAAATAATCAATATCATACATATATATATATATATGTATATGAGGTTTGGTACATATTAATATATAAAGCTGTATAATAATGGTGCTTAATACTATTGACAGATAATGCGACGATGCAATTGTTTCTTCATGGCTTGTAACTATTAGGGGGGGCTGTGGCACGATGTAATCGATCATCATCAAAACTCAGAATATACTTACCACTTACACTTCCAATGTGATTTCTAGGCGGAACAGCATGTATAATAAAAGTACCTACTCCAGTAGTTTAATTGAATTGTTCCACACAAAATTAATTTGAAAACCCTCTCCACTGTTTGCTCATCTTTTATGTGGTAAGTGCCTCAAATCAAACAAACGCAGGCCAGCAAGCAATTAAACAAAATCCAAATCTCAGCGACCTGATTTGAGATTTTAATTAACTCGCAAACACAAGACAAGATAAAACTGGAAGCCAATTCGTATGAAACCTCTTTGTTCGTCGCAAACCGAGGCAGATGCATAAAACAAACACACGATAGACATGTGTGCTATTAAATCTAGGAGGCCTCCGAGCAAACAAAAGACAATCTCCGGTCGCCGGTGGGCAATTTGATTGTCGTTCTACCACATATCGCGCGGTTTGCTAGAGAGAAATTCGACTTTGACAGCCAGCGGGACGGCGATTTCTCGATGGACTTCGGGGTGGAAAATCGGGGAAATGTCTCCACCCAAGACCGCTTCGTTAGCCGTTGTCTTTTTCCAGGTGTGTGGTTTCTTTTGATGTCGACGGGCGGTCAATTCTGTTTAAATTGTGTGAATGGGGGAAGTTTCCATAAGGAAATAAAAAGGGAAAATCACCAGGTTGTTCCAACTTATATGTGCTATATTATTTTCTGAAGTCATGAAATGAATGCTTTGTATATTGAAATTTACATGAATTATTTTGAAAGGCTTCATACTGAGCTTCATTAACTCCTTTGCTAGTGGACTGAATATCACCAATTTGATGTTTCCATATATTCAACGTTAATTATTTTTCGAATAATACTTATTCGAATTCACTATTCAAATTGTTTGAAATATCATGAAATTTGAAATATTCATTTCAAATAATGTAATGATGTATATGGTGTTTCAACCATCACCCAACCATTGTCAATTCCATTTTTTCAAATACGGCCCAGATATCTTGATATGAGGTTCGAATAGACCTTTTCATTACGATTTCGACGACATGCTACACATAATTCTTTTGAAGAATTTATAAAGTTTATGAATTATCATACTTCATTTCATTTTTCAAAAGTTTCTTGCATTGCATACTATGTATATTCTATCAACGTTTTGATGTTCAAAGTAGTTTTTGATCTGTGCATTAATTTATTTTCTCAATGTTATTTATTGATATATGATATTAAATTTTTGATTTATCAACAGAATTTCATATTATTGATGTTGCTTTCTTCAATTTTCCACCTGATAAATGAACCTTTTTTCACAAAATTATGAAAAAATCAGGTCTGCATTCTAAAAATCACTCGATGATGGCAAAAATGAGCTCCAAATACTCCAAAACATTTTTATTTCCTTCAGTTGGTTGAGCGGACGCATGATTTGTCTAAGTTGCATGATATTTGACTTTATTGATATATATCTTTGACAGTTTGATATTTTGGATCATCATCTGATGAAACATAATTTTGTTTCATTCAGTAAAACCAAGTCGAATCTGGTAATCATAATGTCCATCAGATGATATCCTCAGATGAAGAATGCATATATATCAGCGGGCATAATGAGTGGGCGTTATGGCACTAGGGCATGAGTGTGATTGTAGTATCCGTATCCAAGGTATAATAAACAAATAGTATACAAGTGGAAAATAAAAAAAATCCATTCGCTCTTGTCTGAAAATTCACCCAGATACCCAACAAGGAACATCCCCTATTTACAAGTATTTTCGACCCAACGTATATGTATATATTCAATATACTTACCTACCCTCGAACACATAACCAAAGCTATAATGGATGTGACTCTCATAAAGTCGTTTCCATCAAAATTTGTTCCTACCGTGAGTAACCTATTTGCCATGTATGAAAGGACTGAAATTGCCTATTTGCATATATTATTTTTTCAATATTACGGCCTCAATCGAAAAGCATCTGTCGATATATTGATGGAATTATCAAGTGAGGGGAATATCTAAGGAAATAATGAATACATAAGCAGGTTCACATAATAATATACTAAATGAATTGCAGCAAGAATGGACAAAAAAATTAAAAAAAAATCTCTTCGAATTCAGAAGACAGTTCTCTAGATTACTTCATTACAGGAGGTAAGTTCGTGGATAAGTAATCTTTCCAGAATCTAAGTCCAGAATTTTCAAATCGAATTCCTAGGGAATGAACACAGTGGCGTGTAAATTGTTAAATTTTACTAATTTATTAGCTTGAGAACATACTATTAGTATGTGTTATTTTCACGGAGCCGTAGCTTCGAATAAGCCGCTGATGGTAATTATATATCTGTCAATTCGAAATCACAACTTTATGCCAAATTTTATTCAAGACGGTTCGACAATGAAGAAATAAGCATATAGCCATGATCTCATCGCCAGGTAAATCACTAGTTTTGTCTAGAAATGAATTTATCTCTGAATACAGGCATACACGTTTGCCTTTGTCTCAGAAATTTATCAGAGACAATGATTCAATAGATCCAATAAAATAAGAATATCAGTAATGAATGAATCATTACCACTACCATCTATAAAACTATAACAAATAAATCAATTCACATCATTATAGAGCGGCTTGGAAAATTTTTATATGTAATAATTTTATGGATTCATCCATCATGATTATCTTTGAACTGAAAGAATGTTTACCAAAATCAGGTTGATTTTACTAACAAGAAGATTCAATGGAAAAGTTGTGTTTGAAATGGAATGAAAATCATTGAAAAGAATTAAAACTATAATAAATTCAAATTTGTACATTTTAAGAACATGAATAATAAGAATAAACACTAAATAAAAATCAAGAGTCAGTCAAGGATTTCCAAATAATTTAGCCTTTACGCCAGGCCTCTCAGGTTTCTTCTTCACAGCAGGACTCAAATTATCAGATAACCTCAACTTCTTTATGGCCTTTGGTGTATCATCTGTAGTTTTCCTCTTTTTTATCTGGAAAACAGAAGGTGTTCTGAATCCATCAAGTATGATATTTTACGTATATCTTACTGAAATATTAGACGATGTTTTCTCCATTGAAACGGTTTGAAACAGGAAATTCCTTGAATTTTTTGCTGTTGCAGTTCCCAGTGACATATTTATTGTTTGTTTATTATACTCTGCTAGCCTCTGTAACACTTGGTCATTTCTGGACAGAAATGATCCTCTTTTATTCTGAAAACAATTCCCATTTATTACCGACATCCTCTGTCCCTAAGATTATAATGGACTCAAAATAGAAGACCCTGCAATTCACACTAGATATATCGTTTTGCAAACGAGGCAACATCGTATATAGCCAGCACGAGAGATGGAAATAAAATAATAACCTCAAAATTTCTATCTGTTTGAAATGACCTCTGAAATTCAACAATTTTGAACAACCGCATCACCAAATTATTTGCGCGCCCTCAAATTTGAATTAAATATCGTTGATATATTGCATCATACTGGCAATGTGATGACTCGATGGATTGAAGTTAATGGATATATAATTTACAGGTAAAATGCAACAGGTAAAATGCATCTATTCAGAGAGCAGAAGTTTTCATCAGTTACACAATGTCGGTCAAAAAAAATGAAGAGGAATGAGGAATTCTCAGGAGACAAACGTCACTCACCATAAAACTAAAAGTGCTTTTGATATCGGGACTTCCAGGTGCACCTTTTGGTTTTTCTGTGGAAACACTACCCTGCGAACTGGTTTGAGATCTTTCTATCACTTTATGTCCAATCTTCAAAAACTGACTTTCTTCCACAATAACATTATCATCTTCTGCAACTGCGAGCGACTTTGATTGCTTTTCTTTCAAAAACATCTCCCTTTCGAATCTTTTTCTCCTCCATTGTTCCTCACTTTCATCTTCTTCAAGATATGCTTCATTATCTTCACCATCCTTTTTTTCATCGTCATCATCGTCCACAGAATCTAGATTTTTCCATTTGAATTGCCGTGCTCTTCCAGAACCATGCAGTTCACCATCTTCCAATAATAGTTCTTGGAGTAATTTGACCTAAAATATTTCAATCTACAGTATAGCTTTGAAATGAAGTAGACAGTGAAGAATCGATAAAATCATCGAAACAAAAATATTCGATATGAATAAAATATTGTCTCACATAATATACTCCTCCATAAATACCTAGTATAACTAAATGGACATTATTGCCAACTATTTTTTACCTCTCTTGTATCGTCATCCAGCATCCTCCTCATGTGGATTCTCTCCAATTCAGACCGCATCTGCTTTTCGTCAAATTTTTCCGTATCTCCCTGTTCAAATTCTAAAGTATCTAAATCTTTTTCATCCTCATCGGCACTGCCCCATTCTGATTCTGAGAGCTCAGCTTCATCTTCGAAGAAATCTGCCATCTTCAGCGGTTTCGGACCTTTTGAAAGAATATGAAGATGTAACAAGTGATTTGTCAAATTAAAATGAATAAATTAATAAATTAAAGAACAATTTAAGTTATTTTAGATTGTCCATTGTCTAAAAACACTAAAAAAAGAATGAGAAGGAACTGTAGAAGATATGTTTCAATTTGGAAGAGGACTGTGGAACACAATAAGAAATATGAAAATCAGGAATAGCAAGAGAAAATCAAGAGAATCTACATTAATCCTCAGCAACGATGAACGAAATAGAGTTAATTGAAACGTGTGGAGATCATTGATCAGCAAACTGAAACAACTACTGCGGTGTTTCTTATCATTGTTCACGAATAACCTATAAATAATTGCATTCCTCTGAATTTTTCATCTATATTCACTCAACGACGATTGAAGATACGTTACAAACGAAATATCGTTCATACCTTTCATTTCAATCCCAGTTCCAGTCCATTTCAGCTCGTCTTCTCATTTCTTTCTAACTGTTCTATATTATTTACTTATTTCATAATCTCCCATCTCCCCAGTGTTATATTATTAGACTTGTTGAAACAGACCACTTTGTCTCTTTCTTCCGAATAATGTGAACCAATTCCGAGTTTTGACAATATCAGTATCACTTAAGAAGACTCGAATATTGCTTGAAGCGAAAAATAGCAAATTTTACTTGGTCGTTGTGACAAAATAATTCCATATTGAACGATGTTAAAATGTTAAGAAAGGTCCTAAGATTCCTTAGTGATGAGATAGTATTAATAAGGTATCAATAAAATACCAATATTGGTATCAAAATCACTGTACTGACATAAGACTTAATTATATCAGTAAAGTCAAATGAATATAATGAAGTCACTATTCCCTTCAATTGAACTCTCTGTGGTAATTCAGGTCAATTCAATGAAACAAAAGCACAAATCACTAACTGAATAAAAGTATGGTTTTATCAACCTCATCGTGAACTGCCCTATAGATATGATTTACCTTGATGTTGATCATCTTCATCATCCACATATTCAACTTCGTTCTCTTCTGAATCGTACCCAATGTTATCCGCGGGAACATCATCATCTTCTTCGATGTCATCGTGTAAATCTATTTCTTCTTCTTTTTGATCTTCATCGTCACCTGAATCCTCCGAATCTGTAAAATGGGATAAATCTCTGATATTTAACATAAAAGATGTGAATTGGGGTTTATTAAAACGTCTTGTTTGGAACTTTTGTTCTTTCTGACAGCAATATGTTTTTGTGATACAATCCCATTATGGACAATTCACGAAATCTGTTCTTTTCTTAATTTTTTGGTTTTCAGCCGAGGTCATGAAAAATTGGTTTGTTATCCTTGAAACAGCTTGAATGCATTTTTATTGTTAAAGGGCCGACTCGTAGGAAAGGGCACTTTTTAGGAAATAATAAAAATGTATGCAAGCTGTTTCTTAGCGGCAACAAACCTGAATGCTTGATTTTGTTGCGATAGGGAAGCCGCAACAAATGAACGTCAGCGTGATCGTCTTGTTCTGAACCAGCGCATGCGCATGTATGAGCTTGCGAACCGCTGTCATTTGTATTCTCTGGCTTCGATTCCATGTCGTTGATATCCATATAGATTGAAAAACGTCACGTTTCGACACGCGAAAGAATCAATCACCTGAGAAAGTTAACTTCATCCGATTCCTCTTCTTCTTCTTCACCGCCAATCCGTCGTCCTCGTCGTCCGAATCGATCACCCCACTCCCGCCTTCGAACTCCTCGACGATCCTCTTCTGCGTGTCGCTCATCAGCGGCGAATCGAACTTCCGCCTGAACGTGGCCATCTCCTCCTCGTCCAGCAGCTGCGAGATGATCGCGTCCTCTTCGGCGCCGAGCTGTTTCACCTCCTCGACGCCGTTGCGGCCAAATTCGTGTGTGATGACGGATTTCTCTCGAAATCCGAAGTCGCCCGAACAGACGTCGAGCAGGTCCTGCGAAGACGGCGGCAGGCTGACGGGGATGTCGGAGTCGGCGGTACTCGAGAAATCCCCTGAAAACATTGTGAAATAAAATATTCATAAATATTCCAAATTTCAAAATACATTACAAATTCCTCAAAGTGCTTATCAGTGGTATCAGTTTTGAGTTTTGAACCCCAATTTTCTCATATTTTTCATCATGACTTATGAAATTCATAATATTGCAATTCTTGAACATGCGCAGTATCTGATTTACAAGAAGATCCGTGTGAGCTGGACAGCTTAAGAATTTTATATTCCTAAGTTTTGTGCATTAACAAATTCACATCTTCTTATGTATCTGGTCAAGTTACGACGTATATGAATTCGCCATTTCTTATCATCCGTCTTATATATTATTTTAATTATTACAATATTTCATTCTATTATACAGTGTTATTATTGAGAAGAACGCAGGAAGTACTCAGAGAAAAACAAATTGTGCCAGGAAGCTAGTTTGGGTGAGTACTATCAAATGATGAGATAAAGTTTGTTTGCCCATTCGTTGTATTGATGTTATTATTTTATACTCTTCTACAGCAAATGAACTATTGAATTCTATTCTATTCCATTCTATTCTTTTCTATAGACAATAAATTTGATGAAAATGTTAGTTTAATATGGATACCTTTTTTACAGGTGATAAATGCTGTGTTTGTCTGTTGAAAAAAATACACATAGGTATATGCAAAGAAAAAATTCAATTTCAAGTAAGTAGGAACATAATATGGGTTCAAAGTATTAAACTGAATAACACAGTCTACTCAAGCAATAGGTATATAAATCACGCTAAGTATTGTAAACTAACAATAATTATATATTTGAGAATATAGGGCTACCACCCACAATCCCTCTTCTCGAAGTAAATTGTGTTTTTTAGTTTCTCAAACTAGAAGTTTATTATCAATAATTTTGAGTAAAACACTTACTTCTGTAGATGTAGCTGATTTACTTAGATTGTAATGAGTTAATAACGAGTCTTGTGAAAAGGTAGAGATGTCTTTATGACGAAACAATTGAATTCAATTGGTCAAAATGAATTGCTTCGGTCGTGAGTCGTTAGGGTGGGGGCACTCGCCTGCTGAAAACGATCTCATGGATTCAACAGACAAGAACACTCATTTTTGGGGAAAACACCATATCCTTCATTATGATCAGAATGAAACTTTCTGCAAGACTGCCACCGAAAACTAGATTTTTTCAATTCATAGAGAGATGGATTAAAAATTGACAATCAAACTTTGCGCGTCAGAATCACTCTAATACTACACCTTTTCTAGTTGTTTCAGAAAGCATGAATTGAATCTCAGAACAGTAACTCACAGAGTGGCCAATTAGTGGAGCAAAGGTGGCTCACCCTAGTGTTCAGAAATATATGTCCAATTCTATCTAAATTTCGTGCTAACAGGATATATTTCAGGACAGCAATTCAATATACTCGAAATTATTCAATCCTAAATGATTTCACTCCTACATTATTTGTATACAGGGTGGGCTTGAACACAGACCCACACTGTTTTCTCCTTGCTTCAATAACATCACAAAGAGGTGTATATTCTTATGTGATACAAGAGTTTCTGTACCCTTTGAAAAGTTACAAACTTTCAGCAATATTTCTATACTTACTATGTTTGAGTACTATTCTTGTGAATCGCATCAGAACAGTGAATTCAGGTTAGAAATAATAGTTGGGTATGTTTTAATTAACTAGTACATCATAAAATGTGAAAAACTACCTAAGTAGAGAAATTTCTCTTTTTGCATTGAAAAAGAGTACACAATACTAGTGAAGAAAAAAAGAACATACATACCTGAACAAATCTCTAGTAGGTCTTGAGTATTCGGGGGAGCACTAGAAGGCAAATCTTTTTGCGAATCGAGAACACGATCTGAGATTTGATGATGTGATTTGCTGTTACCGATCTCTTGACTACCCGAGAATGTACTGGAGCACATTTCTGCAATCGCTTCCGCCTAGATAATGAAGATGAAAGAATACAGTGCTTTGAGTGAAAAAATCGCACTCAATATTATTGAGATATTGATTTTATACTGCAAACGACATGTTGGCATAATCTAAGATGAGAGAACGGATCGAGCAAAAAGAGATACTAGTTACTACTAGTTCAGACACAGAGGTTGAGAATACCGAAAGAAGAAATTTTACATTGAAAAAATACATGATATTGAATTATAATATCATTGCAAAACAGGTATCACAAAATCACAGATACTACTTTGTATTTCAACAAATCCCATTTTTAATTTCTGATAAATGGCCCTGATATGTATAGTCAATGCCATTACGATTACATGTTAGAAACAAAAAAATTTATGAGAGCATTTTGTTGTTAATATTAGTAAATTGCCTTCATTTGAACTAGAATATTGAAATCATATGACATACCTGAGAACTGGTGACTTCAGATTCAGAAAAAAGCTTTTTCTGTAAATGTGACTGCCAGTTGCTGTCTTTCAAAGGTGAAGGCACATTTGGCATCCGAAATGGAGACTCATCTGAATTTCTAGGCTAAAAAAATATTCTAGTGTTAACGATAGTAGATTGCCTGGATGGATTTAACAGTCTTTGAAAGTTGTCAAATTCATCCAGGCACTCTAAACGAGGATAGAGAGTTTGAGGTGTTTGACATTAACCTTTGATGTAGAATTGAGGTTTTGGAGGCCAGTGATATAAGAAATTGGAGTCAAAAAATCGTGATCAAACTTTGTTGATGGAATATTCTTGATAGGTGTTGCAGTGTTCTGAAGTTGATAAGGTGGAATATAATCATCATCTTCTAAAACAAAAATATCAAGTAGTGAATAAAAAAATATTATTAATCGCTTACGTGTAATTTCTTCTGTAATACTTTTATTGAATTTTCCAACAGCTGAATTATTCTGTGAGTTGACAGCAGTATCTTCATCATCAGAATCTTCTATGAAACCTCTCACAATCCTCTTCAGTGGCTTGTTCGATACTTCAGGTTCTCCCTCTACATTTGATGATGCCGAATCTTCATCTTCTTCAACAATATCGTCATTTTCACTTTTATCTCCGATATTATTTTCTACATTATAGAAGTCTTTTTCCCTGTCACTTTCTTCAGCTTCGTCATCCATAAAGACAGACTTTTTCATTTCGGGTAATTCCTCTTCTTCATTTTCATCCTCTTCTTCACTAGACTCCGACATTTCTTCTTCCCCGTCAACATCCAAAATATCATCATCGCCACCACAGTCTGATTTTTCTCCTTCAAATGGATCTTTTTCTGATTCTTCTACATCATCCAACACTGTCTTTTTCTGCCAAATTTCAGCTCTATGCTGTTTTATCTGGTCTCGAAGTTCGCCCCTAAGTTTTGAAAGCTTTGCTCCGGGTTTTTCTTCTATTTCTGCTGGATCATTTTCGTCGTCTACATTGATAGCTAGAATTTCTTTGTGGATTTGGCCACTCTCAACACTCACGATGTTCATTTTTACCCTGTTCTTATTATGGTGATGTTTAGTGTTGTGTTGAAGAAATCTGTTCATAAGATCAGTTACTTGGTTAGGTCGGGGAATGCATGTGTCTAGATCAATAACATGGTTTCGATCCCCACTAAGCCTTGGCTGAACGTTGGAGAGTCTTTCTCTAATCAGATCCATTTTGGATAATTTAGGTTTTTCAACTTCATTCACTTTTTCAGTATCATCTAAATGTTCTATTTCTTCATCCAGTTCAGTGTACTCAAACTGCTTTGGTGGATTCGATGGGTTGTGGATAAACTCTTCAGAAAAGCAGTTTTCCTCAGGTTTTGAGTCTTGTGGTTTTTTTGAGTCTTGTGGTTTGTTTGAGTCTTCTGGTTTGTTTGGATCTCTCGGAGATAATGAGATTTCATCAATAACATTTTCTCTTTCTGTTTTGTCAATTTTTTCAGTGTGTTCAATACTCTCTGATCTGATTATCCTTTCAGAATTCTCTTCAATATCATCCAAGTTGAACTCATAGTCCGTGGAGACCCGATTTTTCAAGTTCTCACTACTATTAACCTCCACACTTCCAGAAATTGTTTCAATATGATCTGGTTCATCTAATAACTCTTTTTCATCCATATCATTGTTTTTGTTGCTCTCATTTTCATCACATTTCTTCTCTTTAACATGTCCAACAATTTCCTGACTATCAATACCTGAATCTTGAGTTGCCTCTACCAATTCAACATTTTCAGTGAATTTGTGTGCTTCATCATAATCGGATATTTCTTGATTATGTGAAATATTTTCAGAGGTTTTATTATCTGGAGGAATATAGTCTGTATCATTTTTGTCATCATCCCCATCATCTTCTGGTTCACTATCAGATTTATAAAACTGTTGAACCTCTTTCTTCCTGTCCTCAAGTTTTTTGCTAGTATTAATAGGAAAATAAAAATAATCAACTTTCAATGATGTGTTTCGATGAAAATAACAAGAAATAGACATGTACAGAGGCGTCCGCACAAACAAAAATCAAATAGATATAATTCACATAAAAGCTCTTGTGTACTTTTTATGTACAGTGTAATTTTCTTATATGATCCAAATATTTTTTATATTCCATTATGATCAAATTCCGAATTATATTCACTCTTTCAAATCTCATTTTTCAATTATACTACAACAGAATATTGGTATATAGCAAGCAGGGATATTCTTTTTGAAGAGTATAACAGAGAATCATGGAAGTTGGTATCGTGCGGTGCCCGATTCAATGAAGATATTCGCAATGTTTCCAAGTTTACCATTTTCATGACACTTTTCATCAGTACATAATTCCTTCTTTCAAATGGAATCCCCTATTCAATTTCATTGTATTGAAATCAGCTTCCTGACATTACCAGAAACTCCAAATTGCAAATATTCATTTTGCTTCTTGTTTCACATCAGAGACATAAAGAGGGGGTCCCACATCTTTTTTTGTGAAATGTGCCGATAAACTCTCGTGTTGGTGCAGGCGCGTAAGCAAGGTGATTTTTTTTTCAAAAAGCATCATTGGATCATACAGAAACAATGTACACAAAGAGAGCAACATTCCCCAATCTATAGTAGAATTATTGCTATTATCCAGGTTAATTGTTTCATGTTTGAACACTACTTATTCATAGATACAGTAAGATATAGACAAAATTGTGAACAGATATAGTAACACAATACATAGCAAAATGGATTTTATTCTATTATTATTGTTTAGGTCTCCACAATCAATATCAAACATGAATAGTGAGCAGATTTATGTTATTTGTTTTAATTCAATTTATGGTATACAATACATCTACCTAAAATGGGTCTTCATATGCAAGTATGTAAATGTAGTTAGTTTATGATATTGTTTCCTTTCCTCTTTTGGAAGGAAGATACTATTCGATCATTCAACTATACTTTTGGTTATTTATATTGGATAACCAACTGACATTGACCATCTTGCTTTCCCACCTATACTATATCTTTGCGAATTACCCCCCCTATGGAACAGAGCTGTATACACGCCTGAATTAGTGTTTCTCATTCCAAATCTTGATATTACCAATGTAGCCAAATTCTATCAAGAAATCTCATAGACAATAAAGTTACATTTTGAGGAATCACACATATTTCATGCTTCAGAATTAAACTACATGAGGTGAAATATGTTTTAGTTTGAGAAAGATTCTTTAATTTTGGTAGATGGTACTGAGGGCACTAGCAATTCAGATGGCATGTTATATAATATTGATTGATATTAATTATATTATTGATATTATATTATTGACATTTCCTGGTTATTAATGGAAAAATATTGGAAACTCAATCATTAAAATCAATGATTTTTTTCAAATTCATTATTTGAAAAGAATCAATAATGAGATATTGTTAATTATTTTGTTAATAATTTTGTAAATAATAGGCAATGCCGTAAATGAATAAATAAATAAATGAACTGGCTGAAATAATAAGACACTCTAAATGATTTTACTTACAAAACATCTTTTAGTTGTTCATTAGACATCTTCATTGCTAAGGATGGTGAAATTTTACTTGCACTTGGTACAGATGATGAAAGTTTAGGTCTTCTTGAAAGGAACTCTTTCAAAGTGAATTGTTTTGGTTTGTGATAAGGGAGAGATACATCCATTTCTCTTACCATGCGTTGAGATTCAGACTGAATTTCTTTCCTCACTTCTGCAGCTTCCTTACCAGTCATCTTGAAAAATTTAGTAATACATTATATATATATATACATATATATCACTAATTCCTATTAGCATAGAGATCATCACCTTCTTCTCCTTTTCTCCACCTCTTGATTTACTTTTTTTCTTATAAGGTATTGGTTCAATTGATTCTTCAAAAAATGATTCATCTATATTTTTTTCAGGAGGGATTTGTGGTTCCTGATTGACTTCCTCATCAGAGCTCTCAGAATCACATAAAGCTGTCCACAATGTTTTCTACAAAATAATACAATCTACTAGAAACCTATGAAAAGATTTATATTCAGAGAATAAAATATTGCGTATAACTTGAAAAAAATCAATATTTCAACAACTAACCCACAATCCAGATTCAGACCTAATATATTGCCTAGAGAAGAATGTATCATTTCACTAATGTCTCTAAATCTCAACTCTAATAACAATTAGTACTCAAATATACATCCATATCTTCTGATTTTACCCCAATCTTCACAAGATGGCAATGTGAAAAAATATAAAATAATGTAAAACAATGCAGAAAAATTGTTTGATAACAGAAACAATTCTCAAAAAACTCACAAATTTGGAATGATCTATGATACTAATATGTAATAAGTACCTATTATAGCTTATTAATCATTATGATGTAGATGTATGCTCAAAAAACTCACAAATTTGGAATGATCTATGATACTAATATATAGCTTATAATCATTATGATGTAGATGTATGCTCAGTGTTACCAATGCTAATGTGAACGTTTCAAAACTGATAGGATCTGTGAGTATTAAGTCATCAAGTGTAGGTACTAATACATAGTATCATATTTTTTATCGTTTTCAATCTTTTGGAGACTCAAAAAACAGGTAATATTGATTTGTAATTTCTGAGGGTGATAAGTGGTAATTCATGAAGAAACTTATCAATATTATAGGTAATGAACTCATAATTCCACAAAAAAAAAATGTTTAAATGTTTATACCTTCGTTTCAGAGTTTTCAGCAATCAACTGTCCCTTATGATTGGTTGTGTAAATTGTGGCCTCTTGATTTTTGTCAATTTCATCAGCAATACTTGTATTATTAGTAACTCCATCACTATCTTTGGAATCACTTCCAGATATTTGTACACAATGCTTTTTAAGAGTCTCATGTTGACTTGGCAACACTTTTGTATTATTGATTTCATTGTCTGAACTGCTACATTCATCATGCTCTACCTGTTGGTTGTTCTCAGTTACTTCAGTTGTTGAACAAATTAGTTCTTGTTCTGAAAATGTAGGTTGTGAGGTATCATCGTCTGCATATGAAGATGACGTCAATGACCTTTTGGTATCATTATTCACATTTGAAATATTTTTTCTTGCTTTCTCCAAGTCCAAATCATCACTAGTGAAGTCAATCATTTTGGATTGTACATTTAATAATATTGTGGTGTCTTCAACAGTTTCAGTTACTGCTGATGATAAACCTGTAGAATCGATTTGAAGTTTTGTGTGTATTCAATTTCAATCATCATTAACAGAGTTTCCTTTCTTATTTATTCTCCATAGTGTTAAACGTTGAACTCATTTGTTAAAATCTCAAGAATTGTAATCAGTGCTGATCGTTATCACTGTTTTATTACATTTTACGTGTCCTAGTCATTCCACTGTCTGAAAATTGATTTTGAGAATGATTATTCAAATATTATTTACTTTGCATTCCTTTCACCACTCTTTATTCATGATCACTAACCTAACAGAATGACATCAATTTTGGCGCGTATTCATCATGAAATACAATGTTGCCATATTCAAAAACTTATAACTTATATGAATATATATATATACTATATTCATTCATATTCATTCATATATATATACGGATTCTCACGGTTCGAAGAAATATAGGTTGTCGCACAGAAATGTGGGCGTGATTTCTCATATGACCAGGCATGTTGCTGATAAGCAACCTCATGAAAACCTGATATAGAAAGCATGAATATGCCCATGAATAACGTATGTGTTCTGTGGCCTTTGTTGCTATAAACCGTAGGTATAACCAACGTACATCCGAACTGTGGTCATCTGTTTGTCTGTTTTGTAATACCACAAAAGAGGGCACCCTCTTTGGTGGTACTGTTAACAATTTAGACACACAAGGTCATAGTTAGGTTGCATGTCATATCGCTTTTTCGGAGACCTGCTCCATAGAAACACTCACAGATAGAATGTAATCTCCCATAGAACAAACCTGAACAACCAAAAGCGCCCTCATACGTTTCGGGAGCCGACCTAAAATATCGATCGTTGGAAAATTGGAGTTGATAGGGCGTGGCGGCAATTTTAAAATTAACATCATTGTAGTAACATTAACTTCTATTTCAGGAAAATAGAAGACACAAAACCGATGAAGTTAGAACATGTCATTCTTATGTTCCAAGGTGAAGATAAGGAAGTTTCATATTCCAACTTCATTGATTTTGTGTCTGTTATTTCCCTGAAATATGGTGATTTATGCAGCCGCATATTTGAAAAGAAAACGATATAATTTGAATAAACTATTTCTTTAATATATAAAATCTGTTTTTCTGATAAATTTGAAATACTGAAATACTGATGATTCTCAAACAACTCTCTGCTACAACAATAACTAAACAAAAAAAACTCTCCGCCAGCAGTGTCAATACAGAAATGGCAGCCATTGGTCAATAGGTCATGCGTTTTCTTAAAAACGTCGGACCACAGAACATGAAATTAGTAGAAATCAGCCATCAACGCCATCTGCTGTTTTGGAAGCTTCACTACTCGAATCCGCCATGACAGATTCGGTACGGGCTATATGAGATTTCATTCTATCTGTGAGTGTTTTCTATGACGTACTCCGGGTCTCCAACTCGATCCAGTGAGGTCACGTGACAAATAACTCGGATCACTCATTCTTCAACGTTAACGAACGTTATCAGGTCAAAAACATAGTATATTTTGATTTTTCTCCTGTGGTTCTGTAAATTCGAAAGATGTTTGTGCTCATAACCTCTTTGTTTTTGTTTGATTCTACAATTTTTGATGTCGGTGGATGAATATGATAAGTACTGCTTGGTGTTTCCAAATAATTGTTGGTGTGCTACTCGTAGTACATTCAGTTTACATTCAATGGCCGGAATCGTATGAAAATGAGAAAGGAGGTATTGATATTCCCATTGTAACAGTAATGTCAAATAAATACTGAAACAGAAAATATTATCACTCGAATTTGATGTTTTTCAAAATGGTGTATGGAGAGACTAACTATGAGTTTTGATATATCTAGGATGTCCAGGGTGTGCCCATGATGCTCATGTCCACAGGATACAGGATGTCACCATTGTATAGACAAATAATGCCACATGTCCTAATGTATCCAACTTGATTATCTTTGTTAAATACTGTCTGTAAGTTCTTCGAGGAGGTGGTACATTAATTTTTCAGCTTTTCATGGGATTTTCTCTCCTCGTTTCTGAAAAAAATAGAGTAGAAGTTATTGAAAATTATTGCAATATATTTGTAGTGATGACAGATTTAGGATCTGCCCCAAAATGTCACTGCGCTTGAAATTAAACTTTTAGATACCTAAAAGAGAAATTCTCTATTGGTCAGTGACACCTTGTTTTTGAAAGAATTTTTGGAAATACAAATATATTTAATAAGAATGAAACCTCTACCTCTGCTCCCGTTCTCAACACGATTTAAATATTTTTCTTTTCGTAAAATTTTCAATGTTTTCATTGTCAAAATCGAAAACATTGAAAATTTTACGAAGAGAAAAATATTTGAATCGTGGTGAGAACGGGAGCAGATTCGTTCCCGAAACGTCCACAAAGATAAGTAGAGGTTTCATTCTTATTAAATATATTTGTATTTCCAAAAATTCTTTCAAAAACAAGGTGTCACTGACCAATAGAGAATTTTTCTTTTAGGTATCTAAAGGTTTAATTTCAAGCGCAGTGACATTTTGGGGCAGATCCTAAATCTGTCCTCTCTACAAATATATTGCAATAATTTTAGAAACGAGGAGAGAAAATCCCATGAAAAGCTGAAAAATGATTGATTATCTTTATTATGATGATGTTTTTTTTTTCTACACAACAGAGATATGATTCAATTATTTGCTTTCTGCAACACATGTCCAAATTGAACGACCCTTGGGACTACTGAAATAGAGAATCTCTGCCTTTCGGCTGAATGGACTGAATGAATAAAACTGAAACTATACCAGACATTATAATTGCATATTGTGTCTTACACAATGTATGGATGCAAGATGATTCTAAATGATCCCTCATAGCAAGAGAGATGAAATATCGTGTAATCAAATACCTACATGAATTTCATTCCATCACAGTGTTTCTGTTGGATTATCATCATGATAATATAAGTTTTGAAAATATAATAGAAATATAATAATTCTTGTCACGGTTTTTCAAATCCACGTTTTCTTTTTATTTTCATCAAGACAGAAAGAAAACAAAAAATAGTCTACTTTGAACAATAACAACTTATTAAAGACACTGTTTTTTTTATAGTATTCGGAAGACTTAAATATCTTCCTTTTTCAGTAGTTATAGCCCATTTAATAATTATTTGTTCCATAGAAAATCCACTCTTTTGAAAAACGCCACTTTTTTTGTTCCTCTCCCTATGCTATTGTGTTGTCGAACATTATCTACTTCCTTGGCTAATGAAACCACAAACATCATATCTACTCGATTAAATCATGGAGATTGAAAAAAATCATACTGATAGGTACCCAACAACCAAAATCTTCACAATATGTAAACTGATTGTTGAGTAGTAAACGCTCGTGTTTTTCGATTGATGTACAAATTTTGACTGAATTGGTAATGCCCATGCGTTGTCTTTTCCAACTCGGGCGACCCTGCTTTTGAGTGGGGTCACGAAAAATCAACCAGAGTCTGATCGAGTTAGCAACACTAAAGTTTCCGAACAGTGGTTTAGGTAAACGAACGTTCAGGTTAGGGATCCGACACCAACCCGAGTGAATTCTCAAAAACGCCTATAAGATGGTATGTTAACACCTACCCCTTACCAAATCGTCACAGGCCCAAGTCAAAAAGGATAAGTTCTGCGATTGGTTCAAGGTTCTATCGAGAGCGAAATCAAGCCACTTTAATGACTTCAATGGTTCCATTGTCCTGAGCCACAGTATATACGTTCTAGAAGAGGGTGTATAAGGTGCCCGAGCCAACCTCAGCATTCACAGAGGACTACGGGAGCTGGTTGACTACGACCCCAGGTTCACAGAGAGGTTCAAACGACCAAAGGCTCAACTCTTTGGAAGACTGATCAGGAACGGTAAGACAACTCACGACATGGTAAATTTCACCAGGACAGCAATAATCGGCCTAAACGAAAGAAGTTGCAGACCAATGAAATTACAACATACAAACACACATTCACACCGGGCTACCCCCTAAAAAGCCCCAGAAAGACACGATAACAATATGGCATACTAATGGTACTCTTGGGAAAACCAGGAAAGTCCTATCAAAAGCCAATGCGAAGGGAAACCAGGAAAGTCCTATTAGTGTGAAGTCACAGACAGACAATAACTGTTTACAGTTATTGCTCGTTCCTAAACCTTCCACACCGCACAAAGACAAGACGCTCTAAAAACCCTCCAGACTGAGCGCACTAGCAGCAGAAAGAGCGACCGTAAAGGTAGAAAAGCTCTGCTCCCACTTTTAGGATCACCAGTCATAAAAGGTATCCAAAGACGATGTGAGGACCACTCCAGGAGGAGTGGAGGTTGTAAGGCAAGTCTATGGAGACTCTTATCCAGCTCGATAGATGGAAGCTTCATAGATGGGACTCACAACAGAGACAGAAACCGGGGCTCAGCATTCAACCTCTCATGATAGCGTCATACGACTTGTGCACAGATTCGCTGGAAGTATCCATCCTGTCTTCTCTCTTCTATATAGTCATTGGTTGTTAACACCAATAACTTTTATCAGTTGTCACTGTCAAGAGTGTCAAGTTAGGTGACTCATGTCAGAAGCACAGTATAGAAGCACAGAAGAGGGGTTTGATAGAAGTACTGTGACCTGTGACTGTTGTAATATGTGTGCTATGTCAGTTTGAGATTTTAAGAGGGGTGATATTGTAAATTTCATAATTTGAATGATTTATTACTTTTATTAACTTTCATTTCGATATGTTTTGTTTGAACCTGTACTCTGTACATAGTACAGCACCCCAGTCTTATTAATATGCGCTATATAAACATTGCTATACTTTATTGATTTTAATGGAATATGGAATCAAATGAGACAGTGAGCCAAGATAATATGATTATTCATTCAAAGGAATATGAAAACATTCTGGAATATAGAAAACAAGAATCTAGTAATTTACTGTGGGTTTCCAAACCATGGGAACCTCAAGTTTCCTACAATCAAGGTTCAAATAGACCCACACCAATCTCACAGAAGAAAGCTGTTTTGGAGAGTCCCAAAATACAGGAGTTGTTGATTGAAGTAAGTTATAAAAGTCATAATCAAAATCCACTGCCCCCATTGACGATTAAAATTCTAATAACTAACTATAAACTTTCATTTAGAAATTACCTATACTCATATTTGATATTCATGTCTCTAATATACCTATAGGTACAATATAATATATATCATATCAGTTCATATTATTTCATTTCATTTCTATAAAACCATTTCCTTTCAAAATAGGTGTCGATAATCCATTCACTCAACCCGTTCCGATTTATGTAAATCCAGGTTGTCCATAATACACAATAGCACATATTACCTATCTACAGATACTAGATAGGATAATCTGTGACACTAGTATTGTTTGTTATCATGACAATTTATACAGAGAACTCCACGTATGAGCTGTCCGGTAGTTGATAGCCATTATGGTTCTTTTATAAATTAGGGCAATTTTTCCTTTGATGTTCAATAATTGGGGCTGTGTCAAATTCATAACTGAGAATCTCAGGAACCATAAGAGATACACGCTAGGAAAAAATATAAACGATTTTGCAAAATATTTATTCCGAACTACCCTGTAGTTCTAATTTCTCGCCTGTATCTTTTATGATAACCCATATTCAGCCATGAATTTATATTATCTTATATAAATATAATGAAATATCTCAAATTAGATTTGTGTTCTCCATAACATTTTAGTATTTTAGACTCAACAATTTACTAAAATGCGGGGTATATACTAAGAAAAAACATCATATTTTTCGCAAGTTTCAGGACACCCTGTTTAATATGATTTATGATGATAATATCGTATAGTTAATTTGATTATGACCTCGCTTTTTGAAACATTTGTTTTACATTGTACTCTGACTACTGATTGTTGGTTAATTAAACAGGATAAATCGGGAGAAACACGCCAAACAGAGCATATTCTACAAATAAAAATAATTGAAAAACTCAAATAATGTTATAAAATCTTAATTTTTTCTCAAGGTCAAAAATTTTGAAAAGTAATTTGAATTTTATATATACAGGTTGATTCAAATTCGATTCCCATCCCATGATTGGGATCTCGGAAACAATAGGATATGTGACAAAGATTGAATTAGGACAAAGTTCTCTATATCAATCACTATCTCTATATTATTCTCTAGGTATCACCAGATAAAAGTTGCTATATTTGTAGAATGAATCCTGAACATCAAAACACTTGTCTGATGCAATGGATGTTGTGAAAGTTAATTTGAAAAATAAAATATCGAATCTAATATTTAGCCTGAGGCATAATAATGAAATTTGTATTAGGTCAAATACTTATGTTTCTAGATAACCCAAGTTATTTTTGGAATTTTTATATCCTGACAATTACAATTCCTAAATGAGCTAGATTATTACTGGCTGTCCATACAAGGTTTTCACAAAAACTTAGTTGCTTAGTTGGGGCTCTAGACGGCCCTGAATTTTCAAATCTCTTTTGCTTTATAACTCTGAAACGGCTGATAAGATTTTAGTCACATTTGGTATGTTTTCATAACTTTATGGGACAATAAAACCCATATAACAATCATAGTGAAAAAAGGAATCTTGACGAGTTTCTCATTACTCTCTTGGTTTTGGCGAAATTTGTATTCAAATAACTCAAATTTTTAACAAAATAAAGTATCTACTAAATCTTGAATAGAAATGAAGTCATAAAAATTATTCAAAGTGTTTACCATAAAAAGGCTGGTAACACTCATGGTGGATTACTTTGAGAATACCATGTTCAATCAGCAGAAGTGATGAAGAAAATATGTACTTTTTTATTCTTCTCGTATAAATTCTAATCGTATAAATATTTGTATGCATGAAAATGGAGAGCACTTTGAAGAGCTTTCATCCCATTCTTAATATTTGTATCCATGTTTTGGTTGATTTTCTTTCTAATCTACACTACAAATTATTTGAATACAAATTACACCAAAACCATGCGACTAATCGAATTTCATCATGAGCACCCGAGTGAGCACCTTTCTTCTAGAAAATGTATTACGCAATTTCATACTCCCTTTCCTTCCATTGGCGTAGAAGTTTTCATTATTCCATTCATTATTCCAGCTGAGTAACATCCAAAATGTGCCAAAATCCCAGTTGGAAAACCAAGTCAAGAAAATATTGGATGAAATTGGCTATGACAGAAAACTGAAACTCATAAGATGGTTGGGTTTAGTATTGACAAAAATTTGTCTTAAGGTACTCTCTGGTATTTATGTCAATCCATCGAATTTGCAACAGGTAAATTTATCACAAACATAATATCATTGAGAATTTTGAATATTTGTTCAAATGGAATAATTCATGAAAACATGAGATGCTTCATACAGTGCGGTAGTAGTAGTATTGTTGAAAACAGGATAAAAAAGCCTGAATTCATTCCAACCAAGAATATATAGACTTCTCCATTAGAGAAAATAAAGTTCAAGTAATTTTCTCATATTTGCAAAACCAATTTATTTCTTCTGGCCCTACAACTTTTGTAATCGAAGTTTTTTCTATCACATGTGATAATGGCTAATGAATATCCCTGTAAATACTTAATATTATCATCACTACAATTTATAAATTTGTTATTTGAATTCCACTAAATGTATTGAAATTTATATGTGTATTATCTGATGTTGTATCTCAATATCACTCTCAATGTAAGTAATACCTATAACAATGACTGAGCAACCTACAAAAAGTTCAAGAGTCGGCGCTTGTGCTCCCAATTCATAATGCTGCACAAATGTCAAACAAATACCTCTTCCGATAAATTAAAAATATATATACATTTTTAAATATATTGCTGATGTCGGAACTAATTATAAAATAAATATAATGATACTCTGCCCATTCCCTCGCATGATAATGATGATCGTTTGTTCATACTAATGAATCTCAAAACTTTATCAAACTTATCTTTTGGAGACAGTCAGTCAGTCGCATACAATATTTGAATAATCAATTTGCTGTCTCATTGAATTATCATTCTTACAATTGTATTCATAATTACGAGCATATTCAGAAGCAAAGCTATTCCAATTTAAAAAAATGAATGGAAAATCGTAGAATATCAAGTCTTCAATTTTTGGGGGTATTGTCCATTCAATTGATCATTGATAAATACAATTGACATCTGATACTAGATAAATGAAAAAAATATGCTCATAATTGTTAATAGTGGTTGAATGGTTCTTGGTATTCTTTTATCTTAGCCAATCATACCTTGATAATAATATATTGATATGAATGTGTACTTGGTTCAATTGAACTTTGTCTCAATCAAATTGAGATAACCAAAATTCCCATGGTCAAGTTTGATAAGTATGGACACTCGTTCTGCATCAAATGTTGCTTGTTGTTCCACAATAATTATTTCAATCCATGATCTTTTTATAGCTGAATTTTTTAGTAGCGTATTTGTTGAAAATAAAAGTGGTACTCCAGATCTTAACGACAATTTACCTAATTGTATTGGGACGATCAGTGAGGAATCCGTTCTCTCCATACTTACATCATTGGACGGAAACAAATCGGCCGGGCCTGATAACATATCACCACTATTCATTAAGAATTGTAAAAACACTCTATGTTATCCATTAACAAAAATCTTCAACAAATCACTTGAAACCAGCACTTTTCCGTCCAATGGAAAGTAGCAATTATTACGCCATTATACAAAAGTGGACATAGACATTTGGTGAAAAATTATAGACCAATTAGCAAACTATGTATTTTCGCAAAGATATTCGAGAAGATCATTTATCAAGAGATATTAGCATTCGTGAGAAATGTAATTGTAGAAGAGCAGCACGGTTTCTTTCCCAAAAAAAGCATCGAGACGAACTTACTATGTTTTTCTGATTTTATTTCCGATGCTCTTGATAAAAGAATTCAGGTAGACACTGTGTACACCGACTTCAGCAAAGCATTCGATAAGATAGACCACTCTATTCTTGTGGAAAGGCTGGCAGGGGTCGGTGTACACAAATCGCTGTTGAAATGGATCTGGTCCTACTTAACTAATAGGGAGATGATGGTGTCAGTGAATAGATTCAATTCGCATACCTTCAAAGCAGTTTCCGGTGTTCCGCAGGGTAGCCACCTCGGTCCATTATTTTTCATCATCTACATAAATATTATAAAAAACTGTTTTGAATACTGTCGAATACTACTATATGCTGATGACTTGAAAATATTTTCATTGATAAAGGGTGTCGACGACTGCTTGAAAATGCAAAGTGACCTCGAGAGACTTGCCGATTATTGCGACAATAATAGTCTTTTTAAACCCAATCAAATGTTTTGACATAACATATTCAAGAAATAGAAATCATATCCAGCAGACCTACAAAATTAACAATAACAACCTTGAATACATCACTGAAATCAAAGATCTAGGCGTCACACTGGACACAAAATGGACTTTTAACAGTCATATAGACAAACTAATCAACGGGACGAACAGGATGGTTGGGTTCATAAAAAGAAACGGAAAATATTTTCATAATTCTGAGACTATCATCTCACTATATTCTTTTGCATCAGCTATTTGGAATCCTCAATATGCCGTACACTCAAGAAGATTAGAAAGTGTTCAAAATAAATTGTTAAGATTCCTAGCCTTTCAAAACAAGATAAGCGTTCAGGACCACAATTACCAGCCGATTCGGAATCAATTTAAAATTATGCCACTTAGTAAAAGACGTACTATCGCAGACTTATCTATTCTTTTCAAAATTATCAGACATGAAATCGACTGCCCATACTTACTTGCAAAAATAAATTTCAATGTTCCCAGTAGAAACAATCTTCGATATTATACCCCATTCAATATCCCTTATTGTAGAAACAATCTAGGACAAAACTCGCCACTAGTTCGTATGCAAAAAGCATTCAACACACACTGTCACGATCCCAATTCATCCCTCGACATTTTCTCGACATCTCTGCCTCGTTTCAAATGTTTCTTGAAAAATATGTTTCTCAACTCAGATCAATAGTTAAGATGGTTCCTGATTTCCTGTACTCGTTCTATTATGATCCATTATATCCCACAATTTTTACTATATTATTAACATAAAAACATTTTCATACCATATTGTAAATCACATTCGATTATTACCAGGTAATTTTATATCGATAAGAAACCGTTATTTATGTATAATTGTAGAAATAACTTAGAATAATTTTCACATAGTGGATGCTGTTTTTTGGAACTTTGTTCTGTTAGCAACCTAAAATGGTAAATAAATAAATAGCAATTAAACAATTTATATCATCACATTCCTAAACTGAAGAATTACGAAACTAATTTTCTCTAGATCAAATCTGCCATGGGAAAATGCCCTGTTGTTTTTGTACCTAGTCACAGAAGCTATGGAGACTTCATTTTGATGTCATATCTGAATTTCAGCTATGATATAGAGATTCCTGCAATAGCAGCTGGAATGGGTCGGTAAAATATATCATTTCGCGGCAGTCAACTTCAAATACTATTCGTTTCAGATTTCCATGGTATGTGGGGTATGGGAACACTGCTCAGAGATACCGGAGCATTTTTCATGAGGAGATCATACAACAACGACAGTCTGTATTGGGTAACATTCAGGCAGTATGTATCTCAAATAGTTGCGAATGGAGATTTGCCACTGGAATTTTTCATAGAAGGCACTAGAAGTAGAAGTAACAAATCCTTGTCGCCGAAATTTGGTACATGCAATTCATGCTGCTTATGTTACTGTTGTATAATATTTAATTTTTTGAAGGGCTTCTGAACATGATTCTTAAATCATTTTTCCTAGCGCAAGTACCTGACATTTTGTTTGTACCAATCGGTATAAACTATGATAGAATTCTTGAAGAGAGTTTATTTGCATATGAACTATTAGGAGTGCCAAAACCAAAAGAGACTACTTCCGTTAGTGATTTGATTCAATTCTAAATAATATCAACTAAAAATGTATTTTACAGGGTCTTTTGAAGTCTTTGAAAATTCTAAAAGAAAAGTTTGGCGACATCTACATCCATCTCGATGAACCCATATCAGCAAAACAATTTTTCGGGGACAAACTCGAGAGAAGCGTACATAATATGGGCCCAATTCATAAACAAGAAATAACAGAAGCTGAAAAAAAGTTGCTACCACCCCTTGCAGATGAAATTGTGCAAAGACAACAGCGCAGTATTGTACTGATGACATTTAATCTGATGGCACTTATTTTAAATGATAATTTTGCTAGTCGAAAATCTCTGCTTAGTATGGCGGAGTTGTGTGAAGAAGTGAACTGGATAAAGTCAATTCTGGGGCACTTGGGAGCTGTGGTGGCCACAATAGATACAGAAAAAGATGTCAAAAACAGTTTATCAGTGCACAATAATTTGATTGGCCTCAATTCCGAGCATAAGATTTATTTAATTTCAGATAAAGTTACGTTAGACGGAGTAAACCCTTTGAAGTTGAAGGGTCATGCTTTATCTAATGGCACCATGTCCTACTCTGTGCCATTTGTTATGCTACAAATTTATGTCAACCCTACCCTTCAATATTTGATTGATATGGCCATACTCTGTATCATTTTAAAGAAAGAAGGCTTTTTGGGAGGAGGTAAATATTTCAACTAAAACACTATGAAAGGCAACATTCTAAACTGTCTATTCAGTCATTTTAACAATCATTTCAAAGATATATATAGATATTTGTGATAGTTGTTTGCTGTTCATGAATTGTTTGTACGCGGCGATTGCAATAACAGGATGTATATTTTCTCAAGGTATAATACCATGAGGTATTCCATGGAGTGTGCTTTTGAAATTCGTATCTTTTTTCAGAATGAAAAGTAATAAGTATATTGAGATGAGATGACGCTTATAAATTACATACGAAAACATGTGATTGTGTCGTTGTAATTTTCCACAGAATGTTCAGAATATTGTAACAAAATGCTACAGATTTCTTTGTGGTATTGATGGTGCGTCATAGTCTGAGCTTGAACCCTGACAGCTAGAGACATGTTTGAAATACGAATGCAAACAATGTCTATCATGATAAATTATTGACTGACAGCTAGAGACATGTTTGAAATACGAATTCAAACAATGTCTATCATGATAAATTGTACATGATCATATTTTCCTAAACATTCCAGTGGCCTCCATCCACTCCAATATTATCGATTAGGTCTCGATCACTAGAACGTCACGATTATTTTTTGTCAAAATAATTACATTTGCTAGAGTGAACAAGGTCAAAACCGGTGAAAACTGTTACAACTTGGCGAAAAATTTACCAAAATCGATGTAAAATTGAAAAAGTTATTTAATGAAAAATTGTGGGTTTTTTGTTTCGATTGTATTATTTGTTTGTATTTATTGTCACTGCCGCTGACAACAAATTCAAATAATCCATGTAATAATGTATCCACTACCAAATAATCTTATGCTACAATTGTTTTTTTTTTCAGGTGAATTATTTGACAAGTATCATTCTGCGAGATCACTACTTTCCAAGGAATTCGTAACATATTCTGAAGAAGGGACAACTGAATTCACGAATGCTCGAAAGGCATGTGTATGGTTCGATTTGATAAGAACTATCGATGGCTTAGAGAATTACCAACTAGGAGGAAATCTCAAGTTGCAGGAATTTTTGATCAATGTTGTTAAACCGTTTTTGATATCTTACTCAGTGACCTTTTTTGTTCTACAGGTAAAACAGTGATGGTATTCTAAACAAAGTTAAATTTTTTTCAATTTGTTACAGAAGTTTCCTACTGTTATTGATGAGAAATCTGTCTTACAAAATGTTCAAAGAATTTTAGAAGATATTATAAACAAAGGACAAGAGTTTATACATCCATATTGTCTGAATCTAGATTCTTTGACAATATGCCTCAGCAGTTTCTGTAGTTTAGGGGCATTGGAGAGAAGTAGAAGGTAAACACACACACAACCGCTCCCCACAATATTATATTTATTATAGTGTCTCAAAAAGGCATATTTTCTCCCAACTTTATTAAAATTCTGGCATATTTCTATCATTTATCTTAGTAGTATATACTGAACATGCAATAGTTTCCATAAGATAGGTGCTACAAAGCTTCACAATCTTCCATATTTTTGTTGAGAAAACCATGATGGATTCTGATCCATTTTTGCTTTTGAAACACCCTCCTATATTTTCTACCCTATCTATGTTCTAATATCAACTGTTATTTCAGAAAAGATATAAAAATGTATGAGGTGAATATGAAAAGACTGTCTGAAGTAGGGGATATAATAGGTAAGTCTTTGAATTTTATACCAAAATATGGAATTGTTAATGAATTTCTTTTTCAGGAACTTACTTTACACAGTATTCACTAGAACAGTTCTCTTTAGAAATCTTGCCTATTCAAAATAAATTGTAAATTTTGTTGAAGACTGTATTGTGCAATATTTGATTTTATTAATATCTGTTGATATGTTTGTTTTTTTAGAGGTTTCTTGTTGTGCAATGTTACCAAAAGTAAAATAAAAGGCACTTTTGAGTCTGGTACCTATCTTTGTTGAATCAATAACCTTTTTTCATTGTAATATGTATTTTCTTTGAAAAAGTATCTACAGCACCCAAGCTCTACTTGCCAATTATTAGGTACTTCTGATCCACTCATATGTCAATAAGATTTTTTAATCAAACTTAGAAACTGACAAAACAGTACCTATGATTGCAAGCATATTTTATAGAACATGGATTATCATGATACTATATCTGTTATAGTATCATGATGGATTATAAGAAGATGGATGGATGATTTCAAATACATTTCCTTCTTAGAATTGACAGTGAAGTTTGAACAGTTTTGAAAGTAAAAATGCTCTTCTATGACAAATCAGTTTGAAGGTGTAAATAAATAAAAAAGAATTATCTTAATGACTTTATTTTATTGTATAATAGATTTGAAAAAGGAAAAATTTTACACAAAATTAAAACAGCTATACTGTTAGACTATTAATTTCGAATAAAATTCTCAGTGATGTTCTGCTGCTTCCCGTCGACGGATTTCAGCCCACTTCGCTACATTTTCAGGCGAGTTTGCCAAATTACTGATGGATTTAAATACCGGAATGCACACAACAAAGGCGATAGCGTAGTATTTCCATATCCACTGGTTAGTGAAATAGTGTTTGTACGGGAACTGGGCAATTTTGGCAGAGAAGGTGTACGGGTATTTCATGGGCCTGCCTACTTTTTCAGCTGAATCAGCCATTTTCACCAAATTTGTCCTATAGAAATGTAGTTTCAATATTTCGCTATATTATAAAATGTATATTTATTTTACCTTATATCTCTCAAGTATCAAAGAAGCGAAAATCCTAACAGGTTCTGAGTTCTGATCTATAATGAAATCACTTATATAAGTCTACAACCACCGTATAGAACTACAATAAAACTAAAAATTTGTTGACTTGACACGTGACCTTCTGTCACGTTTCACATGTCAGTGGTGACATACACTGGTAATATATACAGTATATCGGTTTTGATAATTTGTGGTTGTGTAAAGTCAAGTTTCATCATTGTTTTTTGTTTGTGCCTCTACAGCAGAGTAGACAACATGCATCTATGCTCTAACCATCTCAGAAATAAACTGACAGTTTGACACAAATGAAAATGACAGCTAGAAATGTTCCTTTTTTACATCGTCGATGTTGATAAAAGTTGATATTTGAGTTTGAGATTGGTTGAGTTGAGATTTATCTAATTAATTGATTGATAGTTGATACGAAAGATGACCACTAAAGATGTACCGATTTCGCCAGAAGACATACAACTAGCAGAAAAATTCAAAACTGAAGCTAATGAAGCATTTAAAAGTAAAAGGCCCATATATAATCTTGTAGTAATAATTTCATTCATTACCACGTGACAAATGCTTATAAAACAACAATATCTTCATCTCCTTACTGTATCATACTCGTTCATGATCCTATTAATTCTTTTTTTTTTCACTTATGCATGTTCATCCTTAACCTAATGTTATCTATTCTAGAGCAAGATTTCAATGCTGCAATAGAACTGTATACTAAAGCAATTGAAAAAAACCCTAATGTAGCTATATACTATTCAAACCGAAGTTTTGCATACCTGAAAACGGAATGTTTTGGATATGCTTTAGCAGATGCCTCAAAATCAATAGAATTAGATAAATCCTATATAAAGGGTTACTACAGAAGAGCAACCGCACATATGTCTTTAGGAAAATTTAAAGAAGCACTAAAAGATTATGAACATGTGAGTAATTGGATATTGGATAATTATATAGTCTTTGGTGGTGATGGTGATATTATAGGTTACCAAAGTGAGACCAAATGATAAAGATGCCCGAATGAAATACTCAGAGTGTAACAAAATAGTCAAGAAAATGGCCTTCGAGAAAGCGATTGCAGTAGATGACAATAAAAAATGCATAGCAGATAGTATTAATTTAGATGCTATGAGTAAGTGAGGTCGAATTATTACTAGACGCTCAATTGTTATATTTTATATTTAAGCAATTGAAAATGAATATGTGGGACCTGAAATTGAAGATGGTAAAATAACACTCCAGTTCATGAAAGATCTGATGGAATTGTATAAAAAACAAGGAAAACTACATAGGAAATATGCATATAAGGTATATACACTTTCTTACTTATTTCACTCTCTTTCTAATACCTGACCTTTCCAGATTTTGTTAGATATCAAAACTTATTTCATGAAACAACCTTCCATGATAGAAATTCCAATTGGTGATGATGAAAAATTCACAGTGTGTGGTGACATTCATGGACAGTTTTATGATCTCATGAATATTTTTGAATTGAATGGTCTTCCTTCAGAGACCAATCCATATTTGTTCAATGGAGATTTTGTCGACAGAGGATCATTTTCAGTTGAATGTATATTCACACTGTTTGGATTCAAATTGTTGTATCCCAATAATTTCTTCATGTCAAGAGGTAAGTGAAAAGGGAATTTATTCATTTCATATCACAGGTCATTTCAGTATCAAAATGTGGTCAAAAGAAAAGTTCATTCAAAGAGTGGTTAAGCCCATTTTCTGTATAATGTTGATCAATGGTATCTTGAAAACTATCAGGTTTTCAGAAAAAAAGTTTATGAGTAAAATTTTCTTATTTTCATAACAATAATGAAAATGACAAAATTTTGTTATGGCATTTTTCATCTTGATATTTTGAAAAAGTCAACATGGCTATGAATTTTCAGGATTATACAAATGATGACTCATTTATGGATGTTATTTACCTATTGGCATTTCTATGATATATTATTAATTCAAGTAACTTCACTCCTAAAAATATGATAATTTTTTTTGAAAATTCACAATTAGTAAGTTTCTGTTTGTTGATTAGAGGAGTTCAATATTATTTGTTCATCATGTTCACACTATAATTTTTCTAGAATAGTCTCAAGATTCTCAGGTTATCATTTGATTTCAGGTAATCATGAAAGTGCGACTATGAATCAAATGTATGGATTTGATGGAGAAGTTAAAGCCAAATACACTGCTCAAATGGCTGAATTATTTACTGAAGTTTACAATTGGCTTCCACTGGCTCACTGTTTGAATAAAAAAGTATTGGTGAGCATGTTTGCCTTCCATTTCAATAACTAAAAAGTTATGTAGGGTAGGAATAAGGTTCAATATCTATTCAAATATACTATTGGAATCTATGGTTTATATATTCTTAGATATATTATTTGGAATTCCATATAAGATTACTTGTAATAAGCCAATGTTCTGTTGAATCTATACAACCTAATTCCGTCAACTGGCAGTTCAGTGATTCATCAAAAGAATCACAATCACCCACCTCCCTGACGGGAGTAGTAAATTTTTGACATCAAACATTCAACTGGATATGTCTGTCCAATCTATCTACCTTTTTTTGTATACTCATGGCGCCCAACGTGTTGGACACATCAATTGCAACCTTATAAAATTTATGTTTGGACGTCGATAGTGGTAAAACCCTGACAGATTTGTAGAAAATCACATCCCAAAGCCTGAAAACAGTTTTGGGAAGGAGAAGCTCAAGAATCGTTCAAGCAATATGAAAATGAACATTTGGACTTCCATGCGTTCAATAATCTACTTGAAGGAAAATTTCACAGTGAATCTAGTACAAATCTTGTCATCTTGTATTCTTTGTAACAAAAAGATGAACCTGGTAGCATCTTTTTGACTAGAAAAAAAAGTGAGGTACTTGAACCTCATTTAACGGAAAAGGAAATAGTGAATAATGAGGATGTTCTTTTCTTTCCATAAAATTTCTGATTCAAGCTGCCAATATCGTCGAAAATGTTCTGAATGATTGAATACTCTTTAAAATTGAAAACTGCACATGGTTCACAAGGAAGGTTGGCTGAACTATCCTCTGCTTGTAGAATTTGTGGTTTATGGCATTTCCAGGATTGCCCTCATTGAGAAGATAATGTGAACCATCCGGAAATCTTCAGAAAGGACGGCTTGTTTTCAGAATTAAACAATTTGTGCACTCTTTGTGATTTCAGCACAATTTGCATTGACATTGAAGTAAATGAAAATAAACTGATATACCTTCTGGACACGGAGGAGACGCGACAATTGTAATGAATATGATATATTTGACTTCGTCTTTCAGGTGATGCACGGCGGGCTGTTTTCGCGGGACGACGTGACCTTGGACGAGATCAGGAGCATCGAGCGCAACCGACAGCCGCCCGAGGACGGGCCGATGTGCGAGCTGCTGTGGTCCGATCCACAGCCGCAGCCCGGCCGAGCGCCGAGCAAGCGCGGTGTCGGCTGCCAGTTCGGCCCCGACGTCACGTCGCGCTTCCTCGAGCTCAACAAGCTCGACTACGTCATCAGGAGCCACGAGGTGAAGAACGACGGATACGAGGTCGCGCACGACGGCAAGTGCATCACCGTCTTTTCGGCGCCCAATTATTGGTGAGTAGCATGATGAGAATGGATTGGTGTTTTTCTAACTTCCAATCCATTCCCACCACTAGAAACAGTTTTAGACTTCTGTAGAGTTGTAGACTGCCTACTTGATTATGTCGAATTTCAATACTTCACTAAGGATCGATTCTAGATGGCAGAGGTGACCTCTGCCGATCTCGATTATCTTACCTGTAACACTCAATATTGAATGTATCCACTTATGTCGCGAGCAAATATCACTTGTTAATCCATGAATGGAGACAGTGTCACACTTTTTGTTGAAACAAAAAGGTACGGCACAAATAGGAAGAGACCTATTAACGAATACTCAGAATAAAACTTAGAACAAACAAGTCAGAAGCTCGGCTAGTGCTAGATTGCAAATATATTTCCAATGATTTTCAAAATTTCTACTTATTTCAGGGTGTACGTTTCAGGAAACGAATCTGCTTCCGTTTTCAACACAATTGATGTAATATTTTTCTTCATAATGTTCGTGACGTTTGTCGTTCCTGACATTAAACATATCATAATTCTGTACTCACACATATATACAAATATATTGAAATATTCATTTCAATTTTTATTCACATTATGAAACAAGGAGAGAAAATATCAGAAGATATAGTAAAATGAATTGAAAACTTGTGTCATCATCCTATATCCAATGCATCAATCGTAAACTAATGACTGAAACTGAAACAACTATATGACTAGAAGATATTGCCATATCAAACTTCATCACAACCCGAAAATTTTCTCTCGATTGGCCTTCCTTGTATCTCTAATAGTATACGAAATCCCAATGGTGAGAGAGGCGAAAAAACGTTCTGCACAGATTTCAAACTTATTTCGACACTGCCACTTTGAGATTCAAGGAAGTCTAGGTCCTCCCATATTAAATTTTATCAACTTACTGTCTGTCAACTTGATGATAACTCCATTCATCCATCATCGTTTTGCTTAGCTCAAAAATTAATTAACGAAATTTTGCTATCGAAAATGTTTATTAAAGTAAAACAAACTATTGGTATTGAACATGTAGAATATGTTGATTATAACAAACTTTCTTATGGGTAAGAAGATTCGAAAGTATTAAATTTTAGTTATGAATACTGTGAATTCTACGGTTTTGGTGTCATAAAAAAAAATCAGGAAACACTGCCAAAACGCAATAGTATACAGGATGTAAATTTAAAATATCAAATTTGTTGCTGCTTTTCCATGAAAGTGGCTACCCAAGTGACCAATTTTTCAAAATAATCCTATGTATGTATGTTTTCCATAATCGTCTAACCTCCGACCGAATCGACCGTGAAAATTCAACTCTGTCTGCCATTTGATTACGTGGCTTCAGTAACATTGATTTTCCATCGTGGACATTTTATTGCATTCTACCATGCAATGATCTCTAACGGATCATTTGCGAATTTGAATCCAGTTTGTTAGATCTTTGCAATTGGCATATTGAGCAAGACAAAATGCTTCCTCTTCTTCTCTTCATGAAATATAAACATTTTTGGAAACGATTCGTTTCCTAAATACAGGGTATTCAAGTTTCTCGAGAAAAAATTTTTTTTATTGATTTATGAACCAATTTCATTAAAATTCACAAAATTTATTGATATCAGAATGATAATTTTTTGGGACCATTTATTCCCGTTGTCCAATTTGTCACTAAAATATTATTTATTTCAGTGATACTATGGGAAATAAAGGTGCATTTATTAATATGAAGGGGAAAGATATGATACCAAAGTTCACCACTTATGAAGCTGTGGTAAGTAACATCTGATACATACAATCTGAACCATAGTTTACAAAGGCTATCATTGTTCCACGTAGACTTTTATATTGTTTTTTTTTCCAGCCCCATCCAAATGTGAAGCCAATGGCATACGCCAACGCATTGTCAAGTTTCTTATGCTAGTACCTGCCTTTTTGTAGTCAATTTTCTTTTAGATTGTCCAAAATAATTCAATCCAAATATCATTAGATTTATGATAAAACTTTCGTTTGATTCAACTTCAATTAAATTTGTAACAAATTTATAACATTTTGTTTTTATCAAGAATGAAATTTTGTGTAGGACCATCACAATAAAGTAATTTATCAGTATGGTTTATTTTTCTAAGGTGTACAAAATTTTGACAAAAACTGCCTTCTCTCAACATTCTAAGACATTTTATGTCTGTGTTTATCTCTCTGAATATTGTTCCATTTTATAGTGTATATTTTAATAAAAATTAGCAGGAAAGTGTGCCTCTCTGTATTCACCTGAAAAAATATAACTACAGGGCTACTGATTTTTATTCATCTCAGTTCACAATAATTTGTATACAAATTAGATCTGAAAAAATTAATCTTCATTACCTTTTTATTCTATCAAGTCAATTATTTACCTCAATGTCTCAAACTCTAATTTATTGAATCCGCATCAAAATAAAAAAAAATGAACAGATAAAAGGAGCGAGTGCGAAAAATCTCCATAGTGCAAGATTCCTACGTTTTTTTTGTTATTAAATAAACAATACAAAACTCAGTCTGGACTAATGTATATTATATTTTTCGATAAATTTACAAAAAACCTTCAACCAAGATTCCTTCGTGTTAGGAATTACATCACATATTCATACCTACGGTTATGTTATTTTTTTATTATTACCCATGAAGGATAAAGAAAATTGTACTCACTTATATAAGATGGAGAGAAATACCAAACTAATAATACATTGAAATATTAAAACTGTTCTGACAAACAGAAATCACCAACCATATGAATCGGGTCAACACTAAACTAAACCAGGGGACAAAAACAACCTATACATGTGATTCCTGCTCCTAAGAATCTATAAAAGTTCCTGTTGATGAACAGTTTATTACAAATTTATCTAGTTGGAATCATGCTGCTGTTCATGTATTAATTTTGAACAAATTGTTACTAGACTGTAATATATATTTTTTAAATAACTATCATACATACAGACGGATATTTTTCAATAATATAAATGGTGTGGTAGCATTTGCTTGCTACTGTACAAAAAAGATGATGTGTGAAAGGACCGTCTCCATCCTGAAAAATTAATTATCATCAAAATGGTGATCAAAGCAATGGCAGGATTGTAATTATTTAGGAAAATTTGTTGAATACAAAAATTCTAAACAAAACAAAAAAAAACATAAACAGAGAACACAAAGAGAGTGTATGAGAAAATATCACACTAAATTTTATTTCATCCAATAGAATCCATAAAGATTTTTTTCAAGTCGACGCAGAAGAAGAATCAACGGAATTGCCAATGATATAATATGTGAATCATGGAAATCATCCATACTCAGAGTGCCTCAGTATTTTTCAGAAGATAAATCAGTCTGCCGACCACGAAAAATAATCACCGAACATCTTCAGACAAAAAATGTTTAAAAATGTACATAACCTCATTATGATTTACACATGTCCCAATGGTATGTTCTTTCAATAATATCTTCTTCTTGGAACATTCTCCAAAATTTTGTTTCCCAAGATGGCAGAGTGCCAAAACTAGTCATGCCCTTGAGTGTGTTTTTGTGGTCGACAGACTTTGATAGTACGAACATATACTAAATTCCTTTCATTTTGAAGGTCCAAATATTTATTCTAATTTAGAAATGAAGTAAATGTCATGAGCTGTTCCAGATTATATTTGAAGATAAATGTCATTGGGCATTGCTCTCTGGGGGATGAATGGACAGAAAAGACACCAGGAAGATGCACACTTTGCAATTCAGCACATCTGGTAGTCCAACAGCTGAAGAACCATGTTAAAGTGATCAGTTGCCTCAATTAGCCCCAGAAAAACAAAAACTTTGCAAACAGTTTCAATATGCATTTGATATACATATCAAAAAATGATTTTAACAAGTGAAGTGACGAAAGGCAATAAGATGCCAAGTGAACCAGCTTTCAGAATTTAGAATTGCAATAGCTCCTTTAATGAAGAATAATCCAAATTTGCAGTGTCCTTCCATTGCAGTAACATATTAACTCTTAATCAGTTCCTACAACTAACTATGTACGTATGTAACATCTATTACCAGAAAAAGAACCCAAATTACAAACATACATTATATAACAACAACAAAAAAATACCTTTAGTCGGAAATACACTGGATTAATACTCACCAAAGGAAAATCACAAGATTTTCAGCAACATCCTGACTTGGTAGTTTCAACAGGACGACTTTGATCGAATCTAACCTTGTTACCCTGATCGGCAGCCGAGGATGGGGGCCCAACTCGATTTTTTATTTCTGCTGCCATCGTCATGAAGGCCTGCTCAACGTTGGTAGCATTTTTTGCAGATGTTTCCAGAAAAGGGATGCCCAGTTGGTCTGCATATTCCTGATGAAAAAAACATCAATATTGTGAGAGTATAAATGATTAATGGATTTTCAACAAGAATACAGTATCAGAAAAATCACCTATTGATTTAATAAGATCAATTATAAAGTACATAATATCCCTACAACCTCTCTAAAATATTGGGGAACAACTATGAAAATACAGGGATTTCAGATGAAACTGATAGTTTTTGTAACAGCTCTGTTTATTTATGTCTCTACAATATACCATGAGACAGAAGGGAAAGGAGGCTGAGCCTCCACAAGAATTATCAAAGGCATTCATGTGTACACATAAAATATACAAAGGAATGCATAAAATTCGTTCATTCTATTTCTGGGTATTCAGTTGATATTTTTTAATTGACAAAAATGCTTGTACTGTATTATTCTATATTTTTCAGTGAACCTGATTCCTCATTTACATCATTTCCTTATTTTCGTACAAAAGCAGAATTTACAAAAGTAGGTATGAAATAATATAATAAACAACGAGATTCAGACAGGGAACCTCGCCTTTGAAGGCGAGGTCCACAAAACGAGCGAGTGTGCAAAGAGGTTTTCAAACTAGTTTTTCATGATTCTTTTTATACGACTGCAGATGGAAACTAAGCAAATCTCTGTTGAACCCGTTTCTTAAAAAAACTGCTGAAAATAATGAAAAAAACTTTTTAGTATTCAATATCTATAGTAACAATTGAGCATTTCTTCAAAATTACTATAATTGTGATTATCTTTGGTGGCAGACATGATGACAAGAAGATGACATATCCGTGCGCAAAGCGTTTTGCATATGGCGTGAGCTAAGTTTTTGGAGCGATTATTATTATTATTATTATTATTAATCAATACAATATTGCTCTCGTGTCTCCACTAATGAAACACTTATTATGTCGTGGGTTGGATGAAAGAGCAGTCTCCATCATCTTCGGATAGAGGCGACTGAATTTATATTATTCATTTTTCAGTATTTTCATATTGTTGATTTTAACTTCTACTTTTCGATATCATGTTTAATATTAGACAATATGAATGACAAAGGCATATCATTATTATCATTATTATCAATATTTTTCTTTGTGTAGAAACCCATTTTCCTTATGCAGTCATATAAACAAGTATATTATGCTTGCATGTCAAAAACATATGGTGGTCTGCACACATTGCTTACTAGAGTGTACATCATATGATACAAAAACCATCAAATTCATCCAAATACTGAAACTAAGTTAATTTGGTAATTGTTAGGAGAAACTATACTTTTGCATATTTACTTTAGCTGTGGTGAAATCCACGACTTTTTTGGTCACTAAATCGCTCTTATTTCCTACGAGTAGTTTGTTGACATTATCACATGCGTAACGGTCAATTTCTTCAAGCCACTGTTTAACGTTATTAAATGAGTCTTGATCAGTGCAATCGTACACGACGATGATACCATGTGCTCCTCTGTAGTAACTCGATGTTATAGTCCTGAATCTTTCTTGGCCTGCAGTATCCCACTTGGAAAACAAAAAGATTTGAAAAACTACCCATTTTTTTTCCAAAAATTACTTACAATCTGCAATTTGATTGTTTTTCCATCTAGATCAATAGTCCTGATTTTCTACAAGGGAATATATGATTTACTAAATATTCAATAATGTAGAATGTAATATTTCACTTACAAAATCTACCCCAATGGTACTGATATAACTCTCAGTATATGTATCGTCCTGGAATCAAAAAAATAATTCAAATGGTTCATTACAAAACAAGTATGTACTCACCGCAAATCGTAAAAGTAAGCAAGATTTTCCTACACCAGAGTCTCCAATGAGAAGTAATTTGAATAAGTAATCACTGTAAAAAAAACAACAAGTTGCTTCACATGGTAAAATACACACAATAGTAGAACAAGACTGATATTACTAGACACTTGAAGATTCTTTGAAATTGATGAGCTTTTCCAAATAAAGAATGGAAGAAGTGGGAAAACCGAAATTTGAAGTAGATATAGTCACATTATGCACAGTTTGGAGTCTTTGGAAGTTTGTTGAATGAGAAAAACTAGCCCAACAATATGTCACAAAAATGTTTTATGAATTGGTTTAGCAACATGTATCACATAAACCACTTTCAACCTGAAAAACATATTTTTTGTTAAATAAATGAAACAAATTTTCAGTGATAGTGAGCTACTTCAGAATAGAATTGGAGAGCTGTTCTATAATATTCCTCCCCCTAGTATATAGTCTTATTTCTTCTGTCTATAGAACAGATAAGTGAGCTAAGTAACCCACTAAATAGAAATAATTGTGTATCCACCCGGGAAAGATAATGGATATTGCCAATCAGTCCAATCACAGTTCTTGAACTAACTGTTAACTGGGTAATTACCTACTCTTCTGGAATCTCAACAGGTATACATGTCACATGTGATTCAATCTGTAGAATGAATCATTTTCAATCTGAAATATCTTTAAACTGCAAAAGTTATACATTAAAATCAAGAGATTCCAGAAGGAAGATTAACTATGATGTACCACTCAATGATTCTCCATAGAGAATGGAATGGATATCATATCTGAACTACTGAAAACTTCTGAATTTACAAATATATTTATGAAATTTTGAGGTCACTAATTTATTAAAAGTTCCAAAATGATCCTTTGTCTCCAATCTGCCACTTGGTGGAATGTTAAAACAAATGAATTGTGCTTGTTGGTTCAATGAACTCTTATAATTTTCATTCATGAAGTAAGTTCCTGACAAGAATCAGCAAATATTCCATTTATAAAATAAAAAACTCACCCAAATGAGCAACCCATTGACATCTCTTTTCATACAATAATCACTTTTTGAATGATAACAGAAAGCAATCCATTCATATTCATATTTACTTTTTGACAAACTCAGAAGAATGGAACTCATTGAATCAAAAATATGCTTTTGAATCTCCATATCAAATAAAAACCTTGTCATCCATAAACTGGGAGAACTCCTTGGAGAACCAAATGTTTAGTGTCACTACCCACACTAATACAGTTACCATTTTACTATATATAATGTTGAAATACTCAGAATAAATGAAAATCATATGTCAAGTTTTCTTGTTATTCAGCAGCCTTCAGTTCTATCACTCACTCTTATGAAAAGAGCAGACCAAGAAGCAACATGTAAAAGATCTTTTGAAATGCAGTCAGTTTCAACTCGAATATGATGAAAAAATGTCTTGTCTTTCGAATGCTGATATATTAAATTATTTTCAGAAAATTTCTTGATAACATTTGAAAAAGTCAAGATATTCACAACATAGCATAAAATCATTGAGGAAAAATAACAATGAAAATGTTATGAGTCAGTTCATAAAAAGAGAACATCTCAAAATACAACAATATGTATTTTGTTTCAAATATTTCGAAAAACAGGTTACACTAAAATTAAGCTCGACATCAAACAAATATATAGTCCAATAGCATGATGAAATAACAATTCAGTAGGTAGCTATCTAATTTTCAGTTGGAGTGTAATCTCAACTTTCATATGCTACTACATCATGGTACAAGAAAAGACTACTACATAGTAACATTGATATATGACAATAACTTTGTCCTTTGTTCATAAAGACAAAACATACTGATGGAAATATATTATAAGAAATGCCACAGTAGCTAAGAAAACTGGGAATAGTTGACTCATGTATAGTGATTATGACGTTCGATTTACGATCATAGCAATATAGTGGGCGGAATGAATGACAACGATTTCTTGAAAAAACATAATGGAGAAAAAACTAAAAGAAATAGGATTCATACATTCCGTTCACTGCGCAATTCACGTCAAAAACGTTTACTCCATTGTCAAAGTGGCCTCAATGTCTGATGATAAATAAATCGATACTTACTATTCGGGATTCATTGTAGTATTTAGAAGGGGTTATTGATATATTTGAATTTTTGCACTTCTTGTCTTTATTGCACTTTCAAAAGCACTGCACTAGCCTTTCTATGGGTAAATCGTACACAAATAGAAAAAACTAGGACGTCCACCTCCTTAGAAACTTAACTCATTGAAGAATTGACGTAAATGACGTATTACGTATTTGCCAAAGTGGCAGCCCTATCGTAGTGACTTATGACAAGTTACAAAAAGTAAAAAGTAGCGCAAGTTTAAAAAATTACATCAAATATGTCTTCAGTTTTCTATTTATACACACAATATTTTCCAGAACCATAAAGAGTCATTGACTAATATTTGCTTCAAACCAAAGACCACAGAATAATTATTGACACTATATTCTTTGATAACTTCTCAGACATGTCATTTTTGTAATATAAACGAAAAATTAGGAAGCTGGCGACGCGAATATGACATCTGCTGGGCATTTTTGAACTTTTGGTGTGCATGTAATTAGCTGATGTATGATGTGAACAAATCAATTCAAGTTGAATTTGGCGCCTTTGGTCACTTGTTCACCATTTTGTACTTGTCTTGGAGGAATTTCAAGAATTTATTGGGGATTCAGATACTTGATACGAAAGTATTATAAAGTCACAGTGAACGTCAAAAGGAACGTAAATAAACAACTCCACAAGTCGGCCATCCTGTTAGAAAAACAGCGCCCTCATCGGTTGATCACATTCCAAATAAAACAAGCTTTTGTACATCATGTAAATCATGAGATGAGATAAAATCATTCAATATCTTGAATTCAACGGATCCGTTTCTGATGATGTGATTTGGGGAAAATAGATGACTGTTGATCATAACGGAAGTCATAATATTTAACAGGGTTGCGCTAGATCCAACCTCGAGAATTCCATTCCGATGACGTTCAGAAGAGTTCAAGCAAGATAGCCAAACCAGCCAATTCAACATTTGTCTGCCATCGTCTGGTAACTCATCTCTGCTGCCGTAAAATAAATATACAGGGTGACTCCGAAGAGGATGTCGATATATTAGGTACATGAACCTATCTATATCTACAGAGTGGAGACCTTGAATGAAATGAATTCGCTAGCAGGGAGGTGAATGGTTTTGATGAAATTCCGGAGATACATCAACGTTTTTATATATTTACCTACATTTTGCAAGCATTCTGAGGAATACAGGCCATCAGGGGTAGCTGCAACTACCCTCATGTTTCTTCAAATGCAACTCTATGATATATACCTAATATATTCGCGTATACATGAATACTTCAATAATGTATCATGATAAGCTCAGAGCAATGAAAGATGAGATCTTTGATAAAAGATAATATCATAATAAGTAGTTATCATGATCTGCACGTTTGTCTCTAAGCTCAAGGTTAGAGGATTATTGAATCACTTGCATGTTATCTATTCATTGAAATCTAAAATAGAAAGTAGGTATCCTTTAGCATCGAATGTACATTTGGATTTTTCTCATTAATGAAACGACCTTATGAGAGGCAAATTTGTAATGATAATGTTGTAAAACTATCCAGTACATTTTTGTGATAATTTCAAATTAGGTTCTTCAAATGAATTAATTTCATTCTATTATTAAAATATAAAAATGATGGCACATTTATTAAAGAAGATCAAGGAGATCTTGGGTATTAAAATAATTCTCTACTTCTGACCCTTTTTCATTTGAAGTTACTGATTCTTGCTTTTCAACAGAAGGTTCCACCATGGAAATTAAAGGATTATGTTGAATATTACTTTCGTCACAATGAGCAATTTTTTGACGTTTTGGCAAAACACAATGAGGAGGAGAATCACCCAAAAATAAATTGAAATTTTGCTTGGAAGAACTGGGCACATCATCCATTTCAGCATTCTGTTGGTGATCATGATCATCATCATCTGTATTATAATTTGTAGTCTCCACATTAGTATCTGAATCAGAAAGCTCATTTATCTCTTCAACCTCAACATCCTTTTTATTTTCATGCACTAATGGTGGATTCTGTATTGGTCTTCCTCCTTTGAAAGCTAGTAGTGTTTGAGTCAAATGTTGAATCTGCCTTTTTTTCTCATTGAGTATGAGAACAAAATTACTGTACAATACTTCATCATCTCTTTGTTTCCTTGTGACAAAATCTTGCAGTTTCTTGTGAAGTACTTCATTTTCTAAAAAAATAATAGTAAGTAAAATTGATATTCAACCTATGGATAAGGTTATCTCATAACATTGTAGCAGAAATTTGCCAATCAGATAGGTATTCATGAAACAAACTGAATGTATAACAATATGATTAGGTTCTGATGTTACTATGTTCGAAGAGTTGGTATATATTGAACTAGTTCATTAGTGGTAAAAAAATGTATTGTTAATGTCATATCCATGATAATGAATGGTACAAGTGGATATTGAGTTCTTTCAAAAAGGCTAAATTTTTTTAACCTGGATGGTGCAGTCTAGGTGCTCTGAACACAGCAAGTGTTTTATGGATATTTTGATAATGGATATCAGTTTGGAATTGCCTGATGTTATTCAATTCATTCAAATTTAGCTCAGTGTGAATTCATGCTGCCTTTCTCCTCATTACTGATTGTTTTTTATCCTTACCTTGTTTTAATTCACCCTCACCTTTTATAGCAAAATCATACTTTTTCTTGAACCCGTTTCTTTCTTCATAAAATATATCCAACAATTTTTCCATATAATGACAGTAATTCACCTAGGATTTATGAATTTTATAATTTGATATTGAATTTGTAACCTCAAGTGAGCATACTTTTTGCAGAGGACAAAAAAAGAGTTTCATTTTGATGTTATTCCTCAATGTATGGTACAAAATGAACTCATTATCAGTAACTTTAAAACTAATATCCTCTGGTGTATCTGATAAGTATCCTTTGATCCTGAAATAATACTCTTCAGGATCCATTTTCAGCTGACTCGCCAATATTGACAATGCATCTTGAGAAAGCTAAAAAACATAAATATATGTAGATATATGAATATATTCATTCGTAGGTAACTGACATCTGCTCTCCAGGCATTTGAGGGTTGAAATATGATTATTTCAAATGTATTGACCTCGAAGGAAACGCATATTTTATACTCCTTCAAGCCTGTATCTTCCATACGCTTAAAAACATATTCTTTCATATTTTAAATATTAGAATTCCTGTGTGGCACATTCTCCCAATTCTAATATCGCCATGATCCTCTTCTTTTATCTTGTCTCATAGTTCCTCTGTGCTCTGTGGCCTCTGTGCATCGTTCCCCTCTCTGAGCTCGAAAATTGACATGTCACTATTCTTCATCTTATTCTTTTTTTCCAGCTGCCTGGGTTCACGTTTCATGAATAAACCATGGGATTGTGTCATCTTTTTTCTCTATATTTTTCATTCTGGTCCTTTATAGATTAAGTAACAAAATCTAACCAGATTCCATTATGAACATGGATTAGTTATCTCAAATAATAAGAAGAAAAGCCTGGTGTGGTTATGGACACTGATTTTTCGATTTAGAAATATTTTATGACTTTCATTTGGAGAAAATACCTCAGTACTCATTTGATTAAAGTGAAATATGGAATCCCTCAAACCCACTTTAGAAGAACTGAATTTCTGTATGCGTGATCCCGCATGCATAAGAAATGTTTGTATTTTGGCGCATGTTGATCATGGAAAAACAACAGTTGCCGATTCTCTTTTGGCGACTAATCGATTGGTTAGTAAACGATTGGCAGGATCTCTTAGATACTTAGATGATAGACCCGATGAACAGAAGCGTGGAATTACAATGAAAAGCAGTGCAGTTTCATTGTTGAATTTGGTGCATGATGATGAAGATAACCAAAATAAACGTATTTTATTGAATTTGATAGACACTCCAGGGCACATCGACTTTTCTACTGAAGTCGGGGCAGCTTTAAGAGTTTCTGATGGAGCTATTATATTAGTAGATCTTGTGGAGGGTGTCTGCGTTCAGACTAGAGAATCAATAAAAAGTGCATTTGAAGAACATGCTCAGATGATTCTGGTCCTCAACAAATTTGATAGACTTGTGGTGGAGCTGAAGAAAAGTACTGATGAGATTTTTCAGTGCATATTGAGAATTATAGAAGGGTGTAATGCTATTGTGGCTGAACTGTATCAGTATGAATGTACACATACTGAAATTGATATTGAAGATACAGGCCTTCTATTTTGCCCCAGAACAGGAAATGTAATTTTTGCTAGTGCTGTTGATGGATGGGGTTTCACCACAAAACAAGTTGCAGGTATGTTTATAAAACTAGTGACGAATGAGACTGTAGAATCTTTGAATGAAAAGATTTGGAATTTTGATTATTTCATTGATTCAAAAAAAGAAATAAAAACTGGAGCTATTGACAATAAAAAAAATAATCTTTTTGTGCAATTATGTCTGAAGACCATAGTGCACATTTATGAAACATTTGTTATTAGAATGGAGAGAGATAAAACTCATTCTATATTGAAGAAACTCAACATAACAAATGTTACCAGAGATATGACACATAATGATCCAAAAGTACAAGTTCGTGCCATTTTACAGGCATGGAGACCATTGGCCACAACAATTTTGTTACAGTGTCTTGAAAAAATTTCAGCTCCGTCAAAGATTAATAGACCTAAGTTGGAGTATTTGTTGAGAGTGAATAGATTCTGTGAAGATCAGTATTTGAATAAGTGTGTTGAAAATATGTTTCCCCTCTTTGAAAATATTTCAACAGAATCTGCGACCCCTACTATAGTCTATATATCCAAAATGTTTTGTGTGAATAAAAAGAATCTCTCACAAAATAAACCTAGGATATTTGTTCCTAAACCTAGGAGTGAAGTGAGAGAAAATCAAAAACCCTTTAATCATGATAAAGAGAAGCCATTGGAGGAAAACACAAATAATTTGGAAGTTGTAGGTGAAGATTTCATTGTGATAGCATTAGCTAGAGTTTTCAGCGGCATTCTCAAAGTTGGTCAAGAGATTTTTGTGTTGACTGGTTCATATTTACCAGATGAAAACAAGATATCTGATAATCTAGAGGACTTCCTAAACAGCAATGAAAATGTTGAGAAGGTCGTTATAAAAGAACTGTACATGCTTTTTGGTCGGGAATTGATGCTTGTGGATTCTATTCCTGTTGGTAATTTCTGTGGTATTGGAGGGATGGAATCACATGTACTTCGTACCGCTACTTTATCTACCACCCTTGATGTTGTACCACTCACAGAGCGCCAGCGGATAGATCCAGTAGTTCGTCATGCAGTTGAACCAGAGAATCTTAAAGATTTACCAGTTTTGCGACAGGGATTGAAGCTTCTGATGCAGAGTGATTCTTGTGTTGAGGTTCTGATGCAAGAAACAGGAGAACTTGTATTGCTTACAGCTGGTGATGTCCACTTAGGAAAGTGTATAGAAGATTTGAAAACAAAGTTTGCCAAGATAAACATCAATGTTTCAAGTCCAATGGTCTCACTGAGAGAAACTATAGTTGACTACAATGATGAATATGAATTAGCTAAAGATAGTAGTAATTGTGTGTTGATAGATTCAGATTTTTTTTCAATGAGTGTAATAGCAAAACCCGTTCCTGATACTTTGAAAGAGATAATTCAGAGCAACTATGAATTTTTGAGGATGATTGAAGAATATAAACACAAAAGTTTCATTGATGTAGCTAAACAATTGTTTGGAAAAACGTATAGAGAGAAAAAAATTGTAGAAAAAAATTTCAAGAGAGATACAACAAGAAAAACTTTGGCTAACATCAAAGAACAGTTGAAATCTGCAGTACCATACTGGAAAGATTTGCATGAAAAATTGTGGAGTGTGGGTAAATCAAGTTTCTGCTTGAATATTTTGATAAATAATACAGGGGATTACCTCTCTAATATTTTTATGGAATTGAATAGCTATGATAATAGAGCATTATTCGACCATTGTATTATAAAAGCCTTCAATAACTTATGCAAAGCTGGCCCACTGTGTGAAGAACCACTCACTAATTGTGCCTTCATAATCAACAAATTTGTTTTAACCAAGGATGTAAACCGTGAGGATTTAACTCCTCAAACCACATCAGTGGTAGAGTCAAATATACGAGAAACATTAAAAAAATCATTAGAAGAACAGAACCTGCGTCTGATGGAACCTATTTATGTCACAGAAATTCAGGTAAATACAAGTATATTAGGAAAAGTGTATACTGTTGTAAACAAAAGGCACGGCAAAATCCTTGAAGATGTATGTATGGATGAACAAGAGAAAATATTTCTTGTTAAAGCTCAAATTCCTGTCATTGCAAGTGAAGGCTTTGCTAATGAGATTCGTAAGACTACTTCTGGTCAAGCCAACCCAACTTTGAGGTTCAGCCACTATGAGATTATTGACGGGGATCCTTTTTATGAGTCAGTGGAGGACGAAGATGAGGATGAGGAAGTTGTCAATGTAGAATGTTCACTGAGAGCGAATAAGTTGAGGAGAGAAACAAGGAGAAGGAAAGGGTTACATGTGGATGATGAGGTGGTTATTCATGCTGAAAAACAAAGAACCCTGAATAAAAAGAAATAAAAGTTTTATATCAATGCATATTTATTTCTTAACACCAATTAAAGGAGTTTCTGTCATCAGAAATAATGATGGGTTCAGCCATTATATTAAATATGTTGAACTAATGTTGATTTATATTTATTTTGAAATTTCATTACCATTATAACAGCAAATTTTTCAAGATCCAATTCAATGAATGAATCCAATTCAATGGTTGATCCAATGATTTTACCATTTTTTAAAAAGCTGTTTTTCTAACAAAATGGTCGACTTGTGGAGTGAATTATATATTTGTTTACGTTTATTTTGAGGTTAATGTTTGATAAATTATCTGCTGAGTTTTTAGGCACAGATTAACTGTGCTTTTATCATGAGTCGTGCCGTTCCCTATATGGTATTTTAATGATTCAGTGTTTTCATTTGTGTTTCATTTTTTGAAGGACTGTTCGAGCAAACAATTATTCTATGGCTGAATTATCATTCATCCCATATTCACGTTACGACTTTTCTTTGAATCTGCGATTGTTGGGGCTGTTACCTAGTATAATTGTTTCAGTGATTATTTTATTGCGTTATGTAATCCTCTACTGTGTGTAAGTACCTACAGAATATGTTCTAATATAGAAGATATACTGACCTAATTTCCGAGTTCATATACACAATATATCGTTTATAGGTGAACATATTTTCTAGAAACTCACACACAGAATAGAATTAATGATAAATAATACAATAAAATAATCACTGAATCAATTATACCAGGAAAAAACATCAACATGTGCAGATCAAAGGGAAGTCAACGTGAATTCAGTTTGTGAAACTCTCAAGCAGAATAGGATAAATGTTGATTCAAAGCACGAACGGTCCTTTGAAAAATGAGTCCAATGATGAAACAAACACTGAAACACTCCATATATAGAACGAGACGACTGATGATAAATGCGATATGTGAAGAAATGAAGAAAGACTCACCAGAATTCAGATAATCGATAAAACAGAATTAAAAAAATCATGTGTAAACAACAAACCATCAGACAAAATGAATGTACCACTCCATAAGTCGGCCATTTTGTTAAAGAAACTGCGTCATCATCGATTGATCACATTCCCAATAAGTCGGGGTATTCGCGATTCCAACTACCGATGTGGGCGCTGCGAGACGTAAACAAATAGAGGATTTCAAGACCGGCAGAGATAATGCCAGCTAGTGCCCGTCTTGGACTGCTTCGGTGAGGTATTGAATAAAATTCGACATAATCAAAAGTAGGTGGAATTATACGACTTTTTAGCTGGGGATGAGGAGGGAAGAGGTGAAACACCAGTGTATTCTCATCCCTAACCTAACAATGTGTTTGTGCATGAAAATCTATGTTATGGATATAGTATATATCTCTTTGATATAGGTCAGTGCGTCAAATCAAATTGTCGCATATTGCACCGCGATGTCAAAGGAACATCGCAAAAGAACGGTAAGAGTCACTGGGAAAGGACCACTTTCCGTTGACTAACCTCTGGTTTTAGCTGGGAAACGGATATGATGAGAAAGACCACAACCACTTCAATTACTGTATGGTTGGCCATTTTTGTTCCAGGAAAGCAAGCGGCAGGTTTTTAGCGATTAGTAGTAGTACAGTTTATACAAACTGTGGTAGTAGTAGTAGTTCAGAACAATAAATATATTTAATATGTAATCTTTCGGTATTTCCACATCGAAACAAGAACTGAAGGTTGTTATTTATGAATCGCTATAATGTCTCATGGAAATGAAAGTGAACCTGACGTGAGTAGGGGATGAGCGACCTCAATATACAAAGCATCAGCCTAACAGTGACGTTTTTGTTTTTCATTAGTAAGAGCTACGATGCGGCAACCATTGTTTTTATAAATCATGAATTAGCCTTGGTTCTCTTCATCAAGTGTAACCGGTAACTGCTATATGTAAGAAAATTCCATGATACTATAATGAGAAAATTCGTCTGATGCGGCAGTTGATAAATGATTAAACATTAACCTCACCCGTCACTTTTCAGTCGTCAGTGAGAAAACTGCCAAGTGCCAAAACTGCCAAAAGCCAACATGGGAAAATGGCAGAGTAGTTGTTAAATGCCGGTTTGAGCTGTAAATATTTACCTATATTTCTTCCCCAATCACTAGCAAACGTGGATGTTCTTCGAAACAAATCTTGTGGAACCCTTTGTCGTTGTACTAATGTCGGTACCTGTCTGGTAGTGAAGAAATGCCTTGTTTTTTCTTGGCCTTTTCGGACACGTAATCAGTTTTTTCAAGAGGGCTTCATGATTTCATGAGTATTTGATATATAGTAAATTTAGTAAACATTGGCAAGATGTTGCCGATGTCACATAAAGACTCCTTCCAATCCTACCATAGAGGCTTCGGTTCCAGAATCAAGGAGAAAATACAAGGCTGGATAAGACTAATATTCTCAGATAGAAATTCAAGGAATCTGTTCTTGTTTTTGATTCTTAATCTCTCTTTCGCATTCGTTGAGTTATTTTATGGAGTATGGAGCAATAGTTTAGGTCTGTAATGCAAAGTGGAAACATATTTGTGTCACTTTCTAACCACCTGTTTTAGGTTTAATTTCAGATTCCTTCCATATGTTCTTTGACTGTACAGGGCTCATGGCTGGTTTAGCAGCATCTGTGATAACAAAATGGAAAGCAAATGATAAATATTCCTATGGCTATGTTAGAGCTGAAATTTTGGCTGGGTTTGTGAATGGATTATTCTTGCTGTTCATATCCTTCTTTCTTATGTCAGAGGCAGTTGAGAGAGCAATAGAACCGCCAGAAGTAGGTTCATCTAAATCAAAAATAATTTCATCCTAATGTTCGATTATTTCTTCAGGTTAAACATGAAAGGCTCTTTGTAGTCTCTGTTTTGGGCCTTCTTGTTAATCTTGTGGGAATCTATGCATTTCAACATGGCCATTCTCATGGAGGTGCATCTCATGGACATTCACATGGAGGTGCTTCTCATGGTCATTCACATGGAGGATCAGCTCATGGGCATTCCCATGACATTGAACTAGACAGTGGTAATTCACAGATTATGAAAGGAGTATTTCTTCACATTCTAGCAGATACATTGGGCAGTGTTGGAGTTATAATTTCTGCTATGCTAATGCAGATGTTTGGATGGATGATTGCAGATCCAATTTGCTCCATGTTCATTTCTATACTTATAGCATTAAGTGTTTTAGCACTGATAAAAGACTCTATCATGATTCTAATGCAGAGACAGCCTGTTTCTTTAGATAATGTGCTGCCACAATGTTATCAAAAAGTTGTAAGTTTAGCAGGAGTTTACTCTGTTCAAGAGCCCCACTTTTGGACACTTTGTAGTGATATTTATGTAGGTGCTATCAAATTAGAAGTATCCAAAACTGTTGATCCAAAGTATGTGGTATCACATACCCAGATGATCTTTGCTTCAGTTGGTGTGAGACAACTCTATGTACAATTGGACTACACGCCAATGTGATGATTATAACAATTCCAATTTAAAAAGTATCCCAGAGCAACTGCATTCATTCATCTTGAGTTTTCAGATATCTGAACCTACATTCTAAGATTATTTTTCATTTTATCACATTAATATTTGGTAATGTAATTTGGAAAAGCGGATAAATGTGTAAATTATTTGGAAATCAGTTGTCCTTTCATAATGATTTGTGAAGAACAGATATATTATGTTTCTGGTTGTAGTGTGGACGAAAATTCTCACTATTAAAATATAATCTCTCGAACTCATGAGAAGCGTGTCTCAGAAAAGAATAATGTAATACCCTCAAGTATTATATGTACTATTTTCACTACTGAAATCAGAATTCTTCCATGTCTTTTTTATGCAATTATATTACTACACATTTGGAAAATATATATTATGTTATGAAAATGAATTCATTTCAATCTTCTTCTCATAAAATATATGGAATTTCTTTCATATTTTTGTTTTCTTTTGTATAACAAGATATCTGTTTCTATTTCAAATGTTTTTATTAAACCACAAAATATACAAAACTAATAAATATCAAATCTTAGCCTGACAAATATTTTAGTACAAGAATATACTATGAAAATAACTAAAATTATATAGATTAGTCACAAGCTTTTATTCTCTCTGGAGGAACAGAAGTGTCTTAAATTAAATCTTAAATTATACATCTCGTTTTTAACTTCACGTATTTGCTTAAATTCAATATACATTGAGAAAGCATAGAAAACCGTTTTGTCAGATAGAAAATGTTATCTAATAAGATACAATATGCTGTGTAAATAACAATCCAAGAACAAAAATTATTGCACAAATAACATAAACAAGGAATGATTATTGTAAATATATGAAGATAGTTGTGTGTTGTAATGATCATTTTGTTTCTAACTTATAACAGATTGTTGCCTCAATTATACAAAATCTAGGCTTGATACTGATGATTACTGCAATTCACCGTTTCCCTGTAAAGAAATAAATAATGTGATGCAGTTAAATCAACAATGTAAATAGTTATTCAGGTAATAAATACCTTACAGGGGACTTTTTAGCAATTTATAAAATTCCTCCACAGTTATTGCCATCACAATATAAAAACTGACACCCCATATTCGAACAAATGCTGGCGTTTCTGATAGTTGGTACCTTGAAAAAGTCATAATTTCATGAATTTTGCTCAAGAAAACATAAATAATTGTATAGAGCTGATACGGCAACAAAAAAAAACTAAATCAAGAATCTTTGAAGGTATAATGGTGAATATTTCAATTTTGAATTCAGTGAAATACATGATGCATTTGAAGACATCGAGATTCCTCTTATCTATTCATTCATAGAAATTAATGAAACATGAAAAATATGAAGACTTCAAAAATCCTAAATGATTTCTTGGACAGAAGTTTTTGCATTCAAATGAGGATGACCTCTAGTGTTATTCAGAAACAAAATGATTGAAATCAAAATTTAAGTTTAATTTAATTTCGAAAAACAAATCGTATGCTCAACAGGAAACAAAACTAGTAGATGATAACTTATTCGCTTTCCAAATGATGGGGTGTAGTTTTCAAAATAATATTCATACCATCAAATCATTTTGAAACAACCCAACGAACGTGAATAATAACATAACAAGTATTAAATAATACCATGCAAAGTGAAAAAGCTCTCATATTTTTCCTAGATGGCATGCACTATGTTTATAAAATTGAGAGTAGTACCTTCTTCTTTCTTTTTTTGTTCTTTGGTTTTTTGTTTAATTCTTCCATGATAGATGAAGCGATACTTGACGACGATGAAAGACAATGCTGGATAAAAAGTTAGCAAGCATAAAACAGAGTTAGGTAAATCATTCACTAGCAAATCAATCAGGAATGGGTGGAAAGATATAAAATAAATTCGAAAATTACGAGTACAGTTTGAGAAACTTACATATTGTATTCACGATACGATGAGAGAATACCAAAGACATTAAATATTTTAATGTCTCTGGAGAACACCGTACTTAATTTATTTGTTCTATTGAGCTTACTGCAGGTCTAAACAGGAAAGAGGTGTTTTGCAAGGATATCTAAGACTGGTCCACTAATGTCTCTTTCGCAAACAAAGCACCACTTTTCCTAGTCAGGCAGAAATATAAATGGACTTCATGGTTACTGAAGAGTTGCCTTTCTTATAAGCAAAATTTATTTCCATAGCAAATCGCACAATCAACAACTTCCATTCAATTTTTATTGAACTCATCGCAACAGGAAAAATAAAGAGATTGTAGGAATTGTTATAATTTGCGAAATATATTAAAAATTATTGAATATTTTTATTATGTTCAATTCATTATCAAAGCTAATCAAATAATGATGCCTTATAGCTGCTCTAGGCTAGCAAAGGTCTTGACAAAATGGAAAGGTTTTGTTAGGTTTGTTACAGATTATCCTTGGATACCCATTTGTCATTCTGAAGATAAGTTTACATATTCACAAGATGATGTGTTTTCTCTAAAGTTTGGAGGTCTTAATCATCAGAAAATATTTCCATAGCTTTTATATATATATATATATATATATATATATTTATATAAATAGATAGAGAGTTATACACCCACAGAAGTGACGTATTCTTTTTAAAATTACTGAAATATTTTCTCCTTTTACATACATTTGAACATTTCTCTGTCAACACTAAAATTCATTTCTTGTTTAAATACTTATCAATTTGAGATGATATGAAAAATATGGAACTATCTTTCATACTTGAAATTCCCATAACATATCTAGTTATCAAATATATTGTGTGAAGGGAAGACATGAAAGAAACTGTCTTTCACATCTTCACAAATTTTGCAAGAGTGCATGAAGAAAGAATTGTGTTTACCTCTATAAATGTTCCATTTGTTGAATTACTGCACGTTTTAGCCTAAAAGAAAATATTTATTGAAATACTACTGTTTTTCGATGAACATCTAAAAACTCACTTTGAGGCTAACTGCAACATCCCCGTTTTTAGTCTGTTCTACTCTGAGTTGATCTCTTAAACGATTTACTTCCTATGATAGAGAAGAAAAATAAAATTAAAATACCTCTGTCATATCGGCAAAAGCATATAACATACTTCCGAAAGTTTCTCTATCGTCGCCGTAGAATCTGTAGCACTGGGGGTTGTCAATTTGGGTTTTTTACTGTCCACCACCTGAAAATCTTTCAGCAAACGCTGCCTCTCAGAAACCTCTATTGATAACTGTTGCTCCAAGCAGGTGACTTTATTCTGCAACTGAAAATTAATGATACTGTTAATGATTCATAGAACCATTAAACTATTTTTCTCAAAATATTATCTTATCAACATTGCAAAAATAATAAATTTAGGTTGGTTAAATTGACGAATTTTAAAAACCCGCTTATGAAGTTGTTTCGTTCTGATTTTGAGTGATAGTTTGTCTGTATAAAGTATATACAGTGGCGAATATGAGCACGATGCGAAGTATGGGGTCGGGGCATAAAATTTCTGGTCGCAAACGGCAAACTTCATCTTCCACCAAAGCTTTTGAAAAAATAATGAAGGAAAGCTCCTCAATTTATTATGTGTTACTTGGTGTTAATACAGTCATCGCAGACCAGTGCACTATGAGAATGGATAACCCAGTCCCAGTAAGACCATCAAAACTATGTATCGACTTATATCAACTTCTATAAAAGGTCGTGGAGAAATAAGTACTCAATGAATATTAAAATGTTAATGAATGAATGTTAAAATAGTGAGGTTATATGGTATTGAAAAAAAAAATAGTACTGAAGCGTTGCTGATACCAACACTCTTGAAAACAAAACAAGACATTTCGAATGAATGAATTGTGATGAAAACAGGGAGATTCTCGTTTTAATATATTAATGCTATTTTCTGATCTTATAGATAGTGACACATGATTGATTCCTTGATACATTGGTCTTTTCTGGATTCTGGACTTTATGCAAACAAATCGATTCAGTGAAAAAAAATCTATCACCTTCTACACCACGTCGTGTATTCCTTTGTCATTCCTTTGTATAATGACTTCAATCGAAGATTCTGCTTCAAATACTAAAGTGCTCATCAGCATATAAAATCAGATGTTTCAAGCTTACGAATTCGGAAAATCAGCTAACTAATAGATCAAGAGTTATTTTTCTCGGAAACTTAACTCCCTCAAGTTATCGCGCCAAAAATTATCATGAAGTTATGGATCACCTTTTTCAAAAAACCGGGTTACATTTCCTATCTTGAGGTTTTACAGAAAAACTGAAATGTTGATTATATTCGCTATGATATATGAGGACCTAAACTTTCGATAGACTTTCATATGGTTGTTAGAGTAGTCCGACAATTATCTATTTTAATCTGTATTATATGATATCAAATAAGTCATAGGGAAAGTAAGTGATAGATGAAATGGTACATCCGGCAGATCAAAGCATTTGAAGGATATTGTTTAGTGGTAGCCACAATTGAAGTTTATTCAGAATGGTAATTATTTTGTATGACTGCTGCAAACAACACTGACTCTATGCCTAATGGTTTCATCAACTGAACAGAGAAGAAGAGTTGGAGGCAAGTCCACTGAAAGAAAATCGATGTTATGGAAGTCATCAATAATAAGTATGTGTTGATATTTCAAGAATTAGGTGTCAAACGACCCCCAGTTCTAAAAAATGGTGGCACTATTCTAAAAGGGTCAAAAATTAACTGAGATATTTTCATATCTTACTGCATGTAAAACTCAAAATTGCTTTTGCTTGATATGTTTTCAAAAGTGATTATTAAAGAGGTGTTGATTGTTTTTAATTAACAGTTCACCATACCTCATCAATAATACTTGGCAGCGACTTTTCAATGCATTTGTAGGCAAACCCAACTCCTTGTACCTCTGGCGGTTCTACATAGTTCTAATCGTTAACATGCAAAAATTATAAGACATAAAAAAATGTTATATCAGAAAAAATGTAAACATGTCTGGCACATCAAAATATCTCATATGGTAACCCGAAGTAGCTTGGTTTGTACAGAAATATAGTGAATGGAGTGGTATTTATAAATATCATTTTGTTATGATATACCATTCCGTCCAGGCATGTTTTTCTCTTTAAAAATACTACAATATACACACCTGAGACAAACGAACTTCTTTTAAATATTCAATTTCCTCCTCCTTTGTGGCTAACTGACTACGCCAATTGATTTCTTCTTTTTCTATGTGCTTTTGAAGATTATTCAACATACTCTCCTGTGAAAAAAAAATCGCCATCAATCGTTGACGAAATATATCACAGTACTTTGAGAACGAGAAAAATCTATTGCAAGTATTTATGCTCCATGACATATACACATCTGACAAAACCAAGTTCCTGTTGGGAAAAGTATGTACTGAGGTAAATACACATAGATATTATTGCGAGTTAGCATGCAACACAGATAAATGGAATCTTAGATCGGCGTTGCACTTGTCTGTCACAAACAGTACAAATAATAATCCTCTGTTGATTTCTTCATCCCAGTGATGCCGCATACCCGTTAATAACCGAAATTCACAATAATATTCATTAATAATGAAACATCATATACACCCTAATTCACTATAAATGATAAATAGATAAAAAATGTTGTCATACGTTCACAGCAACACTAAGAAAAACATGGAATATAGAAAGCATTTCAAATTTAGCTAAATAATGTCGAGAGACTGACAAACGCACTCTCTCCGCTACAGCGCACAAGTACCTACACACAGTCACCACGGAATAGAAAACTATTTTTCATTCTGTGACACAGCACCAAGCAAGGGAAGAACAAAATTCTTGTTTATCCGATTTCAATTCACAAGTTTTTGGGTTGAACTTCAATCCACAAATTCAACAAATTATACACACTATGGCAAAGTTCAGCTATTGTCACCAGATCACATATGGCGTGGAGTTTGGAATCGGCGTCGATAGCTAGACTGCACTTTCGTAGTCGCAGTTACCTTCCGGTGAAAAAAAAAATTATTTGTTGTCAAGAATTGCTCTATATCTGACCTTGAGCATTCTTCGAACTACTATGTATTATTGTGTCCCACTCTAATCTGCAATAATCTCCATGCGTAATCATTTCAATACTAAGTTTTCTCAACAGAAAATTACTTTTGTCAGACATTTATATACTTATGTATTTTTATTGTTTCAGCTCGGCGGCTTGATTAGACCTTGACAAACAGATTGAACATTTTGAAATTCTTATATTCTTCTTGGAGCATATGAACAAAAGTTACCCTGTAGTTTAGTAAATGAAGAGACCACGATCATCAGGCACATCAGAGAATATATAACGTGTGAGTTAATTGAAGTAATTTTCTCAATAAATTCTTGGAAACCTACTCTGGGTTTTGAGTGTAAAAATATTCCATGAGTTATTAATAATTTTTCATTTATATAAAACAAAATATATGAAACCAATAAAATTTAAATTTAAATCAATACAAGGTGCAGGTTAAAAAAAGGAATGATCCCAGAAATTACAGAAAATATCATACAACGAATACTTCAAAATAGCGGTGAACTCACTGTGTCATCTATAATTCCTTTATAATGCAGCAACTGTGTCTGCAATTTGCTAACATCATGCGATTTGTGTGGTGACGTAGGCGGAGTGGCGAGTGTCTCTTGTATATGCCTGTCCTGAAGACCTTTCAAGTGATTTTTGACGAGTCTTTCATATTCGACTTGCCAATCTGCAGTGTTTGCTGTTTTGAGTTCTTCTATTTCGGGAAACAGTCTCTGGAGGAACTCTTTCTGGAACTTTTGTTCTCTAGTGATGATATCCTGGGATAGTTTCTTTTGAAAAAAGCAGTAAAATGAAATCTGTATATGTGTATAAAATCTGTAAATGTATGTACTATTTGTTAGTCAATTTCAAAATTAATTTGCCATTTCATCATTACCGAAAACACTTCTGAAGGAACAAAACAAAATTGAAGGATCAAAGAAAGATATTCTCCACAGTTGGTAAAATGTTGGGTGAAGTTCTGCATTTTTATGCTAACTGCATTTTTTTTCCAACAGATGAACAATCAAGTTATTTATTTCCAACTAAAACAATGTATCAGTAGTGTTATAAGGAAATTCAAAAATGATATAAGATTCATTATAGCATTCAAAGAAACAAATAATCGAAAATCAAATAATTTTTTTCATAGGAGACAGTCAAAGTTGACTGCCTGTTGTGTTTCCTCAATATTAATATTAATTTTGAACTCTTTTCCGGAAATCGATTGATAATGTTGTCAGAAATAGATAATTTGATTGGTTTTTTGTTGGAAAAATAAAAATAGAATTCATGAAACACATGAATTCATAACACATCTCATGTAAGTCGAGTTTCTTACCAGGTTAGAAATCAGAATAAAAAAACTTTGCTCTAACTCAACTGAAGTAACTTAATTTCTCGGACTGTAGCATTATATTCCGAGCAGCTTTATTCAATGACCCTGATTAACATTGTTGCAAAGAGGGAAGCATTGTGGGGATCAAAGAATGATAAGAAATAAAGAACAGGTTCGGAAATGGAAAGTGATGACCCGACTTCAATGGAATTTACTTACTTCTACATCTAATTCCAATTGCTTGTTGGTGACAATATTTTTGGCCTTGCTTTCAGCAGCATTGAGTGCTTCCATCACTTTCCAGTTCTTAGCACGCAAATCCTACACACATCAATGAAGTATCAGATATTGTTAGTTTCAAATAATAATAAAATAAGCAATTTTCAGATAATGTTCTTACATTATTTTTGGCTTTCTGTTCTTCAAGTTCTTGAAGGAGTTTTTGATAATTTTCGCTGGTAGTCTCTAAATCTGCTTTGTATTTTCTTTCGGTCTGTAGCCATTCTGTGGTCTTGGCTGACAATTCGCTTTTTTTGGAAGCTAGTTCATTACTCAGATTTAGAATTTCAACTTCATGGATCTGTTTATCTTCTGCAGAATGGTTGAGATGTTTGATTTCTTCCTTTGCCAACTGTAGCTCTGATGTCAGCTTCAAATTAGAGGAAATGGTTATATTTTGACAACTGATAATGAAGATTGTTAAGGTTTCTGGCAAATATTCAGACTGATGTGAATCGAAAAATTGTAAGAATAATAAGATTGGTGTGGAGAGATATAGCTATTTACAGAACTGTGGCTCAAATGAGAAAGATACACTTCTATTGTAATCTCACCTGAGCAATATATTTGGCAGATTCGATTTTATCATTATTCATCATTCGTAACTGTTCGTTCAGCTGTCCCAAAGTGAGTTCCAATTTACGTTTTTCCTCAAACCGTTGTTGCAAACTAGAATCGCGATGAGAAATTTCGTTTTTCCAGTCATTTTCTTGTCTGAGCGCCATTTCAAGGTTCTTCTCCAATTCCTGGTGTGACTCTTTGTAACCCTTTTCCAAGTTGTTTATTTGAATCATAAAATTACGTTGCTGCATTTCTTTTTCATTAATTATTTGCTGTATTTCCATACGAAGTTGTTGATTTTGCGAGGACACTTCGTCAAAATCGTGTCTAAGGTTAGCAATAACATTTTCAGCCTGAAAAACGAGATTAGAATGAATAAATATATATATCATTCATCAAATTTCAAATCTCGTAAGAAACATGTAGCATTGCAAAGATCTGACAACCAACAATCGCCCATCCAAAAATACATAAACACAACAGAAATTTCACAGGTTCTTCAGAGCCAAAAACATTCAATTCATCTGAAGTTTGCCAAATAGTAAATAGAAAAAGGCACCACCAAATAACAGAATTTATTGTCAGTAACAGGCAATCCTTCAAACTTCAAATACCAGAACCAGTACACATCTTTCATAGTGAAAATTATGGAAACAAAATTTTGAAAAGAAATGGACCCTGAAGTCGGCCATTTGAGTTTGTATCAATCGTTTTGTAGAGATGTGGGAATGGTGAGAAACTCCAGCTCCACAACTACATTGAATTTTGACCCTGATATACTTCTCTCGAAAATAACAAACACAATGTTCATTCCACCTGAGATCAATTAATTGTCCCAGTCTGATATTTAGTGCAAACTGAGAAAACAAATAAAAATACATAGTAGTGGTAGAACATATCATTCTTAAAAATTCACATTATTTGGAATACAAGAATGTGAAAATTATTACAGTGACCACTTCATAATGAATGTTTATGACTTTTCAACTTACATCTTGCTTCTGAGACAGGCTGACTTCATATTGTTGGATCTGCATCTGTAGAGCATTTATTTCTTCTAACAACTTGAGAGTATTATTCTTCTCAGAACTGAGATCAGCCTGTAATTGCTGAGCATTAACCTGGTAGCGGTTATTGGCAGCCTGAATCTCAATGAGCCTTGTCTGTGCCAACTCTTCTAGTCCCCTTATCTTGAGCTGGAGATGAGCCTTTTCAGCTTGCTGTTCTGCACGAATCTCCTTGAGTTTTACTTGTACTCCCATGAGTGCCTCTTGTTCTTCAATTAACGCCTTTTCTTTCTCTGCCAGCTGTTTTTTCAACTTCTGAATGGGATCGTACTTGCCCTACAGAAGAATTAAAAGGATATTGGTGGAATTCGGTGGGTTGCGGCCTGAGTTGAGTGTTAGATTACCTCACTCCAATCGCTGATGATAGTCGGTGCCTCTAGCTGCTTGTTGAGTAAGAGATCAATGAGCAACTGAACCTCAGTCTTGGACAATTCAGCTGTACGCACCGAGTTTATGAGTTCATCCTTTTCTGTAGCTTCATAAAAAATAAAATGATCTGTAGTATTATGAAAACTTACACTTAAATCTAAGTTGAAAGTGAACTTGAATGAAGACATACTTTAATACCTGTACTGACTCATATATATTGATAGGAAAGTGGACTTCATAAAATAAATAAATATAAAATGCCAATGGATCTGAATTCAATAAATTACCATTCTCTACAACTTTTTCTGAAATTCTTTACAATCCAATAGGCAACAAGCAAGTTTACAATATAGCAGGTGCTAACCTAGTGTGGAATAACCATGTAGCTCCATTGCAATAAAAGTATACAATATCAATACAGGATTCTAGTACAATTTCAGAAGTCCACAAATCAAAATTATTTCTAAATAATATACAAATTGTTCTTTAACATGGGGTTACATGAATGATACAGTAATGTTTTTTCTGATGGAACAATGTTGATTTCATTTTGTCTACTGATCTTTGTTTTCTATATTTTGGACTGAAATTCTATATGAACTTCAAAAATACTCCGATAGAGTAAAATAGAGTTTATTGGTGCCATATTCTTATCAATGATGGTAACTTGAGCAGTATCAATTGCATATGAATAGTTTGAAATTGAATCTGTGGTTATTTGAACTATCACTGTCATAACTAATCTCTCCCTTCATTTCCATATATTTGTATTTAGCGAGCTGGTTAGTATAAAGCAGACGATCTACTAGATATATCAACTAATATTTCTACCTAAGGTGTGGAAGGGGTAGCTAATCATCAGCTAATAGTAAAAATGCGGAAAATCATGGTATGGATGTGTAAAGAAATATTTAATACATTTGAATACAGAATCCATTATGGGTGCATAAAATAATATGTCATTTGTACTCACTCAAATGATTTCTTGCATTATTATCGGTCTTCTTTTTCTTTTTATCTTTTCCACGGTTAGTCCCATTGGTCTGAGTTGAAATAGGTATAACTTCTAGAGCTTTATCTACTTTCTCTTCAAAATCCATATCAACAACAGGCTCAATTTTGTTGAAATTTTTCTTATTTTTGATAGAAGCGTTAGATTCTGTGGCAGGTCTCTTATCTTTTGTTAATTTTTCTTTTACAGGATCTGATACTTTGAAAATCTCATCTTTCTACAAAATCATACATAAGGTGAGTAGCAGCAATCATTATTTTAAATTTTTTAAGTAAACAAATATTGACACAATCAAGATGATACATTGAAGCATAATAAAATAAAAACATAATAAATAAATATAAAGCACTCTACATACATACACCGATATTTAAAAAAAAATAGAAATATCATAGTTTACAGAATCTATGATATATATGGTAACTTTAGAGAATCAATATTTCAAATCTTCACAAAATTCATTAAGACATTTGTAGATATAGTTTGGATGAGCTAAAGTTGGTAAATTTTTCAAGATAATCAATGAATAAAGCATATTGTTTGAATATTCTATTGTATTTAAATTATACTACATATATTCTAATGAAATAAGAATGAAAGATGAAAAGTTGAAGAGAACAAATTATGAAATATCTCTGTAATATAAAAAATCAGCTATTTCATATATCTAAACTCATTCCACAGGAGACTTACACTATTAGACCTGATTAGTTCAAAATCATCTTTAGGATGATTCTCCTCAAAATGATTCACTGTTGTAGTATTGACAATGTCAAGCATCACTTTCTCAGGAGACTTGTCTTTTCTCACAAGAATCGGGCGTACTTTTTTCACTTTTTTCATCTAGAATGTCAAAGTAAATATGTACATGCATGGTTCAAAAAGTTTATATAAACACTGCTAGTGGAAGAGAGCAGCACATTAGTATTCCTAATATGATTTTTCATTAATCTCACCCAAAAAATAGAACTTGAATTAATTACCTTTGAACTTTCTTTCACAGCTGATACTTTTGATTCATCATTGGTAGGTATGTCTTCAAGAATTTCCTTGAACTCGACATGAAGCTTGTTTGGTTGAGAATTCTCTTTATCATTTTCTATACTTTCAAGAGCATCAGTATCAGTTTCTTGATGGGCAGATTTATCTTTTGACTAAAAATTTTGAAGTTTGTGAGTGATGAACAGTTTGAAATTAAAAACAAAAATAAAAGAATGTTAATTATACAATTGAATAGATTGAGTAATTCATAAAATGAATAATAATATTCACAGAAACCTTCACACAAATATTATGATTTTTAGATGGAATCACAAATTATTCAGTGGGCATATTTCAATATTCACATATTTGGTGTATCTTGTGAAGGAAACACCTCCTTCAACTAAATTCTATACTAAATCAATAGTATGTAGATCGTAGATAACAAATTCCATATACATATATAGTGTGTGTGATTCCAAACCACAACACCTTCTCAATTTGGAATCTGTTGAGTGTTTTTAGAAACAAATATTCTGTGATATAGTAATGATAGAGTTTTCTTCGAAAATGTGGACGAAACTGATATATTCCTTCTTTCAAGGCTTAGCATTATTTGATGAAGGGCAAGAGAAAAAATGGGAATCCTTTTTGATTCAATCATAGCTGATATACCATCATACAAAATTTGAATTTTATACCCCATATTTCATATAGGGTGTAAGTTATTCAATATCAAATGTAAAAGTTATTACTTTATCGATTCACCCTGTATTGAAATCTAAAGAATTCATATATTTGATGAAGTGATCATTCAATGAAGAAGCACATCGAATACTTAGATAGGAAGTTTCATCGTTGTAACTTCTGCAAGAAGATTTCAAGATCAACCAAAATGCAATTGAAGTGAAGTTGAAAATATTATTATAATAATTATGATTAATTCGAGGGAATATTCCAAATACACTTTCCAAATCCTCGTAGAAAATATAAAGTCTGGCTGCTTGATGTGATCATATGCCGATTTTGACGAGATGGAATAGATTCGCTGATATTTGAGATGATTATGAAATTGCTTATAGTATTAAGAATATTACTTGAAATCAATTACTACATATATATTCTCAGAAACAAATTTCAACTTTAGTTATATTGGTTTCTGGCAAAAAATGTCCATTAGTCGTTTTTAGAAATTTCGACGCATTTAGCAAACAATATTAAGCCTTGAAAATGTGAATTCTTCAGATTTGTCCCCATTTTAGAGAAAAGCTTGTTGTGTACTATATAAGTGAATCTTTGTTTTTGAAAATCAGTCAACGGGTTTGAAATAAGGGGGTGTTGGTTTCAAATCGCAAACACGTATATACAGGGTGTTTCAAAATTGAATGAACGAAAATGTGTCATAGTAAATGAAAAATGAAAAAAAAAATTAAGGCTATTTCAAAACAAGTGAAGAAAATTATAATTTTATTAATTGAATTCTGTCGTATATTCAAAGTAAATTTATACTGACAATTCATACAGTGCCTTGCTAGAAGTTGTTTTAGTGCCTCTTTTCAACACTAAGAACTTTTATAAAATTGTGTATATGAAAACCACAAGCTATATAAACATATCAAGTCACATTTCGTTATTTTCCAGGGAAACGAATTTGAAACTCTCTCTGTTGGAGTTTTGATGCAAATTGATAAATGTTTTATTAAAATAGGAGAGAGGCGACCTGAAAGGAATATGTTATGTGACTCTCATGACATAAGACTTTGGAAGGCGTCGGAGCCGGAATATACGGGATGAACCCAGTAGTAAAACGCTTATTGAATATGGGCAAATTAGCTGCGATATTCCAGGCAGCGGTATATGCCATTGAAATGTGCGCAAGGGAGGTGGAAAATCGACACCACACACGAAAAACATTAAAAATATTTTCAGATAGTCGAGCAGCACTGAAAGCACTTGAATCCAACAGCTTTAAATCCAGAGCAGTATGGAACTGCAGAGAAACCTTGAACCGACTAGCAGAACATAACAAAGTGAAGCTAGTTTGGATACCAGGTCACTCGGGCATAGAAGGAAACGAAATAGCGGACGCCCTAGCAAAAGGGGGGGCCGAAACACCGTTCATTGGGCCAGAACTGACCATCGGAATAGCTTATAGCTTATAGCACTGCAAAGAATGCTATAACTTCCTGGGCAGACAAGAAAAGACTCGAGTATTGGCGTAGTCTACCGGCCCTAGCATTTATTGCTGGTACAAGGAACAAACAGGACACTGACAAACTACTAGAACTCAGCAGAGCACATCTCAGTGTTTTAGTAGGATTGCTCACTGGCCACTGCAAACTCAAACACCACATGCATGAAATCGGACTTGCACAAGATGCAGAGTGCCGCCTATGCATGGAGGAGAATGAAACGGCGAGACACATCCTATGTACATGCACCGCAGCGGCCAGAACCAGATTCTCAATATTCGGCAATATGATACTAAGGCCAGAAAACCTGGTAAACTGTTCTCCCAATGCACTCCTTAAGTTGGATATACAGGGAGAAATATAACCGTAGGGTAGAGCCACAATACGCCGATGGCCGCGGTGGAGGGCTGGACAAATGGGCCCGCTCACATCTAACCTAACCAAACCTAACCTCATAACAATAGGATATTGTTAAAGTTCTCAAATAGAGTATTGAATGATATTGAAAATGGTTTCTCTCAGATTCTGAGAAAATTCAACAGGACATTGATGAACTCATACATGTGTGGAGAAATATCATAAAAAAAATTATGAAATTCGATTTTTTCCTGAAATTTGAAGATTTTCAATTGAAAAATACATATAAGAAGAATAACAATAATTTATTTGCTCAGGTAAGACATAAAATATTAACATCGAAAAAAAATAAACAAAATAAACAAACAAATTTCTAACGTGACGCAAATAAACAAACATAGTCACATGGAAACAACAACTGAATCTGAGCGCTTGAGGGACTCATGTTCCCTTATCCTTCAACTTCCACCTGTGAAGATTTGTTGATCAAATAGTCATATACAACATCCTGTATCATATCTATTCAATATTCGAATTCCACTACATATTGATGGTTTGAAATCAAGCATTATTTCAGAATCTGTTGGAAGCAACTCAAGAAGCATCCACAAGTGACAGATAAATTATGGTGCTCTATTCGTATTTTTTCTGCATCCCTCCTGACATTTTTCAATTGCGCCATGTGGCTTGACTGGCTCAAAAAATCAATATATTTGATGATCGGTGATATTGAAAATAAGTGTTCTTATCAGTTGCTGTTATCATGTACTGTTCATGTCCATATCATAAAACATTATCATATTTATGGTATTGACAGAAATCTAAAAATAATACTTTACTTTGTAATGCAAATCCCATTTTACTTGCCTGGCCAGAAGTAATTTACTAAATGAAAGTTGTACTCATAGAAAATAGGCAACAAAACAACTAATATTTATAAGCATTCTACCTGTGCTTATTATCATATACCTTTATGGATATCACATCGAAGATGAATAAATGTTTTATTAGAAGATACTAACCTTTTTGGAAGCCTTCTTATTCTTTTTTTCTTTTGGCTTTGCTTTTGGTCCCAGCAGGGCATTGTTTTGCTGACGTTGTTCAGCAAGAGCCTCTTCAAAGCTTTTTTCTTTCATTCCATACTTGTAAACAATGAACAATGAAAAACAAGCCAGAAGGAATAAAACCAAAAATAATAAGGGGATGGACACATCCATTTTCTGAAATAAATAAAGAATATCTTTTTTTTTCTTTTAATATCATAGTAAAATATACTAGGTATTCATCATCAACTATATCAACTTAACTGAAGTGGATAATATATGATGAAATGTAAAAAACAGTATTATCTACTACTATCCCAACACTATTATCACAAAAAAACTTTGATCAACCCTATAGGTGAAATAAGACATTATATGGACAGACCGACAGTGTACAATGTATTTTTCAGCCACGTAGACGGGGAAGCAAAATAAGGTCCACCCGGTTAATTCTCAATAGGGCCATCAGCAGTAAAAATAGACACGGGAGAAATGCTCCAGTTATTTCATTACTTACCCTGTAATGTTACAAAAACGAACACTCTGGAATTAATTGAAAACGAAAACAAACACCGTAACTACACAGAGAACATCTAAATTCACTCAAACGATCAGCTCTTCTTTTGTATCTGTCCTCATCTATTCTAAATCTATAATAATTCTTGGAAGTTGGAAGGTTGGAATGAGAAATAATCATGGAATGATTATTTCTAATTTAATGCAATGTTGCCATATTAGCAAAAGCAAACAGCCTAGCGTAGAGCAAATTGGAGAACAGATTGGACATTTGACAAACGTCATTCATGATGTTGCAAATTCAGATAACGACAATTGGTTCAAGGATGATAGATATAATAAACATAGTTCATTACAACTGTTCTATCGGCGGGAACGTCTTGTTGATGGGGCACGATGACGTAGCAACGGACCTTAATTCATCATTGTTTCAGTTGATGAAATCACTATAGTATTATCGAAGAATAATTGTTTACACGGCTACGGCTTACACCAAAGAGGACTGTGCTTGTACCACAGATTACCATGATACATTTTATTGTATCATGACAGACTAATAGGTGATATGTGCTTCAACACTTGCCGCTACGTTCCGTATATGTATAATCTGTGCGCTACGTGCCGCTAACGCAGAGTCTTTGCCGCTACTCATCACAGAAGAGGGGTATATTTTTGACTTATTACTTGCTCAGTACCCTTAGTACTCAGTATCACTCAGTAATCCCAGTATTTAAAACCTTCTTTTCTTTGACATGTGCATATGTATTTGTGTATTATAAGTTATATACACATTTAGTTTCATAGGTTCAGATTTCATATTTGAAGGGAGATTCGTTACAGTAAACTCTATCAACTCTGTTGAAAAATTGGAAATAACTTTCAAAATGTATGATGACTGGGATGATAATGCCCCCGTTATTGCAACCCCTTCTTCAAATCAAGCATGGATGGCAAAAAGTGATGGAAACTGGGAAGATAATGATGTGTGGTCTAATTCTAATACATCTTCTGGTAATGATAGACCCTTCAATCCCCAAAGAACTAGACAATTCACTAGGGGTGGAGGAAGGTCCCAAGGTAACAATAGAGGTGGCAGTAATAACTGGAGAGAAAGGAATAGCAATGAGAAGTCTGAAGTTCTAAATATTCCAAATAGATTTGTTGGTAAAATTATTGGACGTGGGGGTTCAAAAATTAGTGAACTTCAGACTGAATCAGGGGCAAGAATCCAGGTGACTAAAGAAACTGATGGTGATGAAACAGTAGTTAAAATATTTGGGGATGATAGTGCTGTTACCAGAGCTAAAGAATTAATTACTGAATTGACCACAGATACAGTCAAATTTGTACAGGCAAAAGATTTACCAAAAGAACAAGAAGTGAGGAGACCTGCTATTGTTGATTGGCAAAGCTTTTTGGCCGAATGTGATAAGGCAGAAGAAGCTGAGTGGGCAAAATATCCCCCGATTAGAAAGAACTTCTACAAAGAGCATCCCGAAATAACAAAGATGTCAGAGTCAGAAGTGAATAGTTTTCGTGAGGAGAATATGAATATTGTAGTTGATAGAACTTTCAAGAAAGATGGTAGTTTACCTATACCAAAACCATGTCCTCAATTTCATCACTCTTTCCACCAATATCCTGAGATTCTTGAGGAAATTAGAAAAGCTGGATTCCAGACACCTTCTCCTATACAAGCTCAAGCTTGGCCGGTACTCCTAAGTGGAGAGGATTTGATAGGTATAGCACAGACTGGAACAGGTGAATATTTTATATTTTTGTTACAAATTTAAATGCACAGGAAATTCCATCTAGAATACTCATGACAACAGTCTTGATTATTGATGAAATTGATCTCAAAATTTGTACTTATGCACTCACAGTTTGTTACTTATCAATGAAAATATTTCAAATATTGCATCTTTCAGTATTCATATTCATATCAGTCAAAGAGAACTAATCTGTAAAATACATACAGGGATCAAAGAGCTCATTGATACATTTCATATACAAAAGTCACAATACTTATAAAATAGCACAACATAATATTAGCTGTATGAATAAAAAAAAGCAACATACATATTGAAGGAGATCACATGAACATTGTATATAGAATTAGTCAGCTATTAGTTGATTTAATGTTGTTTTAATTTCTCAATAAAAACATTTATTGATGAAGAAACTTTTATATCAATGGGAAGATTATTAAATTCACTAATACCCTTCACAAATACCAAGTTATATGTAGAATTTTTAGTGACTGCTGGAGTTCTTAGGTTCCTTGTATTATATTCATGAATGATTCGATGGCTGTATGAAATTTGCTGTAGGTACATTAGTAGTACACCAGTTTGTATTTTAAATATAAAGAGAAGTTTTTGGAACCAGAGGTACTTTCTTATCGACAACCATTTCAATTCATGGATATCAAACTATCAAGAATTCAATTCTCTGAAAGAAATCTTTCAATTTTTTTTTCTTACCAAATGAGAGTGTATTGAATTTTGCACTGGTTTTTCAAGTCTGCCTTGCTTAATAAATCTGAACCTGTTCTGTAACACACACTTTTTCTAATTCATGCAAAGAAATCCAATGGAACTTGAAAAACTATCAGTATTGCTCCTAAGACTTTTTATTAATATTTATCTCTTACAAGCTTGTTTTTGTGATGCAAAAAATGAACATTTTTTGGTAGTGTAGTGCACACATCCCAAAAAGAAAATATCACTTAGGTGAGTTCTTTATGTTGATTGTTATTAAATTCATACTTGATTTTTTGGTTCATTTGCGGGATGATATTATTTGCTGAAATATTGGCACAGCGCTACACAATCACTGTATGAAGTGTAGTTGCCTTCGAAAATATTGATATATGTTTGAATTTCGAAAATAAATAAGAAATATTTATTTGGGGTATACTGACCTGTCATAATAACTCATAGAGTGAGAACTTTTATTGGTCTGCTTGAATATTGGACTATAGTTCTATGATTGATGGGGCGTACCACAAGGATCATTTTATTACTTTATATCTGAATGACCTAGCTACCATCTCAATTAGAGGAAATTTCACAATTTTTGCAGACGACACTATTATCCTTCCTAAGATCCTAGGTATATCCATAGTCAATGAATTGAAATTTGTTCATTGATTCTATTTTGATACTTGAATCTATTTGCTTGGTAGATAAAAAGAATGATTCAGTAGAATCGAATGAAAATATCATAAATCCCGGCAAATAACAGATACTTCTCTCTATTCCAAAATTGATCTTAATGAAAGATTCTTTGATATATGAAAGCAAGAACTTTTGCAGTCATTTAGATGCTTCATTCAGAAATGAAAAAGTCTTCAAAACTTTCAGGAAACTTGCTAAGGAAGTGGAATACATTTTATCTTTTTTATCTTCGACTAGTTTCATGCAGACCATAAATTAGGTAGATTTGTTAGTTTGAATTATTTGGTGTATTCCGATGTTTATTTTTTTCTCTCTGTCTCTCTGGTAATGTGATATTAATACACTATATCTATTAGGCAAAACTCTTGCATTCCTCTTACCTGCTCTCATCCACATTGACGGACAAGAGAGTCAACGTGAAGACAGAGGGGGCCCCGCAGTGCTGGTCATGGCCCCTACGAGGGAACTGGCTCTTCAGATTGACAAGGAAATCAAGAAATACGAGTACAGAGGTATCACGTCGTAAGTAAACCGTAAAGGTCTTATTGACTCTCGTTCATGATTCAGGGTGTTTCATTATGACTGTTTCCCCATAGAGTTTGTCTGTACGGTGGAGGCAATCGAAGAGAACAAGTCAAAGTTGTGGGAGGTGGTGTTGATATCGTTATAGCTACCCCTGGACGATTGAACGATTTGGTGTCTGCAGGTAGGTTACAATGAATTTTACAACTAAAATGTAGAATGTAATTATAATCTGCTTCAACAATTTTTATCAAGCTAATCTTTTTCGGCCAAATCAGAATGTTATGAACAATAAAAATTGACCATTATTCTATGATTCCTTCGATTATGACATAGAATGCCACGCATTAGAAATCTCGATGAAAAATCAAATGCAATGTGGTGATTTCACCATCCACTGTACATCTTTCACTAGTGCAGAATGCCATGATACGCTTCATTCATATAATGAATCTAAGTATATAGATGTTTATCTGACTACATTCAATACGAACATATATTTGGTAGCTTGTCAAAATATGCTCAACAACCTCTCACATTCACTTTTTTTTTTTATCTGTGGACAACACGAAAGGGAAACCTATAATGTTCGAGGAACATCGTGTTAACCAGCGGTGGAATTTTGGGGGAGAAGGAATGTGTTGGAATTTTTCTTGAAAGTTTGGAGGTTGTAAGCATCAGGAAAGACTTCACTAGGCAAAGAATTCCACAACTTTGCCGTTTTATTGATGAATGATGCTTGGTATAGCGATGTTCGACAGGTCTCGAGCCTGACAGTGTAGGGATGACCAGCTTGAGCTCGTCTGGTTTCTCTACTAGGAATCGCGCGTGGTGGCATAATAGATGATATTTCCTCGAGCACCGAGCGTGAAAGTACCTATAAAAAAGGCATAGATCGCCGACCTTTCTACGATGATCTAGAGAGGTCAATGATTTGGTGAGTGTTGTATCATCGATTAGGCGAATAGCTCTCTTCTGAATTGAATCTAAGAGCTGTAGCGTATGTTTGAGTGCTGAGCTCCAAACATGTGAACAGTACTCCAGGACAGGTCGAATTTGTGCTTTGTAGATCATAAGCAGTTGCTGGGATGTGAAGTATCTCTTCGCATAGAATAGAAAACCAATTTTTGTGAAGCAGTTTTCGCAATGGACCTCACATGATTGTCTCATGAAAGAGCAGTGTTGGTGGTGACACCCAGCATGGATATTGACGACCTCATAGGAACAGTGGTACCCAACATCATCAAATTGGGCATACAAGCTTGAGTTTTAGTTGCATTGAACTGTACTATATTCAGATCCCCATTTCAGAATTCTTGTCAGATCCTCATTTAAAGCATCAACCTGTCTTCGCCTTGCACCTCTGGCCTCATTGGATGATATAGGGGCTCTAGAGGAAAAGGCGGAATGAAGTGTACTATCATCTGCAAAGCTATGAACTGGGCTGGAGGTCACATTCAACAAATCATTGATGTGGAGCAAGAACAAAGTTGGTGCCAAGACAGAGCCTTGTGGAACACCAGCATTAATCGTCATTGTATCAGACGAGACCCCGTCTACCACCACGTAGAGTGATCTATCTGCAAGAAAAATCGATAGTTAAAGACACAGTTGGGGCGGCAAACCATATGACGGAAGTTTCGCTAGGAGGCCTTGGTGCCAAACTCGGTCAAATGCTTTGGAGATATCCAAGGATTCAGCCAGAGACTCCCCATGTTTCTCTATTGACACCTGCCACTTATGTGTCACATAGGCAAGCAGATCTCCTCTTGACCTCTGGTGACGAAAGCCATATGCCGGTCGTTCACAAGTGCAAACAGAAAATTTTGGCCAATGAATCGAACGTAAAAACTAATGTTTATAAAAACTATCGACTTACAATATGCTGGTTCAACCTCAGAACTACAGGAATCACTATTGTCAGAAATAGATGGAAAATATTCCTCTATGGCATATAAAAATTTTGGAAGAAGGTATTTCTTCACAATTGATTCGAACTTACGATTTCCTTAATTTTTTTTTTGTTAATGGCAGTACTTTAAATGATCGGGTATTCATATAATTCTTTTGGGATCCGACTCATCTATAACATGAAATTTGAATATTATCAGCATGTCTTGTGAGATGGTTATGGATATCTCAATAAGTGTATGATAAATGTGCAGTGAAGAAAGAGATATTATCCCAAATTTTGTATTGTATAGTAAGCTTATCCTATATATTCCAGAACATTATTGTGATACTCTCTTCCCAAGGTCATCTCAACGTCAAAACAGTAACTTACGTAGTGCTCGACGAAGCAGACCGGATGTTGGACATGGGTTTCGAACCGCAGATCCGCAAAGTGATGTACTCGATCAGGCCGACCAGACAAACCGTGATGACTAGCGCCACCTGGCCGATGGGCGTAAGGCGGCTCGCGCAATCGTACATGGACGATCCCATACAAGTGTATATCGGCACTCTGGATCTGGCTGCCACTCATACGGTCACGCAGGTTATCCAACTGATGCCTGACGACGAGAGTGCTAAGATGGAGGCTGTGAGTGAGATAGTTCATTCATATATCTTTATCTAAAGTAACAATATTATATATCTGAAAGATTTATCAATGGTAATGAAGTTTCTATAATTCCTAAGCAACAAAGATGAATAAAAATTTGTGTACAATTCAATTCATGTTATCAATTCATCTACCAGGTGTCATGATGAGGTCAGCTAGCGTATGTATCAATAGAACCACTAAGAGCTGAGAGAGCTTATGAAGGAAACGGTCGATTATGATATATTCCACTCATTTATTCAAACTTTTCAACTCGCAAATCGTAGTTAATTTTGTCAAGTCCGTTCCATCGAGTGTTGCTTCCCATTCTTCTAAACTAATGAAAAATGAGATTTCGGTATTTTGGTGATTCTAATGAAATAATAAAAGGATAGACTTCAGCTATTGATTCTATATCAAACACAAAAAGTAAGTCATTGTGTGAAGAGTGTTCATGCATCACTCCAAAAGATTTTATATGAAACACAGGTAACTGAAAGTTGCAAAGAGTACTGAATTGTTGCAAGATATTTTAATTATGATGTATAGTATAGTATATTTGTAGTCATAGTTCTAGACTGATCACACTAATTATCTATATATATATATATATAGTTCTGCTGAGTTCTTTACTAACATGCGATGTCATAAAACTCATAATAGTTTAGTTTCTCATATTTCGATTTCACCAGATTATGGACTTCGCCCACAATATGGGTCCTGACCAGAAAGTGATTGTGTTCTGTGGAAAGAAATCTCGGGCAGATGAGCTGTCTTCCGAATTAGTGCTTGCTGGAATCAACTGTCAAACAATACATGGTGACAGAGATCAATCAGACAGGGAACAAGCTTTGGTTGACATCAAAGATGGGACAGTACAGATTCTCATAGCGACGGACGTTGCATCAAGAGGTTTAGATATAGATGATATAACGTGAGTGTGAAATTTTATTTTGAAGCAGCTATTTTCAAATCAAAACTGTTCCTATATTCTCGAGAACAGGTTGGTTGATTGTAAATTATCAGCCCTTGTACTGTTTAGATTTTCCGAACGAGAGAACTGTGGAGTCTATTCGTATAACTTTGATTATTATTCATATTCTTTTACGTTTTTCTGAGTATTTTTTGTTGCCTAGCAATGTATACATGTCTGTTATTCTAAATGAATGTATTAATATTAAGACTCATCAGTTATCAGAACTTGAAATATATTTTTCAAATGATATCCTGAGGGAGCCTGCCATAAAATTCAAGAACGTCCCTTTGAACATGTTGAGTTTTTCATAACTGTTCCTATTAGAATGTCATATATTATGTAATATATGCCAAAATATGCCTTGTGGTCACTGTTTGAAAATCCGTCTTTCTACCGTCCATTCCTCAACCATTGTTATTTTGATTTCAGACATGTTATCAACTATGACTTTCCAAGGAATATAGAAGAGTATGTACACAGAGTTGGTAGGACTGGTAGAGCAGGAAAATATGGAGAGTCGATAAGCTACTTCACAAGAAGTGATTGGTCGCAAGCCAAGGAACTAATCAAAATATTGGAAGAGGCCCAACAGGTAATAAAACATAAGCTGTTCAAGCTGAGCATTCATTCAAAATGTCGCTGGTGGTGGGTATTTATTGTCACTTCATTAATGTCACAGAACGTACAGCACTGACTGGTAGAGAATTACACATACTATGTATACAAACTGATGAAAAGTCTATGGATCTTCATACAGGATGGTCCAGTATATCGTAGCGAAACTTCGATAATGAATTGTAAACCTTATTTAAGGAAGGAAAAGATCTATACACTTTTTAGCAATGTTACTGTTCATTTTCGGAATAAAGGGTATTGCATTCGGGGAAAAATTAATCTTCTTTCATTTACTTGAAGAATGGCAGACAAAATTCCTAGGCATTTTGTCTACCATCATCTCTCAATGTTTGTATTATTTTTTATTTTGAGTCGAAATTGGTTTATCTTTTTTTCATTCAAAAAAGGTACATTCTATAAGTTTCCACAAGAATTCCATGTGAAAAAAATACTTTCATTAATTTTCCCAAGTGTACAAAAATTCGGCTCTAGGGTACAAAGTCTTAGGATTCATCTTACTCCATAGTAGATTTCATCTAGACAGTTTCTAATAAACGACCATCGTGAAAAACACTTTATAAGAATTAGTATGTTACAAAAGTGCGTTGTATGAAACATCTATGATAATATACTGTCAATGAAATATCTCATTTTCAGTATGTACCTGAAGAGATCCATCAAATGGCAGAACGTCATGATGTTTGGAAAGAGAAAAAAGATAAGGAGCGGGAGAGTGGTGGGGGTAGGGGCCGTGGTGGAGGCAGATATGGCGGAGGAGGAGGCGGATATGGCGGAGGGGGAGGATATGGCGGAGGGGGCAGTAGAGGCGATCGAGGAGGCCGGCGATGGTGATTCATTCAGTTGATTTTTCGTTACATTCTCAATTCCGGAATAATTGTTTCTAAGTTATTATTTTTTACAAGATGTAGTTGAAACTTGAGTTTTTTTTATTTATTTAGGACAGCTTTCTCACTGGTATAAGTGAATTAAAAGTATTTGTCCTCACTCTGTTTTCATTTTATCTTTTATACGTATGCATAACCTAATTTTTTCCAAGTGATTGGTAAGGATCCTGAAAGAATAAGGAATGAAAATTCGTGCGGTACAAACTACTGAATGATTTACTATTTTAGAAATGACGATTTTCTCAGTTCCCGGATTTATTGTTTCTAAGTTACTTTTTTCAAAAGATGTAATTGAGGTTTTTTCAATTATTTGAGACAGCTTTCTCACAGGTATAAGTGAACTGAAGTATGTGGTTTTTATTTTGTCTCAGGATATATTTACGTACCATTTTGAAGAGACAATTGACTTTGTTTCATAACATTTATCACATAATTTGTATCTACCACCTCTTTCTTATCGTTATCTGTATACATATCCAGTTTTTGTCCAGGTGATTGGTAAGGATCCTGAAAGAATACTGAATGGAATTTCATGTGATACAGACTACGGAATGATTGACTTTGTTAGTTAACTCTTGCAATTTTGATCTGAGAAAGCATTGACTTTGGTTGACTAAATTTGTATGTAAATCGAGCATTATGGTATATAAAAAATTCTTTTTGAGTTTTGAAACCTGTTGTTGTGGAAAAAACTTTTGATGAATGGTTAACCTATCACTATTCAGTGATGAAAATATGTATCGATATTTTACAGATGCATATTTAGATAAGTGGAATTTTATTCACCTTTCTTCTGAGACTTTCGTTGTACTTGATGACATTGACAGACCGGAAACAACCTTTTTCGTAATCTTCTTTGAAGTTCCTGATACAACAACATATGCTGCATAGTTGCAATACTAGAGCAAATGGATATGCCAGGAAAAATACCAGATTCAGACAAAATCCAATCTTCCTAAAATAATGAAAGAATGATGTGCAAAACTATTGCAACATCTGAGAAAAATAATTTGATAGCATGGCAATACTCGGGATGGAAAGGACAAAGACATGCGAATACATTGTTTGGAGATGAACAAGTGCTCAAGATGAAGAAAATTTGGATCAATCTGCATCTAATTTATAAATATATCTCTATCAAATTCCTTATTATTGGTTCACAAACATCTTTCTCTTGAGACTAAACAGGGTTTCTGGCGCTTCTGTGGTAGACGGGACCACAGGAATGAGACTTTCGAAAACCACATCGTCAACTGATTCATCGCAAAGAGGTTATCCAAAATTTGATGACCAATTACATAATTTTCAAGTTTTGAAAAAATTCTTTTTTTCAAATGTCACACCCTATATTTATTCTGCATCAATTTGCTATAACTTTCTTTTCAACGGTTTGTCAATATCATCTTGTGAGTCAAAACATACGAAAATAACTATGATATTGAAAAAAAACTGAGATAAGAACACATATTTTTTTCATTTGGCTACTTGTCTTTCATTTTTGCCAAGTAACCATAACATATTACTTTTGGAAACATAAAATTGAATTTCTTCCCTTGATACGTCAATTCTTATTTTGACTAGTAGGCGGTGTACACGAAATGTTTCGTGCTTGACAGTTGAAGGTTATTTTTGATTTTATCGACTTAAAAAATGTGAAGATCCTTCAAAGCCTTCAAGGATTTCAAAATCTAAACATAGAGAGATATACAGTTGAAAAAGTCGTTTCAAGGTTCAAAGAAAGCGCTATTATTGATCACGTGCTTTCCGTGAATTCCAGATCTTTATTCTTCACCTGTCTGTATCACCCAGTATAAAAACTCAAGATTACATTAAGTTTGTATATAGTTTCCATCCACACACTGGTTGCAATTGCAGAGTTGTATTTTTTACATAATTTCTCAGCAAAAATGATGATTTGCTGCCATACGAGATGTTTACATCAAGTTAACTCAAATTACAGTGTGTTTTATTTTCTTTGTCAATTTGAAGACGAGACCTACTTTGATAAAATTCTGACGTTCCTCTCATTAGTGTATGGGTTTATAGGCCATCCTGCTATATCATACTGAACGGGTAGGTGTTGATATTCCTTTTCTTGGTATTTTTCCAAGGGTTTAGGCAAATCAACTAACATGCCTAAACCGGCATCTCCTATCGTTCTTGAACAGTATAATCCAATAAATCCTTTGATAATACCTAAAACGCAGTATCCATTCATGAATAAAACATCAGATACTAAATTGATGCCAGTGATTGTTGTTTTATGTTGTTTAATGGAGGACGAAAGTTCTAATTAGGAAGGCAAATTTTCGTTCTCAATTCTTTCAACTCCTCTTCCTTCTACCAGTTTGGAAATCACGGTTTTTCTCTTACCTAAGAATAATAGAATAAAGATGATTCCCATAAATATCAGTAAAAATAAGTACAACGGATTTTCCCAAATGTTCGTTCTGTAAAATGGAGCAATTTCATCATCTGAATTGCAGTATCTTTCATTTCTATTTTTGTATCTGAATACCAAAAAATCATTCTTCTTGGCGGATACATAAGAACATAATAATGTAAAAATTAATAAAACTCTGGTGCATAACATTTCAAATGAACTTTGACAAAACCAGATTTTGTGACAAGCGATTATTACTTTCATTTGTACAGAGCGTTAAACAAGTAAGCCGTACTTTTTGGAACAAATACTGGTTATAATTCATTTTTGTACTTGTTATTCAAGTTAAATAGCTGCCTCAAATATCTATGCTCCTTCTTTGGTGGAATTTTTTCCTCGATATTTCGAATTATTGTGGTTATTTCTAAAGAAGCCAAAATACTCTTTTTTACTAATTTTCTTGTGACACAAAGCAGTTCTAGCGAAATCTCAAATTTCAAAACAAGTCCAATCTGTAATAGTCTATCATATGTGAATACAATTTTCACAGGGTGGCCGATTGGTGTGTGAAAGTGCAATAATTTACTCATGCAAAGAAATGTTTCGAATGAAAGTCGCCTATACACATCATGTCAAGCAAGACAACATGAATTTTACTTTTTTTTTCTAAAGGACACCCTATATTTTTGTTCATCATCGAATTGGGCGTAAAATTGTGCATCTAGCCCTATCCTTCCTCCTCCGATAAATTGCGGCGTTGCCAAGTTGTTTTTGATAGGGTGTTATTACTGTTACTATGTTTTCTCTTGGGTCAGTTTTATTACCGTAAACATTGATTGTACCAAGAATTAGGAAATGGCAGCCGGCTTTCGACATGATAATTACGATCCGTCCCGCGATGAAAACCCTCAAATACAATACGGTCCTCTACCCATCGGAAAAATATTTTCTTCACCATTCGATTCATACGATTAGTTTGGAGGGGTATGAGACACCCCATTTTTTATACTTCATTCCTAATTAGTTTATTGAAAAAGCCAGATGTGGAATGTTGGAAGAGAAGGGAGGCATTGGAATTTTTCTTAAAAGTTCGGAGGTCGTAAGCATCAGGAAAATCTACTAGGCAACTAAATCAACAACTTTGCCATTATATTGATGAATGATACTTGGAAGAGCGAAGTTCGGCAGGTGTCGAGCCTGACAATGTATATAGGGGTGGGCTCGTCTAGTTTGTTTACTTAGAATGGCTCGTGGTGGAATAATAGACGAAATAATAGAGAGGTCAATGAATTCGTGAGTGTAGTGTCACCGATTAGCTATTTTTACAATTCATCCAGGCTTAACTTCTATAATACTCAATCAAAATTCCCAAATTCTATAAAGCACGCTCAGAAAATAATGTCTATTGGTCTTCATAACTTTGAGCACGAGTAGTCAATAACGAAGCTTCAAAAAACAAAAAAAAAAGTCTAAACAATACAGTTGATTATCTCTGTTAATTGATAATGAATGTAAGGCTCGTCTAAATGATATACTTATTTCATGCACTGTTGCGAACCTATTTCCCTTTCTCTGGACTATACCATGTTTTATTTTAGGCTGCCTCTTTTTTGAGGTGTAGTGGATAAGCGTGGGGGCAGCGAGATGGTGGAATCATGTTGAAACGTGGTGAAAATACACCCTCCGGGTTACCTCTGGCAATTATTCCATACCGTAATATGACATATTCTACGAAAGTTTGTTGGAAAGTTGACTGGTTCAAAATGTTAACACTGTTGATCGCGTATTTCGGGCATTCTTTATGGTTTAACAAATCTCATCTCATCGACTGATTCAATAATTTATTAAACAATATCTAAACAAACAGAATTATATGCAATTGGAGTTATCAAACCCTAAGAACTTGCGAAGATACACGATCACAAACAGACTTGCTTTCTCCTTGGCTTATTTCAATTCTTGCGAATGTTCCAGCAACACAACCTTTTATCACCCTCTCAGGGTTCACCACCAAACAATCTTGGATATTCTGAAACAGAAATATTCCTTAAAAACAGTTTCAAAAGAATATATTAGGGATATTTTCTATAAGCACTTTTTGCAAGGAACAAAAAAATTATAAACGAAAAAATCTGTTGACTTGACTCAGTCATTTTTAAACTCAATACAATGAAAACCATACCTTTATGAAGTGGCGCAGATTTGAAGGAAGTACCAAAATGTGTGGCTTGCAGTGCAATGTGCCAAATTGTTCCAGCAACTCATGGTCTATACACATATCCTTGGTAGAGGGGTACAGTGGATAGAAGCTCTGCTGGTTCAGAATGTGCGATGCCAAGCGGCCCATTCTGTCTATCGGTCCAGTAGGATGTTTGTCTCTGAAATAAAATTGCATCTTATGAGCTTATCACAGCTTGAGTTCGAAGCCGAACGGATTTGTTTTTTTTTCCACCCCCACTTGAATGCGATCCATTATCTTTACAACTTATAAAACGGATAAGTAGGTAATTTCAACTCACTGAATGAAAATAATCTCGTATCGATCTTTATAGAATATCAAGTCCACTTGTACAGTTCTTGTACAGAACGTTGTGTAAATACACGTTGTTCAATGATAGAGGGTATGAATGTGTATAAATAAAATATTGAAATTATTAATGAATTACCCTGGTTTTAACCATTCGCACTCGGAAAAGGGAAGTGAAGTTCTAATTCCAATTTAATGAAAATGAACAGAAATATTTTATATGTGCGCAGTAATGTTATAATAGTGGAAATAAGAAGACATGAATATTACGCCTCCGAGTGAGAATAATGGTAACTGCATTGCTTTCTCCTTTATGATGCTATTGTGATTCAGCAGAATCACTCAGAAAATTTCAGTTCTACCAAATTCAGCTACAAGTAATTTTCCTGGTGTAAAACAACTCACAGATAAAGCTCAAAATTGCTGATATGAAACAACACATCTGCAGTCGTTGCCCCAATAACAAGTCCATTGATATCAATCATACAGGGGTCCGGAAGGAAAGTTAGATTTGGATAGTGATCCCTTATTTTATAGGGCGGTGTCGGATACACAGGGTGATGATGGGCATCTTTTTGCGAAGAGACCACTATGACACGAACGTCTACTTGTTGAAGATTGCTCATAATATTCTCTATCAGCCCCTCGAAGAAAGAATCGAACGTTTGGGCCAGACCTCCGTTATGTATGCTTTCGTGGGTTCTTTCCAGAAACGGTCCCATCAATATCAGAACGTGGGGTTGGTGCTCCGTAACATACTTCAGAAGATCGTGTAGAGGTTCATAAGACAAGTTGTCTTGTAGTGTGAAAGGTCCTGCTGCTACCACAATTTGAATGGGCTCTGAAAAAAATGATATTAATATTGTGAATGATATACCTATGTATTAAATTGGACTTCTGGCTGTCGTCATAGCAGTAGAAACTAATAATTTTATTAACACCTCACAAAATCTGATAGGTGATAAATACCATTTGAATGTTCATAGTTATCTAGCATCAAAGCGATCATAAAAGATTGTCCATAAACGTTAAATACATAGAATCTAACAAGATCTGAATTGCCTGATGCCAATCAGCAATCAAACCATTTTAGAAAGAAATTAAGATTTTATTTTGTGAAATAATAAAGCTGGTAGGTACTAAAACTTTACAGATCTTTCTTAGTTGGTACCACCCGTAATGCTCAACTAACTACGCCACTGAAGGTTGGGCTTGAAAATGAACCTGAACCAAACATAATCATGCATAATTTTCAATATGACGTAATGAAACGCGTAGCTTTATAAACTTCCTTTATACCTGTTATAATTGTACCCCTGTACTTCATTTTGAAAAAACAAGGTCTTCAACCAATTATCAGAATAATTAATGTCAATTGGGGTAATTTGTAGAGGGGGATTCGGCTTCCATACGTACACACTAAAACAGAGATAGGACCACGATATCATGGATTAAAGAGAGGTAGAGAAACGCTATCGACTGAAATTAAGTAGTGGAAATTAAAATTGTAGTACTCATCATATAATTCAGGAAGAATTTCACGCGAGATTCAAAGGTATCTTGTAGTTGTTGTTCTAATGAATAATATGGTGAGTCTTTCATACTAAAATTATATTGAGGCATAGTTTTGAGAGAAATTGCATCTAATACACAAACATAACCTGAAAATTAATGAATATTCTTCGTGGTAATTACAGATATTCACAAATTTGGGACTCAACTATCTATATAGCTAGATGATATACCAATGATCAGAAGGACTTCAAATGAACATAACTGTGTGGATAAAAACTAAAAATTTTCTGGTAAGATGTCATTCTTGAATTGTTATAATTATAAGGTTCGAAGGTGGAATGGAAAAAAATCAATAATCATTTCGATTGACCCTCATGCATGAGACGAATGTTATGAATTTTATAATTAATCTTAATAATTCCCAATTGATCCATCAATTCAAGGCACCCTTCATTTACATTGGATAATAGAACTTCATTTAGAAGCAATTCAATATTCATTCAGAAGATACAGCTGAAATTTCTTGAAACATCACTTTCTCGAAGTATTGTTTTGAATCCATTTATATACAATTATTATATTCAACTTGGTCTGATCCAGGGCTATACGTAACTCTTATCTCACTTATCTCATGATTTAGTCGAGTCGATTATGTTGAGACAACAAAAATCCCGTATGATTAACTAGAGAAACTGGACCTAAAAAAAGTACATCCAGTAATGAGGCTGCATGATTACAAACAGTATGTAGTGAAATCCCATTTATTTGGACAAAAATTTTGAACTTCAAAGATTTTTAATTATTCCAGTATCTACTTAGAGTACATAGTAGCAGTTATCAACTGAGATACAACAATCTGTTTATAGGAAATAAACTCTTCCAGGGAAATCTGCGGATCTATATTCCTCACCGATCTTCGTAGGAATAGGAACCACCTCTCGAATCACACAACGTAAATTTCAACTGAACAAATGGAAAATATAACATTATCACGTACACAAACTGATCAGGATTTCCATCAAAACTCAATGAGTAAAACAGAAATCGACAAAACTTTGATAACGCTCGTGAAAAATATGTACCCTATTTGGGATAAAACATGCAACAACTACCCCAATAAGTTGCTTAAGCAACAGCTGTGGGAGAAAATTGGTGGGCAGCTCAATTTGGACAAAAATGCTTGTATGCTCAGATGGAAATCACTGAGGGAAAAATATATAAGGCAAAAGGTGAAGTACAATCAAGAGGGTGAAAAATGGGAGTTACTGGATGAAATGAATTTTTTAGGCAAGTGTAATTTTTTCTCCCGCATGCGAGGTTTCTTCCAGTGGGCCAATATAGGATTTTCTAACACCTGGAGGTGTTAGAAAATCCTATATTGGCCCATCATTAAAACTGACATATTTTTATTGAATAATGTTGAGCTGAAAAACCTTATATTTTTAAATTCGTTTATTAAATGCCCACTGACAAAGATGAAATATTTGATGACAAAATAGAAACATTTTTAAAAATCTAATCCAATTTATTGTAGTTTCGTGGCATTTCAAGTGGTATCTGTAGTAACGCATGAAAAACATCTAACATTTATTTCAGTTTAACGCCTACAAAGATACTTGTAAGATTCAAAACGAAAAAAGTGCTTTCGCCTCCCGTTTTTCGTTTTGAATATAGCAATTGATATACAGGGTGCCCCATAAACATACCGACAAACTTTGAGGGATGGTAGAGGCCATCAAAATAAACATTTTTGCTCGATAAACATAAGTCCGGAAACTCTTCGTTTTCGAGATACAGGGTGTTTTTGTTTGTTTTATTTTATTTAAAACATTTTATTGCTTTAGCACCCTTTATTTGTCGGGATGTTTTGGATACTCTTTCCAAGATATTAGAAATCACGAATATTTTCCAATTAAATACAAAACAAAAAATGATTTTAGAAGTCAATAATAATAATTGATGATTAGTAAGAAAAAGTTATTGGAAGTTTTATTAGTTTTTCAATATTTCAATGAACGCATTGGTGAAATATAAGGTATAATTTTGAAGCATTTAATTTTTTTTCATAGATGTAAGAGATATGGTTTTTATTTTTTTTTTCTTCAAAACGTAGTTACGGAGAAATTTCAAGGGACAAAAAAGTTGGATTTTTAGTTGTTCATTTAAAAAAAAATATCATAATTACAAAAAATCTACTGGGCGATATTTTTTTGGTGCAAAAACTATCCGACATAGCCCGTGGGCACGCCCCTGAAATTATTGAGCAAATTATAATAGCTCCAAAAGATACCTTATAAATGTATCAATAATCTGTAAAAATTTCATTGAATTCGACCAAATCGTTTTTACGATATTGATAAAAAATCGATTTTTCAAAAAAAACTAAACACCCTGTATCTCGAAAACGAAGAGTTTCCGGAATCATGTTTATCGAGCAAAAATGTTCATTTTGATTTCCTCTACCATCCCTTAGAGTTTGTCGGTATGTTTATGGGACACCCTGTATATCTCGTTCGTTATAAGCTAAAAATATTACATTGATAGGCTTGATAAAATACATAAAAAACACTACACAATTCATCTAGATAATTATCACATTGCCAAAAAGTAATCTTTTACTCTCTTTTTGAAAACATTCATTGAATAACTTTATTTGATGACATTCGAAAGACTGTTGAAGATAACAATTCCTTCATGGAATACAGAATTGTATCAACTAGTTTTTCTACATTTCAATTCAGTTATTCCAAGTGCCATAATGAAATGAAATTGGGCAGGCGCCAGTATATTCACAAAATAAATTAATTGATAATACTGAAATACATAATTATTATAATAAAAATAAATTTATTTTTTTATTCATTTCCATTATTTATTTATAATTATTTATTTTGCAGATATACTGGCGCCAGCCCAATTTCAACTTTGAAAAAAAAATGATCAAATGATACTCAAAACGCTTTTTTACTGGCAGCCATTGTGCAGTGTCTCCAACATATATGATGATTGGATAATACATAGTCCACCAAAGTTCAATAATTCAATTGCACTGCAAAAGATATGAGTTTCCTCAACGAGTTATTTCCTACACTTCTCAATAAGTCTAAGACAACTATCACAAGGATATACAGGGGAAACAATCATAGAGCAACCTTGTAGGTTCATGAAGCTTTTCTGAAATGATAATCGAATAATCATCCACTTACCTTGTGTGTTGATGAAGTGGAGGTATTAGACAAGTCAAATAGTCTTTTTTTTTTTTTTCGATTCAATTTTCCCTAAAAGAATCAATATTTTCGCATCTATATATCAATGAGAGGAATGATTAGTGGCAGACCAGAATATTTTCCACATTAATGCAAACTTTCAGTTTATAATATACAAAAACTGTTTTCTCAAGATAATTGATTGCATGCTATATGATTTTTCAAAAATGAAGATTACAGAGTACCTCGTCTATTGAATTCATTGCTAGTCAGCTTGCTTGTTAACATTAGGTGGGTATATTCTGAAAATTCTCATTGTAAAATTTATAAAAATGGATATATTTCAGTATACAAAGGATGAATAATTTGGTTTTATATTTCAGATAAGGCGATTCAATTTAGAAAGAAGCAATCAGACAATGATTCTCACCACAAAGATTTCTTTCTGGAGAATCTCCAAACCAAATACTACCCTTCTTATCCAAACAAACTAGACAGTTCGCAGCATTTTTGCCAAGAAAATGACAGCAATATTTCTCAGCTCCATTACAGCCACGAAACAGCAGACGAAAATTCCATAAATGATTCATCTAATGACTACCAGATCCAGATCAAAAGCGAAAACCCTGTGATAGAGTTGCCTGACAGTTCCTTCTGTTCCAAATCCAATCAAAGAAAACGAGTGGGCGGTGAAAATGGCGAGTTGGAGAAGAAATCGAAGACCGAGGAACGAGAACGAAATACTAGGTGCCCCGAGGAATTGTTTGGGGAATTAGTGGGTGCCATGTTGACCAGGAAGCCGGAAAGTGATAGAAATAGATATATGATAGAAATTATGACAGTTTTGTCAAAATGAGTAGGGTATTCAATCTAGGCCATCAATTGTGAGGAGGATGTCAGGGTTAGTGATTTCTTCGGATAACTGAATATATCTTTGAATCAACGCGAATTCATGAAACATTTAATATTCTACACAAAATTATTCATTGAGTTACCCGTCTCACCGTAACCGAGCCTTTGAATTGAACTGTGAAAATTCGAGTGTCGGATTACTGGATGTCCGGATTCATTGTATCCAGATTATAGAGGTTACACTGTATTCACTTACTATCTCCCATCTTACTCAAGACACACAGAGGGTAGCCCAAAGAAATATTTCCACCCTTGGATCAGGTTATAAGTCGCGAATGGGTTAACAGGAGTATTTAGGCACCCAAATTCAGGGGTGCTCAAAAATCGGTAAGGATGGTTGTACACTCATCTTGAAATCTCAGTTGATTGTATAAATTGCTCGCCTACTAAATTCAAGTGAATCCAAATGGAATTTATCGATCTGAAACATTTCTACAAAAATAATTTAGTTTCTATGAAGGGTGCACAACGATGGTGGATGGCCTAAGCAAATATATTTTCAACCAATGTCTTTGGTTCAAAATTTCAACAGCAATTATATGAACACACGTTAATATAATTTCGGTGTTTCCTGGAATTGAATGAGACGATTCTTCACATAGTATCTATTATTCGGGTTAGTTTCAAGCATTTTTGAAGAATTAAGTTGATACCTACCTTCCAATCAAAGTGATATTATATTTTGAAAATCATGATTTCTTAGGAAGAACCAAAAAAATCTTTCACAAGTTTCGAAAGATATGCCATTATTAGTGATTCAACAATTTTTATTGACACATCACTGTGCTTGATTCATAAAACATCAGGTTTTTACTTACAATGTTTACATTCGCAATAATTATGATTCAACATATATTTTTTTTATTCCGGGCATCCGTATTTCTTTGATTAGTTCTCAATTCAATTCAACGGAAGTATTGGGCATGATGTACAGATATTTGGAAAATCGAAAGTATTGCATTTTCGAAAATATGCAGTAGGTACTTCCATTTTTCAAAATAATACAAATCTATAAGAACATTCTCAGAGCCACTTTTTCAAGTACATTTCAATTGTTTTACATGATTTTTTTCTGAAATCATCATCAACTTCATTATTTCTTGTGTCAGTTACCTCTTCAATCAAGTTCTACAATAGGGAATATACTCGTTATTCCCCAAAGATTGCTCTGAGAATTTTACAGAATTGCATTAACTTGAGAAATAAAAGTAATACTTCATATTTGTTAAAATGCAGTATTTTGGATTTTCCAAAATATCTGGAAACATTCAATCGGAAGTATAAATCATTTAGTAATGAAATTGTCTAAAACTTTGAACGACTTTCCGTCTCCTTTAGTTTCCAATATTCCAATACATTCATCACCAATTCTGGAGAAACTGTATACTTCAGTTCGAGTATATTACCCACTCTCCATTTCCAGAACTAAGCCCACCGGTTCTGCGTTTTCATAAACGCTCACTTGAGTAGAGGGAAAATAGAGCAAATTGTATAAGCACGAAATGATAATGGTAAGTCAATTCCCCCACTAGTATGAAAGGCTACAGTAGGTACGTCGAGCCTTGGCCAGTAATGCGAATTAAAGACTGGTCGTCATTGTAACCATTAATAACTCGAGGGCATGAAATACAACGATAATCGTACAACATTGAAACTCACCGTTCAATACTACTGGCTCTTCAGGCAAATTCAGCTCAGCATCCGTGAAGATATTCTCCGCTATGAATGCATTTGAATTGACATTATTTCCTTGGACTACAGCTACTTGGCCAGGAAATAGGGAGTATTTACTTAGTTTCTGAATATTCAATATTGAAGTATGGTTCAAGTTTGTCTGATAAGTGCCTTCAAGAAGTACTGATTGTACATTTATTTTACCGTCAGAGTCGGATACTATCCTTCCATAAGTTGTCATTTCACCCTGGAATAATTACTTGAATTATATTACGTTCTAGTATATTAATAACTGGGGTGGAAAGTGACATATATCGTACGAGTAAACGTTTAGTTCAGTCTCGTTTAGTCTCGAACTAGTGCAGTATTTTTCCAACAACCATTGATATCACACTACCGTTACATTAACAGTTTGGGTATATCAATGAGAAGATACACAGAATAATTATTATAAATATTCACAAATCATGCCCATATACGAGCATGCGCTTTTAGAAAACTTCAATACGTGTGAAAAATATCAATTCGTTCACTTACCAAATGGGTTTTTAAAAGTCCTTCTGATAATACTAAACCATGATATTTCAATATTTCGTGACCTAACAGCTGCGTCATGTTATTAAGACTCCTAGCTTTTTTACCCATGATTTCATACATGTATCTAACATCAGCAGTCAAATGGTCATCATTATGGTTCTTGACAGATATAGAGATATCAGATTCCCTTCTGAATTTAGCAGTTGTTGACCCATAGAAACATTGTACTGATCTCGAGTCTGAGCGTTGTGAGTATTTTTCTGAATTTGTACTAAAACATCAATAGAAAGGAGAATAAAAGTGAGCAAAATCTAATTCTCCTGAACAACTTGTTAATCTTGGAGTAGGAACCTAGTTACATTATTTTCCCTTATATGTTTGCACCCCACCTACAGGAGTTATTTCGGAAGTTATAAAAACATGATCTGTACAAAAGTTTTATATTATTTACGAATCATCAGAAATTCGAGTATTTCGCCAAATATTTTTTTGACAACTTTATAATCCCCTGCACAGGGGATATTTGAAAATTTATAAATCCATCGAAATTTACATTTAATAGGAGAACACCAAGAATGGCGTCAGGTCCTGCCATTCCCGACTGAACATTACCAACTATACTTAGTCACATGAAATTAGATTTCTTAAAACACTATGATTATCAGAACGCTTATTTTTCCAAAACGGATGAATCAGAATTTGAAATCAGAAAAGATAGCTATTGTTCAATATGAGATAATATACAGGGTGTTCCATTGAAAAAAATTGACAACCCATCAACATTTGACAAATGACGAAATAATTTGAATTTTTTACAAGAATTTCTGGTGAATCAGTGAAACATACTAGATACCCAATTTTTTTTATAACGTTCGAAGGAGGTGGGGCGCAAAAATATACGGAAAACCATGTACATAAAATATTTTTCTACATTTCAATAAATTATATGAATACAATACAATTACAGATTTTCAACATTTGATAATTCAAAACATTGAAGCAAAATAAATTGTTATGCAAATTCAGTAATTCCAAATACAGAAAGTTTAAAAATATACATACAAGATTTCCATCGCAAGATGAAATTCATTTGATAATCTCAAATAACGTGTTTTCAAACCTTCAAAAACAAACATTTTCCGAATCCAATTTATTATAATTTATCATTTGCTTGTCTCACAAACTGAATTCAAAAGAAATTCCAAGATTTTAATGTTATGCTATCAAGAAATGGCATTCATTTCAGTTTATTATTTGCAGTCAAAAAAATAATAATTTCAGTGAAGAACTTATGCTTGATGCTTTGGGTTCTTTGAGGAACAGAGAGAATTTGTCCAAAGGGTATTTATACATAGATATACAATATAATATCGATAACTAGATTTTTTTTTCATTTATTGTTTTCTATAACTTACTTGGATGGAGAACCATTGTAACCATAACTTTCAGAAAGATCTTTGGCAATAGGAGTTTTAGGAACCTGTTTTTCTCGAATAGGAGTTTGTATTCGGTTACTCTGAAACAAACAACTTTTTTATATAATCATCAAATTATTACTGGATATTTTCGTGAACCAATCAGAACCATTCGTTTACTTATTATTATAGTGATAGCCATTGTTTACGAAAAATTATTCCCAAATCTGTGTTTGAGCGAATAAGCTTCAACATCGATGTTGATTGACTTAGATGTTATGTCTTATTTTTACATTAAATAGTCATAAAGGTTACGACTCGTCATTTATTTCTCCAGGAATATTCATCGATTAGTAAACTCCATTTTGCCACTTCGTCTCGTAGTTTTGTTGGCAATGTTATTCTCGGGATCACTGAGCAAGAAGTTGTTGAAACAATCGTCGAATAATTGTATTTCATTCCCTGTTCCATTGAGGAACGTCAATATTTTTTTATATAATTAATATTTTATATAATTAATTGAAAAAAGTAATAACAATGGACTTCATGAAATATATCATTTGTGATGTGGTTGATATGTGAGGATCACATGAATATTCTAATTCAAGATCCTATAGAAGAAATCACTGTTGGTGTTGTACATTTTTCAATCTGTTCAAGGTTAAGTATCTAGAAATGCAAGGAAGTACTCCAATCTATGTATTCATTTAATCTTTCCAATCGATGCGCTATGCATGATAAACCGTATACGGTATACACTTGGCCCTTACATTTCTCTCGCGTCCCAGCTATTAACAAACATTAAATTTATATCAAGTACAGATTCGAGGGATGGGTATTATTACCTAACCTATGTTGAAATTGATCACTGGCGTGCAGCTTTTTGAGGACAATGGTAGTAAATTAATACAAAAAACAATATTCGAAATTTCATAACACTTTTGTAGATGGCCTAAATATAGGTATGTATATGAGTGTCTCACGATGATTTGGCCAAGCGATGTTTGGTAAACCGTTGATGTTAGGAATTTTTTTTTTGGAATGATGATAACTGTGACCACGGTCTTTATTCGTATATTAACCTTTGAAATTGTGTTGTTAGTTTCTGGTCACGTGTCAATAAGTATGAAATTCCACCTCGGACCCTGTATATCATATTTTTCGAAAGTCATTAACAACACGATTCCAGTGGTGGCATATTGATTGATACTAAATTTTACAAGAAGTATGAACACTGACATTTTTGATTCACTGTTCAACTTCGCCTCTGAAAGTCGGGAAGGAAATTTTAATACTGAACAAAATATTCAAATTGATATCTCGCTATCGCTGAATGTGAAAATGAAGCTACAGTAGCTACTTTATTCCACTTCGATATAACATTTTAATCGTCCCGTGGATTTCAGAAATATCGAAAATGGAAACTGCAGACCCAAAGTTCAGTTTGAATATTCAAGTAATGTCAGCGTTGCCATTCTTACTTATTCCTCAAATTTGATTTTTATAACATTTCACGAGATACCGTGGAACCAAATCGTCGTCGGACAGCAGAACCTATACATACATATACCAGGTGTCAATGTATTCTTTAGACAAGCCATGGTTTCCAGAGTTCCGGGGCTATTTCATGAAAATGTTTCTGAAAAACCAATTTTTTGTCTGAAAACTGTGATCTTACTCAGATTGTTATTGTTACCCATCTCCTTAGTTGCCGAAGCAACCCTCTGAAGCCCCGAAGGGCTTGCGGGAGTGAATGAGACGGGGATCTACAGTTTATACAAGTGGAATCCAAACTACTGTGGCATTTCGATCTCCATGATGACCATCTTGAACACCTGGTCGCATAATTCGTATGTAGAATTAAAAAAAAAAAAACATCGAGTTTCTTTTGAAATTCACAAATTGGGGTCGTTTGAAAAATTGAAAGAATTTCCAATTCTTGAATCCACCACCCCTGACCAGGTTGAATCTCGTAACTTGGAACTCAGGCAATCACGGTTTGTCTAATGAATACGCCTGGTATATATTTTTATATTTCAATGTGATGACTTAAAGTAGGTGGATTTTTCAATCAAATAGAATGACCTCACAATCCATATACATATTAAACACAATGTCCAATCGAATGGAATAAATTCGATGATATACTTTAATAATTCTCAAAACAACATAATCAAAGAAAGGGTGTTATACATATCGGAGTAAAAATAACATTGACCGATTCTTTCAATCTCATACAATAATTGGATAGAGATCGTTCAAAAGAATCCAAAAACACCAGGTTTGACTGCATAAACAATGGCCTAAAATTTTCTTCAGAGCCCCCAATGGTATATTCATTTTTCAGCTTTTAATGGGATTTTCTCTCCTCGTTTCTAAAAAATAGAGTAGAAGTTATAAAAATTATTGCAATATATTTGTAGTAAGGACAGATTTAGGATCTGTCCCAAAATGTCACTGCGCTTGAAATTAAACCTTTAGATACCTAAAAGAAAAATGAATGTACCACCTCCTCGAAGAACTTACAGACAGTATCCCCCAATGGTAATCCAAACAAATTCTCTATAATCGTTTTGATATACCTCCATGAAACCTAGTATCTTTGAGTTCCTAGGGACAACACAATCCTGTTATGGAATGAATTTGTTAGGTCTCTTTTACAGAGTAATAACAAAGAATCTTTGATTCGTTTCAAGGAAACGTCGATTTTGTTTCCCAGACATATACAGATTGATTGCATGCATATTCAAGTGAAAACTAAGTTGGAAGTTCTTCAAATGGAAACCACTGTATTTTACTCCATATTTGTGGTTTTTTTGCTAGATTTTTATCACTTGAGACTACTAAGATATAGTGGATTCTTTAATCTATATGACCAGCAAGTGTGGTGGAGAAAAATGTTAGGGTGGTTCAAATCTCTGTCACACTCATTGGACATACTGTTGAACAATAAACGATTTTAATACGTACCAACGAATACTTGAAATCGAATACGTTCCATCCTGAATCTGATATGAATGAAAAAGTTATTCGTCGAAAACAAAATCGACGTGTCCATGATTTTTTCGCTGTCTTTTTTCGAATATCACGAAAATTTCTGGAATTTACAGAAAATAAACATGGAGTTGAATGTTTTATACTAGTAACTCCCTTGGTAACTCCATTAAGCAACTGACCATCGTCAAATATCAGTGAAAATATGTTTTAGAAAATTAAAATATTGCTTAAAATTTTTGTAGTTCAAGTATTCAAGTCAAAATTTCCTGATGGAAAGATACATTCCAATTGTGAATTTAAAATTTGTGATGTGACTATTTCAATAATTGTTAGTCGATATCATATAATCATAGCGTTCTTTAAAAGATTTACTGTTTTAATATTATTTCTTATAATTTGATGTGAATTTTGAAACTTTGAGTTTCTGATCCTGTATCTTGTATTTTTGACTAAATAAAAGATTATTCATTTAATTTATACTTGAAAGTTGATGTATTGTCAAGCATTTAGAATGAAAATTTGTTTGAATGGATGATTTCAGTACCAAAATGATGATATAAATGAATCAAACTATCTCAAGTATTAACCAAATAGAACCATCTAATTTGACAAAATAAATAAATAAGTAAAAGATTTTATCTGAAAAGATAAAATTCTCTCCAATTATGCCAACTTCATGAACGACACTGTATATTAAAAAGAAAAGTTTAAATAATTTCAGTACCTCCAGAAATACATCACATTCAGATTACGTACATAGCTAATTTTCAGCGTTATTCTATTATGCCAGATAATAGGACCCTGAGAGAAATCACAGAACTACAGAACTGCCTATTCAGCAAAGATAAAAATGTGTGAAGTTGATAATCCCATGAAATATAATACTGTCATCCAGATAAGTACCTAAGAATTTGTTTGCCTTCAGTTGGTCAATAAAAAAAATTAATCAACGTATAAACTCGAGAAACAGCTCACTCAGTGAACCCATGTGAATAAAAATAATCATCTAACAACTCAAATATTTTTTTTTCAAATCTTAAAAATGTAACTTTTTTTCATTTGGAAGTTCAAGAGGGTGGTTTATTATTCCATTATTTTTGTGACTGACCAGATACTGTAAAATATCTATCATTGGAAAAAATGCATACCAAATGCATACCTATCATGTATCAACAAAGCAAACCTACCACAACTTTTCATATTTGAAGATCATTAGGTACCAATAGATTATAATTTTAGATTCACTACTCATTCTTCTGGACATCTAATAAGATTCTATACAATGTTTCTTCAAAAAAAGTGAATTGGACACAAAGAAAACTTCCAGTATGTTACTTGAATTACATGAAATCAATCAATCAAATCCCAAGAAATTCATTGACTGCCCAAACCAAATATGTAGGTATAAACCTTTTATAAATTGTAGAGTAAAATTGTAATCTTATTGCACAGTGTGCTTTTCCGGGTGACGCTACTGGATGTAGAAGCCCCTATAGACGAGTATGGATCTAGTCACGATTCAAAAATCCGTGCACTAGTACCACACGCGCCAATACAGGGATCTGAAAGTTCTTTAGCTGCGGGTAGCAATAATCATTGTTTCCATCGATGTTACATGAAATATTCTTAATGAGTGTGGATCTAGTCACGAATTATTGAAAAACCGTGGACTAGACCCCCACCCACTAATAGCATTTCACAAATTCTCTGATAATGTGGAGAAAAACAAAAACACAAATCACTGACGCTTACATTTCAAATCTGCGGAACGCTTAGTAGGCATAAAAAACAACGAACGGCACCAGGGCAATCGCGTATAAAAAACAAAGAATTCGATAAATATGAATAATAGTCGTTATGATAAGTCAATTGCTGGGGTAACAACATAGGTTAATGAAATTTAACCTTGTAAATAATTTCGTCTACAAACAAAATCTCAGTTTAAGGTTGTTTACACTACTTTGTTCCCTCACAATCGCGAAACAAGGGAGTTCAATAAGCCGCACTCCAGAAATAACCGTCCGCGAAATGAATCAACAGGTTGGAAAAAATGCCGGCAACAATTTTCACATCAAATCTAGCATACGGTGCAAATAAAACTCAACACTGCACTAAACAAAAGCCAAGCGTCTTCTACAGATTTAACAATGGCCGCTGAAGGATAAAACAGCCTTGAAAAGTTTCTCAGAAACTTTTAAGTCTTGTGCGCAAGTGCGATGATCGGACAAACGTTCTATCCGCCTTCTCTCTCGTTAGTTTCGAAGAAGTGAGACAGGGATGAAGGACGTCCGAGATTTATTATTGATCATTCATGCGAGACGAGAAAGGCAGAAAAAATGGTGGTAGAATTTGTAAATCATAAAGCCAACGTCCCTAACGTTCGTTTCTGCCCGTAGGCAATACTCTTGAAGCTTTTGTAATTATGTACTACTCACCTTCGGTGTTGTGGAATAAGAACTGATCGAAGCACCATCCTCTCTGAATATAAATCATTAAGGAATAGAACAAAAATGAAATGAAAAATGAATGAAATTTAGAAATGGAAAAATTATTAGAATTATTAGTTTCTGAAGGATACAGGTCGTCGGAAACAATATAAGAATTTTGTGTCGGTGTAGAAAGAATCTGCCTTGAAAAGCTTTGTTCTCTGTTCTGAAATTCTTTCCTCTCCATCTTTTGTAAATGCTCAACGGTGGGAAAGGCCCCGTTGAGATTCGACGCGGTGTAAGCATACCACTGATCACAAAAATCTTCAGCCCCAATATTGTAAGCAATGCACATTTCCAGGCCTAATGAAGATTCAGAAATATAACCTATAAATCTGCAATATAATTTATATTTTATTACTTACATTTATTGAGTACGTCACTAGTAGCGGAGATATTGAGTTCTTGGAAATAATTCGCTATTTCTTCTTTAGACACACTCATTATTGATAAACGTATCAAAACAATACAAAATAAACACCTATTCGATTATTGACAAACTCTATTGACCACAACTTTTTGGCGCGAAAAGAAGTCAGGCTCGCCAATTTTACCCTAAAAGTAGGGACAGTTTTGCGACGCCATCAGAACATCAGCCACGAATAGAGTTCACTGGCCATCACTGACCTATGCCATAGAATATTTTGCTGGACACGTGGATTTGTCACCACAGGAACTATTCTATGCTAGAACCTCTACCACAGATTAACCAAACATATCTCTCAGCTGAGGTGGTTTAAACTGAGGTGGTTATAAGAGTTTAAGCCATCTCACTTTCAGCGTACATATCTTCTTTTATAATCTATTGTATATATATATATATATATATATATATAGACCCACCTTTTCTGTGCATAGACTATGTACGCTGGTTAATCTCGGCGCTTCTTCCTACTCTACCTCTGCTATCGAGCTGCAAGCGGATCATTGTCCATATGTCTATCTGTGGCCAAAGGCTGTAACCTGTTTCTAGTTTCTACTACGAACCTCGTGAACAGTCTTCGATCCCTTTCTAAATTTCCAGTGCATTTACAATTTTCATTAACCTCTAATTCATAAAATTTTATATATGGACATAGAAAACTACTCTTCATCGAACAGAAAATGACGAATAATAAGATTCAGGGATTGCAATAATTTCGTGAAAAACAAAATGATTTTCCAAAACTTATCATTCTATCGGTGTACACATATTCTGAGGCGATTTTGTTCAGTTGATGTTAGTGATGAAAGGTCATTAAAATACATTTCTTATATCAATTGAAAAATTTCAGCTAGTTAATTTGAACAAAGAAGACCGACTGCATCATTTAAGAAAAATGGCTTTGCCAAAATCGCGACAAAATCCTGTTATTTTCACTCTGGATACTCCTGAATTCAAATCAATATTCAATGAAGAAGTCAAGTCATTAGTATCACTTTTCAAAGAATATCGATATGAAATAAGAATCGCTGGAGGTGCTGTAAGAGATATCTTAATGGGAAAACAACCCAAAGACCTTGACTTTGCAACAACTGCTACTCCAACAGAAATGAAAGAAATGTTCTCAGCAGAAAATATCAGACTGATAAATTTGAATGGTGAAAAGCATGGAACAATCACTCCTAGAATCAATGACAAGGAGAATTTTGAAGTAACTACTCTTCGCATTGATGTAGTTACAGATGGAAGACATGCTGAAGTTCAATTCACAACAGATTGGATGCTGGATGCCCTTAGGAGAGATCTCACTATAAATTCGATGTTTTTAGGATTGGATGGATGTGTTTATGATTATTTCTTTGGGTATGATGACTTGAAGAAAAATAGAGTTGCTTTTGTTGGAGATGCTGTTACTAGAATACGGGAGGACTATTTGAGAATACTCAGATACTTTAGGTATGTACCTCAATAGATATAAAATCGAATATTCCCTTCAAATACTCAAAAATCTTCCAAAGGTTCATCTGAATGTTGAAAAGATTTTTGAATTAAAACATTTTTTTCTCATCCCAGAATGCTTTAGGTAGGAAGATCTGAATGGAAACTCATCTGAATTTCACCTCATTATATAAATTTTAATCTTGATTGATTTCATTCTTTCATAAAATACTTATTCTTAGGTTCTATGGCCGAATAGCTTTGGAGGCAAATCAGCATGAAGAAAATACATTAAAAGCCATTAGAGATAATGGAGCAGGACTTTCTGATATATCTGGAGAGAGAATATGGACAGAACTCAAGAAAATTCTAGAAGGAAAGTTTGCTGGTGACTTGTTGATCACTATTGTAGGAAATGATTTAGCCCAATACATAGGTGACTCCCATTTTTTTCAATACTCATTTCATCATCATTTTGTGAACATAATTATTGTTATTTTCAGGTTTGCCAAAGAATCCCAACATAACAGAACTCGAAAGAGTTTGGAATCAAAGTGGACATATGTACCTCAATGCTATAACATTGCTTTCTTCTCTGCTTCACAATACAGATGATGCTATAAATTTAAATGCACGACTCAAGCTATCAGCCTTTGAAAGAGATTTAGCTCTATTTATTGTAAATCATAGGGAACCAAAATTGCATTCTAAACCATTAATGCCATATCAACAATTGATTTTGAAATCCAAATCAAAGCCATCTGATACTAAAATTATGTGCATAGAAGTGTTAAAATACATAAATTCTCCCTACTGGGAAGATTTAGAAAAATGGGAAATACCCAAGTTTCCTGTAAGTGGAAATGTACTAAAAGAAAATGGAGTGGAAAGTGGGAGATTTATGGGAGTAGTAATGAATGAACTGAAACACTTTTGGGCAAATAATGATTTTAATTTGAGTGTGAATGAGCTGGTTGAAGAAATTCCACGTATTTTGAATGAGCTCGGACAGAAAAAAAAAAGGAAATGAAACACTTTGAAATGGATTGCTAGTTTTATTTAAATTTCTGAATGTCACTAAAAAAAAAAATTAAAAGTGTTTAAAAGCTTATACTGTTCTCTGGAGTATTCAGGTATTGAGAAAGAAAGATACTAATTTGTCATCAGAAGGCAGATTAGGGTTGAAACTTGTATAGATTTTCTAGTGGAAGGGCCATATTATTCATCAATATTCCACAAAATGGTTATACTCACAAACATATGATTTGTATATTAACAGTATTAAATACAATCTATACTTTTCATATTGATATATACAATATACATATTTGATAAATAATTTAAAGTGCTGGGATCCCACATGTTTAAATTGAAAATTTAAAATATTCAGTTTTGAATTAACTGAAAGAATGCAATAAATAAAAGTTGATTTAACAGTTGTATAGAAAATACAATCAAATAAACTTGATAATATACTATCTATGAATAAGGTATGTTAAAAACTAAGTAATACAACAATTTCTGGGAAATGTGTGACTCTGACTTGATGAGAGTTTGAAATTGAATTTGCCTTATGAACCGATACTGAGAGAAATGTTGACATTATACCTTTCTGAAATGATATTAAAATAGCAATATTGCTGGTTGTACCAAAACTCCCAACCAACACACCATTGTCCCAAAAACGGGCATAAAGAGATGAACAATGATTTTGGAAAACGCATTACATCGATATTTACATGAAAAATCAAATTTTCAAAATACTAAAATAAATCATACTCTAGAAAGTAACGATTCAGTACTATCTGGATTTTGCTTTCACACCATCTTGTTTTGTTCCTTGTCATGAACATTTATCTCAAGTACCTAAGAGCCTGTTCCTTTCACAGTCTGATTCTGTAATTATTCTATTAGCCCATTGGAACACTCAGAGTAAGAATCAATTTCAATCTAACATTACTATTCACATTTCTTGTACTTCATTTCAGTTAAGAATAACGTATGTGAAGGGATAGGAACATCGCATTCTATTGGTCGACACCAGGCGGGTTTGAGCTTTGAAGTAAATGATTATAAATTAAATTTATGAACCCGGAGTCAAGGTAAACTCATTTTTTCAAATTTCATTCAGTTGGTTTCCTGAACTGAAATTGAATATCTCTGATATACTGCCTCTTGAATTTTTGCTCACAAAATCTCAAACCTTTCACTTTTAAATACTTATATTCACAGGTTTGCTGTTGTTAAATGGAACTGTCCAAGCTATAATCTTCATTCTTAACTGAGATGAACTATAGTATTTGCTTACAAATTCTACACATCATTCAACGGGCCAGTTGTATGATAAGAGCTGCACACATCTCAAAAAATTCCATAGTGTGATGACCTGTTAATTTTGAATTGGTAGATCCACTACGTTGGATAGGCGTTGGTATGGCATCGATGAGGATGTGACCAATATTCGACTCATTGTCTTCATTGCTCAGACTTTTGAAGTCTAGTAGGTAACTTTTATAATCCACCTGAAACCCCATATTAAGCTTGGTTATAATAATTTAGACTATTGAAATGAACGCTCTTTTGTTTATCCAAAATTCAACTTCACTGAGTTTATTTTGTACATATTTTCAAGATTAAGCACGTTATTACATTACTATTATCACCACTTTGTAATTCAACAACTTCGGATGTATTCCTACATTTTAACTTCCTCCATAAGACGGATTCACCATTATTTGACCTTTATTGCTTGCACTGAATCAGTGGCATTTTAAGTCACTATACAAAACGAAGTTGATTTAAGGAAAGAATACATATGAATAACTTTTATACCATCGATAACTAGCTATGACTGCAGTGGTCTTCTGATTCTGGTTTTATATGAATGCCACTTTTATTTCATTTTATTTTTATTATTACCCTCAATAGGTTGAATACCCATGTATTAATAATAGTATATATATGCAATTCTTAGCAAAACGACAGTAAAATATCCCAGTGACCACGGCCGATAATTACCTTCATAACGAGAGATCTTGAAAAAAAAAACGTATGTACATTGTGAGATACGAACTGTTCTCACCCACTTTTTGACCTCAATTTTTCGATTCCAATGAACAATTTTATAGGGGCCTCAAATGGTTCACTTCGGGCTACAAATCAAGCTTTTCTGACAATATATAAGATGATTTGGTTCAAATTCTTCACGTAATTGGAAAGAGGGCAAAGAGGACTTTTTAAACATACTATGAATTTGAGATACAGAATGAATTTTAACAAGGATATTGAAACTACAAAAACTGAGAAATTGAGCACTTTCTATCAAATGTAACTCAATTTGAGATTGAGAATGAATACATAGAGCATAAAATAAGCAGTGGCTTGCAATTTTTCGAGAGAATTGATACATTCATTTTACGATGGCTGTAGCTCGTAATGGATACATTTCAGGACACATAGAATCTTTTGTCAAGGATTTCAGGACCATCATATTCATATTTGGTAATCAATATGTTGTTTTCATGAGTATTTGGTAGGAACAACGCAATATCTCAATTTTTGTAGATTTTCGAAAATATCCTAGTTAAAATTCACCTTGCGATATCAAGTATATGGTATTTTTGGAAATCCCTCTTTGCCCTTTCCAATGGCTCAAAGAATACAGGTTTCTCCTATTCACACAATCGATAGTGTTCTAAGTATCTAAGCATCACAATAAAGGGAAAACCTCGGGGAAAACTGACCACACAAGCGGTAACAAGAACAAATTTACCGTCGATTATTACTCATACTTTCGAATTTTTTCAAGTGATTCAAATGAGAAAACTTGATTGAAAACACTCAAATTTAATGTTAATTGGTGTACACACACATGTCATACATATTTTTACATAGCCGGCGAAGTTCCCGCAAGGTCAATGTCTGCCATTATAGGCGTGCATTGCCTCATAATTATATGAAATTTTTTATCCCTCATTTATTTTTTTGATTTCACTTGGCTGCATTATATTTTGTGGAGACAACTCACTGTTTAAATCTCTGTAGTCATAGGTAAATCATACTATCAGCTATCATCATACATACATGTCTGTACTACTGCAGAATGATGAAAAATATGAAAAGTGTTCATAGCCACAAAAATAATCATTATGAAAGTTCAAAAACATACAAATCACATTATCTTTTTTATATAGACTCCAAATGTATTTCTTTCATAATTCTCCACCATTAAGATTTAGGAAGACAACACAACTTCAACTACTCATCTCAGAATGTACCAACCCAAATGTGAACAACCGGAAAGGAAAATATTAGAAATAATTCAGGAATTCACATAAGATGGGAAACTGAGTTTTTTCTATTTTTTCTCACGGTGTACAGTAAATTTCTCATTTGTGAAAACATAAGTATTATAAAAGGAACTTCAAGATACAGGATAAAAAAACAGGCTGAAGGACTTAATCAATGACCATTTGATTGTTATATATTTGATAAATATTTTTATAATAATCGATTAAGGGAGTACTCACTTGATACAACTGAAGTGACATCATGATAAATCGCTCATGCATTTCATTTTTATGCCTGACCCTCACATGGTATGGATTGATCACCTTCCATTCATAATCAAGAGCTTTCATTGCCCGGTATACCTCCATCATGATATCATTTGGTTTACTCTGAGAACGTATTCCCAAATGCCACTTTGCCCTTTTGACTAAAGAAGTTGATAATCAATAGAATGATAGAATATTATCTTCCACTTGGTGCATGGATAATCCAAATATTATTTAAAATCATAATTATCATTTGAAGTACTGGTTAAAATTTTTACATTTTGACTCTGATATTGAAGCCAATTTCAAGAAATCATAGTGTGAGAATTTCATGATTTATGGGTCTCTGTTTACTTCTCAGGTGTCACGACTAAGGTTCTCTCTATGATCTCAATACACCTACTCCTTTGAGAGAGACTGGACTGGCTTTTGAAATTTTGTGCTAGTGTTACAAAGATGACAAAAGTTATGGAAAAAATTATACATGGAGCTGAGACATTTTTTAATCTCATCCAGGATTTCCAGAACAAATACTCAGTCACTCTCACAAATAATACATTTTATTGGACCAGAGAATTCATATAATTTTCAATCTTTCAAATCTTTTGAGATAAAACGACTTTTGATTCTAAACTTTACAGAGTATGAACTATAGAACAAAGCCTAAAAATCGCCCCCATTTTTAATGAATATAAAATTTGTTATTACTCACCTCTTCCTTTCTCACCCATAGCTGCACTTGTAGTTGGAGGCCAAGGCCTTTGAGGTACAATCCTTTCAGGATGAGGCTTCAATGGACTGTTGAAGGATTCACTAGGTGGTGGCATCATACTAACTGGAGGAGGGCTACTAGCCACATAGAAATCCTTCAGTTCTGCTTTTGCAGCTTCATCAGCAATACGTTTGTTATCTATTATCAAGTGGTAAGCTATTGCTAATTGATCATGAGGATCACCACTTAGAAGAGCACTGTGGACTTCCAACTCTTGGACACCAAACTTATCACAAACCTATATACATATAAAATCTCAGACTTGGTTAATAGCAATGACATTTTTAAGTTGTGTACACTCACTTCTTTAACTGCATCTGTGTCAATAACTGAAGAATCTTGGTCAACAGGGGAAGGAAAGAGATAAGCAGGACAATCTTTGATGAACCATTCATGATTCTTTATATCCTCAATACTGGCCCTCTTCATAGGATCAATTTGTAACATCTGGCACAGTAAACTAACCACAGGTTTATTCAGGTACTCCGGAATAGGAAATATACCAGATTTTATTTTTCGGAATAAAGTGGGTACATGTTCATCATCAAAGGGTAGAGTACCACAAAGTAGTGCATACAAAATGACTCCACAAGACCATATATCTACTTCAGGGCCTGCATAGAGTTTCCCAGATATAACCTTGAAATCAATCACTAAAACCTTTGTAATTGCAAAACATAAATTTACCTCTGGGGCAGCATAATTTGGAGATCCACAACTGGTTCTCAGAAATTCACCATCCATCATCATGTTTGATAACCCAAAGTCAGCTATTTTAACATGCATATTATGATCAAGCAACAAATTCTCAGGTTTCAAATCTCTATGTACAATCATATGCCTATGGCAATAATCTACACCTGATATAATCTGCTGAAAGAATCTTCTTGCATCATGTTCTTGTAGTTTCCCATGTTTGACAATGTAGTCAAAAAGTTCCCCTCCAGATACATACTCCATTATCATGAAAATATCAGTTGGAGTGCTTATGACTTGATACAACTTTATTATGTGGGGGTGTCGGAATAATTTCAAATTTTGAATTTCCCTTCTGATCTTTCCAACAACATCTAGGCTTTTAATTTTTTGCCTGTTCAGGATTTTTACTGCTACCTTATGTTTGGTAAGCTGGTGTTCTCCTATTTTGACTTTTCCAAAGGTACCAACACCTAAAGTTTGACCCAAAATGTAATGTCCAATTTTTACCAGGGGCTGGGCCCCTGGTTTATTAGTTTCAGACATTCTTAAATCCGATTATACAAAATGTTTCATTTGATGCCACTGCTTTGAACCTACCACCAGGATTCACAATTTTTTTTTGATATTTATCTTCCGTTGTGGTTGTCTAACTATTCTAAAAGACTATATAATTTTATTGAAAAAACTCATGACACAAATAAATAAATGAGGTTAGTTACGACGGTTAAGAGTTAAGACCTCCGAACAACAAACCCTGTTCAATGATCGAAGGTTAAGACAAAGAGGAGACTTAGAGAACCCCTCTTCTGTGCTTAGAGCTTGGAGAAATAAGACTAAAGAAAGACTAAAGAAAGTCATAGATAATATAGAAAGGTTATCTGTGCTGTCACTGTTAACAGTAAGGGTAACTCATGAAAACCGTGTTCAGTGTAAACCGTGGTCAGAAACAAACGAGCAACAGCTGATCGGTTTATCAGCTGCGGGAAGTGTTTCAAATGTCATTGAACAGAAAAACAAAAATACATTTTTTATATTGTTGTTGGTCTTTGTTTATGATATCTCTGATTTTTGAGGTCTTTACATTTCCTATCTTTCTGAAAAGAAAAAATGAACGTTCAATATGAATTGGGCATGGACACCCTCCTAAGCATTCACATTCTATGAAAGTGTTTCAAATACATTCGAGAACATTATTGTTTCTTTTCTCCCTTTATTGCGAAGATTGATGATTCATATTCTCAAACAGCAGAAAACCTGAACCAGAAAGCGTCTAGGATTGCTATTAACTTTTTATTCATTCACTAGAAACAAAGGAAATTATGCTGAATCTTGAGGAGCAAGACAGCACTATGAATTACAATCAATCAAACCAAAATCAACCAACACAGTCACCTCTTGATGTTTGTAAGTAAACATGCCAATCCTGTTTGTTTTAGTTTTTGATAGCTTCGAATTTATTGAGAGAGTCTACTACACTGCAATTAAATGTATACATAGTCTGCTTGATCACGTAGTGCTACAGTGGTGGTAATATGTGTTCTCTTATTTTTGTTGTATTTTCAGCCCATTCATATAGTGTCAACACACTATCATCACTGCGAGATTACATCATTTCAGAAGACTTGCTAGCTGGACAGAGGCTAGAAGGAAGAATGTCAAGTGTTAGAAGATTTTTTTGTTTATTTGTCACTTTTGATTTTCTTTTCACTTGCTTGATGTGGATAATATGTGTTATGGTGAGAATATATTTGTTTTGTTCCTATACCTATTAATTCATAGATATTGTTTTTTTTTTTCAGCTAAATGGAGAATATATCATCACAGCATTACAAGAACAAGTGGTTAACTATAATATTCATACCTCCCTCTTTGACATAGTACTTATAGCTTCATGTAGATTCACTATGTTGATATTTTTCTATGCATTGTTATACATAAATCACTGGTTTGTAATATCTGTAAGATCTCCAAGACAGGTTTGATGATTTTTCTTCTAATGCATATTTTTTCAGCTATCTACAGCTTCTACCTGTGGGTTTCTGATCACAAAAGTATTCTTTTATGATGTAAGTACAATATTGGTATGAAAATCAAAAAGTACTGATCTTCATCCCTAAAAAAATTATTTATATCATATGGTTCATTAATTTTTCTAGTGGCCACACTCATCTCAACCAGTATTTGAGGTACTGTTAGTTCTGGCCTCATTTATCCTAGCCTGGGGGGAAGCATGGTTCTTGGATTTCAGAGTGATACCACAAGAATCACATGCCAATAGGTATTTGATCAGTGAGTAATATTAATAATGTTTTTATAAAGCAACCAAGGTATTTGGAGATGAGAACACTTCTGTTTACTAATCTATTTATTTATTTATCATGTCTTATTCTCGCTTTTGAATTCATTGATAATCCCATGGAAATTTCATAAATTGAATTTATCCTCTTCATTTTCATGTGGATTATCTACTTCAAAACATTTTGCATTCCATGTGTTATGAAAATGTGAGATTTTTCCTCATTCATTCAAAGTTGGTCAGTGACTCTATATAACCAAAAGTCATGTTTCCTAGTGGAAATATCTGGTTACATATTTCTATTGACTTGTTTTTCAGCTGCAGATAATGAGAGAACCCCTTTGATTAGAAGTTATGTTCAGGGATTACCATCAATGTATACAGAAAGTATTGGAAATTTCTACTCCCCTCAAGGATCTCCAGAAGGATCTATGTTGAGATTTGACCAGTCTGCCAATATAAATACTTATTTACCTGTAAAATTCACTAAAGAACAGGTAAGCCACCTTTGCCAACATGATTCATGGCAATGTTGATTTCTTAAACTGATCTGATTCAATTGATATTTGAATGCATCAATGGGGTTTTTACAGTATTCATTTATGTGTTTTTGAGTATTCATTTATGTAGACTTCAAATTTGAATATTAGGGACATCTAGTTTTACATAATAAGAAATTCTAATAAAATGATTCATTTAAATTTATAATTCTCTAGAATATATAAAGGTCTTAGTAGAAAGGCTACTTCCAAGTTGTTTTATTTTCATTTGAGCGATTGAGTTGATCGAAAATGGAGGTATATTTGGGATATATGTTTTTAGTTTTGGACTATGGATATGTTGTGATTTTTAGGAAGATAATTATAAAAGAACAGCTGCAAAAGTGTTCCATGAAGCTTGGGACTTGTTCAAGAGTGAGGATTGGAAACTTCAAAAACAAAATGAAAATGATAGTTTCTTTTCAAAATCAGAATCGAAAGGAAAAAAAATATTCAAAGTACAGGTATGGTAGTTTTCTTGAGATTTGAATACCTCCACCCTTAGATAATTGCAGTAAAATGAAATTACTCCATTCGAATTATTAGTTGGTGGGCATAAATCATTTTTGATTTTATTTATAATCCATTCTAGGCTGAAATCAATGTCTCCCCTAGATACCTTCTAGATGAACTTTTTTACCAAGTACATGAACTTCCAAGGTGGAATCCTGCCATCAAGGAATCATGTAGAATCCAATCATTGAATGAACACACAGATATAACCTACCAAGTCTCCAAGGAAGCTGCTAAAGGATTAGTTTCTAGTAGAGATTTTGTTAACTTAAGGCATTGGGCAGAAATTGAGAATGGTTATATGATTTCTCTAAACAAAACAGACCATCCATCTTTGCCAGAAACTAAAAAGGTTATTCGGTAAGAATAAATATGATGGTAAATATGATTTCAATAATTATTATGCAAACAAAGATGAAGATGAAAGAAACAGAAAAAATAGTTGTCTAGGTTCAAGAAGTAAGTACCGTCAAATGATGGAAACACACGTTTGTGAATACCCATTAACAATCTAAATGAAGTCACATTTGAAAAAAAAACACATTTTATGAATAGCCATCAACAGATATCTAAATGGAGCAACCAAATAGCTGATGAATTTTTTTCTATTCCAGAGGTGAAAACGGAGTAGGTTGTTTTGTGATAGAAGAAACTAATCAGGCAGATAAAAGCATGTTCCACTGGGTAATGAACACCAATTTGAAAATATGGATTCCTAGTAAAATTTTAGAGAAAGAAGTGGCACATATGATGTTCAATTATATCAAAGACTTACGCAACCATCTTCATTCAAAAAGGAGCAAGGAGATCATATGAAATGACTGATATATGCTCTTTTTTTATATACATTGTTTATTTAAGGACATTCAAGGTTAGTGAATATTCTAAAATTGATTTTCCATCCAGAAGCAATTTTTTTTTCATTGTTATTATGTCCTATGCAAAAGGATGGATAATATATAAAGGAGTGAAATTGTGAATATCAAATTTCAATTATTGTACAATTCAGGAATATCCAAAGGGTTGACTACTGAATATGATTTGAGTTGTATTTGGCAGTCAACAATTTGATGATAGATAGACAGAACCAATGATTGTCAATATTTCACTGAGCAAAAACATGCAAAATAGTCATAAAAAACTATAGAATTAAACTAGAATCTCAATGAATCAAAATGCATTCCACCTATTCAGAGTGATATTTTGTAACAGTACTTATATGCCACATACCTTGAAACTCATTTTTTTTAGAAATCTACACATTCCAAAAGTAAAAGTTGAAACAATTATTGTTACAAAATTACAACAACGAAGAGTCTCACCTGCATTTTGGACTTCTTGATCGACGTATTCAATATTTGACTAGTTTCAGTGCAAAAGAAAATTATTTTTGCTCATGTGAAATATACTGTTTGCTCTTCTCTGTCTGCGCCCTATTATTCTTTCACAAATGATAATAGAATGAGCTGCCCACAATCCTCAATGATTTTTTATTATTATATCATAGAAATTTTACATGTGAACGATGGAGGCAACGTTTTAATGATTTTTCAATGAATTTTATATTTGATACACCTCGTCAATACTCCTCATTGAATGATTCATCTGTTCAACTGTCAAGTTTTTCACTTCCAGTGATTCTAGCGGCAACAGTGAATATTATGTTAACATACAAACAATTGGAATATTTTGTTTTTCACTATGGTTATCTGGACGAAATAAAATGTTCACACGCAGTTACTATTTTTATATGTTGATCAATAAATGGCTGGATAATTTGCTAGTTATATAGCGAATACATATGTAATTTGTTTTTTATTCTGATAATAACTTGGTATGGCTACAACCCCATTGTGAATTCGATATTAGCAGCAATGTGGATATGCATTTAATTATAATTAATACTTCTATCGAGACACTATAAAAACTCTGTGATTTGAAAATAAATATAAGCATAGTTTTATTGTAGCATGTATTTTTAATTGGAAATAAACAACAACATAGATACTCAAGACTGCTTACAAAACTGATGTGTGAATGTACCTACATGAAGACTATTGTTTCATCAACATTTTCGTTATGTATTTATTTTTCTTGTGCGGGAAACCAGGTTTGACATGCTTCACTTGCTATTTCGCACATTGCTGTGAGTGCTTTTCCAGCATTATCGAATTCTGAAATATAAATCATTATTTGTAAAATGAAGAGTTAAAAGGTGGATGGAATGTGATATATACTACTGATATAACTGAATGTTCATCGCATGATCTATTATTGTATCAAAAACGGAATCATATCGAGCGAGTGGAATCATATCTTCAACCTCATATGTAGTTATGAGCTGATAATATTCAAAAATGAATTTTGATGATTTTATCCTGATTTATTCTTGATGATTCTAAATCATACACCAGTGTGTATCTACATCTAAGGCACCTAAATGAAATTTTGCTGTTGGTCCTTTTATATTTTTTTTCATTTTCAATCTGTACTCCCTTTCATAAGTGATCTACTATTTATATTTGAAGGGATGAATGTTTTAATGATGATTTCAAAAAATACACTATATTATCAACGAACTTCTGTAATGTTTTGATAATAACCAATCAAATCAAATTTTGCATTAAAAGGATTGTTGTATTGTATGAGAGGAAGAACCCTAAGGTGTATTATATAAGTTTCTAGTATTCTTTGGAAACTGAAAGCATTTTTGAGTGTGGCTGGTTTGTGATATCGAATCTGTATATTGCTTTCAATAATAATACAATCAATAATATAATGATAATCAATAATTATTCAATTAACTTTTCTGAAGACACTTTGTTGATAGTCGCAAATAAAAATACTTTACTCGATCAAAATCCCTATTTTTTGTTTCGATGATACAAATGGAATTCTTCCGTAATGGACCAACTTTTATCAAGAATAGGTACAATTCTGACAATGAAAAGGTTACCCATTAGATGAAAACTTCCTGACACCGTATATTGAGTTGGTGAAGTAGCAGATGGATGATCTACTTCACTGTTTTGGTATGTTAATGAATATCATTAAAAAAGATACAATAATCAATGTGAAGTAGAGTAATATCGGAGTTGATATAAATAAATAAACTCATGATTAAACGATAAAGGCCTTCACATCTGCGTCAAACAGTTATTATTTATATTACCTGTCGTAGCACCACGTTTTCCAAAAATGGATCCATTGAATGGTGGTCTTCTGTATGCAGCATCTGATGTAGCAATTATCACACTGAATACAATGAACGCCAAGCAAATAACTGCGAAGATTTTCCCAACATTCTGGCTCATTATGATTCTGAGGACAAAAACATTGATTGTTAATTTAGTCAAAACCAATCGTAATCGAGAATGGTCTGAATTTGAAATTATGACGTTATGAAGCAAGAATTACAAAATTCTGTTGTAAAATTTGTTTTTTGAAAATATCTTAAGAACCAAAAATCGCATAGGTTGTGTCTTGGTATCATTTCATATAAGTTCTCTGATTGCTCAATTTTTTTCAAATTCAACCAGATTTATAACCCTTGTAATTTCCGATATTACCATACTTGGCTTTTCTTACCTTGGATACAATGTATCTACCTACGTTAATTTATTCACATTAGCATATATATTATGCCCTTTGTTGTTTTAATAGATGTAGGACGTGATTACTGAGTAATTATTTCACCCATGAAAACATACTGAGCTGACATGTAATATTTATTTCGTAATAAGAGTTGTTGATAAAAGTGGCATAAAACTCACCCGATATATTTCTGAGATGTTCACAACACACTCTTCAAACTTCTCGAGAACTCTGACAATAGAAATAATTCTGTTGGTATTTATATACCTTTCCGGGGGTAAACTGTGCACCAAACCCTGTTTCCATCTACTGTAGCTAATTATTTGTAGGATAATATAATAAATCAGCGGTGAATTTCCCTGGCGTATGGTGGTTTAATTCCCGATATTGAATCAAATTATGTTTCTTGTCGCCACTAGCGTAACCATACTAAGAAAATTTCATTACGAACTAATATGTGCTTATTAGAGGAATATTGCTTGACATGCTGGGTGATATTGAATTCACATATTCAAATGATATTTATTGAAAAATAATAAAAACTAGTTATACATCGATATTCCAAAATAAATCGAATTTTCAAAAATACACTACGTGTACTCCATTTCTATTAATTCACATAAACTTTCGACCTGAACAATAATCAGTTTCTTGTCTGAATCACTCACTTCTGTAATTTTGTGTGTTATTTTATTTCGAGCGCTTTTCTCTTGATAATTTTTAGATGTTTATACAGGGTGTTCCGGTGATCATGTTACAAACTTCTAGGGTAGATAAAACACGAAAATAAGAAAAAAAGTTCATGTGAACATGGGAACGGAAACGCTTCTTCAGGGAGCTAGGGCCCTTCGAAGATGACCTTCAAAAACTACTTTTCGTTTTATAGCTTCGGTACTACTGTAGCTATCGCAACCAATTTTGGGACATACATACAATTTCAATAGTGTTCAAGAATCAATAAGACAACATATGTTTAGGAAATGATCACGTTTGAAGTCACATAAGACAAGTGATTGTGTCGTTGAATCCAATTTTCTAATTCATTATAAATTATAAAAATAGTCCCAGCATATAATTTCCCATATACATATCGATTCTACCCATCGTAGGACCTGTACAGGATTTTTCAATATATTTCAGAAAATTATGTGTACTAAACCAGAATCACTTGTCAAAAATTCGAAATTATTTCAACAATATATTTCATATATTCTATATACCTGTCTGTATATGAAAACATGAGGCATTCATATCATTTTGAGAAACTCAAATTAGCCACACTCAAGAAGGAATCAATCGGGAATGACAGGACCTGACACAATTTTCGTTGGTTACCAAATGTGAGTTTTGCTGGATTTACAATTTTTTGATAACTTTTCAAATAACTCTTTTGGTATGGTTCAAAAATATACGAAAAATCCTCGGAAAAACCCCTGTTATCCTCTTGTATTCAGTCAATTAGGTAGGTACTACTAGGTAGGTAGTGATAGTTTGTTACAACAAATCATACACAAAATTGAAATCTTTCGAATAACAAAAATAAGGGGAAGCTCTCGATTTTTATTCAGTCGCTACATGTAGGTAGTTATAATTGACGTCGTGAGACAATATAGGGTATGAATACATAAATTTATTTTTTGAACACTGCCAGATATGAATTCTAGGAAAGCGCGTTGAAGGGCCACTGTTGTGTTTTATTTTCATTCTCAGGATCGAGTTCTTTCTCTGAATTTTGGAAGTCTAACTTATTTGAAAGCATTTTAGAGACCGTCGATGATGTGCTGTGATTCATTATTTTAATATTTCTTCATATTCAATTCTTAATATTCTTCATTGAATTCAGATTTATTCTGCGAATGCTGACGTTTCTTCAAATCATTTTTTTTTTAATGAAGATCACAGATGAACGATTTGTAAAGAATAAACCACAGTTCAAAAAAACGTCTGTATTCGAAGATACATCGTTATTCGAAGGACAACGCAAAGAAGAACCCTCTTCTGTTGAAAAAGTATTTCCAAAGTATATTTCCGAATTTATCTCTGCGTTGAGTGACAGCACAACAGAAGAGAGATGTTTAAACCCCTCTTCTGTGTTTAAACGTTACCATCTCAGACAGAGTTCCGTGATTAGTATGATAAGGAAGTATCCACAGGCATGATACCCTATATGAACGATGCAGTCAAAGACTATATATGTAGTCTTCTGTCATGACACACTATATTTTTAACGACATTGGACTAGCATTTGACTCTCTCATATATATTTTCAGGTTAGACCCGGTTAGACCAACCCCTCTTCTGTGGTTAGACTGTGACACTATAACTGTGAGAGGACAAAGGAAGTTGACAGTTGAGGATGAATTGCAAAATATTCTATTCCACTCATACCAGCTGTTTATACGGAACTGACTACCATAGCAAGCTGTCATTACTTTGACGTCTGTAAATTTGTTAAGTGTTCATTTGGTACGTGTTTTCAACAAAATTATAAGATTACTGTCTATAAAACGATTTCAGAGTTTGGAGAATTCATAAGAATATGAGTGAATTAAGTCAGGAAGAGGTGAGTACTCTGTTCTAATGAACTATATAAAATTTAGATTAGCTAGAACTTTCTTTTCATTGTCTTTAAAGGTAAAAATATGAACGATCATTGTCAAAAAAGAAATGAGTTGATATTTCTGAAAATACTCATCATGTACTAACACTCTTTGTTACCTGATTGAATTCCTCAACAAAGAAACATCAGTATTTTTGGTTTTATCCATGGGTTTGTTGATTTTCAGTTTTTTTAATCATGTTATTTATTGTATTCAGATAAGGCGCAGACGTCTAGCCCGACTCTCTGCAAGAGATAATGGCTCTCCTGCAGGTTCTGTATCTCCACCAGTGACTCCTATATCACAGTCTCCTGTTATGCCAACAAAGTCACAAAATCCAATAATGTTTGAATCTCAACACTCTCCAATAGAAGATGCTAAATTACAGTCGAGCAGTGCAGAAACAAAGGAACTTACTACTGAAGCAGTTTTTAAAGAACCTAGCAAACCTATTGATATCAATATGCCCTCAAGTTCCAAAATTCGATCGAGAGCTCCACCACAAAGAAGTGATTCTGAAACTAGTTCTATTCATATGGAAGTTGATGAAGTTAGTGGATGTGCAGATAAGGTTGGAGCTAACACAGATATTGATTCTGGATTTGAAAACATGGAGGTACATCAATAATTATAGATTTAGGCTTTCCTGAATATTATTGTGGATTTTTTGGGTATTAATTTATTTTGTATTTGAGTATTTAACCACAGTCTCTTTACTTTTACCTTATGAAAATGAGTTCTTTGATGGGAGTACAGTTGTCAGACTCAAACTATGTAATTTCAATGGTTTCATGCTCATAATTTCCTACTACCCTATAATATTCAGGATGTCCCAGCTTTTAATAGCAGGCCTCTGTTGATCAATAGTAGAACTTAAGTCATTAATATAGGCTATAGTCCCCTGCAGGCATAAGATTATTTCATTTGGAAGGCATATCTCTGACATGGTTGACCATATGAAGGTTTTCAATCTCCTCAAGGACAAGGAACTCCTGTCAAAGTGACAGTTATTGGCCACCCTGATCCTAAATATTATTTTTATTCATTGTTGTAATGATGTGTCTGAAAAAAAACAGCAGCAATACTTTTTGTTGTGTTTTCTATACATTTTATGTACCATAATTTTCTCAATTTATCAATGTATTTATTGTTCAAATTTTTTGGGTTTGAGTAAAATTATTCTTGAATTTCTCACAAGGCTTTGTGGGCATAATGAACATAAATGAATACTATAGGACTGACCAAGAAACTGCTCTACAGCAAGACTGAAGTTTGTAACAATGGGAGAAGATCAAAATCAAGTGCTTCCAGAGTGCCAGACACGTGATGGTTTTGATAACTATCCTTGGGGACTCATATATAAGACATGGCTCGATAAACAATGTTGGTAGCCCATGAATCCAACCAAATCTGTAATTCAAATTCTTTATTTGCCAGTTGGGTACAGAATTGTACATATGTCATATTTGGCAGTAAACATTACAATAATTATATAATATAGATATACACATATCACATCCACAATATGTATGCCTTGTTTTTACAGTGATTAATACAATAATTATGTAACAAACATACACATATCACACCTACAATATAGAAAGGTTAATAGTTACAATCATCCAGAAATACTTCGCGGCGGTAGAACCATTTGTCTAGTAAAAGATTTTTGACGCGCCTAAAGAATACCTTGTGTTTCAATTTGTGTAATAGCTGGCGGCAGCACATTGTGAAGACTGATTGCAAGACTCGTTATTTCTAGCGTAGTTTACACATTTATATATGTATATGCAGGGAGCTGACACAAGCCTTTTTCTGATGAATACGGGCCTACAACTCTGTTTATAGTCCATGTCAAAAATCAGTCTCACTAGTCGTTTCTGTAATATGAAGATCCTATTGAAGTTTTTTGCACTTCCCCAAGTCATTATGTTATAATAAATGTGTGAATATGTCATGGCATAGTAGACACTGAGCAGGCTTGCCTTGCTTATACATTGCTTCATCTGTTTTATGGCAAAATATGCTTTGTTTAATTTACAACATGAACTATCGATATGTAAATCCCAAGTCAGTTGTTCATCCAAAATTGTACCTTGAAATTTAGCATTAGCAACAACATCAATATTAGGTGAGCCGCATATGTGATTTGTAATATTGCTCCTCCTGTTATAAAACCTCATAGAAACTGATTTGGTAGTGTTTAAGATGAGGTGGTTATGTTGACACCATTTGGAGAATGTTTCAATCACACAATTGGGCAAGTACAATTCTATTTTGAACTACACAGATCAAGAAGGATCTAATAGAATAGAATATAATAGAACTTTCTTGATCCATAAAATACCACAATTATATGTGTTGGACATGTCAGAATACCTATAGTACATAGTAAAATTGAATAAAAAAAAACATCAAATTGAATATACATAAATTATCAAATAATATGATAACACACAATTAAATAATATCATAACTCATTATTGATTTTTTTTTTATTATTATTATTTTTTTATAGCATAGTCACATAGTGTACATATGTTGCATTATTAGAAAATATTTAAAGATTTCGAGTTGACCAGAAAGTTTGTTTCTTCATTTTTTGACATCATGAAAGGAAATCCTATAATCTTGGAAGATCATGTTTGTAAGCAGTCAAATTTTGGGAGTGGAAGAAGGTATTGGAATCTTTATTGAAAGTTTGGAGGTCAAAGCATTACAAAAGACTTTAGTAGGTGACAAATTCCACAACTTTGCCGTTCTATTGATTGGAGATGATGGGTAATGACAAGTTCGGCATTTTTGAGCCTGACAATGTAGGGGTGGCCAGCCTGAGCTTGTCTAGTTTGTCTACCTGGATAGCCAAGAAATCTGTCTAGCACTGACCATGGAAGTATATAAAAAAGAAATGAGAGAGAGAAAGAGTCAGAGATACCTTTCTACGATGTTCAGCGTATGTTTGGGAGCTGAATTCCAAACATGTGAAATGAAGCCATCATATTAGCACGGTTCAAGAATTACACTATATCAGATACTTCACTGTATTCTATTTGATATTTCGATGACAAAAAACATCCACAAAAAGACCACTCTGCAATATATCTATATTGAAAATTCACCTGCTGCTAGCCAACTGCAGTCTAGACGAGTAAAGGGGGAGGTAGCTTGCGGCATTTTGGAAAATACTGAAAGAGTTGATTATAACTAAAGAATCAATAGTAGCCAAGGAAAATTCTTTATTGTCATTATTTATTATGTATGGATAGAAGTAACCATGAAAACTGAAATAATACCATTTGTTTCTCATTTTACCGTAGCCGTATTTCCCAATAAAATTTCTACGTTCAAGTTGATGTGAAAGTAAATTTTAAAATTCATCGGTTCAACTAAGACTCTCACATAGAGAGAGCCTGCTCTTCATTCTTCACTTCGCTTTACGCAAATATGTGCCTAGTTTTTACGTTTCGCGGTCCACGAAACCCAAGTACTAACATAGTTTGTTATATATGTATCGATATATATGTACGACAAACAACAAAAATTGTACACACTCACACTGTACAAAATTTCAATGCAACTAATAGTTTTTGCAGTGTTTGTTCATTTACAGCCTTCTCCCGACTAAGTAAGCGCTGGGTTATGGGTTTGGTCTACTATTTCCTATATTTTGAATAATCTCTGAAAAAATCAGCATTTATTGGAATATGTTTGCTGGTATTCTAACTAACTATTTCCACTGATTTATTCATCATTTCCAGTATGAATCTAATTACTTTTCTCACTCTAATCGTATGAGTAGTCATAGTAATTGCAAGTAGAATCGATTCGGTAATGAATATTAACAAAATCTATCAAATGAATTTTCGTTTGCAGGTTGATGAATCAGATGTACAAAAGAAAGACATAAAAAAACAAAAAGCAAATACTTCTTCCACTGAAATGACAGAAGATCGGCTACATAATGCAGTCGCTCGAGTACTACAATCTTCGTTTGAAGAGGAGTCTGAAACTCGCTTGTACTTACCTCAAATAGCTGCTCATCTCAAGCAATACCCTCAGACCTCTATAAGAGATCTCATATCGAATGCCATCATGGAAATCATGTTTCTGTTAGTCAAGGGCGAGAACCCCTTCAAGGTTTTAATGCACTCTGGCGCAGAGATATGCGACAACAGCAGCACCGGGTCGTATTCAACTAGCCCTCAGAATTTGAGTCTTTCTCCCAGTCCTGCCGCAGGGACTTGTCCGATACCCCTTTTAACGATGAAAAGTAGCGAGGAATCCGTTCGGAGCCCCATGAAGTTGTCCCTGAATTTTCTGATGGATTCCTACAACAGGGTGAGCGTTGAGGAGAGAAACCACCCAAAGAGGTCCAGTGTTCCGCCATTGTGTGATGTTTTGACTGAATTGAGAGCTCAAATTATACATTACACCACACTGATAGTTCAAGGTGAGATTATAAAATGTGCAAAGGGATTCTAAACGAATTTGTTGAAGAGTTAAATTCAGACCATAACAACAAATAGGCTTTCAAGGTTTTATGTTTATGCTTATTTTGGCTGACTTCTAAAATGTCTAGCTAAGTTCGTGATAAATACCTGCATATTACAACCGCCAATAAGAGTCCCCAGATGTGTTATAATCAATCAGTTGAATATTATATCTGTCATTTTAATGAACTCCAGGTTGATTCCCTAAATAATAAACCATAGGAAATGCCTGAAAATGTTTAGAGCAATCCAAGTGGATTTTTGGATTTTTTTCAAAGTGGTACCCCAAAGATTAGCCACTGAACACTATCCTTTTCAGAGCACCGATTAATGCACTCTACTTCTCGTGATCTTTTGGTGTTTCCAACTTCCAGAATAAATAAAATAAATACTCGTGAGAAATTACTGTTGCATTTCTGTGAAATTTTTGCACCATATTCAAATGATTATTATTCCAAGGTCATGTGATAACCATAGAGGAAGAATCAGAATCGCCGCTTCTGCAGCCTATCCTGCAACAATCTCTTCCCAGAGGATTCCTAACAGAACTCGTCACTCGAACCCACACAAACGAGAAACTGTTCTCCGCAGTCTTCAGCCCCGTCCTCCAAGGTCTTTTCAAAATGATGCAACATGCCAGTATCGTGGGCGACGAACATCGCATTCCCATACAAACGCTGTTTGAGTTGGCCGATATAAGATGCGGAGCAAGACCTATATGCAGTCTCATTGCAAAGGTAAAAAACGTATTTTTCTAATCAGATGCGAAGGTATATTGTGATAACGATGAAGAGAAGACCGGTGCAGTCACTGCTGGTGTTTTGTTAACGCCAACGGCATTTTCCGTTATAATGGCGTAAAAGTTATGAAACTACCCAGAAGATGGCGACATTTTTGCATATTTCTGTACAAATAGTGGATGTTTTTAGATTTTAATTATGTAGTTTGATCTTTATTTGGGAAGTTACCTAAATTGCTACTCCTGAATCAACGTTTTCATAATACGGATCAATAATATCTGATAATTAACAATTATACTGATTTTGTTGTCATTTTCATTTTTTACTATCTAACAACTAATATATGAGTGATGTTCCACTATAACAAATAAAATGCTGTTATTAAGTTGGCTGTAAGTTACAGTTTTGGCAGAAGAAATTAGACAGGCAAATTGACAGAATAACTGCACCATTTTGTCACCACTTTGTCAATCGATAAAACTCATTTTGTGATGGCTTCTTTTGCAAAAGTCTATTGAATTGCACGAGAACTGCTCTACAAGTAGACGCCTTGGCAACATGGACAACATTAATATTTAGAATCAGGCTTTTTGATTTTTCTCAAAAACGGTGTAATGGTGTATAAGAGGATATTTTCTCTACCAAATGGAACGCTTTCATATTATTGAAAAATTCATTCAAAATGTTCGTTTTTTATGTTGACAGAAACTCTTTTCTCAAAATGAGTTGTTCTCCCATCGATTGACGAACTCCGGCTATTTAAATCTGGGATACCTTGTATTTTCATACTGATAATGCAGCTGTCTGCATCTATGTTTTGGTCGAATTTCCTGGAAATTTCGTGGGAAGCTGTGACAAAGGCATACCTACTCAATCCTAATTCAAATAGAAATATGTCAGAATAAGTGAAATTTTATTATTGAGACTTCACATTGGATAATCATTCATCATTATTCAAATTATATCTATCTTTGATGCACCCTCATTTTCTTATGATATATTCATCTATTTTTTTACATAAATATATATTTATCTCGCTAAGATGTGGAGTCATTTCCTGGCAAGCTTGTAATTTTGGTAATCAAACAAGCTAAATCCTTACATCTATTCATCCATCTAGCCATCCAGTCGAGGGGATTCTGCTATGGAGTATCTATCATTATCAACCGCCATTTTGTATTGGATAAATATGTTTATCTTAAATTTTGGTATGGTATAGAGAAGTGAAAGTTGTTGCAAATGAGCACTCACTCAACCCCCTATTCCATTTGAGAAAAATCCAAAATGGCACGTGGGCGCCATAAAAATATTGAAACCACCTCGTACCAAGTGCACATCGTTCATCATATTTCATTCATGTCGAATGGAATGGAATATCTATTCAGTCCATGTTATCATAAACATATTGAAAGTGCTGACACTTCATGTGCTCTAGGTATTGCGTGCATTTCTGCTAACTACTGCTACACTATTCTATTACATATTTCTATCTTTCCTTATGGCAACGCCTAAACCATTTGATGTGTTGTTTGCAAAAACTATTGTAGCCCTGTTATCGGGGACATTCTCCATTGAAACTACGTCTACTCTGTAATTGTCTGTAACTTGACCTGCTGAACTTGCCAAGGTATCAAAGGACTTCGACTTTTCTTTCAATTTCTATTTGGGGTACAAGAGTACACCGAATTTGTATTCCCAAACAAGCGTTTCATAAGTCTCATCTATTTTTGGGTTTTGGAGTGTACAATGTACAAGATCTATTGTGCCCCATCTTCTTCTGCTTATTTCAACGTTGGCTCAAGCTTTCATTCTCTTCGGAATTCTACAATTTTGGGAAGGTCTATTCGTGGTATTTCTTCACAGTCAGCTGGTATGATCTCAGTATGTTCCATCTTAAGAGATCCTAAGTATAGCATCGCACTTCATCAGGATATGATGAGATGCTTCTAGATTTTCCTAGAATCTGCAGCTGCTGTCCTCCTTCAAGCATAGCTTTCTGAAAGAATCTCCGTTATTGCTCTGAGTCTTATTCTTTTGCTAAGGTTAATCAGTGTCTTTGATCTTGATCGTTTGAAATTGCTGGGGAGGTCTTTGGCCTGCCTATGTAATCGTTTTTCTCTCATTGCTTTTTCCACTTTGGTGTACAATGAGCTTGACACCCATATTAGGCAAGCTTTCAATATTGAAACTTCCAAGAGTAGATTGTAACGATACCTGATTCATAAAAACAGTAGAATTTTCCATGTAACAATAAGTATGTTCTGTTTATTCATTATTAATTTTTTCGACATCTTATCATATTTTATATAGCCCTGCCTTCGTGCTGACGATTTCTTTGTTACAGCGCATTGGGTATTTGTATTTGTTGAACATTTCTCATCTTATGATTATTATCATATCATTGTTTCTACAGCAAGCTCAATTTATGCCGACGCCCTGCACGCCGGCTCAGGGTCGCGAGATGATGAGAACGTCGTTCTTGGGCCCGTTTTTGTGCGTGTCGGTGTTCGCCGAGGACGAGCCAAAAGTGGCAGAGAAGTTTTTCTCCGGCAGCTCGACGGGCGACAAGAGCCTGATACAGGTGTTGCAGTCCGAGCTGGAGAACACCAGGGGTCTGCAGCATCGCGTCTTCCACTACATGATGGCGAATCAGGAGAGTCGCGATACTTGCCTGAATTATTTGGCGCAGCTATTGAAATTCAATGAAAAAAGGTATTCAGAGATCCATTTTCGATTCAAGTCTCCATTCTGCCACTTTTACATTATTTAATATTCAATTCATTTTTTACATTGCCTTATACCTGAATATTAGGTTTTCTCATATAAATATATGAGAATACTTATATCTCATATAATATATATAAACTTTTTATGTTAAAGTCACTTAATAAATCTGCGTTGAATTTATTGTACATATTTAATAAACACCCTGCATTTTAGATCAGAAAGAGAAGATGATCAAAGATCAAGTAAATAAATATTCGAAATTTCATTTGAATATAAAATAATGAAGACTCCAAAAAATATATTGAATAGAAAGATGAAAGAGTTGAGGAATACAATGCAACAAAAATATCCAGAAATAAAGGTCATCGAAAATTCAAGATCATTGCAAAGCACTCATTCAGTTTTTAAATTATTTCACAAAACATGAAAATGCAAATTTTCCAGGCAAATATCAACCAAATAAAGTCAAACCAACAGTTTCCTTAAGTTTACTCAAGGAGGATACCCAAAGCATAATGTTGTCCTTGTTCAACAAAAACTTCAAGATCCACCAGAAAATTTGTAGTTAGTTAGTTTATTTGATGCTGTTTGTCTAAAGTCCGTACTCTTATAATACAAAAACTGTGAAATCCATCCAGGCATTTTAATTTTCTGATACATTTGCCCCACGAGTGTGATTCAGAAGTACCAGCAAAATCTCATTTTGGCTATATTTCCATAGTCTAGTAACATAATATCATGTTATGAATCTATAGCAAAATCTCGAATGAATTTGAGACAGAAAGACAAGATATTCCACTCGAAACATCTTCTGGTTGATACCAAATCGTCACAATTTAGTAATTTCGAAAATCTTACATTGCACAATGATACAACATTAAAAAAATTCTTGTTGATTTCATTTTTTTTTCTAATATCCTCTCAAAAAAGACAATATGATAATTATATCTGGGTATATGGTTTGCAAAGTATCCTGCAATTCTCGACTGATTTCAAATATTGTCATCTTGCCAATGGACATCATCACTTCTAGGTCACAATTACAAATGGAAGAGCGGACGTTGGCTGGCGACGGTTTTATGCTCAATTTGTTGAGTATTTTGCAAAACCTCTCGGTCAAAATCAAACTCGACAAAGTGGACTTCATGTACCCCTTCCATCCAGGAACTTTAATCAATATAAAAAATGATACAAGGCTGAAGCACACTTCTCAGGAAGTTAGCGATTGGTTAGAAGAATTCGGTATGTCGGTTTTTTTCTATAAAGGTCTCCTTATTTCTAGTTTGAACATTAATTAATATTATTTCATCTTAGAAAGGATTGTTATTTGTTTATTTTACTCTCTGGTATATTCAGAAATGGTTTTTAAGTTTGTCCTGGAGACATGGATCTTCCTTAATTTCCATGAATATATTTTATGTTTATGCAACTATGCTATGCAACTTGTACATTACTTTGATATTTCAATTTACCTTTTAATAATAAAGTACTCGATTCTGAGTGATAAAAGTATATTATCAATTCGACCAGTTTGTATTAATTGCATCGATAATTTAAGATAATCGTCATCTACAGTTATAAAGTAAGGAAAGAAAAGAGTGTATAAAATGAGTAGCAATTTGTATTTGAACATTTCAATGTTTCCTGTGATTTTTCTCATTTGCGTGACATCATAATAATTATGAATATTATTGGATAGCTGTGACCAATATTTCATTTGTTCCAGAGAAGTCACATGAGTACCAAGTGCCCAACTTTTCGACAATTTGCTGGTTCTTAACCTTACACTGCCACCACTTATCAATTATGCCTGCATTACAAAAATACCAGAGAAGGTTACGTGCGATAAGAGACCTCCAAAAATTGCTCGACGAAACTGTTGCTGCCGAAGCACAGTGGCGAAACACACCATTCGCCAATAGGAATAAGCAGTTCATCAAGAGATGGAAACAACAACTGAAGAAATTGAATAAGTGAGTTTATTGATTTGAAAAGAGTTTTACCATTTATAGACTTGATCATTTTTGTTGATGTTGAAATGAAAAGTTTCAAATGTCATTTTGTAGAAGATGGAAATTACATTTACAAAAAAAATTATTTCATAGATCTCATCCGTGATTTTGTAGCATATTAGTGAGTTTGTAAAAGCGCAACATTTATTTTGCTACCACTTAACTAAATCCTGTTGGCGTGGTCAATATCTAGTTAGTTTCTTGCGCTAATTATTCTGAAGTTACGAGGTATTAGTCGATTTTAACTAACTGAACATTTGGTTTTGATCAGAATTTAACCTAAAAATTTTCCTTTCATATTGTCATTTGATATTTTCTGCGGCAAAAAGTTAATTCTTGGCGAGAAATTTCTCCAGAAACTGCATATACTCGATTATAAAAATATACCACAATTGGTAAATAAAAAAAAACAGTTATATTAAGGATCTTCGAATGTTTTCTTTATTGTATTACATGTATTATTTATTTCAGGTCAAAAGCGTGTGCGGATGCTGGCCTGCTCGACAAAAATCTAATGCGTAGGTCTTTGATATTTTATACCAGCGTTTCCGAATTCCTCTTGAGTCTGATGACGAATACTCCGGCCGGTAGTCCAGTACCTGATTTGCCACTGCCCTCGACAGCGTCAGCATTTTCTGCCATGCCAGAGTGGTATGTCGAAGATATCGCCGAGTTTCTTCTATTTGCCTTACAGTAAGTCATTACAGTAATCTTTCCCCAAGTGACTAGAGGAGAGCATGTGTCTATACATCGGATTCAGCTATTTTATAGCACATCTGTACCCCAGATTAGGACCTATATATATTTTTTTGTATTTCAGGTATTTTCCAAGTGTAATTGCTGACAATATGGAAGACAGTTTGATAACCTGGCTGTTGGTGACAATATGTTCCTCTAGTATGATCAAAAACCCCTATCTAGTTGCCAAATTAGTCGAAGTAGTGTTTGTAATTCTCCCAGCGATACAGCCACGATGTGAAGTGCTCTACTCGCGTCTCATGAACCACAGCATATCTCAGACATTGTTGCCAAGTTCGCTGATGAAGTTTTACACTGAAGTCGAAACAACTGGATCTAGTTCAGAATTTTATGATAAATTTTCTATTCGATATCACATAAGTCTGATTATTAAAAGTGAGTAAACCATCATTTCTCATACTAACAAACCCATTTTCAAAAAGACAATATACGATTAGTAAGAGAGATCATTGCGGGACAGATTTTATTGTTCATTATCCCACCTAGAGATCTCGTTAATTATAGACTTCTGCCGGTAGATCACAGTCTTGCCATGAACTCTTCAAAAACATGTGTAATACAGATTACCGGGGCAGATTGAATATCTCGTTTAGTTCTTTTAATCATCCGACGTAAAGCAACATCGGAGCCACCCTCCTTAAATGCTCTACGCTCACATCCAACATTGTAATTATACGTATCGGACTCTGGCCCTCATTGATCTCTGTGTGTTCACCACACATTGGATTCTTAACGGAATACGTACGAGTATGTAACGATTTTCCTCCTCAAGAAATGTGGTCATCACCCGTCCACCGCCAAGCACTCATCAACGAATCTCGCAGCGGCCAGCAGTTTGTCAAGTTTGTCAATATGCTCATGAATGATACTACTTTCCTGCTGGACGAATCTCTGGAATCTCTCAAACGGATTCATGAGGTATTTCAGTTATTTGACATATTCCATATTATTGTATTATAAGTTAATAATAGGTGCGGATTATCGGGTCTCATATAAATTTGCGGATCTCATGTTAATTTTTTATAGTTTCTGTAGTTTTTCATTTTATTATTATCTGAATGGATCTGACTCAGTATCGAATACCAGAAAATATTGAAACGAGGTATACTCATCACGCTCATCACGTGTGTTCTCGAAGTGGACAATACGTGGAAAAAAAATTATTTGAGTATGAGTTTCAGTTTTAGTTTAGTTTATCATGTTTATCTCGCATTTTAATTGGCATGTCTGATGAAATTGCTTCTTCGATCTTGTAGGATTTTCATGGATGGTTAGGTTAATAGGAATTGGGATGTCTCTCATTTACTTGAATTCACTTTATTCATTTGAAATTTATTCGAGTTGAAATTCAATTTGGAAAAAAAGTCGTCATCGTGCTTATCATTTTATTTCCCTATGGATTTCCATGCAACAAGAAACCAATAAGAACCCTGGATCTATTGAAATCATAGGGTGTTTTGTGAGCTTATGTTGGGCTTTTTCTTTGTGTGGAACAGTAATTTTATAATGTCTTGTAGACAAAGTTTGAGAACGACACCGTAGCGGAAGACAATTTGACAGATTATAACACATTTTACCTATTGACTTTCAAAAGCGAGCAGTAGTTACCAAGGTAATAGTTAGCACAGGGATTATAATTGGTGGGTTACATTCAATTCATATTTATTAAGTTGACATACCTATTCATTTTATAGATTGTGAAGTAATTAGGCAATATAAAAGTGGGATAAAAAAAAGATAATTTTCCATTTTGCATCTTATGAAACAAACTTCTATTATAATATAATATTTCTCGATGTAAACGTGTTATTGGCTTGACAGGTGCAGGACCTGATCAGCAATGAGGAGGTGTGGTCGAAGCTGTCATCAGAACAACAGCAGAGCAGAATGCGACAGCTAAACGGGGACGAGAGACAGTGCAGATCGTACTTGACGCTCGCAAGAGAAACGGTGGATATGTTCCATTACTTGACTGTCGATATTAAAGAGCCGTTTTTGAAAGCAGAGCTTGTTGACCGGTGAGGATGAATTTAAGAGTGTCCGCACCAGGAAAATACTATCCTCATATTGCAACTGATATAAAGTAGAGAATGCTGTCATGTCTGGATTGAACTACCCCAATTGGGAAAAGTAAATAGTTATTCTACAGGTCTTTACATAAACCTATCACATATTCCTCAGACCAAAACAATTCAATTTGAATTGATTAACCTCAGCACAAAGTTTTTGCTTTATAACTTTCAAACGGTTCAAGAGCTGAGAATGAGAATTTATGATACATTGGCATAATTTTTTGGGACAATAAAACCCATATCATTATCATGGTGCATTTAATTTCATGTGCGTAGACCTTGATTATTTTCAATAAGCATGTAAAACTTCTACGCTAATAGAAAGGAGGTACTCTTGATGAAAATTGAATAGTCTCATGGTTTTGGCGGAATTTGTACTTGAATAATTTGGAGTGTAAGTTGCACACAAAACAGTACTATATAAATTCTGTGATTTGAAAATGCGAAATTTGAAATTCATTGCTCTCAAATTTATTCCTCGATCATTGATATATGCGAGTTATTTTATTTCGTATGTATCTTTGTAGGTTAGCCTCGATGTTGAATTTCAACTTGCAACAACTGTGTGGCAAGAAGTGTAAGGATTTGAAAGTTAGAAATCCAGACAAATATGGATGGGAACCGCGACGGTTACTGAGCCAATTAGTCGACATTTACCTTCATCTCGATTGTGATAAGTTTGCCGAGGCTCTAGCTAAAGATGAGGTGCGTATAGTGGTTGATAATGCGCAGGTCCGAGTGTTAGACTGTGTGCATTCTGGAGCTTCATTAACATTTTTTTATTTGTGGAAAGTCGTCAAAATTTTCAACTTCCTTAAATTGAGATTCAGGAAGTTCATAGCATAAACCAATTGTACCGTTATTTTATTATTTTTATGTTATTGTCAATGGTGTCTTAATTCACATAATTCATGGACCCTCATTAATATTTCAGTTGCTGTAACATACTCTGTGAAAACACTCGTTATCCATACAGTTTTCAATTTTTTTTTTTACCAACGTATGTATTCTCGTTCCCGTTATTCGTTCAAAAATCTACCCATACGGCTTACTTCAGAAGTTATTTATTGCAATAATTTGAAAATATTTTGGAATATGGATATTTCAAATTAATATTAATTGTTATGAATTAATCGATTATTATTAATTTGCAAGCTGTGAAAAAGGACATTCTCATTGTAGTAGTCATAATAAAATATCACTAAACAGGATTTAACTCGAAACATGGAAGCCTCTGATGAAATTTTTCAAATTAGATAAAAAATGAAAATAAATTCTACATAAAAAGTGTTGTTCTCCTCAGAGATCATTCAGAAAAGAACTGTTTGAAGATGCAGCTGCCCGCCTCGAGCGCAATTCAATAAAAACACCCGTACAAATTGAACAATTCAAAGCTCTGGCTGTGAAAGCATTCCGTATCTTAGAGAACAATAAGAAATCGGAAGACTGGCTGGCAGATGCACCGGACGAGTTCAAGGATCCCCTTATGGACACTTTGATGATAGATCCGGTGCTGCTACCTAGTGGTCAAATTATGGATAGGTCTGTCATTATGCGGCATTTGTTGAACAGCAATACGGATCCATTCAATCGGCAGGTTCTCACCGAGGATATGTTGATTCCAGGTGAGTAAGACGAATAATATAATGAAGTGTTTTGCTTCGTATGAAAAACTTGCCATGTGGCAAGTTCATTATAATTATAATCTATCTAAACATTATTTTGAGAACAATGATATCCTTTTCTCTCAAACCAAATTGAAGAGCCGTTTCACACAATTTTTAACGCTCAATTTCCAAGATGCTAATACACCATGTTGATTCGTTTGAAACACATAGGTTGCGCAGTAGTAGCTATATTATAATATTATATAAATAATGCTCTTTATCTATATGAAAATTTGATGCATCAAAGTCGAGATAATTTAATTTTGAGAAAAATTCGGTTATTCATATTTGTACCATACCTTCTTCAGATGAATAGTGAATGTTATTATTTTCTTTCAGCTGATGACTTGAAGGAGAGAATTCGAATATGGAAAAGTGAAAAGACATCAAGACCGAATTAGACTAGTTTTTATATTAGAGAACTTACCTTATTTTCATTGATAATTTGAACGATTCATTTATCCAATATTGTTTCGAATGTGATAATTGTGGAATATACTTCAATTTTTCAAATGCATCTACATCTTGAGGTCAGATACCAAAAAACAAGGGATTCATTCAAAGAAAACAAATCAAGGCTGAAATATTCCCAGATCTCATTAATTTGATAATTATTTACGCATTGCTTCATGTTGACATTTTATCTCTGGAATTGGTATTTATATACGTCCATGGAATTGATAATCAACTAGTTTGATTGAGGTTCTTAGTGGAAATGTTCATACTTTTCATTTGAAAATTCAGATATTTGTCATCTTTACAATTAAATTTTCTGTTTTTGTTTTGATAGAACCAATATTTCGAAATTAATTGATTTTGTTGTCATGACCAACACACCTGGATTCAAATATTATCAACACTATAGATATATGACGTGTAAGGCCAAACCTGAAGTGCTATTGCTGTATTTCCACTAGATGAATTATGAAAGAGAATACAAGAAAATGATATTCCTATTCAGACATACAAGTCCTTGCCTTCAGAATCATCACAGCTCGAGGGTCAACAGAAATAAATCAAGATTAATGCATAGTGGCCCTTTCATTAATAATGATTTATTAACCTCTGAGAGAATGTTCACTCATGGTAGATAGTGCCATTCATGTTTCGTGATTTTTATTGATTATTGAAAAAAATATTCTAGTAGGGATTGTTTGAACTCCAATATATACAATTTTTGGTTTATAATGAAAACATTTTGAAATATAATGATTATTATATTTATCTTCGATTTGAACAATGATGAGTAAAAACCATCACATTTTGCTGAGCAAACAATGAATATGACGCTTCAATAAAAATTTGTTTCATTTCGTTAGTCCTCAATACTAGTCAAATGATGGAAAATATCACATACTTTCAATTGTCTTCTTCTTGCTTTATATTATATATTATACAGTGATAGGCAAAATCGTGGAACCAAGTGAATATCGGTAACCGTTGGTTAGATTTTTTCGAATTTCCGTACAGGGTGATTTCAAAATATGTCAAATCCGAAAATGTTATCGCCAATGTTGCTACGTTTTTAAGTTTTTCCGAAATTCTTGTCAACTTCATTATTTCAAATGATACCTTGTATATTTTTTATGAAATTTTAAAAAGAATCTTTTAGCGAATTCATTGATATTTAATTTGTTATCTTTGTAATAGGTCACTTGGTTCCACACTTTCGCCATCACTGTGTGGTATTCACCATATTGATTTTTTAACTGAGAACAATTGGCAGATAAGTTTGGCTGAATATACTCATATCATATGCCCTACTAAAAATATTCAGAAATCAATAACAGAAAAAAGTGAACTTCATGAAAGGCACTAATGTACATGCAGGCACTCCTTGAGAAGAACCAGAAAAATTATTATAGAACTGTATGTACTATTTCTGTAGAATTTTGTTGAGACAGTTATCGGATATTTAATAGACCAAGTCTAATGGAAAATGTCATAAAAAAGTGTGAATGAAGTAGTTACATTTCTTTCTTCATATCCCCCGTTTTCTACATGACATTTCTAAATTATCATGTCTGATTGATTGTTTCCTAATGAAACTAGAATAGTCCTTGCTGATTCAATGTCATTTTCTATTGAATTGGTCTATGGAACTCAATTTTTGTAAATAATCGACTTGATAGCTGAAGACAAAGTGAGATGTATAGAGTGTCAAATTGACAACCAATTTTATTTACTCATAAGTTTGGTAATTTTCATTACCTCATGATGTTTCTTTGAATATGATGCAACTTTTTATATGGAATTCATAGAATAGTGATTCAGAAATAAAATATTTGAAACACAAATATTGTTTTTTATGTCTACAAAATTCGAACCCATTGGAATTTACTAAAATGAAGAAATGTATATATGCAAATTTTTGACCAAAAATGAATTCAATCGTACTGTAGTTTGTAAATAAAGACACAACAGAACCACCAAGTCTCATAATAAGAAAAAAATTGTTTAATACATCTGTAACAATTCTAGATAACCCGACATTAGGCAGTAATTATAAATACATTATGATACATAAGTTCAAACTACAGAATACAAGAAAATTATCGTACTGTAGTTTGTCAATAAAGATCCAACAGAACCACCAAGTCTCATAATAACGAAAAGTTTAATCAATACATCTGTAACATTTCTACATAAACCCACATTGGGCAGTAATTATAAATACATTATGATACATAAGTTCAAACTACAGAATACAAAAAAATTATCACAGCCATAACTTGGATTCTTAATAATCCATTCAATTGATGTTCTGTACAATCATTTTAATTATACAAATTTTGAGTGTTATATAGGTGATAGAAATCAAGTGATACTAGCAAAAATGTGTCGTCCTCTTAGTTGAAGAAATAATTTATACCACAATTTCGTGAACAGAGAAAAATAAACAATCTAATGCAATGATAAAATATTGTGGAAAATACAATTATCTCCAGTCTCCACGACAATAGTTATACATACAATCTGATACGCCTTTACGAAAACATGAAGAATTCACTACTAAATTATTATTATTATTATTTATTATATTTGAATACAAAGATGTGAATTTTACAATACTTCAAAAGGTGTAGCAGCGTTGGTTAATAATATTACTATACTGCTTTTTGGTTAAACATCATACCATAGTTGCTACTGAATGGTTGAAGGAGTTGTTATCAACAAAACAATTCATTGAATATAGAGAAATTTCACTCACATGTGATTTGTTAGATGGTGATACAAAAATTACACACATGGTGGGAAAATCACTTCAATGGAATAACATGAACAATATTACCATATTACATAGAAATTTGCAGGAGTTAGGCCATTTCTCAGAAAATTCGAAAACGAATGCAATCATTGCAGAACATGGTATTAGCGTTTTGATCGTTTTGATCAAAGTAAAATTACAATCATTGATTTCCTCATGTTAACACCTTTTCTGAAAGACATGATATATCATGCATGAAAACATCAAATAGAATGATTGGAATAAGTGCTAGGCTGTGTGATCTTGCTACAGAGAGACAAGTTGTAATATTCAAAAATACTATGTTCAACCTATTAATCACTAAGTATAAACAAATTCGGCTCTTATGATTCAGAAAATAGTATAATCACAATACTGAAGGAACAATTTTATAGTTTTTAAAATGAATGGTGATAATAATCAACTTGCAGCCAGAAACCAAGAGGAATAGGTGAAGAAACATATTAAGAAATACGTTCTTAAAATCCCTGTAACTCATGAACTTGTTCAAATGTGGCAAATGTTCAGACAAAGGTATTGCAGACTGATATTTCTCTTTCACGACTTTCACCCACAAATAAAATGGGAACTCACAAATAAGTTTTTACCAAACAAATCAAGATGTCTATGATTTTCATTTGAAGACTTATTGTGAGGATCTCTGAACTTCTTGCGACTGCTGCCAATGTAAATGAAAAACAAATAAAACCATATCTTTGAAAAAATACAACCAACAGGAGTCAAATAGGTACTCATCTTTAAATATTTACAGACCAGTCTTCCAACTAAGTTCCAGGTATGTAACCATTTTGAGATCAAAAAATCTCTGAGCTATCCAAATCAACAGTTTTCCTCTTCTTGAATATCCTCTTGGTACCTTTCAATTCTGTAATTTTCCGCTTTTTCGATTCTTTCTTCTTCTCGTGTCTTTTTATTTTTTTCTTCGCGAATATTTCTGGATCAGTAACAGCAAGTTGAGTTCTTGCCCGCTTTCTTTCTGACCTCTTCACAGACAGGGTTTGTTGCTGTTTTGATAAAATAGCCATGTATTTTTCTACACCTAATTTTTCTTTGAATAAATTCGAAACTTCTTTAGCCAACTGCCGCAATGGGGCATTCTTTTCTTCAGTGGTCGTCATTTCTCTGACAAGTGGTGCTATCAAATGGTGTATGATGGGTAGAATATTTTTGATTTCCAATGCTGTACCAACTCCAGCAATCCACTTGAATACCTCCGTACGTAGTATGATGCTAGATGCATCCTCGACAATTTCTGTGTTAACTATTTTACGCATGCGTTTGGCCAGCCATAAGATATTCAACTGATTTTCTCCCTCACTATTTTTCAACGGAATGTACTGTAGAACTTTGGCGATAAATATTAAATTTTTTATCACCTGTTCAGCCAGCTCACTTTTCACTCCATTAGGTTGTAACTGGTCACACAAATCCAGAGCTAAGGATTTGACTGCATTAGCTGGATCGTTACAGAGATATCCAACTCCATTTTCTTCACCAGAAATAAGCGCTTTCACTAAATAAGCAATATCGATGGTGGACAAAACATAACCGATGAACTGTGCTGCAGATAATCGTACCCAATCATGAGGATAATTCAACAAAGTCTGAACATGAACTGTTAAATTCTCAATTATATCTTTCTCTTTCAGAAATGATGGACAGTGTATGCATATCTTCAGTAACATTTGTAATACTTGAAATAAATGATGATCCTTGATACGTTGATATTCTTCAGTGTCTTCTTTTTTCTCAGCTTTTTGAACCTTCACCAATTTTCCAGGAGTATTGCCTAATCCGAATTGTTTCAGAATTAGAGGCTTGAGGCGCGGAAGTCGGTTCTCAAATTCTGTTTTTTCGATTGTAACAAAAATGTTACATAATTGAGCCCCGAGTCTACAATGGCTTATATTCTTGTCTTGCATCCAAACGATAATAACCTCAAATAGAGGATTACGGTCGGATTTGGGTAACTTCATCAACATCGAAGATATACATTCTGAAATTTTTTTCCTGCAATCTGGTTCATCATCATTGACCAATCTCGCTCCTAAAGTTATAAGTAAGGTCCCACTTTGACTTTTCAGGACTTCGAGAGGAAATGAGTTTATGAGGGTCTGAATCATTTCTATGGATGATTCCCGACCATACTTCAATTCATAACTCATTTGAGAAAGATAAAATCCGATATGTTTTTCAAGAGTATTGCCTAAGGGATATTCCATGAAGAATTGATGGAATACTGATCTCGCTTGCGCCCTCACGTAGTCTAGCTCAGATGTTATGCTCAATTCTGCCACCTTATCCATGACATCGTTCAACTCAGGTGTTATAACTTTTCTAGCAATAATCGCTTTCAGAAGATTGAATGCTATAGCTTGTCTGTCATGGTCATGGATGTCTTGTTCTACATACAGAAGAAGAATTTTTAGTTGGTTCATGTCAATCGTATAATACTTAACATCTCTTACTAGAACTGCCATTACTTTGAATGCTGATAACACAAGATCAAAGTTATCACCTTTACTCAGACCAGCTGAGGCATACTTGTGTAATATGGCAAAAATGTCTTTCACAATGGCTTTGATATTGTTTTTTAGTGATGGTAAATCAAATTTCAAAACCCAAGAAAGACACTGAAGTGTAATAGTGCTCAGTTTTACATGTTTCGATTTCAGACAATTCTTGAATATTATGACAAAAGGATCTATAAATTGTTTGAATTCGTCACCTCTCAATTTTTCTTTCTTCAACATTATGTAACACATTTTCAAGCCAAATTCTACCAGTAAATGAGCATTTGTATCTGATGAGGTCTTCACATTTTGTTTCCTATAGGTGTGTCTGTTTGCAGAAATTTTTGGGATTATGAAACAGTCTTCTTTTTGAATTAGAAGTTTTTCTGATTCATTGTTAGATTTCAGTATTTTCTCCTTTGCAATCAATTGAGGAATGCTTTTAGAGGCTGTACCATAAGCAAATTTCAACAAAGACTCTGTTGATATGAAATTATTCTCAACTAAACCCTGTGCGATGAATCTCAATGCCATTTGGGTTTTCTGGATTGTTTTGAAAGATTGTGAAGTATCTAATATTTGTTTCATTGGTAAAATCATATCTAATAAACATGTTTCGGAAATGTATTGAGATAAAATTTGAAGGGTATCGTAGGATTTCGATTGTCTTGCCTCTGATACTTTGACAGCAATCTTGGCCACATCTCTTTCTTCCGACAAAATGCCGAAAAGATCAGCTTTACACATATTGAGTACCATCAATAATACTTTGTCAATATCAGAGCGTTCATATTGATCTTTAAGGGAATGCAAAACTCCGTGTACGGTAAAAACTAAAACGTGAACTTGAAATCCTCTGTTCAACAGTGGAGCCATTTCATTCAACAATAATCCTAAGTATTTAGGTCCTAGAGTTACCATGATTTTTTGTAGAGTCTCCCTTGCCACTCTTCTAACGCTATCCAAATGCGATTTCAGGAAAGTACAGCTTTTCATAAAAACACCAGGAAGGTTATGTTCCAATATATGAGTCGGTAATCTTTGCAAAAGTTTAACTACAGCTAAAGATATAGGAACTCTCAATAAATCTTCTTCAGCTTGTGAGAAGTTTGTTTTTCTTCTATTCAATTTATGTGAACTTTCATATTGTGTCATTTGTGCTAAATTTCTATGCAATTTCGGTAAAAGCTCTTTTTCGATAGTTCTTATCACTCTGGTAGCTGTCGATTTACACAAAATAATAACTTTTTCGCATTTGGCTACTAGCAACGGCTCTTTGTTTTCACTAGTCTCTTCGCCAGCTACGATTTCTTCATTTGCATCACTATCATCACCATCACTCTTTATATCGATATCTACCAAATTTGTCTCCTCATCTTCTTTTTCAGTAGATATTATTTCATGAGTAACAAAGGTTGTCTCCTCTTTGTCATTGTCCGTACTCACAGTGCCTTTTCTAAGATCAAAATGGAAAGCATCCAAAATAGCTACTAATAATCGAACGAGCTGCTTTTGATAATCAAGTTTGGAGCCTAGTTTCGAGAGATAGTACTTCAAAACTGCTTCATATTGATGCCAAGGTAATATTCTGCAAGCAAGGCCGATTGTTTCAATAGCAGCATCAATTATACTATTCTTATTAGAGAATTTTTCCTTGAGGAGATAATGAGAAGCTATAGGCATGACAAACTGCATTAACGTCCTGGGATTCAATGCTATCACTTGTTCTTTTGTTATTTGACAAAATTTAAGAAGAGCTCTTGCATGCCTGTGAATCTGTAGATGAACTAAATTCTCGAAAAAATCGACTTCCATGTCGTTCTTATTCGTGTACTCATGCAGATCTCTCAGTATGAAATGACTCTCTGGGCACTCTCTGGCTAAGTGACCTAATAATGAAATATATTCATTACGAATATCCTCTTTTAGCTTTTTCAGTCCGTTTCTTATAATGTTGAAAAGTGTTTTGTTGAGGATGTAGTCGAGATGTCGACTGTTCTTCTTCACCAGTTCTGAAGATACTAGCCTCAATGTATGAGAGCTGTTCTCCTTGAGTGATAAATCTTTATCGTTATTAAGAAAAAAGGAACAGTTGTATATAACAAGAATTCCTAATGGAACACTGATATTTTCAGCTTTAATATATTCTTGCAATCGTTTGAAAGCATCGTGACGACGTTCAAAATCTGGCTGATCTATCCACTTTTGATCAAAAGCATTCAAATCTGATATGAGATCGGCAGCTTCTTTAAGCTCTATTTGGTCGGAGTTATCAGCTATAATATGCAGAATTTGGCACAATAGTTTGCGACAGGATGGGTATGAGATTTCAGCAAATAAGGGCGATAATTCTTCAAGATGAACATTGCACTTATCAACATTCTTGATCAGGTTGTGTATGGTTTGCATGTATTTAAGAGTCAAATCTTCAGGCAAAGATAAATTACATTTCTTATGAACGACTGGCAATAGAAGGTCTAATACTTTGTGGCTCACTTCCGAATCCAAGACCATCTCAGAAACTCCTGATAGAATGAATAGTTCTTTTTCATTCAAATTCTTCGATTTGGTCGTGAGTTTTCTCTGTATTTTATCTAATATCATTGATACATGTGGTTTCAAAATCAAAGTACCGTAGTTAAACTTGGTATTTGATTCAGTTTCTTTAACTGATATCACATTATCTATTGGAAGATGTGCTTGCATATTCTCATCAAATTCCAAAGTCAACAAATTTTGCAGTATTTCTTCAAGAACATTTACAACTGTGATATGACATTTTTCATTGAGTAATAACATTACTACATGTGGTAAAACATGTAAATTATCAACATTTCTATACTTCACTAAGAGAGGAAAATATCGAGCATTAGAACTCCATGTCTGGAACAGTTTTAATAGAGCAGTGGGGCTATGTATACCTTCTGTGTATAATTTATTCAAATATGGCCAAACAAACACTTCAAAAATACTATTGATTTGCAATGCAGTCCAAGGGTAATTGTCGAACTGCTCAAAATATCTTTCTATTACTTTTATACATGATGCTCTGATTGTTCTTAAAATTGACAAATACCCTGGATGCACTTGGTCCACATTATCAAAGGCATACTTCAAAAGTGCTCCAATTGTGAACAAAATATTCAAGAGATATGTCAAAATATCATTTCCCATCAATCCACCACATTGTTCAAAAATTACTAGCAACAAATTCACAGTACTTTGTATTCGTTTAAGCGGTAAAAACTTCTCTAAATCAGCTTTTTTTTGGATATTTTCTATGATGATCCCAGGATCTGAATCAATTAAATGATTATATAATTTCAAAGTTTTCTGCAAAAAGTTCAGCATTTCCTGTTCTTGACAGCCAGCTAGAAATCTCAAGATTAAACTTCTTCTCATTTTTCCGGAGGATTTTCCTCCAGTTCTCAATCCAGTTTTCACAGTCATCTTGCTAAACACAATTTGCATTACCAGAGGAATCAATCCTTCTCTATGTTCGGCAAGAACAGTGTTGCTATCTTTATCAACTCTAAAAGAGGTAATTTCATTTTTGAAATTTTGGTCATCTACCAGATTATATAAGCTATCTTTGTATGGTATTATATACTTATGTCTGTAAGTCATTATGCAATCCAGAGCAACTTTCTGAATACTTGAATCTTTGTGTCGTAACAGATCAAAATAGAGCTTGTATATCTCAGGTTCACGATACATTGATAATGGACTAAGGAACTGAGAAAATACTTTCAACTTGTGGAATAGTGTCTGTATGTATATTTTATTGGATGTTTTTCTCTTTGTATCCTTATTGTTCTCGCATATAGCTGTCTCGTCTTTATTGAGCAAAGAATTTTGTTTGATGCTCTGGAATGGAGCTATTTCAGAATTAGCTATGGCATATTCTGACTCAATGAACTTGAGTAAGAATTCTGAGGTATCCCTAGTTTTAGATTCTGCAATGTTCGGAAATAGTACCAGAGCTCTCCACAATAGTATTCGGTAATTTAGGAAATCTGGTTTATAATTTAACTTGTCAGATTGTTGAAAAACATCAGTTAATATGTCAGAATTACTTTTGATATCATCACTAGTATATTCTACAGGATTTTTTATATTATTGCATACATGGCTCAACTCATTACCAAATATGCTCCAAAATTCGTTAATTTCTATATTAACAGCATGGGAGGCAATTATTTTCATCACAGGATCCCAAAGTAACTGAAAATTTATGTATAAAACACTACAAAGATATCGTAGTGGTATCAACTTGAAAGGTGTTTGATTACACATTTTCATCTGCGGCATATCGTACTGGAGTTTTTCTAAGTTTTGTAGTTGATTTCTGTAAGTATGAACATTGGAGACCATAGATTCAACATTGTAACAAATTGAAAAAATAGACCATTTTTCTACTGGTGTATCTGGATCTGTGCTGTGACGCACATCAAATTCAGGAATATTTTCAAAAAAAATATAAATGTAAGTTGTTAATTGCCTAACCTCTTGATAAGGTGAACTGAAATTTTTTTCCATAACATCATTCAATTTGCTAAGGATATGAAAATTTATAGTATCATTCTCAAACTTTAGTGCATAGAACATGAGGCTCAGTGTTTTCAAACTAGAGATATATTCTGGATTTGTAGTAAATGGTAGAATTTTCTCAAAGATGTGATCAAGAAATAAGGTTTTCAGATGTTTTTCATCACCGTTCATATGAATAAGGCATTCTATTGATGAATTTATAAGAAACAGGGTTTTTTTAAGGGCACTAACCTCTAATTCGTTGAGAAGATATAGAATATTCTCTTCCAATAATGATTTTACTTTCTCAACGGTTTCTGAGTTTAACTTCAAATGGGGAATCAAAATCAAACTGCAATAATAGTCCTCATAATTGGTCAGTATATGGCCATTATTGTTCTGCATTTTTTTCAGCAACATGTTGAAAATTACAACATTACTTTCTTTGAAATCTAAAGGGTATGTTCTCCATTCAGGTAAATTTATACCACTGAAGCAAAGTGGTGCCTTATCTATTATTAGTTTAGTTAGGACTTTGAAAGAGTCTTTATTCAATTCAGTTTTGACACAATATCTCAAAAAAGCAGGTAAAATTGTTCCTTCAAAATATGAACAAGCCTTGACATTGAAAACAAAGTATAAAAACACTGCTTCGTGAGGAGTAGATAAAAGTTTCCTTATCAATAAAGAAGCCTGTTCTTGAGACATTTTCAAGTTTTTTGATGAGAGAATTAGAATGCTCAGTTGACTTATTATTAGAACAATATTTTCTGCATCATGACAACTATCCAATAAAACAATTATTACCTCAATTAACATTACATGATTTTGTAAAAATCTCTGTTTTTTGTATTCTGTACATTGGCCTACTAGTCTTAGTACATAATCAATATTTTTCAATAACTTATCATCCTTGCTGTTTTTGTATTTGTTGTTGAGATCTTTCAGAATATTGACAAAACTTAACCACAACAACTCACCCTTTTCTGGAGATAAATGTTCCAGAATGTTTGACACTACAACCTCCAATACCTTGAATAAGACATCTTGTGGCAGATTATGGTCACTCAGAGATTCCAGGAAAAATGGAATCATGGAACTGGAACAACTATGGAATCCATCAATGCCATATATGATTTGGAAAAGTAGTTTTCCACAACCCCTGATTCCATCTTCTTCATTTTCTACTAAGCCCAAAAGCACACTCAGAAATGATTTTTTATCCTTAATTTTACGTGCCACAAATGCAAAGCTCTGTGCAGCAAAACTGTTGATATATTCAGGCTTATTCTCAGAAAGGAGTGGCAAGAGTGATCTAAGCACTGAATGTATATCCTTCACCAAAGGCCTCCACAAAAATTTAAAAAGGTATGCCAAACATGTGAAAGTCCATTCTATTTGTTCAGTATTTTTAGTCTCCAATAAATCTATCAAGACTTCCAGGAACCGAAAAAAATATGGATAGAAATCATTCTGCAAATCTCTTGCAACAGCAACAATAACTTCAAGAAGTGGCTGGAGATATGATGGATCCTTGAGTCTCAAATGTTTCAGCAGGACACCTATAATGTGATCCTTGGATAACAAGAGCTGAGGCAATGTCATGTAATTGTGTCCTTGAATCTCTTTCCGGAATGAATCATATCCTTCAGTAAGATTTAAAACATTCCATTTAACAATGGTTTGCCAGAAGAATGATTCTTGATCATCATATTCACATTCATTTTCATGTGCAACTTTATGAAAGACGTCTACATCAACTTCCGAGATACGTTCTGAAAATGTCAAAAACTTGAATGTGTTTGATTCTTTGTGGTGAGTTGATTTATTCTTCATTTCTGCAAATTTTCACTTTACGATCTCACAAAAACACTGGAATTATCAAACCTCAAACCATGCCTCAAACATGCATGAAATATTACATTTCTAATAAATTTCACAAGGTTATGTTAAAACTTCTTCTTCGTTTCTTGGCTTCTCTCCTCAAATAACTTCTCCTTTTTCATCCTTGTTGAGGGTATATAGGTCTTTAGGCCATATGAACGCTGTCCTAAAGATGCTGGGATGGTTGTCTTATGGACGTATTTTTATTTTTTTATTCGGTCATGAGTCATGACCACGGACATGATCACGCACTTTTCCGTGCGATGAGACAACCGTTCTTTCTAGCTCCAGTAAGCATATTTGAAAATGAGAGGTACATTTCCTCGTCAAAAGCAATGACGGCTAAATGAGAGGAATCTCGTAGCGTATCTCTATTCTGTGCTATCGCTGTCTATTATCACTGGTCTTGTCAACATTTGTTGGATCAATTTTCTCAATTCCGGATTGTTTTTTTCCGTCAGTTGTGTTAGTAGCGTAGTAGTTCATAGTAGTGTTGAAATAGTAGTTTTGTGATAGTTCATCAGTATACCTATTAGTTTTGATTGCTAATAATATTTCCCATTATTCCACCGCCGCTGACTAACAGATGTTCTTCGAATATTATAAAAGTTCCTTTCGATTCCGATTTTGTTCCCAGCTTTCTATTGCGTATCGTCTTTGGTAATTATAGACCCAACAATTTGTTCCTTTCTGTTCTTGAAGAAAGAGTTATGGGGGATTGCGTTGTTTGAATCTCCTAGTAAGTACAGTTTACGACATGAATGGTTGAATTCAATTTTGGAGGGCATGATGGGTAAGACTGGTGGCAGGTATGTAAACTAATTCTTGACCCTTTTTATCAATCATCAATTAATTCTTACCTTTTTCAAGGAGATGAAAATGATTTTTTTCTTGAGATTTAGATTCATGCTCCTCATCAAGAGGAAGAGAGTATAGATTTCTGTATGACTTCGATTTTTTAGCCACGATCCCCGTTTCCTTCTGATTTCGATATCATCAAACGTCCTGTCTTCGATAAATCTAGAGGTCATGTTGAAAGAATGCTCTCAACGATGTCGAGAGAGGTCACCACTTACTACCCAATTACTATTTCTCTAGATCTTTGATGAGGGAGAAGATCTGAGGTACAGATCCCCTTTTGCAATTCTTGCTGAATGGCAGTCATGTATAACGAGTAAGCGTACTAGACATTTTGCCTTCATTATCATAAGTATATGGCTGGTGTTCAAACTCCCTATCCCCAGCCGCTTAGAAGATCGTGAGCAGTTGCAGGAGTGTGAAGTAGAGAAAAAATACAATGATACATTTGAATTCCTCTAGAAATCACTTTTATCCGCTGTACCTCGAAAACAGTTGAACTCATGGAGTTTGTCATTTAGACACTTTTTTCAGATCTTCTGAAAAAAAAAATTCAAAAAATTCATGAAAAGTCTTCAGGAGTTTGACATACTGACACTGAACTATTTTCGAGTTATTCAACAACTCCTGCATCTTTACTACTCCCCATCGCATCGAATTTGGACACAATCAGTTGTTTGAAAACATTAATTCAGAAGTAGTAACGTTAACGTATGTGGGTTATCCAACGACGATATTTTCGGATCTTCTAGTTATTCTTCACTGAAGAAAAATGGCGGAAGCTGAATGGAAAGATGGTGATATTTGGCCCTTAGAAGCGTGAAAAACCACAATAACACCTTGTTTCTATTATTTTTTATTTCTGTGACATTTGCGGTATGAGAAAAAAAGATTGTGGCATCTATCATCTATATATATATATATATATATATATATATATATATATATATATATATATATTATGTATAACTTCTTATTTTTCAACACAATTTTTGTGGACCCAGTTTTTCATTCCAACCACATTTATTGAAAATTCGAAAAATGCTGAAAGTGGTTGAAGTCACACCAAAACTATTGTTCCATAAAATTTGTTTTGAGACATGAACACCTGTATATGTACTTTTTGTGATCAAAATACAATTACGGAATTCGAAAAAATAATAAGCATGTCTCTTTTCAGACACATCATTGATCTGTCCTCACTAAAAATATATTGAAATAAATTTAATATTTATATATTTTTAAATTTTATATTATAAAAATATTTATTCTAATAGAAAAGAGGAGAGAAAATCCCATCACATACATTAAAAATTACACAGCTACAATTTCAAGATAATGGGCAGTTGTAGGGAAGCTAATATCTGAAATGTAATTATTGCAAAATGAGGAGTCAGCGATCTGAACAAAACAACACTACCAGTTATTCCACAATTTTTACAATTCGGAATATCTTCTAATGTGTATTCTAGAAGGATTAATGTACAATGCATGAATGAAAGCAGAAATTCACAGAACAACTAATTTTACTCAAGGTGTAAATATTTATAATCGAATTCCATATACACTATTGATTAATGCTCTCCAGTTGAAATTTTATCACTGTTTTATTCATTAGTGTTTGGTATTGCTAAACCATATAGTATTTCACCCCCATGCAAATAGTAATAGAATTAGAAAAGTTTCAATTCCTACACTAGAAATTCACTATTTTAACCTGAAATCTTAACGTAAAGTTACATCACCATAAATACTCTATTTGTCTTCAAAGCTATGTATGAAATCATAAAGTTGCTGCCTATACATGTTGACTCTGAATGAAATTCTAATGAGTATCTTCAGAAAACCTCAATCTTTCTTAATTTGTATCTTTCTTAGTCTTTCTTAATTAGAATATTTCTAGCTATGACCAATTGAATCACAACTTAAAACCCCATTAGTGGCATCGCAGATTGTTCTACAATACAGTGGAGCATTGGAGCACTCAAAATGATGAAATAAATATCGAAGGTATGATATTCAAATGAAAATGTTACAGGGTAGCTTTTTTTACGTGTGTGCTATATCCAAAACTGCTCGAGTTACAAGATCCGTTGAATTAGAAAGAAGTAGCCTTTTGTGAACGATTTTGGCCCGATTTTTCGTGGGTCCTGAGATATTCAAGAAAATGTAAAGATTGATAATTTTCATAATTTATGAGTAAATATGATATTATGTTTTGCCCACTCTTGTGTGATATTCAATAACTGATTATTCCAATCTACTTATTATATTCCAAATAAGGACCAGTCATTTCTATTCCATATTTTCAAAGCTTCCCTTCCTTGAAAATAAACGGTGTATCATTTGTGTATATTTTTCAATGACTCGACTCACCATCAATGCATTTTTCTGTACAGTCTCGAATTTTTACTCATTTGATTATTTTGTATATTTAAATTTCTTAGGTAGTAAAACAGTACAAACCTAAAAAAGTGACCTTTTATATTAAATAGTTCACATAAACTCTATTTGAAAGACAATATAAGAATCAACCAATTTAGTAGTAGTGATAGTACAACTTGTAACAAAAATATTGAATAGAATGATTATTTTTATTATTTGAATTGGGTTTTTCTGTTTTCAATTATAATTATGCTCTTTTGGGTCAAATTTAACTTCATCAAGGATTTCCTTATTCTATTACTGAAATAGTTGATTTTCACTTTCAACTAAATATTTTCCTATCAGGTATATGGTTTCCTATAGTTTTCAATGTCTAACCAGCATTTTCTGAACGACATTCAACGAAAAAATAAAAAAAATTGTTATAATGATGAAGAAAATTATAAACAATTCAAACATCTATCTTTTTGTTATATATGGTAGAGAAGTTAGAAAGCTGCAAGCTAAGACATATAAAACACCAAAGAAAAGATTCAATTTAGCAGTCTTTTTAGGTACACTATGGATATCTTTAGACCGAAACTGTTTCTCAATCTTGAATGCTCCTGGTAAGGTAATCAAAGGCAACATAAAACATTTTGAGTATTTCAGGGAAGCTACCATGAACATTATATAAGGGGTGAATAATAAAAATGCATAGAGTACATGAGAAGCAGTATGCCCAATTATAATTGCTACTGTTACTATACCTACTTTTTTATCTGATTCTGAGTCTCTTGTATTATTACTATGAAGAATAGCTTCAGTATTTAGGGCAAGGGGTATGGCATAATACATAGTTGCCCATTCCACTCTCCCAGTTTGAGACATGAAAGCAAAAAGCACAGAAATTGGACCAAATATTATCAAAATCAGAACATCTCCTAAAGCTATATACTTGAAACCAATACCTCCAGTATACAGAAAGCTTGAAGACAATCCTCCAAAGTAAACCAATGCCAAATGTTCCATTTTAGCTGGTGATATACTGGCTAACAATATAAACCCCACACATCCAGCAAAATACAACATAGCTCCAAGAGAAACCACTTCGTCTTTTGTAAGTAAGTGATCCACGAGTATCCGGTCATCAGATTTTCGGTTATCAATGCCTTTCACATAATCAAAATAAGTGTTGACCACATTTCCAGCTCCATGCACTGATACTACTGTGAAAATAGTCAATAACAAGGTAATGTAATTGAAATCTGATATTCCTGGATATTTATATGCTATAGTAGATCCCAGTAAGGTTGGCATCAAACTTGCACTTAGTGACCATGGTCGTAAAGCTAATACATAGCTCGAAAGCTTCATTAATCCAGATTTAGGTTTTGGCTCTGATGTTTCTGTTGGAATTCCTCCATTTGTCAACAAATTATGTTCTCCTTCAACTGAATTTTCTGTCATCTCGATGGGCCGCTAATTTATATAGTTCAATGGTCTTGTCTTCTCATCCAAAATAAGAAATTTAAATTCTGATCATTTCATGACCACATATAATTCACCTAATCACTCTAGAATGAACCATATGAACTAATGTCCAAGATTCTATGAAATCTCAAGTTGAGAAATGTAATATATTTTCAACCATAGAAGTTTCAACTTTTCAACGTAACAAAATCAAAGCATAGCATAACCTCAATTAAGGAACCAAGTAACACGAAACACAAATGAGCCGGCCAATGTCAAAAACAATAAGGAAGAACCAGAGCAAGACGGATGGTGATGGGAGGAACTCTCTCGTGTCCACGGTTCAGTTCACTGTTTAATGTGTGAAGAGATAAGTTATCAAGTGGATAAGTTATCTTTGTGACGATATTTTTGAAACCACTCCAGCGTACAGTGATTAACAGGATTAAAATCACTGTTTACCAGCGTACGGTACATACAAGGCCTAGGTGATTTGAGTTCTGTACAATTTAGGCACAGAAGGACAGAAGCTTTAATTTATCCCCATAATTCATCGTTGTCATTCATGATACTATAACTCGTTATAGTATCATGGTTGTCATTGCTGTCATCAGTGATTTCTCAGATTTCTGTCATCAACGTCTGAGTCGAAATATAATTCACTAATAAGGTTTACCATCCATATTATTTTCTTGACCAGAAATCTGAATAATAAATTTAAATAATCATGGTCAACGTTATGAAAGGAGTTTTAGTCAAATGGTAAGTTAATAATTCATTGTTACAAACCATCAAGAAATTCCGAACAAAAATACTTTGTGCCACTATGCAACTATTCATATGATCATATATCCCTCCCTCAATCTATGTTTCAGTGATGATTCAAATATTACTGACTTATGTTATTCATATATTCTTAGATAATTGTATAGTGCCATTTTGAACAATCTAAAACTGAACTTTGCCAATCACTATTGAAAAAACTGGTCTTAGTCATCATTCAATATAATCAAAGTCCTCTGGAATACCAAACTGCCTGTTTAAAGCATTTTCTTCAATATTGAATTTTTTTTTGCACCATGTCTTGACAGCAAAAACATTATCAGTCCACCGATTTGCAGCTTCTCTCAGTTCCTACAAATCTGAAATGATCAGTTTGATACATCACAAAACAAGAGCAGACGTTTACGTTTCTTTTCTGTATAAGTGCTCCAAATTTTTGTGGGTCGTTCTCCTGATATTGGCAGAGTTCTCTTTTCAATCTGCTCAACTCCAAATCCTTGTCATTTATATCTTCGAGAATGCTGTTTCGTTTTTCTTCAACATCCTCATTTTCCTAAAGTCACAAATATTTCACTTCACATATAGACTGTATATATAAAACAAAATTGAAGCATGATAGGACACATGTTTATATGAACTTTTTTTCTTGAAATCACTCATGAATTGTCTGTTGAATATTATACATACTTGATTAAAACAATGTATAGACAATTATTTTGATGTCCCACATGTTATTTTGATTGCCCTCATGTTCCTGAATCATTCTATCCATTAACTAAAGTGACACACTACCTGAATGTTTTATGATTGAAGGAAAAGAGTCCCTAAAGTATTTCTAATATAAATTAGTCTTTTCGGACACCAAACTACTGTCAACTTGTTGTTGAACTGTGAAGGGAAGGTAGAGAATATGAATTTGGTGAGCAAGTTCACTCTGGTTAAGTTGTCATCAACCAAAACAGGATGATTGAACTAAATTTAACTCTTTGTATAGCTGCTATTGAATAGTTATTCATTCTTATTATTGCCTCAAAATTTTATCTATAGATTTCACACTGAAAATTTGCAAGTTCACTGATATATTTATATGCATAAAAACAAGTAATACCATTTTGATTGGCATACATCATTGCATAACATATAAATATTAAATATGGTTGATTGGAATCTGAATCTAATAATATCTCATTGAGGACCTTCTTGGACGTTTGTAGTACTCCTTTTGATTGGTTTGGTAGAGGCTAAACAAAGCAATTTGGTCTCAAACCTGTGTTATTTGCAATGTTGAGTCTGTTCCATTTCAATGTACCTTAGAGTCTTCAACTGTCTTCTCAATGATTCTCAGCCTCTTCAAGGATTCATCATATTTATTTTGGAGGTTCTCAAACTCACGCTTTCTTGAATTAACAGCTTTACTAGAAAATTATTATTAATGTATACTAAATATCGAGCAAATAACCAAATATGAATTGGCTGTATCATACTCTGAGTATGTTTGGCCTGTTCCACCTTAGTTGGCCCAACTTTCGATAACTGCAACTGATAAATTTCAAAAGTTTGACAAGATGAACATTTTCACTGAAACAATTAAAATTCTGAAACAACAGAAAATATACAATTGTATCAAAATAATCTGAATTTGTTACAGTAGTAATCTCAATTATTATTGAATTTCATGCATTATTCTGTAAATATTATGTGGAGGTGTAATGGAACCCATTTTCTCACTCATTCCTATTTTTGTTGAAAAAAACAAGGGATATTATGGTAAACTTTCAACCAAATGATTTTCAATATTGATATTTATTCACAATAGGAAACTATAATGTAACGATGAGCCCTGAATTTTCTTGGAGAATTGAAAAATAATACAATTATTTCATCAGGTGAGCCAACTGATGTAGAACCAGGCTCGTATGTGTATTCATTTCATTTTCACATCCATGTACACACTGTGTCCAAGATAAAGAGGTTTAGTGGGTATCTCGGAAACACCAAGAAATAAAGATTTGGTTAAATAGGAGAAAAGTTGCGCGATTGAACGGGCCAACAAAATGACTCCCCTAAAAAAACAGATTTGATTGAATAAAAGAAAAATTGCGTGAGTAAAGGACTGATAAAATTACTCAATTTTTGTTTTTTAGTTATTTTTAAAAAACTGACCGAAATTTCAACTAATTTTTTTTCTAGCAATGAAAATGTGTAGTCAAAAACAGAAGAAACATCTTTATGTTAATTTTTGATTCATATCGATATGGCATTATCGGTTCTGTGATACAAGGTTTCGTCTCTGAGCAGCCACCATCAACTTTTTATTTTTGACGCAGCCTATTTTGGTTATTACCAAAAAATTTATGGAATACAAACCTGAATTTTTCATAATTCTGTTAAAAGAGTTATTTTTCAAATTGAACATTCGAGAATGCTCCTCTTTGTGAAACAGGGAGTTTGCACAATATTAATATATTGATTATTCTTGTGAACAAAATATTACTGTTTATTTTGAACTATGTCAGTGTTCCATATTTTTCATTCAATTCTACCTATTATAGGATACACATAGACCTTTTCCTTTTGGTTTCTTCTATTTCTTCATTGCCATAGCATTGACAAACTATTACATCACGCTGAGGACAGTAGCACTGTCATAAACTAATAGAGAATTAGAATGATAGAATTTTACCTTGGAAATGCCCAGAAATACACAGAAGTTCCTATTTTATCGGTATCCACTAAGCCATCTTCTACTAACTTTTGTATAACTTCTTTTACTGAATTTGTAATGATGCCTTTCTCCTTTGGTGCTATCTTCTCTAATTCCTAAATGAATAATTCATAATCAAACATAGAGCATATAATTATTTCAATGATCTATTTCACCTTCAATTGGAAGCATTCTCCTTTTTCGTAGAAAAGCTGGAGCATTCTACTTTTTTTCTCTTCTGCACTAACCCCTTTTTTTGACATTGTTGATGATATAATGGATGCAACCTGAAAATTTACAAAATATACTCGATTCTTCAGAACATGAAAATATCATTATAAATTAGTATTTTTTAGTGACCAGGCTATGAAACAATTTCTACTACATCTGGATGAAACCCTCAAGCTTGGGAGGAAATTTATAATACAGGATTTAGATGAAAATCATTTGTTCATTTCAGCAGATATTCTGGATACACTGCAAGCAAAAATTGATGATTTAATGGATCAAATTAGCTTTCCACTGGCAGAAAAGAGTGGATAATAATTTGTTTACCCAGTACATCCACCTGATATCTATCAAAATGACCATTTCAAAATCAACATTACGTGGGTCCAACCGTATCAAAGAAAATGACAAAAGGAGGATCGTCGATGAGACTTCGCGTAAACGAAGACATCGTAAAATAATGGAACTTCTGGAGTCTGATAATTATCATGATGATCCACATGCAGACCTTGTGATGAGTAAAAAGATCCCAAAATTTGATGATAATTTAGAACATAGAAACACTCGTACAAAGAAGAAGGAACGCACAACTGAATATTATCAATTCAAGTATCGAAAAAATTTCCAACAGTTAGTGGACGAAGATAGGGCAGATGCTGAAGCAAACAAGAGAGTTTCATATATGGACATACAGTGTGAGGAATCCCCTCTTCCTCCACGCCATTTTTGTGCGGTTTGTGGATTTTTAGGACAATATAATTGTTTATCATGTGGTACCAGATATTGTAGTATAAGGTGCATGGACACTCATATAGATACACGATGTTTGAAATGGGCTGCATGATGAAAGTTTTATGATGATTTGAATTGTATTTGAAGTTGAATTATGACTAATAAATGATGTTCATGAATTACTAGGTATATAACTATATATTCTATAATATGATACTACATTGTGCTATGGTTAATGAGTTACAACTTGGCTCATTAGGTAAATACAAGCACTAGGTATCAATAGTACATTTCTATTGACAATGGAAATTATTAATTCATTTATGATATAATCACACAATGAATTTTTTTTATATTCAAACTACCTAATACACCCATCAGCAGATCCTAGAAATTGGGAGAATTTATTTTGTAATTGCCCTCATATTTTTTTCATCTATGAATCGAGTCATGGTTGGGATTTGTCATGGACATGCTTTGTTTCCTGGTTCATGAACTGCCATATCAGTTTAAAGCTTATAGACTATAGTCATATGATCAATGATTCTATAATATATATTTTTGTAGTATATATTATACATTTGCATATGATTTACATTTAACATGAATCTATATTATTAAATATGGATCAACGAATCGTATCCTCGTATAGTCAATTCGAGCCAAATGAAAGCATGCATGAATTCACCTTCAATTTGTCTTTGGCGGTGATACTGTGATCGCTTTTGAAATTTCGAGAAGAATTCGTATTATAAACTGTGTTGATATTTCTGCTGGGGAATGAAAATTTGAAAGTTTTGCATTGTTTACCTCTTAGTCGGTCTAGCTACCCACGTGATCTCGGAGCAGTTCAGGTTCATAGGTTCAGACCACAGAAATGAAGTGGCTTAGACAATTTAGACATAGACGACATAGAGTAATCTCTCTGGGTCCGAACAACCATAGACTTATTATCCTGAGGAGACGGAACATCTCATTCATAAAACTGCTTTTGTTTTGAAGCAATGATTGAAAATGAACTGCACGTGTATGAGAAAGACTACCGATCGAACCTCTTTGTCTTCACCAACTTGTTGGCAACGCTGTTATGTTTATGTGTCTTGTTTCCCTGATTTCAGTCAGTGGCGTAACGTTCTAATGGTTCCATAACTTGAAAATATATTTTATCTTTAACTATATTATTGAATATTGTTCTGTACGGAGTCAAAGCGACGTGTTTGTTAGTTAGGAAGACAAACAAATTCCGTTTGAATATGAACAAGCTACGAATGTACTCTCAATGAAAACATGTAATTTCTCTCTGTATATGTCAATCAACATTCTGAAAAAATGATACATCATTGGAAATATATAACCAGATTCTTGTCAGTACCTGTGATTCCTGATATTATGTTCAACTGAAATAAGTGCAGTAGGTATCATATGCATTCAGACAGTTGTATAATATTGAATTTCCTTATAATTTGTACACAATAAATTTTTCTGTTTTGATAAAAACAAGAAACACAGCTTTCACACTTTTAATATTCATATAATACAACAAATTTATTCGGATAATGATGACACATTTCGATTCATTACTGGAAAAAAGGTGTTGGATTTGCATCTGGCCTCAATAAGTATTTGGTACCACTTTTCTTTGTTATGACATCACTTGAATCGAAATGATCAGAATATACATAAAGATATTTGCTCAGACGATTCTCCTGCCAGCCAAGAAGAGATGCCCAAATTTTTCTCTTTTCACTATCAGCGGGAAACCTGAAGTAATACAGAAATAGGTATACTAAGTTGCTTAGAATTTTTGATGCAATGAACAAGAAAGTCTATGCCATGAAAACATGAACAACCTAAATCATTAACAAACATGAATAAACAGTACCTAAACATCATATATTCACGCCACTGAAATAACAAACAAATTTGGAGGTTAGGTACTCCAACTTACTTGTGAAAAGAAACATCAGGGCTGGAATTGTTAAGTTTTTTGCACACTTGGCAGTGACGAACCATATTGTCCAAAAATTCACTCTGAATTCCACAATTTACTAAAAACAACACTTCAAAACACAAGATCACTCGCCTACAACACCGCAACGAGAAATGGGCAGATCGTAGTTTCGTAGTAAAAATCATTCATACAATAGGCGTGGCCTGGACGCGCCGATGTCGCTTTGTGTGTAACAAATCCTATGATGCTATAATGTAATAGTTCACAAAATGAATATTCGGTAATTCCAACGTGTATATTTCAGGTTTTCATGATATATAAAATAACGTTCAGAAAAATGTTCCATTGAGACTGTATTACTTGCAATACAATGAAAAAATGATATGAACGTGAGAATAATTATTGCGAATCTCGTTCTCAAACTGGAAATATGGCAACGACACTTTCCAATCGGTCACACTAGTATCCTACAGTGGACCAGATATTGGCAATGTCTGATCTTCTTTGAATGTAAATAGTTCCGTCTCCTCAGGATAATAAGTCTATGCGAACAACAAACCCACCTCTCTGGTTTAGACATGTAACGGATTATTCTGTAGTTGCAAGCAAACAATACAGAGACTTGAAGTATATATATATACTCTTTGTTTTTTTTTTACAGTTTTGTCCATCTCTCATCATGATCTCAATTTAACAAGTAGGTTATTCTAAAGCATCAGGAACGACAAAAACCTTACTAGGCAAAGAATTCCATAACTTTGTCGTTCTATTGATGAATGATGCTTGATAATGAGAATTTCGGCATGTTTCTAGCGTGGCTATATACGGGTTACCATCCTGAACTCGTCTAGTTTGTTTTACTTTGTTTACTTTTGAATTGCCTGCCTACGTGCCTAGTCTACGTGGTGGAATGATAGACGAGAATTCCGTTGAGCACCGACGGTGGAAAAATCTATAAAAGAAGAGAGATCGCCTACTTTTCTGCAATTTTGTAGAGAGGCAATGAGTTCATGAGTATAGGATCACCGACTAGGCGAATAGCTCTTTTTTGAATAGAGTCTCCAGCGTATGTTTGGGGGCTAAAATCCAAACATGTGAACAGTACTCCAGAACAGATCGAATTTGAGCTTTGTAGCTGGTCAGCAGCTGCTGGGGTTTAAAAGTACTTCTTTGCACAGAACAGGAATAAGCTAAGATTTTTTGTGAAGCAGTTCTTGCAATGGACCTCACATGATTGTCCCATGAGAGAGCGCTGATAGTGGTAATACCAAGCATGGATATTGACAAATTCATGGGAACAGTGATACCTGTCATCATCATTATTGAGCATCATGTGATCTGCATTCCTGGTGAAACTACAAGCTTGAGTTTTTGTTTGATTGAACTCTACTAGATTTTCAGAACCCCATTTCAGAATTCTTGCGAATTCTTGCCAGGTCATCATTCAAAACATTGACTTATCTCCATCTCACACTTCTGGATGATATAGGGGCTCTAGAGGAGAAGGCAATATGAAGTGTACTATCATTTGCAAAGCTAATACTGGGCAGGAGGTCACATCATCACATCATTGATATGGAGTATGAAAATCTTGGCGGCTGCCTGTCAGCCAGTTTCACATTGCTCTTTAAAGACTCTTCTGTTGTTTATGGCATTACAAATACTACAACAAATATTACAACAAACTAACAAATGGATCAATGATGTTAGGAAAGAACTCGGTATGGATGTGATTATTGTTTTAGTATGCAATAAAGTAGACTTCAAAAGAAGTGCCAAACTCAATTGCTTAAAAAAGTAGCCAAGGATTGAGGGACTTTATTTATTAAAACCAGTGCTAAAATGGGATATAACATTAAACAGATATTCAGAAAAATAGGGGAAGATTTACTATATACAGCTCTTAGTGTGGAAAGTCAAAAAGAAATTGATTTAGACAAATTACTATTAGATGAAGTTATGAAGGATCATTGTTTCTGTTGGAAATGATGTTTCTGATATTTCAATTGTAATTTGAAATAAATGAATCCAAAACTGAATTTATATTATTTATACCTGTGTCCTATTACACATAATCTCATCAGATCATATATTCATTGAATTCTTATCAGAATGGCTACTTCATTAATTATATTATTCATTATTATAGTTTTTCTATATTCTATGTACGAAGTTCATAATTAGTAATTAGCTTTCTTTGGATTCTTTATCAATATTTTTTTTTTCGAATTTTTCAAATTCACTATCAGAAATTTTTTCACTTTCATCAATGACCTGTTCCACACTCAACACCTCTGGAATATAGAACTGCATCATATTTTTGCACTCCATTTTTTAAAGTAACAATTGAACTGGGACAGCTGGAACATGCGCCTTGCATTTTCAATTTCACTATTCCATCTTCAAATCCAACAAAGATGATATCTCCTGAAACCAACAATTATTATTTTATTGTTCGTCTATAGTTCACAATCTATTCCTATTAAAAGTGCCAGCAGAAGATGAAGCAGAATTTAGTAATTTCAGAAATAAATGTGGTCCTTGTTTGACAAAGTAGCTACTTCTGAAAGCATAATTCTGGGATGTAATAAATTCCAAGAATATGTACTCATTTGGTCATTGGTTCATTTATGAAAGAAGAAGAATAATGATCATATTACCCCCATCTTCTTGAACAGTTGGTCTTATTCTAGTGTCCAAGAGTTCTTTTATCATCTGGACAGTCTCATCATCATCTTCATAAACTTCTGAAACCCAAATTAAAACATAGAAAAACATAAATTATTGGATGTGTATCTTACGTGTATCTTGATTTGGTGTAGCATTATTCAAGACTGGGAGTCCACTAGCGAAAAAATCCATTATTATGGCGAAAACTTCTGGTTTCAACAGTTTCCAATCAATATCGTCGTCAGTTTTTGTAACTGTTATGAAATCTGCTCCAAGGAAAATACTTTTGATTCCTTCAACTCTGAAAAGCATCTTTCCTAAAGGTGAACAAAAGGCACTTTGACCGGTTGGGAAATCAATGGTCTGTCCTGATTCTAAAACTTGCACTCCAGGAAGAAATTTGAGGCTATTCGGATTAGGTGTTTCTTGGGTTTGAATAAACATTCTCAATGCCTGTGAGAGATGTAAATTTTGAGATTGCATTCCTGATAACTCCGAAAATGATAAAGCCTTCCTAAATGATTAATGAAGCAGTTTTTCACAAGATAAAATAAAATTATTAATTACAACAAACCTGTAGCATAATTTCAACTGATTTGCATTTTCTTTCATCAAAAGGAGATACTTCAAGGAATTTCGCCACATCCTGCAAATTTAAAAAATTTTCAAATTACATATAGAATTTGATTATTTACTTCTCGGTTCTTCGTCTTCCTTTTTTTTGGACTCTTCCCAATTTGGAAATTGGCCAGTAACTTCTCAGTTCTTGGTCTTTTTTCTTCAAAATTGTCTGCCTTTTCCTTTCAGAAGTTGGGAATCATGATATTGGGGTTGCTAAAGAATGGTATTTTTTGAGATGATAAATATGAAAAGAAAGTTTCTAGGCGCCTTATAATATTTTCTTCTTAATTTCGAATTGCCATTAGAAGTTATGACTAATTTCGACTTACAACTCGAAAAATTAGCTTGATTTCGAGGTCTAATTCGAAATTAGTGACAATTTCGAGTTGCAACTCAAAATCTAAGAACAAAACTAAATTGCACTAATAAGTTGTCCCTAGGTACTGAAAACATCGCTTTGTGTGGAACATATAAATAATTAATGTGCGTTCACTAGTAGTCGTTTTTTTTTTTTGATAAAAATTATATAGACTTTAGCTTTGGAGAACAGAGAGATGCTTCAAGATCATAGATTGGTTCACTGAACAGAAGAATGAATAAAATATTCAAAGAAACGAAACGAAACTTCAATAGAAAAATAACTTGAAATAGCCTGACTTTCTGGTCTGGTCTGGTCTGGTCTGCGAAGAAAAGAGGAATACCACTTCTTACTAAGTTTTCCGTCTTCAAGTGTTGTTTCAATGTACGATTTAATATAACATAAGTATATGATCTTTGCGACACTATTTCACACTTCTTAATCAGGAATCCACATTTCGCCAAATTATTTATTATCCAATCAACAATTTTGTTTTCATTTCCGATACTCAAAAATATGTACTTGGGACCATTTTTCGGTCGCCGCCCCTTGATCCGGTCATGAAGATCTGGGAATGTTTCCCGTATTCTTGCTCCATTCTGTCGGCGTCGACTGCTCTCATCAGTTCTCATCAGAATATGCGTTTCTGTGGTTTTCCATATTCCAAAAGCGACAAAAATTTCAAATTTTGAAACTAGAAAAATCAGAATCTGACGGCCATTAGAAATGAACTATCAGAATGGAATGGAATTAATTGTATCAATTAATAGTGGCCGAGTACTGATGGTACCGGCAATCATCAGAATATCCAATATGGACGTCCAAATCATGTTAGCTTGATATCTTAGGACTATTTATCCAATGGACGTCTACGCTGAGGGCCGAAGAACATCCATCGAACGTCCATGGTATATCCTTTCTAATATATCCTATTGATATTCATACATAAACCTATACCTGCTCACAGCATGAAATTTTGATGCACGTGTCAACATATTGGTTGAGCCATCGTTTTCAGAGTTCCGATGCTATGGAGATTCAAACTTGGTAGGCGTGTTTTGGATTTATGAATTCGAAAAAATTCAATGACACTTTTAATGAATGAGTTTAACCGGAAACGAGCCAAACTTGGGAATTTCAGAAGAACTACCCTGTAGGTATATTTCTCCTTTTTTTGCAATCCTCGGACGATTCTGAATAGAAGCACATCAACTTTTGAGACTGAAATTGCTACAGTTAATTCTTCAAAAGCAACTTTATTTTTGCATTCAGAGTGCCTCTGGGGGACACGATGGGTACGTTTGACACCTAGTATATGGCTTGGTAAAATGAAGTGATGATTAGTTATAAAGATTGAAAAAAGCAACTATAAATTGACATATTATTATATATACATAATATTATTATTTTAAGACAAATTTATTTAGGGCAGCTTTCTCTAGATGACATATAATTGGCTAGGTCATATATTCTATTCGCAAATCCCATTTCACTATCATACCAAGCAAACACTTTTACCATACATTTCGATAGTGCCACTCCTGCCTTGGCATCGAATACACAAGAATGGGAATCACCAATAATATCAGAGCTGACAAGATTCTCCTCCGAATATTTCAAAATATTTTTCAGGTAACCATTGGATGCTTCTTTGAATTTGTCCTTTATTATTTCATATGAAGCTTCTTTTCCGAATCTAAAATCACAAAATAGTTATGAATTATACAGAAAATGCTCGATAGGTATATGAAATTGAAGGATGAAATGGAGTTCAATCAAACCATATGTAACCTATTCCAATTTTGAAACGAGGTATATAGGTACTCATCATCATTGGTTTATATTATATATAGATATAGAACCATAGAGGGCAATCATAGCACTCATTTTTCAACAAATTTCTTTCTCTTCAACCTTCATAAACCCGAGGGGGGTGCCGTGCACCGTGCACACCAGAATCCAATCAATAAATGTTTTGGGATATCTTTTAAAATATTTCTTCATTTTGAATATCCTTTGAGGGTGTTAGAATTGTTTTGATATTTCTCCGCTTGGAGATATAACCGTTTGTATTAATGGAATTGTGATAATCAAACTGATGGTTTGATAATGAATTGTGGAATTCAAAATTCCACAGTTCAAACATCAATTGTTCCACACTCATTTCTATAATGTCCATTCATCCATTATACGGTATACAAACTGAGATATTCTTTGTATACAACCTTGCAGTGACATCGACAGCTCCTACACAAGGCACTGGAATTTTGATAGCTGCAGATGCAGTCTTGCCTTCCAGTTCCGGCATCACCTTGTCAACGAATTCACGGCTAGAAGAAGTCTGTGTTGGGCTGAAGCTCATGAGCGATGATCTGCTACTTCTGCAGTTGGTTGCTCCGTAAGCGTCGTCCAGTATCTTGTCGTTGTTTGTCAGAGGTTGTATATCTGTTATCATGACTTGCTATATCGAAAGAGAAATAGCTTATTATGCAAAAAGTGTTGAACGTTATTTCAGTGAAAAAGGCAGCATATCGGAGCGAGTGATGTTATTCAGATTTTATCACACGATCCATATTTTATGATTTTATTTTTCGGCCCGTTTTAGGAAAACATCGTAGCCAATAGGTCTTGCATTCCTCACGGGGGTTCAAGATACTTTTTATACCTTCATTATACATTCACTTGACAAAAACACCATTTATATGGCATTTCCATCAATTTCCATCAACACTCAATGATCGAAGAACAAATTTATTGTCTCATATCATAATATACAGCTAAATCTGAGTTGATTGTTCCGACAGATTAATCACCATTTGACAGCGCTTTCCATGTAAAAGAAGATGAATCCACCTACCTCAAGGATTTTAAAGAAGATGAATTCAACCTTCGAGGATATTTTTCCTTTTGTCTTGACTTCTCGAATGTAAAATGAAGGTAAGTTGTGAGGAATGGAAGGCAAATTGGCTATGATATCTACCCAAAACGGGTCGAAGAATGAAGGTGAATTTTTACATTTTTCCATGGATCATCTCGAAAAATATATATTTTCACCCAGTTTTACTATGACATTCTGGTTTCTCAGATCAAAATACGTCAGTTTCAGCTTTCAGCACCCACTCAACAAAATTACATGTGATTTCAACAAAGCGTATTCGTAATTCCAGATAATTTTGCAAATACGACAAGGCTGGATTGAATTTGTATTGAGCTTTCTTATATTTTGTATGGATAGTTTCAGTTTGAATTAAATTTTTCTCTCTTATCCATTTTACTTCCACCGAAGTTATAGTAGGTGATTATCTGGCAGAGTATTTTGGATAATTTAGTGTCCGAAAGATTTTCTTGCCTGTTTTAAGTAGGCAGGTATCATTTAAAAAAAAAAGATATTTATAATACCATGTTTAGCTCAAATTTATAATTAGAAGTTTTGTTTTTTGTACCTACTCTCCATGTAGATGTAGAGGATGTGTATCGAGAACGCTCTTTACAGGACGCCTGAAGGCTTTCAGGCCTTGCCTTCGGTTTATTTCGTGAACTGATACAAAATCTTGAAAAATTATTGTCCGAATGATAAACAAACCATCACACGGAGCTAAGACGAAAATTGTTTTGTTATTCAAAGATTTGTAGAGCTCTCACATAATAATATAGCTGACATGGTTTTGGGTGACGCACAAATTTTTGCATGAGATTGCATGAGGCTATGTAATATTCGATATTCACAAATACTGATATGGTGTTGAAATATTTGTGAGATTATGATGAAACTGTTAACTAGTTTAACAACAAGTGATGTGGTCATCTTAAGTTGCACTAGTTATATTATGAATTTGGGAATTTAGTAGGTTTACTCACCTGAATTTGGAAATTTTCATGCAAAACTCTCAAGACAGGCATCACAGAATTCAAAGAAGGAGAGGCTGCCGAAACTGTTTTCATATTCATATCGAAGCAAGCATGATTGATACCAACAATGAAAATAGGCACATTGGAACATCCTGTAACTATCACTCTCTTGATGCCTTCTGTCAAGAACGCCTAGCAGAAGAAAATGCTGAGTGGGTACATGATTTGTAATAGTACATTGTACAGCGAGCACAAAATTTACTCTTTTTCAGGCTCGTGATGCAAACTATCATAATATTGAGAGATGAGCATTTCGTGTCAGTTTCACACTATACTTTTTCTACCACCATATAATCAATAGTCAAATGATTTCACAACAGAAATATCTTGAGCTTCTAATTGAATTTTAGTCACAGCGATTAGTCAAAGCGACGCGGTTGTTGCTATGGTGACATTGGTGAATGAATGTATTCGATCATTCACATCTGATTGATCCGACGTAAAAATCCTGATTGTTTTCTCTTCTGTATCAATCACATCTATGTACTATATACCCATACAACACATGGATATCCGATGGATGTCCAGTGGATACATCCATTCAGGATATTTCGGATATCCATTGAACGGCCAAATATTACTCAAAGGCAAGGTGGATATAGGATGGTGAAATAACTCTTCAATTGTTTCTTTCCAAAACATGTAGACCTGTCAAACGACCTCACTAAGGCCGCACCACTTGAGTATAGATGGCGATACGATCGTCGATCCGGTGAAGTCAAATCCGCTTTTACTGATAATGACGGATACCTGACAGTGATGGATAGCTAACAGTTCAGTTTTTACATTTATGTTGAATTTCAAATCCACATCGTGTTTCCAGCATTTCCAAGATAACCTTCGAGATCGGCATAGGTGACGCCACCTAGTTTCGATCTTGGGAAGCCTTAGTAAGGTATTGAAATCCGACAAAATCAAGTAGGCAAAGGTCTACAACTTTTTCTAGTGGCTGGGTATAGGGAGTTGAGACACCAGTCTTTATTTACATCATGCTCAAAGGATATCCCAGGGACGTCCGGAAGAGGTCCTTAGGCCATCAACCTGGATGATCATAAGATATCCTACACGGACGTCAGAAAAAAACTGGAATCACGGAAAATTGAACTTACGACCTTTTGATTATCTTGCTAATGCCTATACCACACAGGTTATCTCACTTCTAGAAGAAATTATATCCTAACAAGTATTCGGAGTGTCTGATGATGCTTTTCGATATTTCAGTGGCAACTGATAGTTTCCAGAATATATGGAAAAGAAAAATAAACTGGACGGAACCCAGCTAACTATCATCGTGTAACATGAAAAAATAATGTTGCACCAATGCAAATTTCAGTCTTCAGATATATCCGACGTAGATATAGTATATATTATTACAATGATAACAACACAACGATGTGTCGAGAATGACTTCAGCGATTAATTCGTCATTGTGAATCATAGAATGGAAGATTCGCTAGATTTATTTGAATTGAAGGAGAATTGAGAGATTAATTTTATTTCGGCTATGTAATGAGGAATCATTATAGTTCAATGTACCAAACAGATCAGAAGAACGCTGATCAAAACTTCAATAGATGTTTTATCTCTTTTCCAGTAATATACCTTATTACATATGAATTTGAACTTATATATCCTATTGAATTACATATATTTCTGGCTACTACATTTCTTTATCCCCTTTGGATGAATTCTGGATATCCCATGGATATCCCAAAGTAGTTCAAGGATATTCCGAAATGAATTGGACATGATTTGGATGTCCATAGGATATGGGATTGTATGGGATCAATATCTAATGCGACTCTCTTCAGTTTTCGTCCAAAAAATATAAATCTTTCCAGCACATTCTTTGGAATGTAAAGTGCTGGAACATGAGGATTTTATGGAACATCCATTGAAAATTCGTATATCTTACAAGAAATTGTTTCTGTACGTACATTCGACACAAATTATATTCTTTACTCACTGAAGCCTTGCTGCAGCTATGGTTTCTTCCGGTCGTATCGATTACATAATCGATCTTACAATTTTGCCAAGGAATTTTTTCAATCTTGCTCTCATTTGAAATTTCTACTCTTTGGCCTATTTGAACAAGGAATGAGGTGAATGAAATATAAATATTGAAATATTGATTGAAATCTCACCATCAATCATAAGAGATGAACCCATCTCTACTACTTCCATGTGAGATTTTCCATACAGAGAATCATTTTTCAATAAATATCCGAAACATTCAGGTGTAACGTTTGGATCGTTCACCATCAAAACTCGTGAAACTTCTGTGGCACATTTCTAAGAAAATCTTCATTATACTTCTCTTTGAACCATCTATATTTCTACTTTACCTTCTTGCATTTTTCTATTGCTGTTTTCAGTAACTGTCTACCCAATCTTCCAAAACCATTTATTCCAATTTTAGCCATTTGAAGTACCTAATTGATTTTTATTTTGCGAATTATGTGTCATTACAGCTTTATGACATGAGTCAATGCCGATTGGATATTTTTTGTACTGAGGAAGTTGAATTGAATGACCAGGTTCCTTCAATATTCCTTTTGGAACACATTTCTTGTTGATATCGAAGCTGATGCTATGATACAATATGCAGTGACCGGCAGCATATAATGTATATTTTTTCATTATTCAATTTGTTTTTTCCGAGGTAAATACATACCGGGTGACACAGACTCATGGTACACGCCATTTCATGCTTTGTTTCAATAGCTACATTTCTGAAATTCAGAACATCAAATATTTTCAGTAGAAGGGACTTACTCAGATTTTTTCAGAAGAAGAAAAGAATGTGTACTATGCAATTTTTCTGTCAAATCTTTGTCATATTATGAGAATAGCTATATTGTATATGAAAATGGTATTTATAACATCAACTCGAATGGTTTCATTGTTGATGATAATTAGTAGGTAGATATACTACAAATATGTAAGTTGAAGTGAATTTGAAATTCTCTTACCGGGTCCCCCATGTGATTGAATCAATTCAACAAAATTTTTCCTACTCGTGTTCATGATTCTAATAGGATTGTTTTTGAGAAAATCATGTACCTAATCGAAAGATGTCCGGCAATAATTCGAACACTTGAGAGATTATAGATGAATATTATCTCTGCTTGGCAAAAATCACCTACGCAGTTGAGTATTCTATTTTTAGATGAGGTGTCTCTTGAAGTAGGTACCTATGTGAAGTCCTTTCAATGAAGATCATCATTTATCTGTATGATTACAAAGTGATGTGATAATATGTTATATGTCCGAAAATGATCTCGATGATATCCATGTTGATCCATGCGCGTCCTATTGGGAAGAGGGTCGGGATGTTAGATAAAATTCAGAATAAGAACAAATCGAAACTTGAAAAAATAAACATATATACAGTGTGCCAAAGATAAGGATGCACAGCGTTGAGATCTCGGAAACGGTGCGAGATAACTCATTGAGAGGGTCATTCCAACAGTCTTTGGAAATTTTCGACAAAATCGACAAGTTAGTTGTGCAGCACACATTTCACATAATATGCCGTCCTTGAAACTTTGCCACTGGGTGCTATAGTACCATTCCTAATTAAACCGGCAATGTTGTGAACTACTATTTGAAGATAACTGATATAGTTAACAATATCTGTAAACTAAGCTTTATTATTCATTTACAAATTATTGTTCCTATATAAAATTGAAAAACAGAACAATACAGGTGTAGTATAAATAATAGAAACGCAAAACTATTTCTAAAATATAAAATAATAAGAGTACGTATTCATATACTCATCGAGTATATGTATTTACGAGAGCGATAAGTCCATCAATAATTCATTCACAGCTTTTTCATTCACGGTGGTCACACACTATTACTTTATATACAGTATGATTCCAATCAAATGGCAGTGATGTGGATCACAGTTCGATTTCGAACTGATCTTCATGAACATCGTCGTGGTGTTTTGCGGTATTAGAATTCCTTCTCGGCGTTTTGTTGGACTTCTGGGGACTTCTTTGGGACTTCAGGGGACTTCCGACAGCTCCGGCCCTGATGTTTTCAGGAATATCAAAAGCTGGCGGAGTTTTGGAAATGGGAGATTTGCGTAAATTCATCAGGAATGATTTCTCGTATACTATTTTGGTACCTAGAATGAACGGTTTGGAATGTATTACAATCGAAACGAACAGTTTTTTCGAAATTAGTCTGAGATGTGTAGCACTACTGATAGTAATTCGAGGGTCAGTTCTGAGGCAAGTATTATTTTTGTTATTTATCAGAGATGAGTATCTATTTGTTAAATATTGTTTGTATTAGGGTAATCGAGGAGGTGATATATTTTTTATAGATTTATTATAATTATATTTCAATATATTTGTAGCAAGGACATATTTGTGATCTGCCTCAAAATGCCACTAAGCTGGAAATCAAACCTTTAGATAAATTTTCTATTTGTCAGTGACAAAAGCTGGAAAAATTAATGTGACACCTCCTCGAATAACTTACAGACAGATTTATTATAACTTTTTCTGTTTGACAACATATTACAGTACTGTTTAGTGTCGAAGACTAACATTGGGAATATTACAGAGAAAAACATTATTTTCATTGTGTTGAAAACGGGAGCAGATTCGTTCAGAAATGGAACATACTTTGATGTCATATTAGACGCGAGTTTCAGAAAGTAAATTAAAATCGTATGTATGTTTACCGGTAACCGGTATACAGGATACCTCTATATATTGAATAGGCTATCTACATTTCTGTCGATGAACGTTTGAATAGAAACTAGTACCTATTTAGGTAGCTAGAGCATTTAAAAATCTCAGTTGAAAAAGTTTCGTGTTTTGTTTGTTTTATTGAGTAGCTTATTCAGTTCAAATGGTATAAATTATTTTTGTTCATTGCGAATTCGAAATAAAACAACATCGAAGTGGGTTCAATGTCATCGAGTATTATGTAAAAAGTAAATAGCTAACATTCGATGTTTACGTTATCTGCGCTCTAGTAGGTATGGCGTACGGCCAGGCACTCCACGTGGCGTTAAATATTATCATAAACCTTGGATTCGCCGGTATTTTGCAGCTTGTAATAAATATTCGCTTTTTCATAGCCATGACTGTAATTCTGATGCGTAGTTTTAAAAAAAGAACATAGATACATTCAATAGAACAGAAAGCTCGATCGCGGCGATTATGAATAATATACCTAGTGGCTATATCAGTGAAAATTCTAATTGATATATAAATCGAAATATTTGACTGACTTGTTCTTCATTTCCTAATTTTCGTGGTTTCCATGAGTTACACCAACAAATATTGATATTTGTACAGTAGATTAACATATAAGATAAATTACTATAGTTTCAGAGACTGATGGATTGCTATGGATACCTGTGATTATTTTTCTACGATCTTGCACTGTCGATTACAAAATCAAAATGATCAGTAACCATTTGAGCGTTTGACAGTAACAATAATCTAGAGAAAATTTCCAGTTGTCAATTTGAAATCTGTATATGTTTCAAATAAACACATCCAATTAGGTATTTCGATCGTAGAAAAAATAATATGTGTGCTATTTATAGATGAACATAAATACCGATGGGTATACTTATATATGAATACTTATTACCTCTGAACATTTTTGTATTCATTCATGCACATGTATCGAAACCTTGATAGAGTTTGATTCCAGTCGAGGTTATGAGGTGGCTTAGAAATATTGTAAATGATTGTATTATTCCAACACTGGCTTAGAATTTATAGAAAAAGTTAAATGAATGAGTTTTTTTTCTGAAAAATAGAGGTAGGCACCAAATAAAAACAATTAGAAAATTTGAATGAAATCATATCGTATCCATTTATTGTTAAAAACACTTGACCTTCTAGAAATTTTCATTTAACAACAAATGACAAGAGCTATAGGCACCTAAAGCGTTACCGGTCGAATTTCGAACCACCCTGATGTATGAGTCGTTACTTTTGTGCTCAAATCCCTATTAGTTAAGAAGAAATTACTATGATGAACTCGCAGTACTTATTTACGTACCTACTTACTGCAATCTTATCAATTTGGATGAACTTTTCAATTTATTGAATGGTTATTCAAACATAATGTAAATTACGTTTTTACCTCTGTTTTCCTACTTATTACAATCTTATCAATTCAGATGAACTTTTCTATTTTTTTATTTAGTCGCTCTTTGCCATCTCATCAAGGAAATGAACTTGACCCAAATATATAACTACCTAATATATAAATATATAACTACCTAACCTAAATGAAACGAGCAATATCATCAATACCTACTACTTGTTAAAATATATTTTTATTATTTGAGATTACTAGGTAGATATTTGCTTGTGATCATGCTTAATCAAACCAAAACAAAAACGATAAAATGTTGTGGTATATACAATATGTATCCTTGAATATTTTTATCTGCGAAAACAACGGCGCAGTTTCATTTGTGCTGAAGCGGATTATAACATTTTGGATGATACCTTCGAATAACGAACTCTATATATGATCAAAAGATCGAAGAATATGTACCTCGATGATCACTTACGATATACATAATACGATACTATAATCATTAATTTGATTCATGGTGAATCACCCTGTATATACACGGTGTCGCGAAGTCCAATATCTCCGTTGGCTATTGAATTTAGAAGAAAACTTCAAATTTCAAGAATATAGAACCACCTGCAGGTCATATTTCAAAATTATTTTGGAATATAAGGGTGTCCTTCTATAGGTATATACAAATATTCCCCAATCGCAATAATCCTGTTTTCCTCCTCTTTTTGTATAAATATAACAGTAGCACCAATTTTAGACCTAATTGGTCTCTTCTTTCGAAACCTTCGAGAATGTAGACTCACATAATTCTCTAGAACGGCAACATCAAGACGAAATAAATTATAATAAAAATACAGGGTGCTCCATTAAAACAACATGGTTTGTTTCGTTCTGCATTTATCCGATATAGATTCAAAAAGTGTCTAAATATGGCCATGGTAGGTCTATACTTTCATAAAATGAAATTTTCTTCTAAATTCAATAGCAACAGAAATATTGGGCTTTTCGCCACTATTTAATGTAATTGGCCGATATAATACAGGGAGTTTGATACATGGATACAAAGATTTCAAAGAGTATTAGAACGTATATTATTCACTAGGTATATTTTCTCCTTGAGGTGGAGATCCATCAACGAGAGACATTTATAAGAATTCATCTGAATTTTCCAAAAATTCAGCCTCATACGAATGAGAGAGTCACTGTTATTAACACGCATATCTTTGAAATCAATACTTGACAAAAACTGGCTTTTTAGTTGGTAACATAACCATAGGTTCACTTTTGAGTGAAAGTCAGAATATTGAATTTACTTTAATGCTTCTAACTTCTAATATATATATATATAGGTACCTACCTGCTATGTTACCACCGTAGAGAAGTAAACCCTTCTCTACGGTGCTTTTAAATCGATGCTTTCAGCTAATAATAGTTATCGATATCTGAAGAGATCAAATAATAATCACTCTTCCAGATTGTTAACTGGCAATGAAATTGGAATTGTAAATACCACACTGAAAATCTCTGACCGGTCTGAGGATAATGAATTTTTCCATACCTACTTTATAAAAACACAGCGTATATTTTTATTCCTGGGTGTTTTGACACGTTCATTTAACAATATTTTGTGTTGGATACACCATTGAAAGAAATGCTCTCATAATAGTTCATTTCAGGAAATAACTGATTCCACTGACTGATATAAATTTATGAGACCAATTTGCTGTGCGAATTTACTTATAAACATTTTATGGTGTTCACCTTGAATTTAATATATATATATATATATATATATGCGGCACTTTTTGTATTATTATCAAAATGATTGAGCACCGTTTGAGATTTTCAAAAGTCGAAACCTATTCAGACATGCAAGATTTATTTTATTTATTTATTTGAGCCTGCCATTATATTACGATAATGTGGATCTTTTGGAAAGGCAATTCATATTTTCAAGAGGTAGAAAGTAATCTTTTTTATACGTATAATCGGTTTGAGATAAATGAAAAGAAAAGTAATGTACTATTATTCGAAAATTGTCTAAAGCCGAAGTCTAATCCAACAGAAAGCCGACTATGTAGGTATAGTTAGAATTCGAATACGACCCTGCAGGTTTATCATTTTTCTTCTGAATCGCTCATCAAAATATAGAGCAAGATCCTCAACCATTGCAGAATGGAGAAAATTGAATCATAATTTCCATCAATTGTGTTAGGACCGACGTCCAAAAATTTTGAAAATGAAAAAAATTGTTGAAGGACTCACCTCCTGGAGTTGTGGAATAAAGGGTGCCTCCAGGGGTAGAGGAATAATCAGATGGCAGTTCCGAATGGTCGTTGATCAATACCCTCCTGATGGGTATCGCATTGCTGGTGGCAACTTGCCTCGCCATAGGAGATGCCGACATGATTATTTGTATGTGAATGCGCAGCACTGACTTAATTCCCTAAATCACCAGATCGTTCAATGTATTCAACTACTTATGCTTAGTTCTCTCGACCGAATAAACGAGATATCATTTGACGATTTGATTCGGCAATGCCGTTTATAAATAAACTTCGTTGGTGTTACGCAGTACGCATTTCCCCACTATTATTTGTCATGAGCGTTATATCAGTTTTTGCAAAGGGGGCTAATGACAAAAACGAAGCAGCAGAAAATTAGCCATATCGCAGGCGACTTTTCGAGTTGGATCGAACATTCCCATACGACACAGAATATCCTGTGGACATCCAAATCATGTCCAATTCATGTCGGAATATACTTGGACTACTTTTGGACATCCAAAATTTACTCAAAGAGATAAAGAAATGTAAAGTCAGTAATATGTGAATCAAAATAATAGTGTATTGAAAGGTTTATTACTTGAAAAGAGATCAATTGATTAAAGTTTTGATCAGTGTTCTCTTGGAAATCCAATGGATATCCATGAGATATCCGAAATTGAGTTAATCTCTCAATTTTTCAAAGTGGATTTCAAATGTATCAGTCCTGTGCTTCCGTCTACTACAGAAGCGCTTACCATAAGTCGAATATGGGTAAAAGGAGCAGTGTTGAAAACATGGCTAACTACATCTATCAAAATTTTTAAAAGAATCAATATATCTCAGACACAGTTGCAAATAGGTATAAAGAAATTTGATGGAACTCATCAGGAAATTTCCTCAGGAATCCAAAAACGGAATGATTTGCTGGGTGTTCCAATTGAAATAAGAAAATTGATGGCGACATCCGGTATAACCGGAAGTGGTATAACCTTGAAAAGTCCAAAAATTCAAAATTCCAAGTAATTTCCAACAACAAAAACTTCTAACAAACGTCTACCGTACGAAACCCTGTATAGGTACGTGATAATCGAATTTCGAATATGAACCAATAGTTTCGTATTTTCAACACAAAAATGATCATAATATCTAAATATGTCAGTCAGTAACGCAAACATCAACAGGGTGAGGATCGACCAAGATCAATATTGCCAATTTTTTCAACAAGTATCAAATTTTCAAGAATCTGGTCTCAAATACTGATTTTTCAGGTAACTGATTCTTGACATTCTCTGAAGTCTGATTCTACCAGACACAAAAAACCAGAGGAGAAAGATATATGATACCCCTTTCCTCGATCTCCAAATTGACGCTCATGATATCAGCACACGACACGTGTTTTGTTTGTCCAAGATGTAAGTACATATTATAGTGTTGAGTACAGTTGCCAAATGAATAAATTGCGTGTGAATTTCCTCTATTTTTCAGTAGCATACTTTCGAGCAGAATAAAAATATGAAACCGAAGTATTACTCCACTCCACCTAGCAAGCGCCATCTAGCGAGATATAACTCACTTTCATTTCAGCTCTCATTGGGGTTCATCTGTATTTTTCATTGGGTTTTAAATAATATACATTGTATCAATGAATCTTGTATCAAATATGATTTTTATTCATTTTATATTTTTCTCTGTTCTTTCAGAATTAATTTCAGTACAGATTTTTTTTTCATGATCATGAAATAAATAGGTTTAGAAGAAAATGAAAGGATGTGAAAATTTTGTGAAGGGGTCCTGAATACAATGCTTGAAGTTTCTTGATTTGAATGTTGTTGTTGCTGATGGTATATTTTTATTTAATTGTCTAGACAGATATATTATGTCGCTTTCTTGAAGTGAACATTTTTCGTGACATGACAAAAACAAATACACCATACCTACCAATGGTCAATGAATGAATCACACTATCTGTCTATCCTGAATAGATTTTATATTTCCAATTGAAATTTTGGAAGTTCCAGGTATGTCATTTTTGTCTATACATACACATTCATAGTTATGTTAACATGACATGTCATTATAAAACTGATTCAAAGATAATACATAAAAATACAATTTAAATGTTCCACAGTTGAAAAATTCTGATATTTTACAAAAATTGTCTTACTTCTCACTATCCTGAAATAATTATTCTAGAGTACTCATAATAGAATTTCAGGTTCAAACACCTTTCCTCCACTTCTCAGCTGTAGTAAATTCAGTCATAGGTTTACCACTTATTCCACAGGTGCCAATACCTACACGTCCATTAACTGATTCAGGAGAGGCAAATATACTCTTTGATTTCAAACCTGTTTTCTTGTTTTTCACTGCTTTATTGGCGAAGGCAAGCCACTTCTTTTTTTCACCTTCTCTCTCATCTTCCAACTCCTTGAATCTCTGCTGCTTCTTGAGTTTCTTTTTTTTTAAATATTCTTTGTTATGCATCTTTGCTTTTTTCATTTTCTCAGACTCAGATAATACTCGTTTCTGACCTGTGAATTCACGAAGTTCTGATAGAGTAGTTACACCTCTATTCTTATAAGCCTCATATGTTACATTTACCTGACCATCAGGATTGATGACATCTATTCTAGCTTCAACATACTGTCCACTTTCACTCCATTTAGCCATACAAATGTCACCTACTCTCCACATTTTTTTGGACCTATTACGGGCAACAAATTCTTCAACAGCAAGAAGTGATTTTGTGATTTCATCATCCTCAGCAACTCCTACTGGTTCTGTATATTCAGGTTGATTAGCAGCTTCCTCAGCTTTATTTTTGAGATCAAGAGTCAAATCAATAACCTCATTTAAATCAATCTTCAGCTTTTGTAATTCCTGATTGTCTGGGTCAGTGAGTAAAGCAGCTTCCACTTGTTGGAGCTGCAGTTGATAGTTTTGCAATTCATCACTCATGTTGCTTATTTTTTGGTGTGATCTACTTGATGTCTACGAAGGTGGATGTCTACAGATGAAAATTTGTAGAATCTCTTGATAATTCGTTATGCATTATGTTCAAAACATTAACATTGAATTCACTGTTTCAAGAATCTTCTATTATATTGGACTTTTTATGATATTCTTATTCTGAATAACTACTACAAAATATATATCAAATAAGAAATTCGGAGACAAATTACATGAAAACATTCAATTTCGATTTGATAATTGCGATGATAATTTTATAAGCTGTAATTATTCTTTTCTTGTCAATCTTGTCATAGTACTTGCCATTTGTCATCTGAGCTAGAGCTGGAAACCAGGGCCACAGAATACCCGTGGATATATAACCCATATATGTATTAACTACAATATTGACCAAATGCCATAAGAGCAATGTTAGAAAAGTGATGCTTCATTATATACGTCTTTCCTTGTCTGATTGGCAACCATGATCGAGGGCGCATGCGCAAAATTCAAATTTCATTCCGAATTCATTTTGGCGCATGCGCATAAATAAATCCTTGCCAATTGCACTCTTTTATTTTGACATCAGATAGGCTGTCCTTATTATCAATATTCGTAGTTAATACATATATGATATAACCATCTCACCGTGGATAGGGTATTCACTTGGTATTCTAGGCCAACATTATATAGTATATTGAGGTGGTTATAACCATCTCATAGTATATATACATGATACTATAATCTCAGTTATAGTATCATGGTATATATAGATATAATTAGATAGATTTATTCAGGTCGATATCAGTATTACAAAATCATGTTTGAATATTCCTATTACTGGCAGTCTGAAGTCACCTAAGCAGATCTTGTATTGTGTCCTTCAGGCTGCTAAGTTATATCTCGAATGTGATATGGTACTACTCTGACTAACATAGTTGTTTTTGGTTTACATATCAGGTTGAGTAGAATATAATATATAGAATATATGTATATATGTATATATGTATATATACCGTCAACTTGACGGTTCTTGGTAGTCATACCTTAGAATAATTGTCTAATCTTGCTTCTAATTGCTAATTGCTATAGAATATATATATATACTGTTTGAATATACTGTGCTCTTGTTGTACAATTGTATAAAGTTGGTTAGGTTATGGTTGTATGATTTACTCTCTGGCTATAACTTCATTCTTCTTGATGATTTTCTTCTTGAAAGTTTTCCAGAAGTTGCATCTTAGCAACTTTCGTTTAGGCCTTGAAAATGAACTTGGCTAATTTAGAAATTCACAGTTGTACAGTTGCAGCTATTACACAAATGCATAATTTAAATTTGCAATATTTCGGTATTCTCATCCCCAGGTCCATTCCCTGCCAATTTGAGTCAAAGTACTTCTTCTTCTTCTTTCTTTTCTTTTGGCCTCTTCCTATTTGGAAATTGGCCAGCATATTTTTATTTCCTTTATGGGCCACCGTTAGGTGAGTCTGAGACATGTGCTCATACCATTGATGTACTAAACTAGCTGGTGAGCCCACTCTTCAATTGTTTTGTCAGACTATAAAGTCCAAAAACAATTGAATTCTAGCAGATGGCGTGGGGTTCTCATATTCAACAATAGATGACGCGAACATCGAGAAATTATCACGAAACAGTTCCAAAGCAGGCAACCATAGATTTCTATGCAGGCAACATTCCGTTGAAATATACCCGTTAATGACAGCTGTCAACCCGTTTGTGTCAAGAGTTTGAATTTGGACGCGGAATAAATACAAAATTATTATTTCTTCTAGTTTCTTATAAAGAACATTTATCAATTCCCAGGTGAAGACAATCTTGAGTGTATTAGTTTCATTGTGTATAAATCGATTGAATTTATTTTATCAGCATGGACTGGCGTTGTTGCAACGTGTGTGAAACACATAAAAATTCGGAACTCCGAATGTTTTCAGTACCCAAAGTTAGTATGAATATTCAAATGAATTCATCATTTGATGAGCATTCATAATGATCAGGAATAGCAGTGTGAGCTGATACGTTTCCGATTTCAGAATGAAGAAGAATTGCTGAAATGGAGTATTTCTACTTGCATCAAGTTGCCCCCAAATGGATATGTCTGTGAAAAACATTTTCAAAACGGAGCCATCGGGAAGAAGAAATTGAAGAAAGGTGCCACACCACTGAAAATGTTTGTATTTTTTGACATCATAACCAGCGTACCCATCATAAACCTTCTCTTGAATATACAGGCAGTCCAAATTTGTTCTCCAATATCCCTATATATGGCTGATGGTGCATTAAGAAATGAGGGTAGGTACCTTAATATGTTGACTTTCACTCGAATAGAAAATAAGGTAAATATGTCCCTCTCAGACATGAATCTCCCAGAAACGGCTTGGTTTATCATAATACTATTAAAGATTACCTCTTTCAATAGATGCAACATTTGGGGATGAAATAATGATATTTATCAACCCCCTCCAAAAGGAACTATGGGTAGACAAATCTGGACTATCCGGTATAGGTCATCAACCTTTGAGATATGTACACAGTATGTACCTACATTTGGTATTTTTTCATCAAAATAATCAACCTCTTGAATTTTCAAAGGTATTATTCCTTGCTCTGAATACATTAGTTCTGTTATTACCCTAATAACAATTTCAAGTACCATTGTATAAAAATGCCAAGTAGGTTTATGGATGGTATAAGGAAACAGAAATATTTCCAACTGAACTGATTAATTATATAAGGTTCACTAGTATGATTATGCATGCATTCAATGATGTCCATTTCATCTGAACTTTTTGGATAGGCAATTATGATAAGGCTGAATAAATACAAAAACATTTCAAAAAAATATATTTTGTTGGATAATTTTTTGTTCCTAATTACTCAATTATATTGTTCTTTCTCTCTCCTGTAGTGAACAAGATTCCTCTGCAGCCAATCCACAATCCCTTTCCAGTTCCTACTTGAACCCTGCTTCTAATACTCCTGAAGATACCTTTCCTGTAAATATTGATAAGAATGTTCATAGTACTACTACTGTGGATAGTCTAACTAGCCTGTGTCAAGAACTGGAATCTCTTGATAACCAACTGATACTTCCACCCGGTTGGGGTGTTCATAAGTTAGAAAAGCACATTCTTATCACAAAACTGAGTATTCATAATGACTTTGAAATTTCAACTGAGAGATCCATTATCTTAAACTGCTCACTGATTACAGCCCACGCAGGAGCAAAACGTTTTAATCTAGAATATGCCATTACCACATTAGAAAAACTCCAAGAGCTGATCAATAAAATGGATACGTGAAAAATATGCAATGGCAACAGCAGATCATGTTCAGTTCTTATTCCAAGTTATAATTATTGCAGAGCATGCACAAGTAATAAATCGTTATTTAAGAAAAGACAAGGAAAAAGAAATAAAATAACAACTAACAAAAAACACAAATATAACTACATGGCTTACTTGTCATAAAAGAATGCACATTTGAGTAGAGTGATTGTCAATCTGAGGAAGGAAATGCCAATAAGGTTAAGCTTGATGAACTTCTTGAAACTTTGCCAGAAATTCAACAAGAAAAGATAAAAATTTGTTTAAAATCGGCCAAGTGTAAATCTGCAGGCAGAAGATACACCTTGGAATGGGTTTATAATTGCATTCTCATGAAAATTAAGAGCCCAAAGCTTTATAATTATATGAGAGATAAACAAATTATGGCAATACCATCAACTAGCACTCTCTCAAGGTAGGTTAGTTATTTTTACAATGTATGGAAATAATGAAATATTCAAAACATATTTTTCCAATAGGTACATTAGAAATAAAGATGGAACATTTGGTTCCAAAAAGGAGGTTCTTGCAATGATAAAAGAAAAAACTAAGAATATGGCAAAATGGCAGAAGCATGGATGTTTATTAGTAGATGAATATAAAATCACTCCTACTAAAAAATTTGACAAAAATACCATGGAATTCGAGGGATTTATGGATCTTGAATTCACTCCTAATGGCATGGAGGATCAATTAGGAGATCATGTACTTGTGATTATGTTCCAGCCATTTGCTGGTCATGCAAGGCTTTGGGATGTTTTCTGACGAAAGGGAATATCACTGGTGAACTCCAAGCAAAACTAATTTCAGAATGTGTGATTTTGTGTGAGAATGCTGGACTTCTCATTGATGTAATCACAAGTGATGGAGCAGCTTGGAATAGAATGATGTGGAAATGTATGGGGATGCAAAACTGTTCAGAGCCATGGTGTGAACATCCAATGGATGCCTCCAGGAAGCTGAGGATGTGTTCTGATTTTCCACATCTCATCAAATGCCTCAGAAATAACCTAGAAAAAAAAAGGATATTTCAGGTATATATCACAATAAAAATTCATTTTCCTAGATTTTTGGGATTTTCTCTACTTGTTTCTAAAAATAGAAATAGAAGTTATAATAATTATTTTGATATATTTGTAATGAGGACAGTTTTGTAGACTGCCCCCCAAAGAGAAAAATTCTCTATTTGTCAGTGACACCTTGTTTTTTCAAAATTTGGAAATGAAAATGTACTTTTAATAAAATCAAAACTTCTACTTATCTTTGTGGACGTTTCGGGAACGAATCTGCTCCCGTTTTCAACACTGTGGAAAAAATGATCTTCTGATAGATTCAGGGTAAATTATAAATTCAGTTCAATGTTGAATATTGAGAGGAATAATACAAAGATCAGTAGTGGCAGAATAAGTGATAATATCTTTGTAGGAATTGGAAAATTTTCTCATCTATTTGGGATTGTGGGAGGACTGTTCATCACCTGACAAGTTTTTGTCGAAGGGTTGAAAGCCATGATATCCTGTACATTGGATTGAACTGGTTACCTCTCAGGGCTTGGATTCCAGTACTTCATGACAGCTACGATGAACCAAGACCATCTTCCATCATCATCACCATCATCAATTCTCCTAGAAGTAATAGAAAACTGCATTAGATTATTTCAGATTTCCTTGTATCAAATTCTGGAGACAAGACACTCAAGAGTTTCACTGTTCAAAGTTTTCAATGTTCATCAATTTTCTATTTTTCTCTGAATCTGAATGATACTTGATTTTATTAAATTATCCTGCAATGACTTTGAAACTGAATAACAATGGAATATCTACTGAACACTGCAGCTTATTACAGTTCAAGCATTTATTCTTTGATAAATTTATTGAGTTAAAGCTGGTTAAAGTAACAGGTACCTAACTGAAGAGTTTAAAAAAAGAACTGGTAGCTTCAGAATATATCACATAGTATTTTCTTTGTTCAGTGAATGAAATATGAAATATATCCTTACTATTATGAAACAATATGAAATATTTGAATATATCTATACCTATTTTTTCTCTTATCATTTCTTTGGGATGATGAGAGCTGCAGGGGGTTGTAATAGTCACCCAGAATCCATTCAAGTGGGCCAAATATTCAGGCTGATGTCTTTATTTTCATTAGTTAAACCACCCAGAGGAAGTAATGTAACAGGTGGTGAAATGATCCAGTTTCTTTTAACAATAGGCAAACTAAAAGAAAAGAAAATAAAATGCGTTTTTATCACTATAAAGTCAGATGAAAATGCCACTCTGAATGAATATGAGGAATTTGAAAATATAGAGGAAGCATTTGCCTACTTCTGTGGGTACATTTTGAAAAGGTTACGGTACCCACAACATGTCAAGAATGTTTAGAGAAAATTTGTGGAGATGGAAATGACAAATTCAATTCATTTATTAAAATGAAAAGTAGAGGATTCCTCACATTCCCATCTACCCAAATCACCTCGTTTTTGACTGATATTGAAAAAACAAAAGCAGATATTTTTCAAAAGGATTTGAAAAAATCATCAATATCTATTATTCCCGAAAAATTATCATCAACCTAGAGTGCTTTTAGGGTGTCAAAATCACAAAATTACTTTGAGTAAAAATATAATTCAAATATATGTAGTTGCCAGACTGAGCATTTGTTGTTCAGCAGAGCAAAAAAAAAGAAACATGGAGAATAAAGCAAAAAAATTATCAAAGCTTGCAAAACTAAACTGGAATGATGTTTTTAGATGATGATGTGATCAAGACATCTTCTGTTGAAGTAATCATATTGCAAAGACCACATCCACAATTATAAAGAGTATAATTGAGTATCGAAGTTACAGAGGTACCAAAGATATACACTCAACGAGATGTGAAATGAAATTTTTTAGCTGAAAATAAATTGAATTTGATACTTATATTTTGATATGAGAAGACTTTTAACCTTTTTTGCCTCCTGATATAATTTTCTGGAAAAGTAGATCATTCCATTGCAGCTGACAAGCAGTTTATATCACTGAAGATGACCAAACTAGATCATTGAGTGTATCTTTGGTTGATATTCTCATTTCCATGAATGATTTTCTGGAGAAGATCTCAAGTTTCCTTCTACTTTTCACTTTTCCACTCCACTTTGAGTAAACATGGACTTTCTTTCAATGATAGCAAGACATCATCCTGTTGTGAATATATCTGATACCTACTCTACTATTACCTACTCCAAGAAGTCTCACTTGATTAATCTCATAAATGTATTAAAAAAACAATAACAGTTCAAGATAATTCAAGCATAGCTGTTACTTTGATGTACCTGTATAATATCAGTAGATAAGATTCTCAGAGTGATTGTGATCTGACTCAAGTTGAATTGAAATATGCATCAAATGAGCAACTTTATTGATTGAGTCTCAACTGGACTGATTAATTCTCATTTGTAATTTGCAACTTATTGTGGTTACTGCTGATGCAGCAATTATTAATGAATAAAGTCTTTTGAGTACTCACCTTATCTTTTATTTCAATCACAGAATCCTAGGGTATGCAAATAATCCTGAAAATACACGAAGTATGAATCAGCATTGATAATCATAACTACATATACCTGATTCAATACAAGATTATATATAAGAAGTATTAACTTGATACTCACCTCTCAAAATACAAATATATCACTCTGAAGTCTGAAACGATCATTACATTTATTTTTACACCAGATCAATCCGCCTTGCACAGTAGAAACATGAATCCCTCTCAGGTTTACATATGGAGGTAAAAATGTTATCTAGCTTTTGTATTTCATTCGCAACAAAATAGAATAAAACTCCTTTCCATAAACCTTGTAAATCTCCGTTTAAGAAAAAAACTAATAAAACAGTAAAAAGTGAAATGCTCATCACACATAACCTCATAGAATATACCAACATTGGCGACACTGACAAATTCAAAAACGTGTCTCTGCAAATTTGGTTGAGAACTCGGCTGGCAGATTTTACAGTTTCGCCCACGCCATGTCATGTTTATCAAGGTTGGCCAATATCAAGAAATTTGAACACGGGAGAAGGATAGGAGTAACTCCACCAGCTAGTTTATTACATCAATCTCATACCCTTATCCTGGATGTTAGCTGAAAACTTTTTAATTTGTTCCAATTGTTATTGTTAACTTAGCGACCGTGACTGACTGAGTTGAGTAGGGGGTTAGTAAACAGATAGCACAACACAGGTAGAACTCTTCTCGCTCTGGGGCAACAGCAGAGCATTCACACACCAGAAATGTTGCCTCGGACAATAGCACCCAGGGATTTAAAGATGGGATCTGTAAAAGATTATTATAGGTTTATATGATTGTATCTCAGGAATTTCATTAACAAAAGGATGCTTTTATGATTAATGTTTGTAAGAATAGTCGTTATGTTCATCGGGCTTGGAATACCGTTTTTGCTTAATTCGCTGTAGATGTCTATGTCTGGTATTTTGTTAATTGGACATTCTAGGATCATGTGATCCAGTGTTTCTATTTGTCCACACTCACAATATGGGTTTGTTTTAACTCCTATTCTGTATAGATGTGATGCGGTGAGGCAATGTCCACTTCTCATTCTTATTATGGTCGTTAGGTGTCTTCGGTCTGTAAATGGGAACTTAGCGAACCATGGTTTTTCTGGAAAGTCGTTTTGTATGCTGGCATACCATCGGCCCTTACCCATTGTGGTATTTTTCCATTGATGGGCATGTTGGCTTGATATTCTATTTTTAATTCTGGGAATCAAATCGTATTTATCAATTTTAATATTCATGGGCACGTTGAGTTGTCTTCCAATGTTTGCAAAGGTGTCTGCAATTTCATTCCCTTTGATTCCTGTATGGCTAGGGATCCATGCTAATCGGATATCCAGATCATTTTCGTTTGCCTCTATCAGTAGTCTTTTAGTCATCAGGGAGATATAATCATTTTTTGCTTCAATGTTGGTCTTAGATAATTTGTCAATAGCACTTTTTGAATCTGTAAAGATAATAGATTTTTTAATGCCATGTTCTAGGCAGGCACTTATCCCTTTGTTGATTGCAGTTATTTCAGCCGCACATATATTTGTTATATTTGGTAGTTTGGAAGAGAAGGAAAATTTTATACTAGGTATGTAAATGCCTATTCCGGTTTTTTCATTGTCGGTACCTACTTCTTCCGACTTTGAGGCATCAGTATAAACAAATGTGTATGTATTTTCATATTTTTCAGAAACACAATGAAAATCCTCTCTGTTGTCGAGATTATTTTTTTTCAAGCCAAGATTAATTTTTTTAATTGGGGTAATTTGTACATCATATTCAAATTTGAAACACTGCAGCTGGTCTGATCTTATGATATATGGTGTGTAATTTTCTACATAATTTAGTGCATTCACAAGCTGTGGGGGTTCTTTGGTCCTCCAATAGCCTACTCCAAATCTACAATAATCTCTGAGTGATTCTAATATATTCAGAAGGGGGTGATCATTGTAACCGATTATTTTTATTAAAAATTTGATGGCTAACCACTTGCGCATATATTCGAGAGACATTTCTGTTGTTTCAGCAAGTAACACATTGGTTGGAGTACTTTTCATGCAACCCGTGATAACACGAAGCGCTTGATAGTGTATTGTGTTCAATTTATTTATTGATTTTTTGTTGCTCGGTATTATTAAATTTGAACCAAAGTCTAAATGAGATCTAATTAAGCCGCTGTATGCCATCTGTAATGTTTTGGGATCTGATCCCCACCATACTCTACTGAAGGATCTAATTACATTAATGCCTTTTTGGGCTTTACCTTTCATTTTCTCAATTTGTGCATCCCAACTGAGATTTTTAGATATAGAGAGCCCTAAATATGTGAGGTTATCTTTGAAGTTAATTATTTTATTATCTATTTGAATGGGTGGCGGTGAGTATCGTGTCATGATTTTGGTAAAGTGCATGCTTTCGCATTTATTTGTTGATAGTGTGAAATTGTGCGCTTCCATCCATTGGTTTATGCGAGATAATGTTTCGTTTGTCTTTTCAACCATATTTACCACATTTCGTCCTCTAATTATTAGAGTGATATCATCAGCATAAGTCAACAGGATAAAGTTTTCAGGAATTATGTCATACAGTGACTTCAAATATATATTAAATAATATAGGACTGAGTGGAGAGCCTTGAGCTAGTCCTCGTGTTGCTTTCTTTGGGCCAATAAGGCTTCCTTCTTCAGTTTTAATAAATAAATTTCTATGAAGTAATCGAAATATGAGGTTGGTTAGTTCTATGGGAATGTTATGTTCGATGAGGATTTTGTATAATAAAAATATATTGACATGATCGTATGCTGACTTGATATCTAGGTATACTGCGATAACTGACTCATCTCTACTGAAAGCTAACTGGACAAATGAGACTAAATAGGCCAAATTTTCATTTGTGCCCATTCCCTTTCGAAAACCTGTTTGATATTTAGAGAATGCATTTTCATTTTCTATCTGCCATTCTATTCGATTCTTTATTATCTGCTCTAATATTTTACTGGCACAAGATGAAAGAGCAAGGGATCTGAAACTATCAGCCAACCCCGGATCTTTGTTAGGCTTTAAAAACGCTACTATCATTTGCTCTGTCCATTCTTGGGGAATTTCTCCTCCTTTGAGAGCTTTGTTGTAGAATTCTATCAGTTTATTGAGTCCTATTTCCGGTAAGTGAGCTAACATTGGGTAGGATATTTCGTCCATGCCCGGAGAAGTGTTTTTTCTATTATAAATAACGCTTTTTAATTCTACCAACGTGATCTCTTTTGGTTCGTTTGTTATTGGGTTGAATTGAAAATCCGGTTGTATATAAATTGGTGTTAAAGAGTCGATTATTTCATTGCTCAATTCCTTTGTAGGGTAGCTATTGTTTCGTCTTGAGTATTTTGCGTGATGAAACTTATTAACCGTCTTCCAAACGTAACTCGGATCAGAATTTCTATTCAGGGTTGAACAAAAAGTTTGAAACTTTGTTTTTTTTTTAATTCTCAAATATTTTTTTGTTTCTGCAATAACTTTTTTTACTTCCAGGTAATTTTCAAGAGTGAAATCATTGCTGAATTTGTTCATTGCCCTTTTCCTTTCCTTGACTTTGTTAGTGCATTCTTCGTCCCACCAGGGGCATCGCACTCTTTTTGATAAATTGGAATTATTATTTATTTTCTTTGTTGGAATAGTTTGGTTTGCTGAATTTATTATAAGTTGTTTGAAGTCTTTGTACTCTTTGATGCATGTTATTCCTTGTGCTTTTTTGTCAGAGTATGAAAACCAGTCAGCTTGTGAGTATAGGCGGTAGGGATTTCTTGTATTATTTATTGTTTGGTAATCTAACTCGTTGAGAGAGCAAATGGTAGGGAAATGATCGCTGTTTGCGCAATCTAAAATTACTTTCCAGGTCGTTCTGGGGGCTAATTCATTTGATACAATTGTAATGTCCACTGCACTTGGTCTTTGGCCATGTACTGTCATTCTAGTGGGTGACTCGTCATTCATAATTACAAAGTTGTGTTCTTCAACAATGTCAATAATTGTATTTCCTTTTTGATCATTTATTCCACATCCCCAACTGATGTGGTGAGCGTTTAAATCTCCCATTATAATAATTTGTCCTTCCAGTTCTTCTATTATATTCCTGAAGAGAATAGTAGAAAATTTGTTATTTGGGTGTGAGTAAATATTCATTATATTGATACTATTAATTTTTATTATGCTGAATCTAAATTGGGGAGTCTGCCAGTTTGGATTCAATTTGATTTCAGTGAATTGTATATTTTTCTTAATAATGATAGCTATTCCTAGGTTAGAATCAATTAATTCATTTCTGATTACTTCATGATGCTTTATATTGAAATTTTGATTAGCTTTCAACCATGTTTCATTAAGTAGAAGTATGTCTGGTTCTTCGTCTCGTATTAGGTTTATTAGGTTACTGTGATTATCATTCAGACTTCGTATATTCCACTGTATAATTTTTAGTGTATTTCTATCCATTTAACTATTCCTTTTTTCTTCTTTTCCTTTACTGTTTTTTTTTCCTTCTTTTCCTTTACTGGTTTTTTTTTTTTTTTTTTTTTTTTTTTTTTTTTTTTTTTTTTTTTGTGTTAGTTAAGGGAGGATAGGTGGAAGTTCCGAGAGTCGATAATACGTGTTTATCAAGTCTCGGATCTGAAATTTATACTCATTTGGAATCTGTATAAACTGATTGTAATATTCATTTACAATGCTTGAATTTGGATTAGAATTATGTGAAGTTTGAGTGGCACTATTAGGCGATTTGTAATAGCTTAGAGATTCAGTGTGACTTGAACTTTGTGTGTTTGGAAATGGTGCTGTTTGGTTCTTTTCAGGTCTGGAATTAGGGAGGTAAAGACATGCATTGTGCTCTTCTAAATCGAAACCTTGATTATTAACTTGTAATATTCTCCTTTTTGATGAGTTAGTTGTCACCTGATTGTATGTTCTTTTTGTCTTGACTGGATTGCTTTCGGAGTGTACAATCCTTCTTTGATTGATATTTATGTGATTGTCTTCTGGTTTTTGTCGATTTGGAAGAGATGGAAAATCTAAAGGATGCTGTGAAAAAAGGGCCCTGTTGTGTTGAGAGTTCGGTTCATAGTTGAGGTGATATTTAGGTACTGAGTTGCTAGCTTCATGAAAAGATTTATTTTCAAAGACCATTATTTTTTTAATTTATTTTTGTCTAAGAAATTCTGGACACTCTTTTGATATTGACTTATGATCCGCTCTTTTACAGTGTATGCATTGTGTAATACATGAATTATTTTCTTCTTCAGTGTGTATTGTTCCGCAGTTCTGACATTTTGCTTTGCCTCGGCATTGTGTTTTGACATGTCCATATATTAAGCATGAATGGCATTGTGTGACAGGAGGGATGTATGGCATTACTGGAAAATAAAGATAGCTGAGACTTACTGCTCTAGGTAGGATTATGCCCTCAAAGGTAAAAAGGACTCTTGTGGTTGGTGCGTATTCAACAGTTCCATCGTCTCTGAAAGTTTTTCTGTTTAGTCTTTTAATGTCGATTACTTTGAATGGGCTATTACACATTTTTTCGATGTTCTCTATTGAGTAGCAGGTGTCTACATATCGAACAATACCTTTGCATGTTACTTGGTTGTAAGGGATGTATACGCGATAGCCTCTGCTTGCTATTTGTTCATTGTGAACGAAATTATTAGCTGCAGTGAATGATACGAATTCGATTCCTATTTTATTAATGCCTTTACTTTTAACGCTTTTAATATCTTTGAGATTCATATTGAAAATGTCATTGGCTATCTTTAAATGATTATATTTCCCAATATGATTACCCGACTTTTCTGTGGCTTCTACTATCACAAGAAATGGACCAATATCATTTGCTCTGAAGTATATTATCTTTTTTTCTTCTTTACCGTCTTGTTTCTGTGTTTTTACGTTGTTGTCTGTTTTTTTGGTGACATTATCTTCGTCCATGTGAGCATCAAGGTCAGGCCAGGGGGGGCCCCCCCTGAATCCAATGACATGTCTGCTTCTCTTATTCAAAGTATTCTTGAAGAACGACTATTCAAAATATGAAATAATAACTCACCGATTTCCGGCGATCAGGATGGGAAAAGGTTGTTATATAACAGAGGTATTGTTAGTACTTGATACGATTTTCAACACGTCCACTCGCTTTTTCCGAAAACAAATTCCAGTCCTGAGGTTACCATGAGATGTGTCAAAAAAAAAAAAAATCTGAGTCAAAGTACTCAATTTCTAGGTTAGACCCTCTCAACTGTTCCGTCTGTTGGAAATAATTTTGAGTGAGCTCCTGACCTGAGTATATATATACTATAAACAATTTCTTAACAAACAATTGTGTAAGCAATTATTCTATGATTATTCTATGCTGAGGCCGCACCGCTTGAGCATAGATGGCGTTAAGATCGTCGAGCCTGTAAAGTACAAATCCGCTTTTCATGATTATGATGGATAGCAAACGGATCAGTTCTCGCGTTCGTGTTCGAATTCAAATCATGTTTTCCAGGATTCTCATGATAACTTTACAAAATCTGCAGAAGTGATGTCATCTAATGTCCATCTTGAATAGCCTTACTTAATTGAAGAAGTTCAACAAAATCAAGTGAAGCAACTTCTTCCATTGGCTGGGGATAGAAAGTTGGAACACCAGTCTATATTCACATCACGATTACCAGTCTCTATCAACATACAGCAATTTCCTATATCTTAAAAAAAAAAAAAAAAAAAATACGGAGCTGGAGTTGCCATATTGGTTGGTGGAGAAAGTCCAGCAACGGCACCCCTCTTTCAGCCCTGATCCCTGATGAAAAAAAAATCGACCCATAGAAAGTTCAAATCTCATATAAATCAATGAATTTTCAACTTTTTCGACAGTGATATCGTTTTTCCATTTTTCCATCTCCCAAATTCGACTGTGCTTAAGAAGCAAAACTCATTTCTACATTTTTTCCACAATCAGAGGCAAAAAGATCTTCAAAATGACATCAAAATCACACGTGGTACTCGCAAAAATTCGGGAAAACGGCAAAAATTCAGAGTTTCACAATTTCCTATCGGACCTTCCATATCGTTACACATACAAAATATTGAAACATTTTCGGTGTTAAGAATAATTTTTTGGTTAATTCTATGATGAGATGCTTATAAATTTACGCATTTTATTCAATGGGTACAAATTACTCTTTACACAGCTCAGTGTTTGGTTGAAGCAGCATGCATATATAGACATGTATGCTGGTTGAAGCCACAGGAAGCTCTTCTGTGGTTGAAATTACATCATCATCTGATTGAAGGTGTTGAAGGGTAACTCTTTGGTTGAGCGTCACGGACAGAAGAGGTTTGGTCACGGTTTATGTTCGAGTGTGTCACCACGGTTACTGGTACCGACATTTTGAAATATGTAATATGAACATTATCATATTTAGGTCAATGACGGTTCTTGTCTTTAGATCTTATGATCAATTCCTTAGGCGGGATGAAACGCCACCATTAAATTTCCTAGCTTTAGGTGAATGGGCGAATTTCGATTTTCATTTCGCAATTTTCACTTATTAGAAATATTCGACTTTTTTCTCGAATTCAACTTTTATTTTCATACATGGAAATATATTGGCTCGAAAAATATTAGCCAACACTTTTTCAAGAACTCAGGAAAACAATATTTTGTAATTGTCAGAAATTAAAATCTGTATAAACTCAGTAACAGAACTGAATGAAAAAATGAAACCATTCTATTGCCTACTGTTTATTATATTTAAAGATTATATCATATTTACTTCTCCAAATTAATTGGATCAATAACAGGATCTTGGAATTTGAAAGAAGGGAATTTGGTCATGTCAACACCTGATCCACCACCATATTGTCTGGCAACTTTCTCCAATTCAGTTTTCAGTTCCTTTTCTAGATCTTGAGTTGGCTCTACCAAATTCTTCCCACTGAAAATATAAGATGATAAATTCCTGGTATACAAAAGTGGCAAAAATATCCAAAAGTATCACACTACTCTAGGAATTTATAAGTTAATTCAATGATGAGTATACAAAAACAATGATTTGAAATACTTTTTTCAGCATCCCAATCTCAATCCCAGTTAAGTGGGCTCATTGAAATTATTCAAAATTGACAATCTGGCCCTATATATGTGAGAACCATACTCATAAGTATCAAAATGAACACCCAGAATTGAACTGTGAGTGAAAACTAATTCTGGCATACAGGGACAACCTCAAAATATCATCTGGATAATAATTCCTCAGCAAATATGGCACTTGATCTCTCAAGGCCAAATCAACTAAGTGGAGTATTTATGGTTTGAAAGCTTATGAGTTCAACTTTGATACTAATTGAGGGTAGTTTTCTGAACAAGCAGATACATAATATGTTCAGTTGGACAGGCTCACCCACTACTTTTCTGCTTGTATTCACGAATTTTGTCCAAGAAAAGTTGTTGAATAGGATCTGTAGCTTTTTGGAGGCATGGGGCAAGAATTCCGATATTGCGACTGGATATTCCTGTCTTGATAGAGTTCCTAATTCCATTCAATACTTGTGATGACAGCATCTGAAGATTAATTCAAGTTATGTAATGAACAAAAATTACCTAATCAGTTGGCAGGAACATCGAATGCAATGAAAATAATTAATTTGTCACATGCATCAAGCACAAATAATATCTCACCGTAAATATTGTATAGTTCCAAATATAAATTAATTCGGGAATAATCGAATAGTTGCAAATATTACCTTTGGAAAAATAGTGTGACTAAGACTACGTCTGCCGTCTGCACGTTTACAGTTTATGTATATGACTGACAAGTGACGTTGAGTTGACATTGAAAATGTCAAATGTCCAGGAATATACTCCATGTATATATATATATAATAGGAATACTTCATTCCTGTTTCAAAGTGAGAAATTCCTAAATCAATCGGATAGTTAACCAAGAGGATGGTTCTTCCGGGCGATAACCAATGGAAATGAAGACCGGCATTTCGTCACCGCCAGTCGAATGTTCGTGTCCGTACTAAGTGCTGTGATTTGTGATTGTTGTCCACTGCCTTTACCCATTTTATTATTCATTTTGAGGTCAATATGTGTTAAAATAGTTTCTTATAGTGCTTATATCAAATAATAATCAATGAAGAATACTCTGTTCTTGCCACGAGAAAAAATTTAATTTTCAAATTCGAAAATGTAAGGTAAGATAAAACTCAAAACCAGAGATCTGCCTACATCAGAATATGAAACAGTTACCGCGCACCAATGAGAACAGATATCGCCAATATGGAATATGGAATGACGACTGTCGTCTAACCGGCGTGTCGTCTTGGTGGTTAACTATCCTTGGTCACCATCAGCAAAACATTTGTCTCCCAACCTAACTTCTATGGGAATGAACAAGGTTTTATTCAGTGTGTACAATGAATTCAATTATATGACGGCGCCTCGTCCTTCGAGATCACTAAGGTAGTATCGCTTTTAGCGCGCTAGTTACCACAAGTTTATAGATAATAAAAAAAAAAAGAAGAAGAGTACATGGCTATGACCCTTGCTACCTTTACGTTCCTGATATCGTGTCATTCCGTTTTTTGTGCGGCAAGAAGCCACATGTAATTTTTCATTTCCTAATTTTTTAGCCAAGTAAGAAAAAAGAATATGGGAAAAAGAAAGCGTTCCAGACCCAGATCTGATTCTCACTCGTTAAAGTTGGAAATGAGAATCAGAAAACTCGAGAAAGAACTTGCAAGAACAGAAAGACGCCACTCCAGTGGTGATAGACAACGTTTTTCGAAAGAGAGATCTACTAGAAGAACAAAATGGGAGAGGTCGCATGGTGCACGTAGCCCCTTAGACCAGGCTAGAGCAGGCAACTCCAGATCAAGATCCAGACATAGGGAAGCAGTAGGGGCTCACGGAGCAAGTAACTCCGTTCAGACTTCCAGAGCGTGTAGCTCTCTCCAACCTGCTAGGTCACCCAGTTCAGTTGGGCCCTCCAGAACACGTAGTTCTGTCGAGCCCTCCAGAGCAAGTAGCTCTGTCCAACCTGCTAGAGCACCCAGTCCAGTTGAGCTCCCAAGAACATGTAGTTCTGTTGAGCCCTCCAGAGAAAGTAGTCCTGTTGAATCATCCTCAGCATATATCAACTCTCCCAGAGCACGCAGCTCTGTTGAGTCCTCCAGAGCAGATAGCATTGTAGAGTCCCCCAGTCCAGCCCCTGCAAATAGGGCACGTAGCCTTAGTCCCCAGCAGACTAGTCCTGCACCCCAAGACCAGACATCAGAACCCACTATGCTAGAGTTAGATTCTGAGACACTAGGCTTCCTAGGTGAGGATCCTTTAGCAAAACAAACAAAGGGTACCCAACTGCATGAGGCAGTAACCACTAGGTGGAGCCACATACTGACTAAGGGACTAGAGAAAAGTACAAGCTCAGAAATACTGGAGAAATACCCTCCCCCTATTAACTGCCCTACCTTAGGAGTACCAGCACTCGATGAAGAAATAGTACCCCTAATGAATGAGACAATCAAGAAGAGAGAACAAAGAATGACATCAACACAGAAAAACCTCGGAGCTGGGCTAACAGCATTAGGCTCGGCTCTGAATGTAATTCTAAATGAGCCAAGTTCTCCACTAAGAACAGAACTGCTGAAGTTCCTCGGAGATGCAGGGCGACTGTTCTCCAATGCTCATTATATCACCTCTCTAGACAGACGTGCTAACTTGTGCCAGGTTTTATCCAAAGCAGCAAAGGACATAGCCTTCAACAATAACATTGATCAATACCTCCTTGGGAAAGATTTTGGCGAAAAATACAAAAACGCCAAGGTCGTCGAAAAATCTAGCCAGGATTTAAAGCCCAAGACATCACCAAACATCACCAATCGCTTCAGAGCTCCTGCAGTACCAGATCCAAGGCCAGTACTGAGGCCTTTAAACCGACAGGGCCCAACTCGATTTGTGAGGGAATCGAGATCAAGAGGGCAACAACCTCATCAGCTACAGAAAAAGAAGGAGGGGAGGAACACCAACAGATACAGAAGAGATTAGAGGTAGGACTGGCGGGCAGGCTTAGATATTTCTATAAAAATTGGGAGAAGATTACCACTAATAAGGTTATCTTGAATTGGGTCAGGGGCTATTCCCTACCATTTCAACAGCAATCTCCTAGGCAGCATGCTGCTGTCAACACAAGACACTTTTCCTTGGTAGCACATGAGTCCGTGCTAGAGAGCATCAATAACCTACTCAAACAGGGTGTTATTTCACAGGTCGAGCCAACAGAGCACCAGTTTCTATTTCCTTTCTTTTTGACTAGCAAACCAAATAAGAAAGCCAGGTTCATTTTGAACCTTAAACTCCTCAACACCTTCCTGAGACCACTCCATTTCAAAATGGAGGATCATAGGACGGCCGCAAAACTTTTACACAAAGACTACTTCATGACTTCAATTGACTTGAAGGATGCCTACTACACTCTCCCCATACACGAAGATCATAAAAAATATCTTCGATTCCATTTTAATTCAACCTATTATGAATTCACATGTCTACCATTTGGACTGTCATCTGCACCCTATACGTTTACCAAGCTAACCAAGCCTGTTCTGGCTTGGATGCGAAGGAATGGTATAACCTGTGTACTTTACTTAGACGATTTTCTGATAATTCATGAAGACTTCTCAACGTGTAAAATTCAAACACAAATGACTATCAGTCTCTTGGAGTCACTTGGTTTTGTGGTGAACCATGAAAAGAGCATGCTAGTACCTTCCAAAAGCTGTAAGTTCTTGGGCTTCATATTCAACACCAATAACATGACTATAAGCCTACCAGACGAGAAACGTCAGAAGCTGACAGCCATTATTAATGAAATCCTTCAAAAAAGCTCTTGTACCATAAGATTTTTTGCCAAATTCATAGGACTCTTGGTCTCTGCTTGTCCAGCCATAAAATATGGCTGGCTATATACAAAGACCTTTGAAAGAGAAAAAGTACAGCCCCTTCGTAAATCTAGTCACAATTTCAATGCTACCATGATAATTGGAAGAAATCTCAGGGAGGACCTATTATGGTGGAAAGAAAGGGTTCCCTACTCTGTTAATTTTATTAGGCAGGAAAAATATTTCATGGACATTTTCTCAGACTCATCCTTGTCAGGGTGGGGAGCTGTATGTGAGGGAGCGGAGACCCATGGTTGGTGGTCAGAGACAGAGCAGAAACCCCACATCAATTAACTTGAACTGCTTAGTTCATTCCTTGCACTAAAATGTTTTGCCCGTGACTGTCGGTCGGTTAGTATACTCCTAAGGATTGACAACACTACAGCGATAGCCTACATTAATCGTATGGGTAGTGTTCTTTATCCAAAATTATCAAGCTTAGCCAAGGAAATTTGGCAATGGTGCGAGGAGAGGGACGTCTGGATTCAGGCGTCATATGTATCGTCTGCAGACAACTCAGTAGCCGATAGGCAGTCTAGAATTCTTCCCAAAGAGACTGAATACGAACTCAAGTCAGCCAGTTTCAATTTAATATCACACAGGCTGGGAAAACCTGAGATCGATCTATTTGCATCCAGTAATAATGCAAAGTGTGAGAGATATATCTCCTGGTTCCCTGATCCAGGTTCAATAGCGGTAGATGCATTTACCATTGACTGGAAATACATTTTTTTCTATGCCTTTCCTCCATTTTGTCTAATCCTGCGCACCCTGAACAAAATAATATTAGATAAAGCAAAGGGAATCCTCATTGTCCCCAAATGGGAAACTCAACCATGGTTTCCTCTATATAACCAACTTCTAGTCAGGCCTCCACTTATATTGAAAGCTAATGAACATCTTCATATTCCTTTCAGGAACAAAAACCTCCACAAAGAGAACCTTTTCCTGGTGGCAGGTTTATTATCGGGGAAGCATTTTCACGAAAAGGAAATGCTCAAAGCACCATACCAGTGTTGATGGAATCTATATCCTCTTCAACTATAAAACAGTATGAGGTGGTTTATAAAGCATGGTGGAGTTTTTGCCAAGACAACCAAATAAATCTATATGATGCTGGGGAAGCTCAAGTCATCAAATTCCTAGAAGTTCAGTTAGAAAAGAAGAAATTCTGTTATAATTCCTTCAATTCGTATCGCTCAGCTCTGGCCTTGATACTACAAGGAAATATCAGTAATAGTCAAAACATAAAGCGATTTCTGAAAGGCATATTCAGACTTAGACCGCCTCAGAGGAAATATAATTTCGTTTGGGAACCTGAAACAGTTCTGTCCTGGTTCAGACAGAGTCCACCAAACGAGGAACTGTCACTAACAAAACTGTCAAGAAAAACAGCTACTTTACTAGCATTGATCACTGCCCACAGAATCCAGACCCTAGCGAGAATTCGTGTACAAAATATAATCATTTCCAGAGAAGAGATCCAAATCTTCATAACAGACCAGTTAAAGTCAACAAGAAATGATAAGGAACAACCCTGCCTACACATCCCTTTTTTCCGAGAGAGGCCAGAAGTGTGTGCAGCATCAGCCCTTATTATGTACATCGAGAGGACAGCGAGTATAAGGGGAGAAGCACAAGAATTTTTATTCCTGAGTTCCCGCAACCCTTATCAGACAGCCACAACCAGCACCATAAGCAGATGGATCAAACAATCCCTCTCGAAAGCTGGAATAAATACAGCAATTTTTTCAGGGTACTCTACCCGACACGCTGCTACATCGGCAGCTAACAGAAACGGCATTACCCTGGATGTTATCAGGAGAACAGCCGGATGGTCCAAGAAATCAGAGATGTTTGCTAAGTTTTACAAACAGCCCCTCAAGGACCCATCAGCCTTTGCAAAAGCAGTTTTTAGTTGAATGTTCAAGTTTTTTACGTTTCTACAGACAAGATGTATTGTTAACTATTACTATTTTTGTTCAAAGCAGTAATACATAGTTTCAATAGTAAGTTCACCAGAATGACTACAGACCATATAGGTAGGCGAGAGACTGTTATTCCAGGGGAAAACACATATCCTTTGAACAACTACCTTAGTGATCTCGAAGGACGAGGCGCCGTCATATAATTTACCGATTAAACGAACTTACCTGTGAAGTTCAATCGTAATTATATTAGGCGCCTCGTCCAAAGAGATCACACCCACCTCACCCAGAGAAATTGAATAGCCCGCGGGTGTGTTTTCCCCCACTTTAAACTAAATGACACGATATCAGGAACGTAAAGGTATCAAGGGTCATAGCCATGTACTCTTCTTCTTTTTTTTTTATTATCTATAAACTTGTGGTAACTAGCGCGCTAAAAGCGATACTACCTTAGTGATCTCTTTGGACGAGGCGCCTAATATAATTACGATTGAACTTCACAGGTAAGTTCGTTTAATCGGTAAATTTTTGATTCTTTTGGTGATTCAAAGACAAAAATAGTTCATATAAACAGCGTACATACTTGACAAGTAAGAGCAAACTTTTAAAATCATGCTGTAGATGTCGCCACGTACTAATGTGATCAGTTCTGAGATTTTCCATTTTCTACCATGGGCGAGCGCCAGAAAATTTTCTTGAATGGAACTTATTTCGAGGAATGATACTCAACTTATACTTTTTTTTGTCTCTTGCTATTCTGACTGCTCATTAAATGTGACTAAATACATTGAATGACTGAATTTGAAGATATCATATTCCGTTTGTTTCCTACTATTTTCTATACTTCTTCGCAGTCAGTCGATCACTTTGTCGATCGACCAGTCCTATAATGCAGTGCATAGATATCAACCAGGTAATTCGTACGAATTTTAGATAAATATTGTATCTATCTCTGCAGTATGTGAATTTGATTGATCGACCGATGAGTGCACTGTTTTTCTAACCGACTTGCGGACCTCCAGCCCAGTTCATAGCTTTGCGGATGATAGTACACTTCATTCCGCCTTTTCCTCTAGAGCCCCTATATCATCCAATGAGGCCAGAGGTGCAAGGCGAAGACAGGTTGATGCTTTGAATGAGGATCTGACAAGAATTCTGAAATGGGGATCTGATAATCTAGTACAGTTCAATGCAACTAAAACTCAAGCTTGTATGTTCACCAAGAAGGCTGATCACACAATGCCCAATTTGATGATGTCGGGTACCACTGTTCCTATGAGGTCGTCAATATCCTTGCTGGGTGTCACCACCAACAGTGCTCTCTCATGGGACGATCATGTGAGGTCCATTGCGAAGACTGCTTCACGAAAACTCGGTTTTCTTTTCCGTGCGAAGAGATACTTCACATCCCAGCAACTGCTTATGATCTACAAAGCACAAATTCGACCTGTCCTGGAGTACTGCTCACATGTTTGGAGCTCAGCCCCCAAACATACGCTTAAGCTCTTAGATTCAATTCAGAAGAGAGCTATTCGCCTAGTCGATGACACAACACTCACCAAATCATTGACCTCTCTGGATCATCGTAGAAAGGTCGGCGATCTCTGCCTTTTTTATAGGTACTTTCACGGTCGGTGCTCAACGGAAATATCATCTATTATGCCACCACGCGCGATTCCTAGTAGACAAACCAGACGAGCTCAAGCTGGTCACCCCTACACTGTCAGGCTCGAGACCTGTCGAACATCGCTATACCAAGCATCATTCATCAATAGAACGGCAAAGTTGTGGAATTCTTTGCCTAGTGAAGTCTTTCCTGATGCTTACAACCTCCAAACATTCAAGAAAAATTCCAACACCTTCCTTCTTTCCCAAAATTCCACCGCTGGCTAACACGATGTTCCTCGAACATCATAGGTTTCCCTTTCGTGTTGTCCACAGATAAAAAAAAAAAAAAAGTGGTTTGTTTGCGTTTATTTTGACGTTCACGTGTGATTTCCAGAATTGATTTCTGTTTTATCATTCATTCAAATTCTGCTGAGCCATTATTAGTCATGTCGTTAACCAATACAGTGTCAGTGTTCCAGTGTTTGTTCATTTGTTGTTGGACTAATCTTTTGAAGGATTGTTCGTGTGTTGTTGTTCTGTTTGTGAGTTCCTATAAAATATGTTTACCTATGAATTTATTGATCTTAATCTCGAGGTTCGTACCTGGTGAATAATTTTTTTCGTGATTTTCCTTGTGAGACCGAATCTTTTGATCCATTCTTTACCTTTATCAAGTTTCTCCAAATTGATTTCTCCACAAATACAGTATATACTTCCAAGTACGCTATTCTCTAAATCCTTTTGATCTGAATTCACAATTAGTTCTTGGAATTTCATCCAACATGAGCATATTATGTTTGATCTGTTGCCAAAGGCACCAAATTCAACTTGAATTGGTTTGTTCACATCACTCACACATTACATGTACTCCGAAAGTCAGTTCAGAAGTGCCCACCAGATGTCATATTCGCGTCGTCACCTCCTCAATTGAATTATTGTATATGGCGTAAATCTATGTATAAAACACATAGAACATAAAATATGTTCTATGCCATTCAATAAACCATAGAATAATTGCTTTACTTGATTAACTTCCATCTGACTTCCATCTAAGCCGACCTTAGCATCTATGGTCTATAGTATTGCCAGAGATTGGTTACCAGGACAGATAGCATACCAGACATAGCACATACCTGTCAACGTCAAGTTGTCATAGTTGTTTTGTATTATTATTTTTGTTGATAATATTTTGATGTGTATTGAGAATTGAAAGATATATTATCATCTATCGTGAATATTTTGTTCCAGTTGAGAGCAAAATAAAATTAGTAGCAAATTAAATTGAAACAAATAGGGACGAAATTTATATCTATTAATAGTTATTGATACTTGACTTGTGTTCTAAAATGCAGTGTGAAGATATCAACCAGGTAATTTCAACGAATTTTAGATAAATATTCAATCTCTGTAGTAGGTGGATTTGATTGATGATTATTCGTATGAAAGAGACGGTGGTATCTCAAATTCATCTATAGTAATAATTATAACATGATTATTAGGATGCATTAAATGAATACCAAAAAGATCAGTCAGTGATATTTCTCAATCCATCTTTGATAGTCACATGTTTAGAAGGATGTATCATTTTATTAATTCACATTCTTATCAAGATGAGGAATTTGTAAACCTTATTGCCGAGTGAATAAATATAACATAAATAATTCAGTGATTTTCAATTTCACTCTTATGAGTTTATAAAAAAATTCCAGGTTCCTACACCCCTTTTGAATGAATTAGACAGTGCCTTGAATGAATTGGAAATGTTGGCCAATCCTGTGGCATCAAAGGATGAATTTGTGAGTGATATTCAAGATGATAAATTCTTGAAAGTGCTAACTATAAATGCCAAGTATGTTAGTAATGTGGCAATAGGATTCCAAGTTAAGCCAAATGTAAAAAATCGTGTCCGCTACAAACCTTATGACCTACCTAAAGAACGGCCAAGAACTAGGTCAGAAAACAATGATAATGAAGCAGCTGTTGTGGTGAGGAATGTTGTGGATGAATTAGACTGTGCAATTGAGGAATTCAGGCAGATGAAGAAGGCTAAATCATTAGAGAGTATAGTCACTGAAAACTGTACTGAAAGTACTGAACTGGAGGTAGTGTCAGATTGTATTCAGAATCTCAAAGTTGTAGAATGATGTCATTATCACATGTTTTTTTTTAGTTTGATATTGTGATATTAGTTTACCATCATCAATGATTTATCTTTTCACGTTGGATACTGAGCCCAAAGATTATACTGGATTAGAAGCACAAATCTATTGCAATACTTCGCTCATACTTATGTTACAATAGAATATTCACTGTGGTATTTGATTGATTCCAAAATTTCTTTCATTGCAATGCTTCTACAACATTCAAGTTCCAGTATTTATAAGAGTAATTCTGCTGAATCTGGTTCTCTTGAGAACTTTTACTACTTTCAACCAATGGTCTGATGAGCCATATATTCAAGATTATGGTTCTTTCTACAAAAAAAGATTAGAGAAATGAGTGCTAAAAAATCTTGTTGTCCTCTTTATCAATGTCTATATTCCAAACAATTCTCCAGGGATGTGATTAGTTCTGCTGTTCAAAGTACTTACAAGTATGATTTTGAAACCATAGTTGGTATGAACCCTAATCTTGAATTGATTGGTATTGATATATCTGTACTAAATTACATGTATGATATTTATACCAGTTCAAGGGTATTCAAGTTCCTATTCTTGGATAGGAAAACATGAGCAATTGCTTTATAAGTGCTGAATGTAAGAATTGTGCTTATTTGAATCAATTTGACAATAATGAAGAAAGAACAAAACTGGATACATCTTTCATTTATTCTTCTCTTCATTTTTGTATTACTACTGTAATTTTTCAATAAAATTCTCAGATTTTTAAGTATTCATTTTGTCTTTTTGAAAAACCTAGTTGGCTAGGAATATAATAGTTAATATCTCATCAACTAGTTTTAAGGAATACAATGGTTTCAACATTATTTAGGGTGCTATTTTCATCATTGTTGATGAGTTTTCAGTTGATTGAATTCAAATGAAGGAAATGGAACACAGAAAGAAATCTTTCCATGTAGAAGGATGTTATTTCTTGTTGAAGTAATGTTACATGTAAGATATTGTGTATTGATAATATCTTCACCGTAATTGCTTTTTTACTGATTATTAAAATATTGCCAGAGAAGAACATATTCTTTTTCTTTAGATCATATTAGATTAGATCTCATTCTTAAGATTATCAGTGTTTGTCACTTGACAATAGTTATTTGTTTTGCTAGGCAGCCAAGCAGTAAATTGACTGCCAATAGAAATTGCAGTTGACTACTGTGGAAATGTATACAGTGTGTGATTTCAAACTGCAACACCCCGCTTATTTTGAAACTAGTTGACTGATTTTCGAAAAAACAAAAATTCTGGTGAAATGTGGTGAATATGGTGAATAATTATCTACATGCGGCGTAGCATTATGTATAATGAATCTCACAATCAATCATTTGAAATTACGTATTATTGCTCTTTATAGACCGAACCCAAGCAACCTTGCTACATTCATTGGGGAGGTTGATGCGTATTTAGAACACAACCAACAATACAATAACATTGAATTATTTACCGGAGACATTAATGTTGATATATTAGATGAAAATAATGTAAACACCAACAAATATCTAGGTATGCTTGCCAAACATGGTTTCGAGCCACACATAAATAAACCAACACGAGTCACAACAGGAACTGCTACATGTATAGACCATATATTTCCTAAAAAACAAAACGAAATAAATAATAAATATAATTTTCAATCTTATATTCTAAACAGCAACATAACAGATCATTTTCCAGTAATGATTGACATAACCTCAAAAACTAACCGGTATATAGATAATAAAAAAACTACTTACTCATATAACAAAATTGACCTGAAAAAACTCAAAGTCACCATCAGCAATGAAACATGGACAGCAGTTTTAAATTCAAACAACCCCCAAATGGCTACAGATATATTCCAAGAAAAATTTAATAACTACCTCGATCAATCCAAATCAACAATACCTTATAAAAAAAGTGGTAAATTAAAACCTTGGATAACTATAGGTCTTATAAAGTCAATCAGACATAGAGACAAACTCAAAATGAAATTATTAAACCAATACTCCCCAGCACTCGAAGTAGAATATAAAACTTACAGGAATAAATTGAATAATTTACTTAAAAAAAGTAAGAATACTTACTATGCGAATCAGATACAAAATAACAGAAATGACATGAGAAAAATTTACAAAATAATCACTGACGCCACAAACGAAAACAAAACAAATACGGAAAATTTTAATATTGTTGATACTTATGGTAACACTTTTGGGGATGACGAACAGCTAGCCAACTACTGCAACAATTATTTCATAAATATAGGAAAAGATATGTTAAATAATATAGAGGCTCCTACAAATTTCACCAAACAAAATTATTTCAATCCTAACTCAATGTTTCTCCACCCAGTCTCTGAGAATGAGATAAAAAACCACATATTCTCACTCAAAAGTAATAGTTCGCCGGGAAAGGATGGAATTACAGTTGAAACCATCAAGTCTACGCGTGAAAGCATCTCAACACCTCTAGTACACATCATAAATCTCATCTTCGAAACAGGTATAGTGCCCAGACAGTTTAAATCATCAATAATAACACCTATTCACAAAGCTAATAAAAAATCTGACATTTCTAACTATAGACCCATTAGTGTGATCAACAACTTCGCTAAACTTTTCGAAAAATGTTTAAAAGAGCGGTTAGTGAACTTTTTCAATACAAATAAAATACTACACAAATGTCAATTTGGTTTTCAATAGGGGAAGTCAACTACAGACGCAATGTACACAGTAGTGAAAGAAATCACAGAAAACTTGGAAGAAAATAAAAAAACCATTGCAGTGTTTTTAGATCTGGCAAAAGCCTTTGATACGGTTAACCATAAAAATCTCATCAGTGTACTGCATCAATATGGAATTCGGGGTACAGTTTTGAATGTCTCAGAATTACCTGGCAGAAAGACAACAACATGTAAAAATATAAGGCTCCTTAAGCAACCCAAGAACTGTACAAATTGGTGTACCTCAAGGTACTGTCCTGGGTCCCATACTATTTCTGGCCTATATTAACTCTTTACTGCAATTAACAGTTAATGCCAAAATCATATCTTATGCAGACGACACTGTTTTGATATTCAGTAGTAATACCTGGTCCGACGTGAAAAATAAAACAAAAAATGGAATGAGAGCAGTAAAACAATGGCTAAATAAGAATCAACTTTCCCTGAATGCAAGTAAAACTCACTACCTAGCCTTTTCTATTACTAATGTAAATAGACCCGACTTCGATTGCATTAAAGTTGAAGGAATAGAGGAAGAAATCAAAGAGAAACATGAAATGAAGTACTGTGTAATGATGGACCAATATCTAAAATGGGAGAATCACATTGATTATCTATCAAAGAAAGTAAGGAAATTAATATATAAATTTTATCAGCTGAGAGAATTTCTCCCGAAGAAACTGCTACTAATCATATATAAATCACTAGCAGAATCATTGTTCCAATATGGTATACTAGTTTGGGGGGGACAATCAAAAACAATCAATCAAAAAACTGGGAAATTGAAGTTGAAAAATCATTGTGATCAAAATTTTTTCTGATGTGAGAACACAAAGAAAACCTCGGATAGGACTAGGGTAAATTTTCGAATAATCGATACCGTCTACTGTTCAAAATTATAATATCAAAAATACCTGAACGAAAGGAAGATTTGCTGAAGATGTTGGTATGATTTTTTCACCCTTTAGTCTTTATGGCTTACACGGAATGAATATAAATATTTTTTTATATTGTCGGCTTACTATCAAAACTATATGTACCTACAAGATTTACAAGATTTTTCGCACAAAAACGAGAATTATTTCATTTCCTTAAGGAGTATAAAGTGTACTATCATCCGCAAAGCTATGAACTGGGCGGGAGGTCGCATTTGACAGATCGTTGATGTGAAGCAAAAACAAAGTTGGTGGCAAGACGACACCTTCCTTTTGGAACACCAATGAGCATATTTCATATTCTTCAGAAGAACATGTAAGAGCAATTGTAAGCAGCAAATTTTGGGCCGCCCAGCACATCACATTTGCGGAAGAATCTAGGTAAACATTTGGATTTGGATATTGTACCTTATAAAAAGTAAATATTTGTTTTATTTGTTATTATTAATTATTTCGTTCCCCCGGAATTCAATTGTGGGTGCGCTCTCGGATTGTACAGTTTTTTACAAGCTCTCTATGGTCTTTGCAACTACTCTATATTTGAACCAAAATGATGGTGATCCTATGGCACGGCACTTGTCCAATCAGGGGCGGATTAAGAATGCTTTTATCCCTTCCCAGGCTATCCTTTTACTTCCCTTTTTTTGTTTATCTGTTGACAACACGAAAGGGAAACCTGTAATGTTGGAGGTTCTTCGTTAGGAAATACTAGATTGAATTTGTGATCAATACTGATACAAGATCATTACAGTGTCTCCCATAATTAGCTTGCCAAACTTCACCAGCATCTTCTGCAACAAAATATAGAAAAAAAGTTCGAATGCACATATGGGTCGGATAATAAGATTCAGGACGGTTTCCTCAAAGGGGACTTCTGAAGATTTTATTTCCTGAATACATGCAACGTCATGTCAATGAAGAAAAAATTTAAAAAATTTCATTCAAGAGTTCACGAAATATGGTGAGGCTACATCTAATATTACGCTGAATTTTTTGTATGCAGATTTTCCAACGATTTGGTTTCGGATTATGAATATCCGATCGATAGGAATTATATTTCTTTTCATAAAATAATCGGAATATAATCCAAAACTAATTTGTCAAAAAATCTACAAACAAAAAAGAGTGATATTTACCTTAGCTCCACACTGTTTCCGACACTCCCAAATGAATTTAGGAAATTGTTCTCTCTTCACTACATTGGACATCAAAGTTCAGTTATTGTACCATATTGCATCCTTTCATAATATGTCGTATCGGAAATATTCAGGAAATACTATCTCCAGGAGTTCCCTTTGAGGAGGCCGTAATGCTCAGGAGCCAGTTCACTCCACATGTTAATTGGAACTGTTTTCCTATTTTAGTCGCAGAAGATGCTACTGAAGTTTGGCAGGTTGATTATGAGACACCCTGTATAGTTTATACAATAGCTACATCTCATCGTCTTATAAAATATGCTTATTTTGGTATCTGATATCCGATTCTGTCTCAGGTTGATGCAGGAGAGATACCTGTGCATTGCACTCCGAATATATATAATAAATATAAATTGAAGAAAATACCAAAAAAGTTTTTTATGTGATTGACAGTTCATTGCCAATAAGGCTCATTGACAGCCTCTATCTATAGTTTTTGCAAACAGATTGTCAAAATACAGATCTTTAATTCAGCAAACGAACAGGCACATAAAAACCATGACCAATTTAATAAACCAATGGATTAGAACGAGACTAGGCATAATCATGAACTGGAATGCAGAAACATTCTGTGATAATACAAGAGATGGCCATCTCCTGTCGCGAATATTGAGAAGTTACGAGATCATCACCGAAGATCAGCTGGAGATGATTCAACGAACAGACGTGCGAATAGAATGTATGAAGAATTTCAGATACATAACCAAGTGGCTAGAAACTTTGGGCATAAAACTCACTAGAGAGGACGTGGATGAAATTGTTGAATATAATGGTTTGGGTTCCATCAATATATTCTATAAATTGTTTCTGGAACTCCACGAGAAGGATAATATATCTTTTATAACTCAACAAAGGTTGAATGAAAAACTGCAACCACAAGACACAAGATTTGTAGTGAAAAGTGTGGAGTCAATAGATCCAACAACAGTCAAAGTAGAGGGTAAATATAAATCTCCTTGGGTTGAATGCTATGATGTTGTACATTGGCACCAAGACCGCCTAGAAATGTTGGTGAATAAATGTAAAGCAGCAAGAGAAGAGTACATGGGCATGGTTAGGACAAGGGAAAAACGGTTATCGAGCTCTTTTGCATTTCGTTTTGCTGATCCGTTGAATGTCAATGAATCAACTAATAAAATCGGAGACGGGTTTGATGAGTCGGTGAAATCAATCGACATGACCTATAACGAATTGATCAGAGAACAAAAACGAGCAAAATCAATGAATCAGTTTGCTGCTGATCCCGAGGAAGCAAAAATAATTCTCAAGAAGTGCAAAGCTAAAGTTAATAAAAAGGCTGAAAACGCTATATTCCAAAAACAGTTGCATAAAGAAGTTCTGAATTCATTTTGGGAACGAATACGAGATGAAGAAGAGAACGATTGCGATAATGATACAAGTGAAAAGTTGCTCAAACAGTCATTATATGAAAAACAAATGCTGAGGAAACTTGGCGAAGTGAAATTCCAGAAGGATGTTATGATACAGAATAAATTAGCAATATCCGATGCCATTTCGAAAGAAAAAGAAGCAGAGTTTGTCAACAAATTTCTCGAGGAAGATAAAGAATTAAACGAGAAAGAATTCCAGTATTACTTGACCAAAGAGAAAACCCTAAGACTACACAAGAAAATTTACGAAGAAAAATTGCGCTTGAAAGAAGAAAGGTGTTACAAGATGTGTTTGGAGATTATCAACCATATGTGTAATGTAGCAGTTCAAGAATCCGAGTACAAAGCGTTCTTTGGGGAAAACCCATCAAAAAGAGTGACAGATAACTGGAAGAAATGTTTTTTAGCTGGTGAAAGTTTTGAAGACTCCGTATCGCCGATAGAAGTCATACTCAAACCAGGAGAAGAGATCCCAGAAAATTTAGAAACTATTGTTCACAATGAAATAGAAAGACAGGATAAGCTTGACGAAAAAGATTTCGAAAGCTACTTGACATTCGATTGGCCTTGGGAACTAGAAAATGCGGAGGTAGATGAAAATTTCATCCAAGAAATGAACTATGGAATGAACATATTGGGGCACATAGTACATAGTTTGCTAAAAAGCAAATATCCATTGCCTGAACCGCCACCGCCTCCAGTTTTACCAAAAGTGAAAGTTTCTGTTTGTATTAACGGACTAACAGAAATGGGCTACCTGCCTCTTCTTCAGAAAATATTAGCAAATAAAGAAATTATCGTTTTCGATATGCAGGATGTGGTGAATTTTTGCATAAATGCTTTCAAGGAAGAGACTAAACCAGACGTGGAAGACCACGACGAAAGCGAGACTACCCAGGTCAAAGGAAAAAAATCCAAAGCACCGAAAAAAGGAGCGAAGTCGAAATATGTTGATGAAAAAGCCGAAAATAAGGTAGAAACTGAATTCGCGCTGGTAGACAAAAAAGTACAAACGCCCAAAGTGTATCCATGCGAAGAAATCCCTCTATCGGCAAAGTCAGAGTTGGGAAGGATAGCAGAGGAAGAACTTGCTCGCGGTAGTTCTCTTACAGATCTCCTGCTTGTGCATATGTTCCTGGAGTTCCTGAGACCTAAGCAGAATATAAAAGGTACGAATGTTCTTGAGAATTTTGGAGAATGTGAAACGTACGTATTTGAGCTCTAAAATAAGATGTGGTGCTGTTCAAGGTTGGGTATTGGTGAACTACCCACAGACGTTAGAACAGGCAATTCTCTTAGAGGAGTCGCTCACTGGTACAACGGTCCCTGGATATTCCAACACACTGAGAATATCTAGGAGCATAGGTGAGCTCGCCGAACTTGAAACAACCTGCGAGGATGCTACGATGGACATTTACGAGCAATGCAGAAAGTCGAAAATTTTAAATGATCCTATGAGAGAGAAAGAAGATGGGCTTTCATATGATTCAGCTCTCACTGCTTTCATTAAGATTATCCAAAGTAAGTTTATTGATGAGTATATATCTATCTATATAGGGAGAAATAGACCACCTTTTTACGATGTTCTATAGAGGTCAATAAATTCGCAAGTGTATATAGTAACAACGACTAGGCTAATAGCTCTCTTCTGAATCTGAGAGCTTCAGTTTATGATTGTTAGTATAGTATAGTAGTGATCTATATCACTTACAAAAGCAGGCACTTACTGAAAAGTATAGATCCAACACAAGACAAGAAGTAGGTAGTTGAAAGTTACCGTTAAACTGTACAATTGATGAAAAATTCTACACGTCGTACCTTTCTTCAGTAATCTTCAATGATTATATCCTGAGAATGAATAGTCTGAGCATGTTTGAAAACTATTTCGAATCGTGCATGGTTCGATCAATACTCTACACGATACTATTCTTATTTGCTGTATAGAACACAAGCCTGTTCAGGCGGCAACGAATTAGTTTTCCAGATTTGTTTCGTGTTTTGTCTGTTTCTTTCACAGTGAATCATTGAACCAGATTGTAATATTATTATTTACCTGAAGTTAATAAAATTGCTACTCACTTACTCTTACTTATTACTACTTATTCGCATGATAAGAGTTTTTTAGCTACGAACGAAAATAGTGAAAAATCTTCCGAGACGGAGAAGGAGGAAGAGCCAGAGGAGTGCACATCGCCTTTAGATATATTTTACTCAGACATGGGTTGTAATTACTCCCTTTATTTCGAACACTTCGATTATTACACCATCAAATCCTTGGGGAAGTTGATTATTGGAGATTACACCATCCCTCCTAAAACATCCATCGAACTTTTCGGAGATACCATCAGATATATCGATGCTGAAAAAATCGATCTGGAAACGATGTTCAGAAGTAAAAGTAACAGATCTGTGAAGAAAGACGATAAGAAAGAGCCAGTGAGGAAGGAGAAGATCGTGATAGGTAAACGTGCAGAAGAGGAAAAGAAGACCGAGGTAGAAATAGGTGAGAAATAGATAATAAATCGAGGAGGAAGCTTCGAAAATCCTTGCAAGTGTGAAAAAAAAAGCTGACGATTGAGTACCCTCGAGACTCAGTCTTGAACTGATCAGTGGCCTTTCATGTAGGCACACTTCAATACTTTTATTCGCTTTATGCTGGTATTATCAATATAAATTTGATAATTCAATGTTCTTACATCTGTCACCATTGATACATATCACAATAAAGTCATAACCTGAATTTCATCAGGTACCCTACTGACTAGGTATATCTGTGTAGTACAAAATCGATACACACATAGCTACCTTATTTTTTCGTTTCTCTCTATTGCTACGTATCCATAGAGCTTGAAAATCAAGAATGTATCTGAATGAAAAAAAAAAACTACTAACTCATCATACCTGAACGATTTATAAATCGCGATTGTTTGGACCAAATCTCAGTTCTGCTCAAATATCTCCGAATTCCGGTCAAAAGACGATATAGTAGATCTGTTCTATCAATGATTGTGAACTCAAAAAAGACAATATTTCTCCTTTTCAAACATATTTCTATCTCTGACGCTCTTGGAGTGAGAAGATTTTCAAGTGCACCAAATATATGTATAATTAAAAAATATATTTTTCCGCCACCCTGTATGAATAATCTCAAATTTTGGGAGGCAGGAAGTTTCAAGATATCATTCAACTTCATACTGACTCTTGTTTATATTTGTGAATCCAATGTTTGAAAAAAAAATTAATTATTTTTTATTTATTGGTGAACAGCGGGTTACAACAAGCTGCATAGTACATATAGGGAAATATTAGGTGAACATGTTGCCATGTTGGGAAAGTGATAGGGATGCCAAAAATTTGAAATATGAAATTTGCAACCATTTTCCAGGAGAAGCGGCAAGGCTGCGCATTGCCTAAAATTTAAGATAAGTAAAACATATTCATTTATGCAAATTTTCAGAATGATCTGTCGGTTAGCTCGTCAGAACGGACCAACAAACATCAAAGCAAAGAAAATATACATATATTTTTGATAAAAGCGATAATAGCATCTTGGCATTTTATACCAGCACCGTATACCTATTATAAAAGTTCTGATTAGTTGCCGAAACCTAAGCCTGAATAGAATGAATCGAGAGGGCAGCACTTACACACAGTATACGAAAACTCAGAAACTACGGTATGAATTGTAGAGAAGTGATTTGTTTCATCAGCTTTGCGCAGTGGCAGTATCGTAACCGATGAGGTTTATCCGAGGTGCGATTATTGCTAGTTGAAAACTTTAACCAATACCCCGCCATGTGTACGTGAAATACCGTGCGCTACGGCAATTTTTGGAAACCTCTAAGGAGGTTGTTTATTCTAACCCAAACACAATTGCCCATTTTTGTCTTAGATGGAAGTTACGCTATTCATCATCACTAATTGTAATGTATGAAGCTATCTGAATCCATAGCGGTACAACAATTTAAGTGTCACAAATTAACTAAGCTATCCACCTTCATAGTCAATATTTTCCTTTTCACGGATGCAACTGAAGGGGCCTATTCCGATTCGCATTATCCACTTTTACTACCGTAGAGAAGTAAACCTTGACCCAATATTATTGAATTAGTGAGAAACTCATGGAATAAAGTCTGTACATACTCTACACTGTATTATGAAATGTTTATTGAAAACCCGTTGTTTATAGCTGGCAAGAAAAAGGGAAAAACGGGCAAACCTGAACACGGTCATGTTTTGATCGTACACGTGGATAAATTCACTCAAATCCCAGAGGTTGTCATCGAGGAAGTTGAAGAAGAGGAAACTAGTTCCGTAGAACCGGGAGGTCCCGGTTGGGAATATCTCAACTTAAAATTGGTCGATGAACTTCAGCTGGCCCTAGCAACATTATGGGAAAATGCCGAAGAGGTCTACATAGGAGATTTCGGCCAGGTCATGTTCATGAAGAGGATAATTTTGAATGCTGTCATGCCGAAGGTCACCTACATCAAGAATCACATGAACAGATGTATCAACTCGCCCGATGATAAGCAGATGTATCTGCGAAAGTTTCAACAGATTTATAATGAATTTGATGCTGATGTTCGAAGTGATGTTGAATTCAAAGCAGAACTTCATTGTAGGTAATTGATGAAAAACTCTTCTTTTTGATTTCAATAGCTCATAATATCATGTAATCACTACAACAGGTAAACTACTGCTGATAAAGAACAGAAGTTGCAATTTTGTGAAGGCATTGAAAATGAATTTCGCTAATTTTAAAATTCACAATTGAAGATATTTTTATATTAGAGCTCACTCAACTGTAATCAGTAATTCTTTACCAACCTGAGTCGAAGTAAGTTAGTTTCGAAATCACAAATTTTCAGATTTCCTGACCAAAATAATGAGTACGCTCATGAACTCACGATTCCTACTCCCTCTTTTTCGGCATACAACGAACAAATCTATATGCATATCTGAGATCTTCAAGAATTTATCTGAAGTTGCATGAAGTTTTGATTTTATTTCATAGCACAACGAAGATATTTTGAAATTGTAATTTCATTATTTCATTATTGAGTCCAATTTCGAAATTAGAAACTTTCAGCTGTTGCGAACGCTTTCAAAATAATTACGAGTACGCTCGAAGCACTGGTTCATCATCTTTTTAACTAGCTCAATATTCAATTTGATATTTGAAAAAAAATCGATATTAAAAAATCGTTTCAACCCCCGTATTTCTCGTCAGTTCTTGCCATTGTCAAACCACATCGAAAGTTTAGATTTGTCGGAATCTGTAGAATGACATCAAATTTCCAATTACCTTCCCAACATTTCCAATGTTGATGACTAATGAAATATATTGCATCTCAATTGTTGCAAGAACTTTATTTTCCATCGTGAAGTCTTTTTTACACCACAATAACTTTTCAACTATCAATATCGTACACCAACAGAAACTATTTACCAAGAAACAAAAATAGTACCTATTAAGAAAATCCTAGAAATAGAGCGAAGCAAGTATATATATAAAGTAAAAACAAACTAACAAAAAAGTAACACTCCATTCAATTATTCACCACCATGAAACAAGACAGCTGATTAACAATAACCTCTATTTACCAAATGTAAGATCCAATCCCATTAACAGAAGTGTAGAAACATACAATACCATCCATATAAACATAAAGAATATAGACAATTACACATTCAACATTTCAACGGAGAACTTGAAAGACATATCCTAGAAAACCAATTAATAAAAAACTAGCATAAAACTGGCATATTTTTTTTTCTGTTGACACGAACACGAAACGGAAACCTATAATGTTCGAGGAACATCGTGTTAGCCAGCGGTGGAATTTTGAGAGAGAAGGAAGGGTGTTGGAATTTTTCTCTAATGGTTTCGTTAATATCGTCCACAGAGTGAACGATCTGAGGGAGAAGCTGATCGGCGTTTGCGACGAACAAATGATGGAGGCAGAAAGGGAGCGGTGTCGCATCATCGACAAGAGTTGGGCTCCCAGGCAACTCGTGGAGCTCATCAACAACTACATGAACGGCTTCCAGCTGGAAATCGACAGGCATGTCGATACTCTGACGCTCGTCAGTGATTATTATGCCGGCATCGTCACCAAATTGCCGACGCAAGAGCCGATGGCCAAAGAGACGCTCCCAAGGCTGGATCTGCTGGACTCCGCTTTAGAGGAAGCCGTTTGCGATGTGCTGCACAGGGTCGACGAGGACTTGGATGATCCATTCATCGGCGTCGTGGAACAGGTTTACGAGAAGGCTACAGCGTTCTCGAATAAATGTATGAGTTGGGCCTGGTCCTGTTTAGAAAAAGTCAAATTGATATTTTCTCCTCACGCAGAGAAGGGGAAGGAGAAGCAGGCCAAGAAGAATAAGAGTGACAAACGTGAGTGCATTGCTTAGTTGAAGGAATAGTCCATGAAAATGATTGAGAAGAAATTAATTCATTAAAATTTTCCAATGTGCAACGTAATACCTCTAGGGCGGGTTGCATAAAAATTTTCATCATCGACTTACACCTATGAACCTAACCTACAAAATCACCTCGAATAATGCACGAAACAAGGTTGATTAGAGTTTTGCATCGAAAGAAAATTGAACATGATAAAAAATAGCAAGATTGAACTGAAGAAATATATTCTATCAATTTAACTCACTCCCTTATATTGACGGATTCTATTTTAACTGTTTATCTTCAATTTGACCTGATGTATTCATGTATTCTTCTATTAATTTAGTTTTTAGTATGTTTCTTGAGATTGTTATTATTATTATCAGGAAAAAGAGCACCGTAGTAGGATCTGACATTCAAATAGAAAGTTATTCGAGAAAAAATCATGAATCCTATTTCGATAGCCGACTGCAAACAAAATAGTTGAAAAATGGTATTAAATGGGAAATTTTGTTTCGGAATGTTCTTAGGGTATTTAGAATAATACCCTGAACACAAAAATTTCGAACAATATGGGGTGTCCAATTTGAAGATCAAAAGTACCTAAGTACCTAAATGAACAAATATCAGTGAATGAATGCGCAATATGACCGAACAACATCAAAAAGTTAAATGGGTGCCTCCGTTTTCGTGGAAACTAGGAATGTAACCACATCGACAGCCATATATGTGAACAAAACCCGTTGGTCTGTAGCATATTTGAGTCCACATATTTTTTGAACATTTTATCGAGTTCAAAAATAAGAATGCGGCATTTGGCATCATTCAACTGTTACCTGTATATGACAGAATTTTGAAAAATTTCTATTTGCATGAAAAACTTAGTGCCTTAATCTACCTCTATTATTTATTCACCCATTTTGAGTTGCAATTCGATTCACTCTATCTATCTGGAAATTTTCAGGCGAAAAAAGTCCTATGAAGATAATAGAACCCAACTATGAAGTGAAAAAATATTCTGAAAAGCTTCTGGAAGAATGGAAATGTTCATTGACTGGAGAAAATGCCAGATTAATGATACGACTGAAACTCTTGAAATACGATATGGAACAAAATTTGCACCAAACCCTGAACACCATGAAAATCAACATGCGCAAGATTTTTGAAGAGATTCGATCCAAATACAATCTCGAAGTAGGCATAGTCCATGAAGCTACCAACTTTCTAGCAAGAGCTATCGAAGCAGGAGTTCCCCTTCAAGAAGAGATGATTTTCAGAGATGGAGAATTTTACTTGAACCCGCATAACATATTTTTTCCTGACGTAGCTGATCCAGAAGTACCTTCAATTGAAATTTTAGAGGATATGAAGTTCACCATCGCACAGTTGGATCATATAACAGATATTTTCTTCGACTTCGCACCCAGTGGGTACGTTCCTGAACGTATTTTCGTTTACCTGCTCCAAGATATTGTATTGGACCAGGAAACAAGTATGGCTCCAAAGTTATGGTCCAACACCATACCTGAAGATATCATTTGCCTTACCAACGAATTGTTTGGAAACCAAGAGTTGATCAGTTGGAAGGATTTTATAATATACAATTTTTTGGTTCCTTTCCCAAGTGCAGAAGATATTCTGAGGTTGAGGAAACAATATGGTGTATTAGATGTGGAATCAACGGAATTATTGAGCAGAAAACAATATGAGTTAGTATGCCTTTGGTTTGAAGAGAACGAAGGCGGTCTACGACGTGATTTGATCAAAAGCCTAATCTTTAAAATGTATAAAGTTGATAATGGAAGCTTCAACTATACGGCAATGTTATTTCATTTTTGCAAAGCTGATTGTGTACCTGCTGCAATTGCGAAGGCTTTAGCACTCTCTTTGGGAAAATTGATATGTTGGGATAAAGAAATCGGAGATAAATTCGTAAGAGAGACTTTAGAAAGGAGGAGAATACATGAAGAAGAGGTAAGAAATTCAGTTTGAAGAAAACATTATTCAATTGCTTGATCATACTTCTATAATTTATATGGTAACGATCAATCAAAATATCATCTTACAATTCAATTTGGCTGTGGCAATTTTTAGAACCCCTCTAATGGTGGCCTAACTTGTAAGAGGTTCAACCCTCCTATTCAGAATAGAACAAATCATTCACTAGTTATCGATTTTCCCATTATAGATTCGAAAATTTATGAACATTTTCACTACACTAGAATTAATCAAACTTATGAGTATATGTTATATTTGGAATAAATATTATTCTCAACGCCCCTGCCATACAAGTATAAAAGTACAATTTCTCTCTCCAGGTGCGAATCAGGAATGAAGAACGAAGGCAAAATCAAGAATTGGCCCAGTATATTATACATGATGTAGTGGACGAAGTGATCCATGAATGTGACAGTGTCATTATCGAAGACTTGACACAAACAGAGGAGGAAGAAACAAATGACCCTTCTCTTCCGAAAACAACTGACAATGAAGAAGCAAGTAAACCCTCTCTTCCAAAAACAACTGATGATGAGGTACTAATGGAAAATGATAATGAAGGTGTACCTCCAAAGGATGAACAGAATGTATCTAATGGAGATATCAATGAGAATGGAACGGACCAAAATGCAATAAGGGAACAATTCTCCAATTTAGAAATAGGTTTCGAAGAATGCGATAATACCGGTTTTTCATATTTCATAACACTCGACCACCTTACTAGCGTTTTGGTCAAGACTTTACCCGCAATACTATTGAAAAAAAAATTTGAAGATGTATGTTTTTCTGAAAAGCTAGAGAATATTTTCGAAGCATGCAGGAACGCTGAATTCAACAATGAGGTGTTGGCACATGATATTTTGAATAACACAGAGTTCCTAGATATGTTGAGTGGATGTTTCAGTTTTCAAATAAAAAATCCTTCCAAGATCATTGCAGAACTTTTACAGAGAAATGAAGATACCAATGTATAATAAAATCTTTATTTGTATCACAATTGAAATTATTAATGTACATACATTACAGCTCTTTTGGGACATTGATTGAAGTAAATATGCATGACAAGCGATAAAATAAGGGGTACTTTTCAATTTGGCGATTTCAGACTACGATGGATTAACATAGGATTCCCCTATTTGCGAATTATCGGAAAAATATATGTTATATATCATTTAGAAATATTGAATACTCGCTCTCGTCACTTCAGGACAATTGAATAATATTGTATGACAACTTGATCACCACAAATAAAGATTCAGCCAATAAGATATTCTAAAAATTACTCAATATCTTTATCATTCATCACAGCAAAATTGTATACATATAAATATAAAAACAAATATCATTATTCCTTCTCAAGAAGTTTACAATATCAACCGGATCTGATTTTTGAGTACGAATTTCGTTCAAAGAACTGCATACCTTTCACAGCCACAAACTAAACTACTAGAGCATTCGAGATATTTGGATTAACTATACTTGCTTCAAAATTGAGAAAAAATAACCTCAGTTGAGAAATACAAACTAAAATTATTTGACATGATATTCGAGGTCCATTATAATCGAGAACATATTTGAAAAATATATAAATTCTAGCAAAGTTCTTACTTATTTCATAAGTACTCAACATCAACTTGATTCTCCAGAATACTGAAAATCGGCTGAGTTGTGTGCGTAATCTACTTTTTAGAATGGATCTGAGACGATATTGAAATAATGCTAGGTAATAATGTGCGTGTGTGTGTACAATCATAAAACGAAAGTAATTTTTAGTAGTTTCGATATTTGCATTTCACTCTTGAGTTGGAAATCGTTGAACAACTTCCATTATAAACGCCGATCAATTCACTCGAGATATTCTAGATTGTCTATATCAGGTACCAATTCAGTCCATTCCCATTTTTAATTTTTTTTTTCAAAAATATCTCAGTCTGATGTAGATGTATTCAACGATGACGTACTGAATTTCTTTAAGAAATTCTTGTACCAAATTGGAGATATTATACAGGATGATTTACCCTTACATACGAGAGAAAATGAGTATTAGTGCATCCTTATTTGCAAAAGTGTAGATCCATAATATTCATTTAAAATGGAACATGAGTGTTTTATTGCTATTCGATGACATGTCTTCCTGACTCATGACCCTGAACGTCATTGCATAATTTTATAGGAATAAGGGAGCAAATATGTGTTAGTCAAATTTTTTTTCATGAATCATTACATATCAATACCGTCCAAAATGACATGAAGTACATTATCATTTAGTATAAAGTACGTTACAGAATGTGGATCGAGAGATTCCTTAATCAAACCACCAAAATTTACAGTAAATCGCCGTTTTCAATTAATCTCAGGTCGGCTTTTCAGAACAAGTCACAAAGGATCTCATCATTCATTAGCGGAGACACGTCATAAATTTTAAACCTTCCTACATGGACCAACTCTTCGAACGCCATATATTGAGCATGCAGATCTAGTACAGGTTACAATTCTTGGCTCCAAATGAATCCGAATTTCACTATGGATTTTTGTACAAGAAAACTTCAGTGGAAAATGGGATGCAATTATCCGGACTAGGTTCATCACCCTGTATAAAACATTATGGTACTCATTCTGATATCGATAACCTACTGATTGTTTTTGAAATATTAACGAAAGTTAACTGAAATGCAAGTGTTGTCTAATTCAACTAAAAACTACAAAATACCTCGATTAGCAAAGGTACTCACAATCAGTTATATAGATGACATAATATAAATGATTCGATCAACATGGGATAGGAATATTACAAATTTGGCACCTAAAAGCTATTAGTTTTAAATAGTGAACTCAACGTTTCACACAATTTGACCAACACATTTTTGTTGATGAAACAAAAAAGTTCAGTAATATTTCTGTTACCGTCCTAGTCGAAGTCCTAAATATTGAAGCTGTATGAATAGATAGTATCGAAATTATTGCTCCGTTTGAAGACAAATAACGAACACTGGGACGAAGACTGTGAAGACTGCGTCCGAGACTGAGACGAAATTGAGAGTTTTATAAAGTTCAAGCTATTATAGCAGGATGAATTATGTTTGATGGGACTTTTCAATCTATATGAAACTTTGAGTTCATCAGTAATATCTTTTACAAAGATAAATTTGTCAATGACTTCTACTAGTTAGGATACATTTTCTTTCTGACTAGGCCTAGTTGCAAAATATCTCAATGCCACAATAACCATACTATTTTCTTGGGACCAATTTGCTTCGTGAATCTGTTCAAAATTTCGTTTCAATGATGAGAAACACCTGGAGAATCTGGTCTGCTCTTACTTGTGTGAGCCTACATCAAGTATTATCAATGTTGCCAGGCACGATGTAGGAAAGATGGTGAAACTATTCTGCCCAATTGCCATCAAATTCATTCTGCCAAAACTCTAACGTATAGTCTACTTGATATCATCATTTTATTGATTGTAGCAGAAATTAACTCACATGTAAGATGGCGATACTGAACTAACAACATAATCAGCATTATAGATAACTGTGCAATTAGTTGTAGTAGAACATTGGTTCATAAGTAATTATAACAATCTCAGAACACCAACTATTTATACAGAAATCTGCAAAACTGTAACCATCTTCTATGTCAAAAAAAACAATACCAGTGACTTCACTATTCTTCTCTACATCGTTTTGCTAAGAGAAAAATGAATAGCATTGCTTGAAAAAAAAAACGCCATGTCCTGTTTCCTGTTCATTTTACATATTACATATTATGACTGACAAATGGGTTGTTATTTTGGTTGTGACTTATTTCTGTATGGTTTTTGTAACAAACATATAGATGAAGATTTCAGTCTACCAAAGTCAACAGAAAAGTACTTGAGCTAACTGTACAGACCAAAAATTTTCAGAAATTTCAATGTTAAAAATGTACAAAATTACATGGAGCTGGGTTTGATTAACAACGAAATAATGCACATGAAGTAAGTACTACATTGGATAAGGCAACAAAAAACACGGTTTCGAGGGTTGTAATTGCTTTCTTCTGTCCAGGATGATTTTATAAATCGAGATTCTGATACTGATATAAAGCAATCGATACCCACAAAACTTATAATTTTTTTTTCGCATGATCAATGAATATTTTTATTCTGGGTAGTCAGAATTTTACAAGGCGATGACAATGTTAGATATAATGATAACAGTTCATCTGTTGTAAGCTAGCTATATTGCTGTTTCATTATTGGATATGACAACGAGTATTATCTGATTGTTTTTAAATAAGAATTGAGCGTTGAACATCGCTCATTATTGTGGATCAAGAAAGGAAGAATGTTGCAATGAAGTAATATTTGACTCTTGACCGAACTGGAATGAAAATAAAAAAAACTGATCATGCGAAAAAGTATGTGCATTAAGTACTTGATCTTTTTAGGGTGAAGTAGCCTGATCGGTAATATATGGAGTATATCGTGATTTTTGAGTATTCAAACATAATCTTTGCAGAATTCACTCAATATAATTATACTAGCAAAATATCTACCAGTGGTTGCACTGATAAAAATGTGGAGTTCTAGCTGACACTGCCAGTACGAAGGATGTAATTCCCCCCAATATTCGAATGATATTTCATCAATAGAATCAAAGTCAGCTGAATGAAATCTAAATAAATTTGAAATCCGCACATTCATCATTTTTGTTTCAATAAGAAACAAATAATCAAGCAATATTCTGATACAGAGTCTGCCGAACTCTAGCATTTGAATCATGTTGCCAGGAAATTTTGTGCTATGTGAATCTACCAAAGTAATATTTGTATGACATAGGAATCAAAATTTATAATATCGAAGATCAAACTGTATCGTGTGTCCAATATTTGATGATTTTGCTATATATCTGTTGTCCTTGGTGATGAAGAGTTGCAGCTGTCACAGTACTTATGAATTGGGTACTCGTTACTTGACGTGAGTAACTATTGTCAAAATTGTCCAGCGGCGATTATATGAGGGACTTGTTTTACTTTTCTTTTCCCTATTTTGTAAGCCACTGGATATTTTTCAAATTGACTTCTTTTTTCAATTTTCCTGTTGGATTCTGAAAATAGTCACTCCTTCAAATGTAGATATTTGTGTAGCATGGGAAATTTCCCTTTTTGTGTTATTCCCCGGAATAAAGAGGGTATAACAATTTTTGAGTTCTGATGATTTGCCTACTTTAATAGTAATTCGGCAAATTTATTATGTATTATGTATTCTGGATCGAAAAGGCATTTTAATTGAGTGTAGTGTCATATTATCTCAAAATCAAGCCATCACCTTCTTTCTGACGGTCATTTTTATAGGCATTAACTCATCATTAGTCATTTTCATTCGTGAGAAGTATTCTAAACATTACAACTACAAAACTTCCTCAAATTCAAAACAATCTCAAATAGGAATTGAAAATTCTCAAAATTGAGAATTTTCAACTTCGCCCTGAATCTCAAAAAACAAAGAGCTGTGAAAGCTTTGTTTGCAGCCTTGTTCATTTCACAAGAATGTATGGCACTAGAATGTGAAGAGCGCAACTCTCTATCTCCAAATACAACTGAGATATCTAGCCAAAGCATCGAATATTGAAGTGAACACTGAGAACAAAATTTTCGTTTTAATTACATTAACATTACAAATCGGAAAACGTAAATGATTGATGAAGATAGAGGACGAGATTTTAATTTCAAGTATATACTTAGTTCGTTGTACCTGTGGATGCATTACATTATGAAATGAGATTCACATTTATTGTACCATCAGGAATAATATTTTTTGAGTTCCTTCCCAATACAAATTGTAACAATTAGGAAGTCTTGAAATGTATTTTTCTGATAAATTTGAAAGATTAGAAAAAATATAGGAAAGAATCTAGAGTATAGGTTGAACATCAAACAAATCTCCAAAACGGCTCCAAAAATATTACAATTTTCCGGAAAATCTTGAAAATCCGTAGTAAGTTCAAACTAAAGTGCCTCTACTTCACAAGGGGCACTCCTTTTCTCAAATCATCACAATCTTTGAATGTTCGCCGATAGATCATAGTTATCACCAATATTCGAATGCATATGACATTTTATCAACTGGGTGGTTTAATATCAACCAGAACCCACGTGTACAACAAATTCAATTTTCTGAGTATTACTGTATAGTTCAAACTGTTGAGGCCATCCTTGTCAAAACGCTTTTGTCCTTGTTTCAAAACATCATACCTGGGAATTGAAATATATTCATTTTATAATGATAAGGTTGAATAATAAAAATCCTAATGGGCGAGTGGAGATTTTTTTTCAATTCCGATTTTAAGGCCCGAAAATCACAAATGAGTCATAATAATATTTAAATGGCCCGAAATTTCCCGCCACATACGAACATCAGTATAGAAAAAATATTCAATTATTTGATAACTTGATGAAATCACGATTGTGTGTTGTTAGTGATTGACATAGAATAATAACCTCAAATTTCGTTTCAACATTACCACTTTAATCATCCAAATTTTAGTATATTGTGACATCATGCCTATGAAGGAGTGAAATTATTTCGTCAGCCTGTATATACTCTGAAAATCTGGAGAGAGATGAATATCTGATATATGCTTTCATAACAATGAATGAAATAATTGATGATGAATCAGGTTTGATGGCAGTTTTTGCTATCGTCTATTCCTTTTTTCTTTCAACAACTTGCTAACAATTGGCAACTTAACAATATCAGAACAGAATGGAATAGATATTTATTCATACTGAGCAACAAACAGAAATTATTTTTTGAAACGAATTTCTCAATATCAAAAAATCATACAAACAACAACTAAACACAACTGAATAAATTCAAATGAGAGTTCTTCATTACTTCCTTCACAGTATTATGACGCTGTTAAGGATGATATAAGGTGTTAAGACACACGAAATACGAAAGAAATTATCAATTTTTCTCAGTCTCATGTCAGGTACGATAAAATTGATGGATTGTAGAATTTAGAAAAGTGTGCGGAGAGGAATTCAACAACCGAACTTAACATTCGATATTTGATTCAATATTCGATTGATATCAGTTCACTCGCCCATTTCTATATTGATCAGATCATGATTGTTGAAAATAGTGCACATGCTGGTGTGATAAATACCGGTTTGGACTAGGCGTATCCTTCTTGTGGTTCAGCATTGTATATCTGGCTATCGTCAAAGGATATCTGGAGATGTGCAGGTGATGAAACCTTATACGATTCGACATGTCGTCATCTTCTCCGCCCCAACCCCAAAACGAGTTGGAGAATCCGTTGAGTAGTTTGAAATGTTCCGTTCTTATCGCTGATACGCCCCCGAAAATAGCTGGATACGGTAATCTGGCAAAAGGAAAACATGTTTATTTATTTATTCATTTATTTACAAACTTCAGCTTGCTGACAGAACAGAGTTCCATCCATATAGCATCCACAATGAAATAGTTGAGCTAAGTTACAATATAATATATAAGTAGAATAAGAATAGTAGGATACATAATATGTACTGATGATCTAAGTTCAGAAACAGATTTTTCAAAAAATTCTTGAGTTGATGTAGAAAATATCGATTGATAAATTAGGGTCATTACAGTATGAGTTGAATGATCTCTGCATACGAAATAATCGAGAGTTTTGTGTTAGATTTGTTCTACAATAAGGAATATTGAAGGGTACATCTTAGGTTATCTCTACCGGGAACATTTATATTTATTTTCGCGAGCAAATTTGGACAGTCAATTTGGTGTTTGAGTGATTACTGTTACGATTCGGAAAATGTATTGGCACGTTTTGATATTCACCAAATTGGTGTGATTGATTGCAATGATTTTTCCATTTGAAATATGCGGTGATACTATTGGTCGAATGCAATCCACCACACCAACTTGGTGAATATAAAAACGTGTCATATGTCATACCGATTAGATCCGAATTTGCATGATTATATAAATACAGGGTCGCTGATATGTATGGAAACGGTCGATTATTTCCTTAAGTAAGATAGCTAGCAAAAATGTTAGGATACAAAGTTGTAGGGTTTTTCAAAATCCATTAAGCTAATGAAAAATTAAGTATACAGGATGAGTCAAAAAGTCAGGACGAAACAAAGTTGCTTTTTCTCTAATGGGACACCCTGTATATTATTTCACATTTCAATTCTGCTCGAAATTCTGAACAAAATTGATACAGCGCATCATTTCCTAAATTCAACCGATTTCGAGATATCGAATTTTGAAAATAACTTATAATAAATTATCCAAAAATGTTAGTCCATTAAGTTGATAGTCCATCAAGTTACCTTCGAAAGTTTCCAGCTCCATAACAACGCCGCGTCGTTCTTTTGTCTAACAGTGATGATCTTGACAACACATGTCAAAAATACATTTAGTGTAAATAAGTTTCGCGCAAAAATGGCACGTTCAACTAATACTGAGCGTATTGAAATTTTAATGATCATAGGATTCGGTGATAGAAGACGAAGTTGTGACCAAGTAGTGAATATTTTTAATGAATTGCATCCAAATCGGGAACCAATTTCTAAATCAACCGTTTCAAAAACATTGCAGCGTTTTCATGAAACTGGAGATGTCAAAGATCGACCAAAAAGTGGAAGACCAGTAAGCGTTACAAATGGAGAAAATGCTTTGAATGTCATGTTAGATGTGGTGGAAAATCCAATAAATTCGGCACAACAGAGGGCTTTGAATCATAACATGAGTCGATATTCCATTCAAAAAATTTGCAAACTGCAAAAATTCCATCCATATAAATTCATTTGGTACAAGAATTGAGTGAAGACGATTTTGATCGTAGAATCGAGTTCTGTGAAGTTATTATGGATAAATTAAGCGAAAATGTCAACTTTGTCAACCACATATTGTTTCTGACAAATCTACATTTTGTTTAAACGGGCACGTAAATCGACAAAACTTTAGGTATTGGTCAGACCAAAATCCACATTGGATGGAGGAAGTTCACACTCAACGGCCATAAGAAGTAAATGTCTAATTCACTACAAAATTTTGTTCAGCGAGTTC